>JAKSZT010054030.1:8252912-8532669 GCA_026826555.1 Tolypeutes matacus
GCTTCAGGGAGCAGCTGGAGGTTCCACTGCTTGATGCAAAGGCTATGAAAGAACCTGGCTTATTGTTCCATCTATTACTGACAGTAATTAAGGCAAAAGCTCTTTCTTTTTCAACTAAGGTGTGGGGCTGGTTTAATTTCACATTCAAAGGGAAAAGGTAAACAAGCAGGCCAAAAGCAAAAGCAAAAAAGGAAAAAAAAGGATATTGTATGATTATCAGGGGAGCACTAAATAAGCTTCATCCAAAACACATGAAGTAGGAAATACTGGTATTCAAAAACACAAGTGAGAAAAATGAATGCATTTCTTGTTATAAACCAGCCAGAAAGCATGCTGTTAATGGCCATCCATTACATGATGGCTTATAAAAATTAAACATAATCCCCTATGGTGGGAGAGTTGATTGCTTTCTTAAAATTTTTTGGACCCAGTTTGATTGAGAATAGTAAAATAATTCCTAGAAATAATTTTGGCTACTCTACACCATGGAGTCTCCAGATCATGAAGAGAATGTCCATATTGGTTGAATAATTTAATGTTTTAGTATAGTGTAATTCTAAAACTATTATTTGATTCCATTGCATGCATTTTCAGAAAGGGCCACTGCAAAGTGATGGAGAGTCTGCAAATTCCTCCCATTTTCCATCATTGTTGACCAGTGTGTGTATGTGTGTGTGTGTGTGTGTGTATACAAGAGAGAATATGAGTTTGTCTTTGTGTCTGCATATTGGTGATGTTTGAAAGAGCACACTGGGGAAACCTGATAGCTGGCATGCCAGCTTTTAAGGTGACTTAAAAGCTTGATGTATTCACCATGGTTCAAGGTCTTTGGTGAGGATCAAATAAATGGTAAATAATGATATATGACAGGACTTTGAAAGGCACAAGGAGTTACATAAGCATAAGGCTAAGAAGGCTTTATTATAGGAAATACATATCTCAAGAGATGAGGGAAAACTATAAAAAGCAGAAGAGATCAGAGAGTGAAACACTTTTATGAGACCTCTTCTCTTTCCTCTCATATTGCACTTTCTGGAGCTATGCCCTTTGCCAAACCAGAAAGAAAAGCATCTGTGTAATTCCCTTCCTCCTATAGCTTCTCCTTCTACTACTTCTTTTTTTAGGAGGCAACATGGAATGAACCTAGGACATTGTACATGCGAAGCAGGTGCTCAAGCACTGAGCTATACTTGCTCCTTTCTACTACTTTTAATATCCCATTTTAGAAATTATTACAGAAACAATTTTAAAAGTATTAAATATTGATAGAAATAATGAGTAAAGTGATTTGCTAAAATACCAATCAATGAGGAATGGACTGTATTTTAAAAAAGAAAAATGATACCAAGTGATTTTGTACATATATAGCCTGATAGAGATTGCTCTCTTCCATGGTTAAAGAGAAGAGGATGGCATAGGTATTCCAGAAGTGAAGACAGCCAAAGTTGCTCTGCAGGAGGCACAGTGAAGATTTGGGTTTTACATTTGAACATTTGAAGATGAAATGGGGAGAAAGCAGATTCATATAAGTTAAGGTCAATATGGGGGAAGTAGCCAAGGGATACTGCCTAGAGTTGGGGTGGCTGAAGTATATTTAAAAATGAGGATGTTTAATGTTCAAATAAAATATAACTGCATTTTTGCCATGTACAGCCCTTATTTCTCCTTTCCTTCAGTAACGAGTGTTACATACTTTGAAAAAGTTAGATTGCTAGTAGTTTTGCTTGCTAGCTTGTTTGATTGTGTAAGTGATGGGAAGGGTGGAAATAAAATCTGGATCTAAATGTGCAGGACAGAGATAACCATGAGAATGAAAACCTCCAGGGGATTTTCAGATTTCTTCAGGCATGTTTTAGACTTTGAAGGTATGGGAAAACTAAATTGAAATTTATCAGGGAAGAGTTATGGAGATCCTTGAGTTAAACTCCCTCATTAGACAGGGGAAAACAGGCTTGGAAGGGTGCAGTGATTATCCAAAGTCAGACAGCTAGTACTTGGCAGAACTAGCATGAGAATCCAAGTGTTATTTTGTAGTTCTGTTTTCAATATACCAGTAGTTTCCCAACTGTGTTCTGTGCAGCCCTAACATTCAAAGGTGGTGACTCAGGCACCAGTTGGGGAAGAATGTACAGGCAGGGAGAAAGAGGTTGAGTAGGTGGGAATCCAAGTTTCCAACTTGGACAGGAGCAACTCTTCATTATCTATCATATATCTATATGTTGGGTATAACAGTTTGAAGTTCTTTCATGAATCCCAAAAAGAAAAAGATTATGTTCTTGATTTAATCCATTCCTATAGGCATGAGGCCCTTTTGATTGGACTATGTCACTTAGGTGTGACTCAAGTTGGTCTCCACCCTCTTAGTGGAGCTCTACATAAATGGAGACACAGAGAGAGACACACGGAGAAAGGAAACTGTCATTTTTGATCCTACCATGTGAGAAAGGACTCAAGGATTTTTAGAAGCCAGAGCTTAAGCATGAAGTCCCCAAGAGGCTGAAGAGATACACCATAAGCCTGATAGCACACAGCTGAATGTAGGAAGAAGGTAGAGTAGTTGAGGTTGAGAGAGGAGGCCCAGAAAGAGACAAACTGAGCTCCAGGCGATGGTAGATTCTGGAGTGGAAGGCAGGGACCTCGGCAGAGATCAGCTGTCATGTCCATCACATGGCAGAACACAGAATCACCAGTAGCTGACTTTGGTGAGAAAGCATCTTTGATGATGCCTTGATTTGGACATTTTGCAGCCTTGGAACTGTAAGCTTTTACCCTAAATAAGATCCTGATTACAAAAGCCAACCCAATTCTAGTACTTCACATCAGCAGCCCTGTGGAAAACTAAGATATTGGGGATTCTGTCCAAGATTTTATTTGAAAAGGGATACCATTGCTAAAAAAGTTGTGAAACCATGGCTTATACTATGTTCTTTCTTTGGTCTAAAATAAAAATCAAATTTTCTAAGTATTAGTCAAGATGTGATGGTTTCTGCAATGCATTATGGTTAATAAGGATTCTAGGTTTTAAAAATAATGAAAATAAGCACAAATTCTCTACTTTTGGAGGGTATAGAAATGACTCTGCAATAGGTATATTTCTTAGGAGGTTCCCCTTGCAACAGGCAATAATTCCATGCTTTTGATTTGGCAATCTGATTTACAGCAAGGTGAAGGAGGTAATATTCCACTTAAGCCTTCCCCAATGGAAAGCCATAGATTCTACACTTGAAAATCTATAAAATGAGAGTTTCAATTTTAGAGAGATTCCAAAGCCCTTCAATTTCTATATGGATCATGGGTAACAGCAAAGAATCTTGAGACAGTGGCAAAAATTTATTCCTGCTACTATTTTTCTGAGAGGGAGCACTCAGAATGAAGTGTGAGGAATTTCCATAGGGTGCTTTATAAGACTGTCCTGAACATCTGTGACAGTTTCAAAATCCTTGGAAATTTTTGCATTTGTTAAAGTCACCCGATGCAGGCTGGTTAATGGGAGGTCTGGGAGGTGACCCTGAGCTCTGTGTCAGTTGCATAAGGGGTAGGCTGAGAGGTGCGGCTTAGACCGAAATCAGGAAACTCCAGGGTTTCCTAAGAGTGAATGTGTGAAGTGAGTGGAAATGCATTGTCCCACTAACTTAAATCCCCACAGAAAGAAGGAGAGAACGGGGTAAGGGGCTTTTATTTCTCAATGTTTGTCAGACACTTTGTAAAGCATATTTTATTTATATGATCACATTTGATTATTGGAAGTAGGTGGCATTTTGACAGATGAAGGAGTATTCCTTGATGATGAGTCTAAGTAACTTGTTGAGGTTCATGAAACTTGTAAAGTGACAAAGCTAATATAAAGTAACAGACTTTGTCTGTTTCCAAAGTCTATATTATATATATATAATTTATTTATTTATTTTAGAATATATATTTTTTAAAAGGAGCTTCCAACTATCCAGACAAGAGTTCATGGCTTAAGAAGTCAGCTGGCAAATAATCTTCTTAAATCAAGATAAGGATCTCTCCCTCGCTTCTCCCCACCCTTCTCTGACTCTCCCTCAACCTCTCTCACTCTATCTCTCACACACATGGGGAGTGTAGAACCCAGATCCTTAAAGGTTTATGGTATTCCCAGAATTACTCAGGGTGTAATTTTGAACTAAGATTAGGCCAAATCCCTTCACATTGAGAAATGTATTTTTCATTTATGTCCTGTGTATGTGTGTGTCCATGTGTATATGTGTCTCTGTGTGTGAGCGTGTAAGGGAGTGTAGGTGTGTTTGTGTATGTGAGGGAGTGTGTACGTGTGTATGCATGTGTGTTGTGAGCATTGCTCAGCGCCAACGCACAAGACAACTGCATTTCACAGTTAAGTCTTCCGGCAGCAATATTTTAGCAGAAGGAACATCAAATCTTCTCAATGACTTGCGAGCTGTGAAAGACATTGCAGCTAACTCCAACTGTAAAAAACATATTGGCTGCCGAAGAGGAATGGCATTTGGAGGACTAGGCTTTACAACAATGTGGGGGGAGAGAAAAATAGAAGGCTGCAGTTCTCCAAGTAAAATAATCACCTTGACAGCCCAGGTATGGGGAGAAGTTCAAAACCTCCTTTTCTGTTTATCAGATTTACTGCACATCCTCAGCAAAGTGTCTTGGCCATCTGCTGGACTAAGCTCTTGATTATGTGGTTCCCCCTGCCTTCTCCTTCCTTTCAGGTCTTAAGTTCTCCCACTCTGCAAGGGAAAGCTCCCATCCCACCCATGATGTTGTGCCCAAGTTAGTACATATGTGTTTTTACTTTGTTTTTAAGAGAATAGCTCCATTTGGGATTTTAGTGTCCCTGAATGTCTAGAATATGTTTTGTAAGCTCCAACATGCTAACACCTTGTCCCAAACAAAGTAGATGGCCAATAATTGCTTGATGAATAAGGGACCGATTAAAAATATTCACAGAGGTGTAGGCAGTGGCCAACGGAGATTCTGAAGGGAGGGAAAGGGAAAAATAGGTGTAATATGGGGGCATTTTCAGGACATTGGAATTGTCCTGCATGACACTGCAATGACAGATACAGGCCATTGTATATTTTGTCATAACTTACAAAATTGTGTGGGACAGAGTGTAAACTGTAATGTAAACTATAATCCACACTTAGTGGCAATGCTTCAATATGTGTTCATCAATTGCAACAAACATACCACACTAATGAAGGATGTTGTTAATGTGGGAAAGTGTGGGAGGTAGAGGAGGTGGAGGGAGTGGGGCATATGGGACTCCCCTATATTTTTTATGTAACATTTAAGTAATCTAAAATTTCTTCAAAATAAATAAATTTTAAAAATGTATTAAAAAAAACAAACACAAACAAACAAAAATATCCACATAGGCCGGTTAAATACCTACAACATTGCTCTGAGCTTTCTGGGAGGCAATTTACATACTTTGTCTCATCTGGTCCTCAAAACAGCCTCACCAAGGGAGGTCCTGCTGCCTCCCTTTTTCTTTTTTCTTTTTGGTTTTGCTTTTACAGGTGGTGAAGCTGAGTATTAGGGATGTAAATGGTGTGTCTAAAGACACAGAGGTAGACAGTGGCAGGGCTGGGATTCAAACCCAGGAAGTCTGACTCCAGACCTTGTATCCAACTATTAAACTGTGGTAGAGGGAAACTAGGTCCTGCAGCTACGCGGTCCTTTCCAAGTCTCCTCAGCTGCACCCAGGCATGAATATTCTCATAGAGCTAAGAAGGAGAAGAGAAGTTGATGCAGGAGTGATGAAATGAATAGGAGACTGCTTCAGCAGACATCCACCAACAGGGCCACCCCTCCTCTTAATTAGTGGTGAGTGCCTGGGGAGAAGGTTAGCTTTCCAAAGAGCTGGTTCACAGCAAAGCTAGGGAAACTCATTATGCCTCACCGTGGGGGGTTTGGTTCTCCCTCCCAACCCTCCTTAAAAGCACAGTGGGGTAGCTGTGGAGAGATAAGGAAACATAAATAACAACTGTGCTTCTGTACAACACTTCTCCTTCCAGAGAGGAACCTGCACAAATACACAAGCTGTGCAGACCACATAGTCAAAATAGGAATCATAAAGACTCTGGGTTTCCTTCTGTTTCCGGAACAGCAAGGAGGGAAGCAGGGACTTGACCAAAAGCTGTGGGTCTGGCCCAGAGAACCCCATGCTCAGAATCATCTTTTGTAGTTTGAAAGAATTTTATAGTTCAAAAAGCATTTTCAGATGATGCTCTTATCCCTCTTTTGAACCATGTAAGTTAGTGAAGAGGGTGTGTGACTCTCAGGGATGCAGGGTCAGAAACTAAGGAGAGGGTGAGAAACAGCCAAGAGTCTCACAGCTCACAAGTGACCTGAGCCCCTGTTCTGACTGGAACGAGGGGGTTCTTCCAGCATCCCCTCCCTTTTTAGCAATGGCTGGAAAGGTCAGTTCACTGGTCTTTTTAGGACTTTGCTAGTGGATTCCCCTCCCCTCACTCCTTCCCCCACTCCTGGCTAGAGAATAAGATGGACTTTCCCCCCCCCCCTCTGGAGTCCAGTCTCTAATGAGAACTATTAAAGAAAGCTGATATAGAGCCAAAGATTTTACTAGAAAGGGAGGGCTACTGTATCTCAGGAAGCTTTGAAAGCATCTTCTTACTAGCTTCCGTGTGTCAGGGAAGGGGTCTTTCTCCCAGCCACCGCACCATAAACACAGAGTGGACAAGACTGGGCACGTATTTATGTGGTATATTTTTAACAGTACAGGAAAGCTGGTCTCCCCTAAGCCACTAGACTGAACTCAGGTAACCTAGTTTTCCTTCATGTTCTGCTACTAAGCAGATTTAAGTCATATCACGTAAACTACTTGTGCCTTGGTCTTTTCCCCTGGTAAAACACAAAGATATTTATGATCCCTTTCAGTGTTAAGGTGGTTAATAGCATCATGATAGAAATGGAAAAAGGAAAACTCTGAATTCATTTGTAATTAAAACAGTCTCTAAGTTATGAGAATCTTTTATGCAAGGCTTTATGGGCATCCTCTCCTTTAATCTCAGTAATCTCATAAACTAGGACCAGCCACCACCCACTGTACAGAGAAGTAAAGTGAGGCTCAGAGAGGCAAATAACAAACTCACATAAGATATGGAGCCCACATATAAATTCAGGATCCCAAGTCTGTTTGATTCCACTGTTTCCAGTGGGAATAAATTCAGAAATTCACACTTGGAGAATTACAATCGAAGTACCTCACATAGGAAGGGGAACAGTAAGACATTACTAAACACACATGTGTTGGCAAGGATTCAGTGGGATGCTGAAGAAATGGGATTCAGGAAAGGTAAGATTTCATGGGCTAGGGGGAAAAATGGAAAGAAGGTCCCTACTCTTGGACCATGTCAAGGGAGATAGGTCTGCATGGGGATTCCAAAGAGAACAGAGGAGGACCCTGAAATAGGAAGGCAAATATGGCAGCTAAAGGAGAGAGGGTAATGAGTGGGAAGCAGACAGCATTTCAAAGCAAACTATTAAGTTGTCCTATACTATTAGTTATTCTGGTACACAAACTAGTACTCACAAGCAGAACAAGCAGAATTTAGCTACAAGGTATTTGGTACAAGAGAACTTTGCACAGGCTTTGCCTTAAAGAGAGGAGTTCAGTCCTGCAGTGGTTTTATATGAGTGCAGGCTCCGGAGTTGTGATTTGAACCATAGCTCTCTTACAAATTAGTTGTGGGCACAAGGCAAGTTCCTTAACCTCTCTCTGTGCCTCAGTTTCCTCAACTGGATCTATTTCTTAGGGATGTTTTGATGACTCTGAAATAAAAACACATAGCACATCCTAAGCACTTGACAAATATTATTATTGATAGAATAGATATGAAATGCATTTTGCTAATATGATTACCTAGAACCATGATCCCCAAATTCTGTACAGGTGAGAAACACCCAAGTTCCATTGCTAAAACAAGATTTGGTCCCTTTCAAAGTCACAGACATTGTATATAGTCAGAATAGTTATTTAGTCCACATTTTTTCCCCCTCAGTATTAGTTCCCTCTTACAACAAAGCTAAGGCTACTTTACTTAAAAGGTAATAACTAACAGGATGCATAATAGAGAAACTTCTGATTAGAAATTGATCATGAAAGCTTGTTTTTTGGTGGGCAGGAGTGCCCATGGATGTGACTTTAACTTGCTGCTACATACAGTGTCATTTCTGCTGTAATACATGACCCTGGCTTACAAAGTTAAATATTTTAAAAATAATTAAATATATCAATATTGTATTATGCTCCAGATGTTTCACCACCTGGACTAGTTTGAAAAACACCAAACTAAAAGTTGCCTCATTTTTGAGCTGGCCCTGCTAAATAAAATCAAACAAACAAACATATAGATAAACTTGAATTGTTTGGATTATTTCTAAATGCAAATATTATACATTTAGAAATATTTTACCAAAGGTACGTTATGGACCAGAGTTCATACTATTTTGATGATATTCTTTCATAATCTGTAACAAATGTTCCACAACAATGCAAGGTGTTGGGGGAAGGGTGATGTATGGGAATTCTGTATGATTGTTTTGTAAGCTCACAACTTCTCTAATAAAGATATATATATTAAAAGTAATAAATTGAGCATAGCCGTTGGCCAACTAAAATAATCAGAAAATCCAATTCTTCTTTTCCACAAAGCTGATCTGCAATTATGACATTCTAGAATTTTCTTTCCCCATGTCACTCTTGGCAGACCCAAGCTGATGCCCTCAACCAAAGACCATGAAGTACCAATACTAAGATTCCAACCATAGCAAGTTAGTGAAACAAATGAAGCACAGAAAATTCTAGTTGCCAATAGGGACTCCAAGTGTTTTCTTCTTCACACTATCTCTTCTAAGCTCACCATGACACATTTCTGTGACACCAGAGGGGATAGAAGAAAAAGGATTTAAAAGGTTCTCTCATAAGCAACATGACCAGGGGCACTCTCAAATCTTAGAAAGCTTTTATGTAAATTTTAAAAACTTGTTCCTTCATCTGTGTTGATGCAGCTCCCACTTGACTCCTCTGAGGTTGCCTTGTGTAGTGGACAACCTACACAACTGTAACAGGTAGTCCTAAGGCTAAAGAGTCTAAGCTCCATTACAGCTCCTCAAGGTTGTCTGCAACGCAGCCCTTCTCAGTTTTTCCACCATTATTTCCAATCACTCCTAACAGTTAGTCTCCTGCCACCTCTCTGGGCAGGCTTATAATAAGGAGCAGAGGTCTGGGGTCAGAGGGCCTGGGTTAAATGCTGAGTCTACTTCTTAGTAGCTGTGTGATCCTGAACAGATTATCCAAACTCTCTCTTCTTCCTCTAGAAAATGGAGATGATGAGAACCCTTATCGCAAGATCAAATGAGAAAATGTAGGTAAAGCACTGACCAGACTGCTTGTACCAGAATAACAGCAGAGCTGCTATTTGCTACTACTATTATTATCATCATTTCTTTCATGACAGCTCTCTGACTTGCTCATGGCCTATTTTTCACCCTCCACATTTTCAAATTCCACAGGTCATTTGAGGTCAGCCTCATTCTCCTCTAACACTGTTCTTGGCCATATAGGATGTTCTGACCCCTTATAGAATGTGCCCCACACAATTTGTATTTAATTATGTCTTACCTTTTATTCCCTAGCAACATGGCCTATAGTCTGTACAAGGCATTTTAAGCCCATGAACTGCTCCTCAAGAAAGGTTATTGTATGCAGATAAATCTGGGATGGACTATACATTGTCTCTTTTCTCTTGAAGATAACAAAACACTCAAGCATAGTAATGCTTCTGGAAAGTCCTGCTAGTTAACATTTTTAACCTCTATTTTCTTATTAGTTTGCATAAAGACACATGGTTTAAAATAACACCTATTAACACTCCATGGAACTAATGGACCTTACATCACACTCTGGAACATTCTGCCATCTTGTTGGATCTCATAGGGCTTGCCCTATCCCCAAGCATCAGGTTCTTATCCTTCCCCTGCTACCCTCAAGCTGCCTTCCATGTCACCCGGGTCCACTGACACAGGAAACCATCCACAAACTTTCCCTCATGTGATCCCCAGCAGTCAGGATGAGTGTTCATTTGACAGGAAAGGAAACCGTGGCTTAGAGAGGTTAGGACTGAATGACAACTTGGCGATCAAGTGGTGTGGAGAAAATCTTGAATCTTCCAATTCCAAATGCAGTGGCTCTTTTCCTTGGGCCTTACAAAGTTTATTTGCAACAAATAGAATTCTTCCATGTACTTCGGAACAGCCAAGGTGAGAAAAGCCGCAAAAAAAAAAAAAAAAAAGGAATGCCACCTTTTCCCTTTGCTAATAGAAATCCCATCCTGCTTAAGGTGCCATGTCCCCTCCTTAGGCCCAAGGGAAGCCACGTGCCTGGGAATTTGTATGGCTTTGACTTAGAGTCTGTGTGAGTGGCATCAGCTTCAGTGCCCAGTGGTGCTGGCAGGTACTTCTCTTTGACTTTGACACTGAACAGGTCCAGTCTCAGCTTTAAGACCAGAAATGGAATCAAGGAAACACAAAAGGCAGAAGTGATAGCTCAATTGTAAGAGGGTGGAGTAAAATGAAATGAACAGAAGAATAAATACGATGCCTCCTCAAAGCTAACTGGTCTTAGCAACTGGGCAGGAACCCAATTTCCCTTGATCCTACTGTAGGATTCTCTTCACTAAAGCCTACTGAGTCTATAGCAGAAGTCTCTCTTTAATTCCTCCCTTCCTTGCTCCCTCCCTCTCTTTTTTATTGCACACCTTGGTGTTCAGAATTAAGTATCTCTGCTAAATTACCACCCAGGATTTCGCAGAGTGATAATATTAGTGTCTGATCTAGACGACGGGAAATAATTTAAAGAATGAAGCAGAGCATCCATTTCCCACTTGGCCAAATCATCTGACTGAACTTCTCTCAGACCTGACTGAGCCAAAGTCCACCTTGACTGGGGCCCTTGCCTTAGAGAAACCAAAAGTGTGTCTACAGTTGTCTCAATTTCCATCTTAGTTTAAAAATGCTCTGGGTGGTTCCCACCCTGTTTCCATTTCTAGTCCAATTCTTAGGCTTTTAAAGATTGCACTGAACAGAGTTTCTGTTAGACAGTAAGTCTGTCTTTAACTAAAGAAGTGATCCCATATGGAAAATCTCAAATGCAACCACTGCAATTCTCAAAGAACAGCGATACAAAGTACATGTGAACCATGGAATGGTTTGGAATAGTTCAGGGTTGTCACTCAACATTAGTAAAACCAACATTGTTCAAAGCCTTCACATTTCTATATGAGGTCAATAGCTCAGAATTAAAGAGAGGCATGTTCAAAAAAGGGTAAGTTCTGAGTTACTTAATGAAGCAGAATCTGACATTCAGCTCTAGAAAGTAGAAATGAATAGTAGCCTAAAACTTGGTCTAGTGGTTTTCACACATTTTTAAAGCTGCAATAGAGCATTGGATTTTTTTTTTTTTCCCCAAATGGGATCATCCATGGCATCAAGCTCTATGAGCCAGATAGGAGCAGAGCTGCCCTGGAGGAAGTAGGAGGAGGACCTGAGGCTGTGCCCACCAGCCTCTCTTCCCTCCTTCCTTCTCTGTGCACCCTCCCTTAACCTCAGGGCTCTGCAGGGTACAGTTTGCAAAGCACTGAGCCAGCTCAGCCTTCTCTTTTTTAGTAGCCTAGAAACTATCCCAGAAGAAGCATACCAGGCCCTGGTTGTCAGTCCTGCCTCGGTCATTTACTATTCTGATCCCCTGGCAAAAATCCTCTTAACCATTTGACCCTGTTTCTTCTATAACATTTTTAAAAATTAAAAAAAATAATACCCAACCTACACTTCACAGGTTCAGATTAGATTTAAACATACCATTTGTTTTTTTACTCACACACAAAAAGTCATTTGTTCTGTTTTTTTACTTATAAATGTACAATAGTTTTGGTCATACAGTTAACTGATTGCTATTTCCAAAGGAAATGATAGAATGATAAGCCTGAGTGTTTTTATATAACTGGGGAGAGGAGACAAAAAAAAAAAAAAAAAAAAAAAAGATTATGAGTTTGGCCAGGACCTCAGAAGGATATTTCACGGAAGAAATCTTCACTAAATATTGGACTGATTTGAGGGCAATGGGAGACTACTGCAGAATTCTCCTCTGTAATATAGACTTAAGGGATAGAACTGCCAATAAACTACTGATAGTCTAAGTCTTTGACACTCACAAATGCATAGGCAAAAGGAAGCTGTGTAAATGAAAAGAAAAAAGAAAAACTATGAAACCCAAACAAGGAACTCGAGCCAGGAGTGAAGGCAGTGGCTTGGCCACGATCTTCTTAAGCACCCCTGTTTGGTTCTCTTCTAGAAATGACTGTAATCATCAGTGGTTGGAAGTATGTACTCTGAGCCTGAGATGAGAGGCTGCTCACACAAGGATGGGGGTGTCTTGGAAAAATGTTGAAATCTCTTGGCAGGTATCTAGGTCATTAGCTGACTTGCCATTTCCCCAATACCCCAAACTTCCACCTGGGCTCTCTTTCAACAGTTTGGCACCCATTGAGGTCTGCTCCGCACAGCAGAGGCCCTGTTGGGTCAGAGTTCTTAGAATGAGCACATCACCCTGGCTTGGAGGACACAGGCTTATCAACATGCCCTCCATCTCCATGGACGTGAGACTGCAAGGCTTTGGGAAAATGGGAAGTCCCATCTCTTTACTCTACCCCTACTAAAAGTACAATGGCAATGATGGATTTGGAGGGAATGTCAATAGGGATGAAGTGGCTAGAAATGAAGGCCAAATGTGAAAGCAAGGCCAAAATATCAGATATTTCAAACACAAATCATATTTCAAAATTCTATCCCTAAATTGTAAAAGGGCAAGCTACATTAATGGTATATTGCTACAGTGATGGCTATTTGGTTTGCTTATTTGTTTTTCACCATCCTCTATCCTAAGCAGAAATGAATACACCCTTGCATCAAAGGCTCTCTTTGCATTGTCAGAAACCGCAAATTCTCGATGCTTGCAAACAATGCTGGAGACCTGTGTGCGATGATATTGCTACTTCACTCTCATTATGTGATGTCTGTAGGTCAACATTCTGGCACAGACATCATCCTTTTCCATTTCCCGCAGCTCTCTTTAAAGGGAACTCCAGGCACGCAGCTCTCCAAACTTAAACCACAAAATTATTGTTGACTCCTCTCCAACTTTGTTCTCTACACCCCATCAGTGGCCCCAAACCGTGGATTCTTCATCCATAAATATGCTAATATCCATCCTTCCTCATAATTCCCCCTGCCACAGCCTTTTTATTTCTTGCCTGAATGACTGCAATGTCCTGCCCACAAGTCCCTCTGCCCTGACTCTTCCCATCCTCATTCTAGTCTATAATTCTGCCAAGATGAAATTCCCAAAGCACAGCCTTGAGAGCCACAGTCCCATAAGGGCTTCCCTTTGCTTATAGGAGGCTTAAATGATAAACTGCAGGCATATGTGTAATGCCTATCTCCTTCGCGAGAATGTACACTACATGAGAGCAAAGGCTTTGCTTTTGAGTTGTACTGGGCGCATAGTAAATGCAATAAATATTTGTTTAATGAATAATTGAATGAAATGGACAAATGGTTGGCTGGATCATGGATGGAGGATGGGTGGATGGCTGAATCATATCCGCTTCAAGGGTTTGTTTATATGATTAAATAAAATGATGATTCTAAAAGTCTTAAACATACAATAAAGGCTTGTTAAACAGTGGTTTGCTTTCCTATTTTCTCTACTGTGTTCCTTGTGTTTTCCATCCCTGTCTCTCAACCAGGGAAGGTCAAGGTCAAACCACAGAAGACCATGTGTTCCATGCTGTTGAATTTGTACTTGATATTGTAATGGGGGATCGGGGGAGGGACAGTTAGCGATGAGTCTTTAATTCAGGAGAGATGACCCTGGCTGCTGTGTTAGGAATCAACTAAGGCTGGTGAGATGGGAGGCAAGAAGCTGCTGTAGATGTCCAGGTGGGCAATGCTGGAGATTACTCCAAGGCAATGACAATGACATCCTGGCCTGGCACCAGGACAGCCTTGGGTAAAAGGGACAGGTATGAGAGAGATTTCTGAAGCAGCGTTTATATGACTACTAGTGAATGAGTTAAAGATGGTCTCTACCGCTTGGTCTCTACTGCTAAAACTTTGTCAAGACTTGTGTCCTTTATGTCCCTTTTAAACACTGAGGATAGAAATAATTTGACTCTGATAGCTGAAAACAGGCAACAACAAATCCTGTGATCGCAGGCTTCTACTGCCTTTAAATGTGAATGATCTAGTGAGCTTATACCCTATGGAGAAGGTGGAAATGCCAAGAAGCAAAACTCCTTTTGGGGAGAGTGAATCAAACGTCACTTTCAAAAGGAGCCCATTTTGTGAAAGAAACCAGCAGTCTCTTAATTTCTTTCTGCATTGTGGTTTTTCCTGGGGTTTGGGAAGGGGAGTAGATTCAAGAAAAATATTAGATGCCAAAGGCATGACTTTCCAAATGGTATAAATTTCAATATATATAAGTTTAAAGGAGTTAGGCAATGATGGAACGATATGACTACTTTTCTTTTATTTCTGTGATAAATTAAAATTCCTACAAAAATGCAGTGGCTAACTCTTTGAAAGCACTGCAGAATTTTACACTTTGGAAAAATTTATCTTTCCCAGTCACAAATCTATGCAAAAGCCTTTGTTTTGTTTTGTTTTTTTTTGTTTGTTTGTTTTTTTTTTTTTTGACTGGTAATCTACATTTATTAAATTGTCCCAAAATTTCTCCTTTTTTGTCTTTGTAAAAATATATTTTTTAGATTACATTAGTACTATAATCATGTTTTAGAAAAATTAGAAATGGATTAAAGAGAAAAAAAAATATGGAACGCTTCACGAATTTGCGTGTCATCCTTGCGCAGGGGCCATGCTAATCTTCTCTGTATCGTTCCAATTTTAGTATATGTGCTGCCGAAGCGAGCACTATGCAAAAGCCTTTGGCTACAGAAAACCCCAGACTCCAAGTCAGTGGTATGTTGAAGGCTTTACATACATTTCTGCAATAGTTTTCCTTCTGTTTATGAGACAAGCCACCTGGTTATCTAAATTAAATAGAAAAATGCGTGAAATACTCCCTTTACCGTAACTAGATAAAAATGCTGAACTTCCAATACCTTATTCAAAGTCTGAAATGTAAGGGTTCTCAGATTAGGAACCACTGCATTTCCTTAAAAATCCAAAATTACATTGTAAATCTCATTCCCTCCTCTCTCCATGCTTCTGAATAGAACAAGCAAGGCAACAGACATGCATTTAACTAGACTGTCAACAAGAGGAATCCAAAGTTTATTGCCACTATTCATCTTGGCTAGTAAATGTTTTCCATACTATTCTTCATTCATTAAAAATGGCTCATTTCCTTTGGCCTTTATTCATTGCCTAATATTCCTAATGAACTTAATGTAGCAAGTGATGTAATCAGACAAAAGAACTGTAAGAACCCTTTTCTGCCACTATAAGCAGAATTAAAATACATTTAATTGGCATTTTAGTAATCACCCAAAATCCCAGTTAACTGTGTATCCTCCACAGGGTTGCCAACTCCAGGTGTCATTCCTTCTTTTTGCCAAAAGTGGGAGAACAAAACTATCCAGTTGGCTCAGGTCTCCAGATAGGATAGGACAATCTACCAGGGAGGTGCTACCTTACTCCCAGCCATGAATTCGTCACTGTACTAAGGCTCCCCCTTAATCCTCCGTGGCCAACAGGGCTTGAGTGTTGTCCAGTGGAAAGACGTGATGTGCCACCAAGAGTGCTTGATTTCTAACCAGAGCAGAGGAGGCTCTGGCAAATCTGGGAAGACTTCTGAGAGGCAGTGACTTCTGGGTAGATTTTGCCAGAAGCAGTCAAGGCATTACGGTGAGGACAAAAGAGTTCTATTTCCAGAGAGAAAAATTAAGAATACAGAAAGGTGGGGAATAGGAAAACTGTAGCAAGAAAGCATTATGAAATTCAAGAGAAGGAAATCCTTGGCAGAATGCCTCAAAGATCTGGCTCAATAGAATGTGCCAAATCCCAGAGGTAGCAGGCAAGGTCCGCAGGGTTTGTTTGTTTTGCACTTTTAGCAGATACAAACATGGTGACAAAGCTGTTTTTAAAAACATGATTTGGTTCTAAAAACAGTGCAGCTGGAAAAACAACACCGATTTTGCAGTTTTGCAATCAATGGCAGTGCAGTGAAGTCTTGAACCAAACTGACAGCAGTGATGTCCCCAAAATGGTGCCTTTTCAAGAGGCCCTTTGAGGGAAGCATTGGTGATGAATCACATGGTCATAATGGAGAGGTAAAGGAGAGCGAAGGGTGTACCTTACCAGGGACATTTGGAACCGATTCTTACCCTGACCCCACCACGTCTTCCCCTCCTTTGCAGCCATCAGGGCGCAGTTCCACACCACTTATCCTGCACAGCCAGTGCAGAGAAACACAGCTGAGCATGGCCCCTTTGCTGTCCTGGACTTCTGCAGCATTTGTGGCCAGTGCCTTTCATGCCACCTTGTCTTAGATGGCTTTTGAGCAGGCTTCAGATTGTTCTATGCTCTTCAGGACTAGGAGCTCTCTGTACCATCTCTTTAATTGCTACATTCCAGTACACAGTAGATGCCAGGCAAGTATTTGCTGAAAGAACAGTGAAAGTTGATCACAGCAGTGGTCCTAAAGTAATTTTCAATGGGCAAGAAGTGAGTGGGGGTTAGAGTGCTAGTGAATAAAATTTCTCCATTCTAAGTGCCTGAAAGTGGCCCACAAATGATCATGTTCTGCTTAGATTTGTTTTCTGATAAAGGCCAGACAGACTTAAAGCAAACTAACAAATCAACAAACAAAATGTCCATTTGATTTGACATTTCAAAAGCAGACTGAGAAGGGAGAGGATGTAGTTCAATGGTTGAGTGCCTGCCTCCCACAAACAAGGTCCCGGGTTCATTCTCCAGTACCTCCTAAAAAAGCAGATGAAAGTCTCAGTCTGTGATAAATTACCTCCCTTCTCTGCTTTATCATCAGACTGCCAGGCAAGTGGAGTATGATTTCTTACCAACTTCAAATAAGCATGATGCTGAGTTTCCACATTCAGTGAATGGTGAAGGTAATTCTTTATAGGGAAGAGGCCAAATTTCAATCATCAGTTTGCATAAAGGACAACCTCAGTAGGATGTTCTTTATACTAGGAGTCTGGTAACACAATTTGGCTGGTGTTTGAAGGAAACATTTTCAGAAATGATTCTAAGTGATGCTCCTACATGAATAAGCTAATGGTAACCCAATATATAAACTTTTCTCACTTAGATGAATAATACTTTAAGGCTTATTAAGAGACAGTGGCTACTTGGCAATTGCATCACCAAACAATTGTATCTTAGATACTAGTCGACATATCAACACCCTCTATCTTGGAAGCAAAGAGGCCTTTAGACTTAAAACACACCGCTCATGTCCACTCAAGGATAAGCCTAAAAAAGAGAAATCTTGTTTCCAAAGGCTCTGTTTATGAAAAGGAGATGTGTAGGAGAATTGAAGAGCAAAATGGGCAGTAACCAGGCTCAAATCAAGTCCTCACCTGGTGGTTTTATTGCTTTATTTGAAGTAAAGTCATTAAATCAAACATTGACTATATTGATGTTTGAAAATAGCATCATTGCCATAGCAAAACAGACTTGTAAAAATTATCAGTTACTTTGGATTTCCCACCAGCTGGATTTCATTTATCTGTATAGATAATCTGGGTTTGACCATCCTAGGAGAAAATGATTCTAGAATATGGATGCTAGATGACTGCAAAGGAGCTGTGCTCCTCTCTTCCCAGATGTCAAACCCTAGGAAGAAATGAATAAAGAAACAAGCCTCAAGGAGCTGGTTAATGGGCTTCCCTTCTAAAATGATTCATGTGCCACCCCTGCCCGAGTGACCACTGTGGATTTATTACCGTTAAAGAAATGCTATTCAAACAGGTATCAAAACATTTTAATGTGATGGAACGTTGGATGAAATATGATTGCTACCTCTCAGCAGACTGAAACAAGCTGAGATAATTGCATTGCTAAGGCGAACTGTGACTCAGCCTTAAGTCTCTGAGGTTTGTCTTCTAAAACCGTATTATTTGATATAATAATGGCCTAATGGTATTTACAGCAGCAGCTCTCTCTCCACCTTCCCAATATTGTGGTGCTGGATGGATATCACTGATTGCATCCCCTCTGCTCCAATTACATCTTCTCAGGCTAAAAACCAGAATCAGTAAGGACGTGCAGGTAGAGACATGCCTCTCTGTATTTACCGGTCACTTCCTGTGAGGCTGGGGTGGTGGAGGAGGGACAGCAGAGGAAGGGCAGATAGAGAGAGGTCCTGCCTCTCCAAAGAGTCAGGAGCTAAACCATGGAATTATGGAGTAAAGATACTGAGCACAAGAATAAGAAGTGCAGGGGGCGGATGTGGCTCAAATGGTTGGGTGTCCGTCTGCCATATGGAGGGACCTGGGTTCGATACCCAGAACCTCCTGGTAAAGGAGAAAAAAAAAAAAAAAAAAAGAATAAGAAGTGCAGAGTGCCCAACAAAAGTGAAGATGCATTTAGAAAATACCTTGAGGGAAGCGGCTGTGGCTCAATCAGTGGGGCTCCCGTTTGCCATATGGGAGGCCCTGGGTTCGGTTCCCGGGGCCTCCTGGTGGGAGCAGGCCCGCCCGCACGGCGTGGTTAGCTGACCCAGCGAGCACAAGCAGCAAGGGGGGGATAAATGAATAAATAAATAAAATCTTAAAAAAAAAAGAAAAGAAATTACCTTGAAACCCATCTCTTATCTTTTTCTCCAGAGTTAGGTTCCTTTCTGAAAATATACATTAATGTCTGATTTCCTCAGTTTGGCCCTTCTTTTCCTTATGTTCTATTCCTTATCCTTTCTCTCTTCCGTCACCACCCTAGACCTTCAAATCTTTTTCTATGGGACAGAAATAAACATACAGCAGTCCCTGCCTTCAGAAAACGCACCACCACCTTAAAAGTCTGGTTGTTTTCATGTGCAAAGTGAGCTAGCTGTCCAAAATGGCCTCAGCAGTTATGTTGTGGGCTTTCTCCTCTCTGAAGTAAGAGTGTGTGTATGGATGTCTACGTGGGGGGAGGGGAAGTGGGGGAGAGGAATGGACTGACCGAGTCCAGGAGGTAAATGCAGGAAGTTTTATTTGAATATACGTCAAGGCTCTGTTTTGCTGTTTAGTACCACGGTCATTTACTGAATGTTCCCCAAGATACATCCATGACCTCAAGGAGGCAAAGTTTCATGGGACTCTATGTCATTTTAAACCATGTCAGGCTTTCTCCTCTTTTCCCTACTTAGTTCCACATGCTGTAGGAGCTTGGCAACAGTCAGAGTCATCGTACTAAGCTGACTTCCCCACAGCCTCTTCCTTTTATTCTAACCATGCCTCGCTATCTCCCAAATTTATGAGCATTTCCACGCTCAGGCCTTACTTTGCTGCATTATGTTCCTGTAGACCAAGATGTTTGTCTCTCTTCTCGCTCTTTATAAACA
Organism: Tolypeutes matacus; assembly: GCA_026826555.1. NCBI lineage: Eukaryota > Metazoa > Chordata > Mammalia > Cingulata > Chlamyphoridae > Tolypeutes > Tolypeutes matacus. Next base: position 8,272,516 of record JAKSZT010054030.1, read on the forward strand.
CAACCTGGCTCACAAACTTTGGCTCAAGCTGCCATCCCCAGTCACTGGCACTACATCCCCACTCCTGAAACATTCGTCATTTTGTCACTTAATCATTTACTAACGTGCTCTTATTCCACTTCTTCATGCACCTATATACTGCATCTTTGATGAGATATTAAGATGCCTGAGGGCAGCAAATTGAAAATTCCTGGCCAGGTTTCTACTATGGGTAACAGGCAAAAAAAAGTGTGTGATATGCCAAGAACAGCAGTTCACCTTGGAGTCCATGTGAGATCCCAAGGAATGAGGAAAAATTAGAGGGAGAGAGAACAGGCCAATTGGCAGCAAAGCAATTTCAGCATAAACCATGCCTTGGAAAGTTGCTAGAGTTCCAGAGCAGATTAAAAACAATTTAACAACAATGCTTATTGTGGGCTTAAATTTAAGAGCAGATTTTTCAGATGAAGTAAACAAACCTCTGTGGATCTAAAACTGCAGAACTAAAAGTTAGGAGGGAACCACTCTATGATAGTTTGCATGAGTTTGATTTTTTTCCCCCCTTTTTCTTCCTCTGAAATGAACTGCAAGGAAGGCTTGGGCATCCATTGGAATTCAAAGGGGACAGGGAAGAGGAAACCAAAGAACAGAGAATAAGAAGACTGAGGAAAAGCAGTGAAAGTGAAATTTTGTCAATTTCACAATTTTGCCAGGACACTTCTACATTCCATCAGAATCTCATGGAGAAAAAAGGTGAAGTGAAAATGATTGTAAACCCAAAGAGCTTCTTTAAAAATCTAAAACTAGTTGGAAATCTTCATTAGCCCTATTTTGTATATTTTATTTTACTCATAAATCCAAGAAGAAAGCAAATCATGATCATAGAGTCTGAGTAGAATGATACAAAATAAAGCAAAATATCAGCAACCATCACCATCACCACCACCACACAACTTTCACAGAGAAAATCCTAGCATAGTCTCTCTGTACAGTCCAAAACTTTCTCCATCTCTTCATTAGACTTGAGATGCAACTCCAATGATGACTTCAGCAGGTCTTACCAAATGAAGACAGGCAATTATATTCAAACAGTTTAGAAAGATTTTTTTTTTTTAACCTACAGTTAAAAATACAACAACCAGCAAATTCAATTAACCAGGATACCTCATTCAGCACACATTTTGCTTCATTGGAGGATTATACTGCCTCCACATCACCATATGCAACATTAAGTATGTCTGATTTTCAAAGTAGGAAATATAATTATTTCTTTTGTCAATGAAAATCTTGGGTAGAAATAATCACTCATGTGAACTTTGCCATTCTAGTTTGTTAAATTCAAATGAATATAAATGCTATTCTCTCTAAATTATCTTTCTAATTTGAAGCATAAATGGGCTTTTTGCCCTCACCTTCAAGGCTTGCCTTTCATATTCTCTGAAAGATAAATTACATTATTATCTTAGGAAAGTCTGCAGAAAATCATTGAATTTTTAGTTCTAGAAGCTGAAGATATTTCTTGTTTGACAAAGTATATCAATACCTGTCACTGATACAGAGATTGGATTTTTTAAGGCATTTATGGAGCAAAAGAAACAAAACAAATTTTTCCCTGGCATTCATTTTCAAGCAAAACATCTAAATAAATCAGAATTGGCTAAGAACATACCTGAGGCCTTGGCTGGATTTAATTACACATAGAGTTGGCAAATCTACAGTCGTAATCAACAAGCAGACTGCATCACTCCTCAAATCATCCCGACACTGACTTGTCACAGGCAGTTTATTTTCAAATGCAGTGGAGGATGTCGCCATATTGGAGCCAGAGCCGACAAACAACTGTGTCCGCCACTACAGTATCTCATGAATGATAGGCATTGAGAGCAACTTTCTACATCCAGGACTTAAGTCTTTTTGTTCCTGTTTCTTTTTAATGGTAGTATAAGTATTAAGATGGCCATGAACAATGATAAAAAAAAAATCATATTATGGCTAATTGAGCTCTGACTCAATTCTGAGTATTATGTTTAGTGCTACATGTACATTTCATAGATTCATTTGTTTAGACCTCACAACACTTTCAGTTTGCTGTGTGGCTTAGTTCTCAGGTCAAGGGGAACTAATCATTTGCCCAAGATAATGCAGAGAGTCCACGTGTCAGAAAAAGTATTTGAACTAGTTAAAGAAGAAACTCTCAGGGAAATAAATGAGAGGGAGATCTAATGGAATTCAGGAGGATTCTTCAATTTCCTTCTCTGCAAGTCTTCTCTTTCCTTTAGGTGTAGGTATCAGGAGACCCTACACACCACACCCAGCGGGGGATAAATGAATAAATAAATAAAATCTTTAAAAAAAAAAAAAAGTTTACTCCTGTTTACTGTTCTAAAACTCAGTAGTCACAATAATAGCAAATGCTTATATAGCTGGCACTCTGGGCCAGGTACCACTCTAAACACTCTGTGATTATCTCCATTTTACAAAGGAGGACACTGAGGCACAGAGAGGTTAACCTTCCCAGGGTCACATGGTGTGGTAGATTGAATCATGTCTCCAACGAAAGATATCATTTTAATCTTAACCCAGTTTCCTGTGGGCTTGTATCCTTGTGTAAACAGTACTGTTTAAATATATTATTATTAGTAAAGGTGTGGCTAAATTAAATCAGGGCGGGCCTTAATCCTTATTATTGGGGACTTTATAAAGAGGAATTCGGAGGCAGGCAGTCAGAGAAGGCCAGAGGAAGAAGCCAGAAGCCAGCTGAAACCAGAAGACCAGACATAAGAAGAGTGACAGTGCCGTGTGACAGCTGTCAGAGATGCAAGCCAAGAAAGTTCCAGGATGGTGGCAAGCCAGTATCAGCACACTACAGACTTTGGGGAGAAAGTATGGCCTTGCTGATACTTTCATTTTGGACTTCCAGCCTCTGAAACCATGAGACAATAAAATTTGTGTTGTTAGACCAAACAGTGTGTGGTATTTGTAGAAGTAGTCCTGGCAAACTAAGGCCCATGGCTCGTTAAGTGGAGCAGTGGGGGATTTTTCATTTTTAATATACTTTTTATTTTTTTAAAGATACTTAGATTACATAAATGTTACATAAAAAATTTAGGGATTCCCATATATGCCCCACTCCCCATACCTCCCATTTTTTCCCACATTAATAACATCCTTCATTAATGTGGTACATTCATTGCAATGGGATCAAAGGCCCTCTCAATTAGAGGTGGAGTGGGCATCACCATTCCAGAATCCTCAGGATTGGGGAATGAACTATGGACTAGAGTAGACTTACTGCTATTCTACTATAGACTTATTGTGATTCTAGCAATGGAAGAAATTACAACAGTGATGTGGATGCAGTGGCCCCTGGAGGCTCTGAGAGCAAGGAGAGGGAAAAACAGGTGTAATATGGGGGCATTTTGGGGGCTTGGGAATCGTCCTGAATGACACTGCAACGACAGATATAAGCCATTATATATCTTCCCATAACCTACAGAATTGTGTGGGAGAGAGTGTAAACTACAATGTAAACTATAATCCATGCTCAGCGTCAATGCCCCAAAATGCATTTGTCAATTGCAGTGGGGATTTTGAACCTAAGTAGTCTGACTTCTAAGTCTGTTTTACTGGCCACCACATAACAGAAAGACCCTTTGGTCCAACTTTCTCTATTCTTGTGTTTATCGTATTTCTCCTTGCCTCCCTGGGGCCACAGAAAGCCGGATGAGGCTACCCAGGACCCCCCATCACTTCAAGACTACTGGTGAGCACATTGAAATCATTATATTCCACTGCACCTTAGGGACATGGGGAGCTCTGGGAGGCTTCCAAAGGCCCATCTTGAGGATGTACCCTGCAGCCATTGCCCTCTAGGGTTGTGCTGCTCCCAGGATTCTCCCTGAAGAGTGAGGCATCAGTTTTCTCCCTAATCTGCCGGAAGGCCTTCATTTGCCCTATCCCTGATTCTCAGTCTGGGCAAAGAAAGGGCCCAGAGGCCTTTCTCAAGGACATATCAGCGTCTAATCTATCAGAATCTTCCCACAGCCAGGGGAATCTTCTGTTCTCAGGGGCCTAGCCATCATGAATTTCAGATTCAGGCTCAAATTTTGTGTCAGAAGCAGGGGATATGAATAGGACAGCAAACCAGACACTGCTTCTACCTTCATCAACATTTCAGCAAAAGCACAGAAAAGCACATTTCTGTTAAATTTATTTAGCTACTGAATTACCAAAAGGCCTGGTGAGAGGTCGCCTGGTCACTGTAACAGCCCCAGGCACACACGGAGCAAAAGAAAGAATTTTGATTTGACTCCAGCTCCCACTAAAAACTGAGAGAAAAAGGCAATGTAGAGGGAAGAAATCTGAAGGGTTAAGCACTCAGTACTCTCAAATACAAGCCCCACTCAGTCACTAACACTCCAATTCTGAAGTATTTTCCATGGAAGAGGGAGCAGTGCTTCCATCTTAAAGCCAAGAGCAAGCTAAGACACTAGAAACCTGCATTGGGAAAAGATCCAGTATTAAGTTTCCTTTGAATCCTTTGTATTTTGGTTTGTGTCTATTTGAACTACAAACCCTTAATTTTCAAGGGTGTCTTTGAGGATTACTTCACCATCAGTACATATTTCAATTTAAAGGTAACATAATTCAGTTTTCTTTGGAGTCAAGGAAGCATACAATTCTTGGGAACAATGCCAACCTGCTGGACATCAAACAAACAATTATCTATTTTAGTTAAGCAACTTTAGTTCTGTAACTAAAGCCTTAACAGGAGCCATACAGCTAAAGAACTTTAACATGCAACTCAGTACTACTTAGAATAGTTATTTTCCCAAAATGTGTATTCAGGGCTTTATTTTCTCATCTTGATTCATGAGCCTCAGATATGCAACTTTTTATACAAAGAAACCTTCTTGAATTTATCACTTCATCCTAGACGGAGGCTCATGAACTGATTTTTCATTCCTTAGAGACACAGAGAAAAGCAGTCCAATTACATGTCTTTATAAAAAGAAAACCCACTAAACACAAGAACCTTAGAAGCCCAACTCTGCCAACTGTGGAAAAGTTACTTTCCTCAATGAGTCTTAGTTTGTTCAATTGTAAAATAAACTATTGAAATTATCCATATTTCTCACAGAATCATGTAAGGTTAAAAAAATATATAGAGGCAGAATTGTTAGCATGGTGCCTAGCACATAGTATGGCTTTCCAAATGGAAGCTAATACACATTCAGACAACAGCCCATATGTCTATAATTCATTTAGAATAACAATTCAAGGAAAACCACATCTAGTGTTTGTTTTTTTTTCCTAAAGTGGCCACTTAATAATCCGCCTTCTAGGTCAAAGGATATATAGAATTTATTAAGGGTCAACTGCTATATAGTCAAATAGACATCCCACAGAGGCATTCTGGGCTGCCACGCTGATGATGGTGATGATGCTAGCACAATTGTAAGCTCTTATGTACACTCCATAAAGTACCAAAATTAATCCTATTTTACAAATTAAGAAACTGAGGCACCAAGTGTCCAAACATACGGTTTTTATATCAGCAGCCAGCATTGGAACCCAGGCAGTTGATGGCATAGTTCAGGCTCTTAACTTCCACAAAATGCAAAGTTCTTTCTGACTGCCCATAGTCCAGTTCTCTGAGTGATACAAGCATAGGCTTACTGAAATGAAAACTCAGGAAGTCTTCCCTTTTGTCAATTCTCAGAAGTTTCCAAGTGATGAACCCCATTCAGGAAGGCTGACTTCCCTCAAACCACACAGGGTTGTTTGTTTTGAAAACTGACAAGATAGCTTTGGGGTCTGTCCAACAGACCGTGGTGTATTTTAGGCACTTAGTAATTGTTTGTTGGATATGAAATCTTAACTAACCCATAGCTTTACAAACAACTTAAGAGTGACTGGCATCACTGTAGGCTCTGCATTTCCCACTTCCTACCACTCATCTCAGAGTGCTTTCAAGTGGATTTCTATTGCTTCACACCTTTTTTGACATGGTTGTGTTAGACATATTATTTTCTTTTTTTAAAAAAGTATTACCTTAACATTTAGTTTTTTTTTTTTTTTTAAGATTTATTTATTTACTTTTTATCCATTCCTCCCCTCACCTGCCATTTTTCCGTTTTAGCTGTTTCTGTGTCCATTTGCTGGCAATTCTCTGTGTCTGTTTCCTGCCCTCTCTTTTCATTCTTCTCCTACGTCTTCATTGGGATTCGACCCCAGGAACCTCCGATGTGGGAGAGAGGCATCCTACTGCCTGTGTCACCTCAGTTCCTGGTTTTTCGGCCTGTCTCTCGTCTTGGCTCTCCCTTGTGTCACTCTCCTGTTACGTCATCATCTTGCTACGTGGCACAGCAGGGCCTGGCAGGGCACCTGCTCGCGGCGACTGATGGCGTATCCATGCGCAGGGCCTGGGGGGGCGCACCTGCTCACGGGCCCTGATGGCGCACCTGCTTGTGAGGCCTGGCAGCCTGCATGCCTTCTATATTTTTCTTTATTTTTACCAGGAGGTCTGGGGGATCGAGCCCAGGCCCCTCCATATGGGAGATGGATGCCCAACCATTTAAGCCACATCCACCCTCATAGACATATTATTTTCAAAACTCTTTCAAGGAATGAATATCAAAACAAGCACTTTATAACAATCCTATTATTAAGGATAGGCAGAAGGATATAAAAAGTTTATTTATTTGTGTTATTAATGGTAATTGTCTTAAATTAGGCCAATCAGCAAGACTTTGCGTACCTGTGATCTTCAAATTTCATCTATTGAGGACCTAGTGTGTGCAAAAATAAATTTTAATCCTCAGGCCAAATTATGTTTATTCCTCACAGCCATCATGTAAACTACAGAAAGAACAAACTAAAACTCCAAAAGATTAAGTAACTTTGCACAGTCACAAGGTTTGTTAAGAGGCAGAGGTGGGTCTTGAACCCAGTTCTGTCTGAATCCAAAACCTTCACACTAACTTTCTACCACATTGAGCTGCTTCAGTGAGGGATTAAAACATGAAGCAAGGAGCAAGCTTGCAACAACTGCGAATTTGAATAAAAATGTTAAGTATGATTCTTATGTGTGGACCCTGCAGTTTTCAGAATAATTTATCCCATGACAAACTGCTTATATTGAGGGCAAAGGTGGAGGACACAGAGGCTCAAGCCCTGATTTAGGTGGTGTGGGGGAAGGTGCCAGAGGCCTTAATTTTCTTGGGGAATCAGGTACAGCCTGGGTCTACTTTCTCACTTCTAAACAGAGCAGACTGCTCTGAGACCTGGCCACCATCACATCCACCTAACGTTTTCTTTCTTTAATTCTTCTCCAACTATTACTCACCCACTCAACCTTTCCTGAAAATGGCATGGGGAAACAGGCAACTGGAGCAGTAGAGCACATATTGTTTGTGGGAAGGAATGTCACCAGGCCTGGGCATGAGAAGAGATGACAGCAGTGAGTTTACAAATGAAAGCACTGAGTCATCTTCTCCACACCAAACCCACCTGCATGAAACTTCCAAGAGAAGCAATATATGGGGCACACATAAGAGCAGAGAAAGGGAATTGTCTTTGTTTGCCAAAGGCTGCCAATACAAAATACCAGACATGGGTTGGCTTTTATAATGGGAATTTTATTAGGGGAAAAGCTTCCAGTTCCAAGGCCATGAAATGTCCAAACCCAGGCACTATCACAGATGCTTTTTCACCAAAGTTGGCTACTGGTGATCCTAGCATCCTGCCACATGGCAAAAAAAGATGGCAGTGTTCTCTGCCAAGGTTCCTGCTTCCCCCTGCAGAATCTACCATCTCCCAAAGCCCAGCTATGGGCCATCAAGCATATGGCTTGTCTCCTTCTGGATCTCCTCTCTCAGCCTCAGCTGCTCCACTTTACATGGCTTGTCTCTTCAGCCTTGAACTGCTCCATGGGCCCAGAGCCTCTAGGGCCTCTTTCCATGCCTCTGTGCTCTCCTGATTCCAAGCTCCAGGACTGCTCTCAGCCTCTTGGGGTTTCCCTGTCTTCCTGCAATCCTCTCTTTCACATGGCAGGATCAAAATGGCAGCTTCCTTTCTCAGTGTCTCTCTATCTATGTGTTTCCATTTATATCAGAGCCAGCAAGAGAACAGAGACCCAACCTGAATCACGCTTCATTGATGTAGCCAATCAAAATCAATATAATCAAGTAATCTAATCAAGGTCCTTTATCAGAATCTAATGCAATCAAAGGATCTCACCCCCACAGAAATAGATTAATTCAAAAATATAATCTCTTTTTTTTGGATGCACCAAATTCAAATTGTCACAAGAAGGAATGATATTATGTAATTCTGTGGAATAGATTCTTTATTGAGTCCACTATAACCTTGAGAACTCATGAGTGAGACTGTCAAGAGGCCACTTTCCACCCTTATCTCTCCAGAGGACAACAAGAAGTCAAAGCCCTCCATATACTACACAGGGTGCCACAGGTAGGTGAGGGGTCCAGGGGTGTATGGCAGAGAGGGAATAGCAAGTGGTGATTACAAAGAAAAAGGGAAAATCATCTGGGACTTGGGGATATACAACAGCAACTGGGGAATCTCTGTTCTTGAGGAAGAAGCCAAGGTAAAGTTTTTACCTTTCAATTGTGAGCTCATTGAAGGAATATTGCCAGCAAAGTAATGTTTGAGTCAGCATTGGCATTTGCTGAGAATTTAAGAGGGTCTTGATCAGTTTTACAAACGAATCCCATGGTAAATTCAAATTAGATATTAATACTTTGGCAAAAGGATTTGTCACCAGTGGCGTTACAATCTACCCTTCAAAGCAAACCTGTCCATCCCGTTTACGTGCATAGACATGCTAAAACAGACTTTGGGCTGTGGGGCAGGCACAATCAGAAAGCAAATGTCTATCCCTACTCTCTCTGGGGTGGACAAGTGATCTCCCAGAGAGAAAAAGGATAAACGATTTGCTTTCTGATAGATATCCGGAATTCAGGCAACTGTTTGCACTTGCCCTGATAGGCAAACTGGCAGTTGTTCCCACTTGCCTGGCTCCGCTTCTAGGAGACCGAAGGCAGTGGGATGCTGGCTGCCAGGACACTCAAGGCCACAAAGAGCCACACTCAAGCCTCCAGTTACTTAGCTGGCCACTTGCTGCTACTGTTTCTGGAACTTTCTGTCTCTATTGGAGTTAACATGCACAGATTAGTTTGCTTAATGAGTAACATCAATATGTTGATTAATGTGGCAGCAAAGCAGCACTTACTTTGCCCCAATGTGCCCATTGCTTGGTTTATATGCAGAAGGGCCACTTCAATTCGTTGCTATCGATTAAACACTTAGTCTGTGCTCAGGCCTGCACTGAACTCTGGGGAAGGGATGCAAAACATGGAGGCATGCATGGTTCTCAACCCTCAAAAGAGGCATCAGATGAGTGGAGTAACATGTCCCGAGTTAAGCTGCAAGGCTGTCATGGACAAGTGCAACTGGAAGGCCAAGGGGTGAGGACATAGTTAGGAGGTTGGTTCTGAGCCCCTGGGGTTGGAGGAGTGTAGTTAAAAGAATTCTAGGCAGTGAGTGCAGAGGTATGGAGGGTGCAGCATGTTGGTGGGGGTCTATTAAATTATCCACATGGCTCAGGAGGATCAGCTACAGATAAGACTTACAAGTCAGGCTGAAGGCAGCTTGGGAAATGTTCTGTTCATGATATGACCTTGATCATGCAGGCTAGGGGTCGACAAACAATTTTTTTTCTTTTTCTTTTGCAAAGAGCCAGATAGTAAATATTTTCAGCCTTGAGATACAGATGGTCTCTGTTGCAATGACTCAACTTTGCGTTATTAAGCCAAACAGCAGCCGTGCGTACTATGTAAAGAAATGGACAATGTTGTGGTCCAATAAAACTTTATTTACAAAGACAGGCAGTGGGATGGATTTAACCAGGGAGCAGTAGGTTGCTAATCCCTGCTGTAGGCAATGGGAAACCATGTAAGGTTTTCAAACAAGATGATGATGACCTGACATTGAGTATTTAGATAGGTCACTGTGCCATTGGTCAGAGGAAATACTGGAGGAAGACAGAGGATCTGGTCAGGAGGCAGTGATGCCAGCAAAAAGGGCAGGCCCCTGTATTTCTGATACATACCTTTGTGAGTCCAACTCCCCAGCACATATTATCTGTGTAGCACCCATCTCCTCTGAGCAGATGGAGTTGTAGCCACAGACCACTCTCAAGTTTCTGCAAACTACAGTGGCACTCTCTTCCCAGGTGCATTTCCTAAAATATATGTTGGAAAAGTTGTATCTTAAATTAAGTGTAGATCAGCGCAAAGGTAACTTGCAAATTTGACAGGTTTGTTGGGAATGCAAAGGATGGCTTGAAAAGGAAAATGTGGAAAATCAGGGTTTGATTAAGATAAAACAGGGACCAGCATGTTAAATGAGCACCACATAAGCCCTTTTTTATTTTAATTCTGAAGTGAGAAGGAGGAATAAGATCAATGCCCTGTCAATGACTAACTCTTCCCTCTCAGAACGAAACTAACTCGCTAAATGCAGAGATAGAAAAATCAACCAACCAAACAAGAAACCGTCCTTGGGTATATTTTGGAAGAGGGTTTCCAAGCAGAGAGAGGTGCTACCAGGCCTAAATTTATGAACACATAAAAATTCTTTGGTAATTAACAATATCCACCTGCACAGATGTCTTGACATTTCCACAAACCAGAAGTAAATTGAAAGTGCCAACTGTAAATCTATAATTATGAGGAATTTTGAAGCAAGTCTTCAAAATAGCACGAAAATAATCATCAGCAGAGCCTCAATAGAAACCAAAATGTTTAATTAATGAGATTTATGAGAAATGAGGACCTGCTTTAGGACACTCTAGTGCAAGTTGCTTCCATCTTATGAAGATGGAAGATTCCAAATTTTAAAGAACTAGATTCTTATGAAGAACTAGATTCCAAATTTTTCTTTGCAATTTGAAAGATATTTTCTCTTAGAAACGTTATAAATATGGGTTTGTTTCCAGCCTAGTGCTTTGAAACCTTATTTTAACCAAAAAGAAAATGAAATTAAAATGCTAGCAAGAAATGGCTCTGCAGGACTACTAACTAAGCAAATAAAAAACCATTAAGATTGGGAAATCATTTTTTTTTTTTTAAATCTTAGTTGAAAACCAGAACTGTAAAACACAGTGAATCCTGTGGTGGAAGATTGACTGTGGTTTACAGAACAAATAACAGAATGTTCTCTCATGAACTATAACAAATATATAAGACTAATACAGCATGTCAATATTAGGGTGGGTTGGGGGAAAATACATCAAAGGTATGTTATGGACTATAGTTAATAGTAATATTTTAACAAATGCTCACAACAATGCAAGGTATTGGTGGTGAGGTGAGGTATGGGAGCCTTGTATGATGATATGTAGGTTTGTTTTGTAAGTTCGCATCTTTTACTATACACTTGTTGCTTATGTTTGTTCACATATGAATGACATATGCCAATAAAAATTTTAATTGAAAAAAAAAAAAAACAACAGGTACTTGATAAAAATATTGAGTTTAAGGAAATAAAGGAGAAACTGAGGATTCTTTTTGAGATTGGCAGCAAAGCTCCCTTGGTCATTAGATTCCAGATGCACTGGTTTTCTTGCTCTTCTTTGAAGACTCCAAGCTTGTTCTTGTCATTGGGCTTTAGTGATTGCTGTTCCATCAGTCAGGAATGCACAGCCTAAAGATTTTCATGTGAATGTCTAAATTCTTCTCATCAAGGTCTCTTTGATATGCCTTCCCTATTAGTCTATCTTGAAGAGATTCTCCGTACTCAAGTCAGCTTCTCTCCCATCACTGCAGGTCACTGTCTTCATCGTTTTTAAGAATTACATTATTTATTTGCTGTTTGTTTTGTTTGGTGTCTGTCTCCTGCATTCATATATAAGTTCCAAGCAAGTAGGAACTTTAACTTCTCTTTATATTATATTATTTTTATTTTTAATTAAAGAAGTTGTGAGTTTAGAGACCAGTTAAACATAAAATAAAGGATTGCCATATACCACCCTATTACTAACACTTTGCATTGGTATGGTATATTTGTTACAAATTGATGAAAGCATATTGTTAGAATTTTACTATTAACAATAGTCCACGGTCTATTTAGTGTTCACTGTTTAAGTACTGCGGTTCCGTGGATATTTTTTTTCCTTTTTATCCTATTACCATATATACAACTTGTATCAGTGCTGTTAGTTATATTCACGATGTTGTACAACCATTACCAATATCCATTATCAAAATTTTCCATCATCACAAATAGAAACTCTGTACAATTTAAGCATTAGCTCTCTATGCCTTATCCTCACCCCACCCCCAGGAACCTATATTTTAGATTCTGATTCTATTAGTTCGCTTATTCTAATTATTTCATATCAGTGAGATCATACAATATTTGACCTGTTCTGTCTAGCTTATTTCACTCAATGTGGTGTCTTCAAAGTTCATACATATTGTCACATGTATCAAGACTTCATTTCTTTTTAGGGTTGTATGTATATATCACATTTTCTTTACCCCTTCATCATTTGATGGATACTATGGTTGCTTCCATGTATTGGCAAATGTGAATAATGCTGCTATCAACATCAGTGTGCAAATATCTGTTTGAGACTCTGCTTTCAAATAATTTGGGCATACACCTAGAAGCAGGATTTCAGGGTCATGTGGTAATTCTACACTTTCTGAGCAACTGCCAAAATGTTTTCCATAGTGGCTGTATCATTTTACATTCTCACCGGCAATGAATGGTGAGAGTATTCTTATTTCTTCACATCCTCTCCAACACTTGTAATTTTCCATTTTTAAATAGTACCCAGCCTAGTGGTTATGAAGTGGCACTTCATTGTGGTTTTGATTTGCATTTCCCTAGTGGCTAATGATATTGAGCATCTTTTCATGTGCTTTTTGGCCATTTGTATATCTTCTTTGGAGAAAAGTCTATTCAAATCTTTTGCTCATTTTTAATTGAGTTGTTTGCCTTTTTGTTGTTGAACTGAAGGATTTCTTTATATATTCTAGATATTAAATCCTTATTGGAAGTGTGGTTTCCAAATATTTTCTTCCATCCTGTAGGTTGTCATTTTACTTTCATGATAAAGCCCTTTGAGGCACAAAGGTTATTATTATTAATTATGGTGAGGTCCCATTATCTGTTTTTTTCTTTTGTTGCTTGTGTTTTTGGTGAAAAGTCTAAGACATCATTATCGAACAAATGATACGGAACATGCCTCTCTACATTTCTTCTAAGAGTTTTATATTTCTGGCTCTTATATTTAGGTATTTCATCCATTTTAAATTGATTTTTGCATATGGATGCTATGGTAGAGGTCCACATTTTTTCTTTTGCAAATGTAGATCCATTATTTCCAGTACCATTTGTTGAAGAGATTATTCTTTCCCAACTGAGAGGTCTTTAGCCCCTTGAAAAAAATCAGTTGACCATAAATGTGAAGGTTGATTTCTGAGCTCTCAATTTGATTCCATTGGTTTATATATCTGTCTTTGTGCCAATACGTGCTGTTTTAATTATTGCTTTGCAATAAGTATTAAGATAGGGAATTATGAGTGCTCCAACTTCGTTCTTTTTCAAGATGGCTTTGGCTATTTGGGGCCCCTTATATTTCCATATAAATTTGATGATTGGCTTTTCCATTTCTGCAAAAAAGGTTACTGGAATTGTTACTGGGATTGGATTTAATCTGCAAATTGCTTTGAATAGAATTTACATTTTGAAAATATTTAGGCTTCCAATCTATGAATGTGATATGTTCTCTCACTTATTTAGGTCTTCTTTGATTGCTTTTAAAGCAATTTTTGTAGTTTTCTGTGTATAAGTCCTTTACAACTTTGGTCAGATTCATTCTTAGATACTTGATTCTGTTAGATGCTATTGTAACCAGAATTTTTTTTCTTGATTTCTTCTTCTGATTGTTCATTACTAGTTGTTGCAATTTGGGTTTGGTGAATCAAAAAATATATATATTAAGTTCTTAAACCAATCCATTCCTCTGGGGGTGGAGACTTTTTGACTGGACTACGTCAAAACTTTTGACTCAGTTTTGATTTCCGCCCTCTTGCTGGGTAGGATATAAATGGAGACAGAGATAAAAGAAGCTGCCATTTTTTTAAAACCTGCCATGTGAGAGAGGATTCAAGGATTGCTAGCAGCCAAAACTTAAGCATGAAACCCCCAAGAGGCTGGGCAAGGAGCAGCTCTAGGCTGAAGAGACAAGCCATACGCCTGAGAGCCCACAGCTGAACTGGGGAAGAAAGTGGAGCAGCCAAGCCTGGGAGAGGAAACCTGGAAAGAGAAAAGCCCTGTGCCTGGTTGCCCACAGCTGAGCTCCAGGAAACAGTAGATTCTGGAGGGGAAGGTTGGGACCTCGGCTGAGATGGCCGTGATCTTTGCCATGTGGAAGGATACCAGGATCATCACTAGCTCATTTTAGTGAGAAACCATCTCTGATGATGCTTTGATTTGGACATTTCATGGCCTAGGAATTGTAAGCTTTTATCCTAAATAAAACACCCATTATAAAAGTTAGCCCATGTCTGATACTTTGCATTGGCAACCCTGTGATAAACTAAGACACTAGTGTATAGAAACACTACTAATTTTGATCTTGTACCTCACCACTTTGCTGAATTCATTTATTAGCTCTCAGAGCTATTGTGTAGATTGTTTAAGATTTTCTGTATAGGGTCATGCATTCTGCATATTGGTAAAGCTTTACTTCTTCCTCTCCAATTTGGATGCCTTTCAATTTTTTGCCTAATTGCTCAGGCTAGAACTTCCAGTACAAGATTGAATAACAATGGTGACAGTGGGCTTCCTTGTCTTGTTCCTGATTTTAGAGATTAGCCGTGAGTTTTTTATATATGCTCTTTGTCATGTTGAGGAAGTTTCTTTCTATTCCTAGTCTTCAAAGTATTTCTATCAAAGTGCGGTGTTGCATTTTGTCAAATGCCCTTTCTGCAGGAACTGAAATGATCATGTTTATTGTTTCTTTCATTCTGTGAATGTGCTGTATTTCATTAATTGATTTTCTTATGTTGACCTTTGCATATGTGGGATAAACCTCATTTGATCATGGTATATACTTCTTTTACTGTGCTTGCTGTTGGATTTTGTATGCTAGCATTTTGTTGAGGATTTTTACATCTATATTCATAAGACATACTGACCTCTAATTTTCTTTTCTTGTAGTATCTTTATCTGGCTTTGGTATGAGGATGATATTGGCCTCATAAGATGAATTAAGGAATATTTGTCTTCAAATTTTTGGAAGAATTTGGGGAGGATTGGTGTTAATTTTTCTTGAAGTGTTTGGTAAAATTCCCCTGTGAAACAATCTGGTCCTGGCCTTTTCTTTATTGTGAAGTATTTGGTAACTGATTCAATCTATTTACTAGTTATTCATTTGTTGAGATATTCTATTTTTTCTTGAGTCAGTATAGGTAGTTTGTGTGTTTCTGTGAAATTATTTATTTCATCTAGGTTATCTAATTTGTTGGCATACAGCTGATCATGGTATGTTCTTATACCCCTCAAATATTTCTGTGGGGTCAAGAGTAATGTCCTCCTTTTAGTTTCTGATTGTAGTTATTTGTGACCTCTCTCTTTCCTTCATCAGTCTAGCTGAAGGTTTGGCAATTTTATTGATGTTTTTCTTAAATTCGCTATTTAATTTCTCTTCATTCTAATCTTTGTTATTTCCTTTCTTATACTTTCTCTGGGTTTAGTTTCCTTTTATACCCTAATGCTTCCAGTGTTGAGGTTTGGTCTCTGTTTTGAAATCTTTTTTCTTTGTTAATAAAAACATCTAAAGCTATAAATTTCTCTCTCAGCACTGCTTTTGCTGAATCCAATGAGTTTTGGTATGTTTTATTTTCATTTTTTTTCAATTTATGATTTTTCCCAGTTTCCATTGTGATTCCTTCTTTAATTCACAAGTTGCTTAAGAGTATGCTGTTTATTTTCCACATATTTGTGAATTTCCCATTTCTCCCTCTGTTATTGATTTCAAGCTTCTTTCCATTGTGGCTGAAGAAGGTTCACTGTATGATTTCAATATTTTTCAAGTTATTAAGAATTGTTTTGACACCTAAGATATGGTCTATCCTGGAGAAATATCCATGTGCACTTGAGATGAATGTGTATTTTGTTGTTGTTGCTGATGGGAAGCAAAGAGCGATGAGACAATGAGAATAAAATTTATTGAAAATCTACTATGAACCAGGTACTTTGCTAAGTGTTTTTGCATTTAATCCAGATCACAACTTTTTGAACTTCATATTTTTAGCCTTATTTATCCAACTAAGGAAACTGAAGTTCAAAGAAGTTAAATAATTTAATCAAGGAAAGAGTTCTGAGTTATGGATCTAGGTTTGAGTGAAAATGTGTCCCGGATATTTTTTCCCATTTCTCCAGAAAGAATATATTTAAGTTAGATGTGTTGTAGTCATGCGTATGATCACCAAAATTTAAAACAAATAATGGGTGAGGTTGATTTGATATTTTCTTTTCTACAAAAGTAAACTGTTGCTTAACAAATTGCTTTAAATTACAATAATAACCAGTCATCACAGGGTTTACCATAATGACTTGAATTAAAAATAAATCCATTTTTCACTGTGGCTGTGTTCCTGAACTCTTTTACGCAACAATTTTCAAAATTAGGGGTTTTATCTGTTGGCAAGTGACAGTTATATCTCCATCTTTTCCCATTTCCATAAGTAAGCAAACAAAATAGGTAAAAACAACTGCATCCACAGAACCCAAAGCAAGAAAAATAGAAGATCAAATAGACTATTTTCCTATATTAACTTATCTGTGTCCAGGATTGATGTTCTGCTACATTTACAAGTTCCATGTAATAGTCATGGCTGGCATGTTTTTCAATTATAGAGGGGGCCTAAAATAGTCTATTAAGAAGAAAAGAAGCAACTTCTCTTTCCACATACCCGTCGAAAATAAGTGTAGTACCCATCATAATAGAGAATGGAAGCAAGTGATGGATCAAACCTAAAAAAGTAGCTGTGAGCATTTCATTTGATGTGTGCTTGAAAAGGGAGCCCTCTGGATTTTGGTTTTCTGAGCCTGCTTATATTCTCTGTTTACTTAGTTTTGTATCATTTATTTCCAAGCTTTACACTGCAAAATAAGTGCAACTCAAGCTCTTTCAAAGAATTGAGGACATAAGCGAATGCATCATTTTGACAGTGGAAAATGACAAAACATCTTTCAGGATCTCTCCATACTTGGCTGATAAATGAACCATATCAACCACAAATTCTAATACCAAGCAAAGACTAGTGAAAACAAATAAGCCCATTCAGAATACAGCAAGGAGACAGCACAGAATGTTCTATGGCTAGAAAAGGAAAAAGATTGATTCTTTGTTGATTTGTAAATAATAAGCAAATTGGAAAATGAGTCATACTGCAATTTAAAGCTCTCAGTTAATTACTTATTTACCAAGGGACTACTACAAAATGTTGATTATGCAGTCTTTATTTATAAATTAATTTCTAATTGCTTTTTTTAAATAAATTAAGCAGTGTGATATATTTAATCTATATAAATTAGCAAAACATGCATATAATGCACATAAGACAAATTCAGACTAAACTCCTTTGCTCTTAACATTGTATTTCCTTTAAAAATTCATAAAAAAATCTCTTAAGGATGTTTACATAATTATAATGAGGTTTATAAATACAAATGAACATATGAATATTACAAATTAGTTTTTAAATTTTAATTATAAAATTGATAAAAATAATTAGAAATCTGAACAATCACTCCATAACTGCAGTAAGAAGGAATTACTAGAAGACTGTTAATGGATTTTAGAGCTAAATATGTTTAGACCAATGAGGTAGATTTTGCTAGTACTCACCAATATCATATTCTTTCTTTTTTGGACATTCATAAAATTAGATGAAGCCATGTAGCCAACTTTGGCTTATGAAAGGAGAGTAAAAAAAGAGTGTGTCATTTCAGAAACCTGGCAGTGAAAAACTCCCATATAATCTTCCAGGCTCTCTTCTGCATAGAAATATAGAGGCCTAGTTTCAAGATGATGGAGTCACAGGATTGAATCAGGCCAGAGATTGGCTTCCTTCAGACTCCAGGATTTAAAGAAAACTTTGTTCGAGGAGAAAATAAACTTATTGGTCCACCAAGATTTGGGAATTGGTTGTTATTGCAGCCCAACCTCCCCTGTCCTTTCTAACTGCTCTTCTCCATATACAAATTTGGTGTTAATTTTCCAGGACATGAAGCAATCCCTTTGGAATAGCTAGGTTTCATAAGGTGGCAGATAAAATTAATTTGAATAAATTAAATGAAAATTTCCTATTAATTTTTCTATCATGTCTGAGATGTTTTTTCCTGATTTCAGATAGATTTTTGGTTTGTAATAAAATGAGTACACCCCATCATTTGAACTTAATCTGTGGAATATATTGCACTAAGTACTTTTATATACACTGTTCAAAGAAATTCAACAATGAAGGCTTTTGTAGTATGAATAATACTGTTTGTATTTTTTTTTTTTCCAGTATGAATTCCTTATTGGGGTCAAGTGGCCGGAGACGATTTAATCACATAATAGGGTGGCAATATTTATTGAGTCTGAAAGGTTGGAAAATTAGAAAGAAGGAAAAAAGACATACAAACAGAAAACCCAGTTATTTCCCCAACCTACCCACACACTTATGTACTAGAAGGTGTGTGTTGTCCTTGAGATGAGACCTTAAGGATAGAGTAGAATTTCCAAGTTATCAAATGCAACCTCGTTAGCTGTAATGAGGATATGAAGGCTTCTTCAGAGTCTCAGCACCATGAACAGTTAGTTCCTTCTGAGCAAAGGAACATCCTTTTCTTTTGCTGACCATAAAGCCAGCATCTGGCCAAAGTCCCTTCTTTTGACAGTCCCTTCTTTGCACCAGTAGCTAGAAGTTGTTATTTAAATATTTGGTCTAGCACTTGAAAGTATAAAAGACCTTATAGCAAGATATCTCTGGCTTTGTCTAGATTTTCTCATTTCCTTTTTGTCTTGTCATACTTTGGTTTTATTATAAATCACTTCATATTCTTTCTGTAATTATATAGGTATAAAAATTAACAAGCAGAATTAAATAATCGCGTAAGTCTTCTCCAAATCTGACATGCTTTTTTCTTTTAGGAAATTAGGGAGCTCTTTTAATTATTAAATTTGATTATAGATAATTTGCTTCACTATATGGGTGCCTGCAAAGCAAACAAACAATCAGAAAGTGTTCAGTTTTGTATTAGGATACAATGCTGCTATTCTAACATGCCTTATCGCACATACCCACTTTATCATAGTTTTCCTAGAGATGTTGATTTCATCCAAGAGAGTGATTCCCTCAGGGATGTTTCATAGAATAATCAATAATTAAGCAGTTCCTGGAGCAAGACTCTATGTGTTCAAATCCAAGCTCAAGAAATTACAACATTCTTGACCTTAGGCAAATTATTTAACCTCTTTGAGCATCAGTTACTTCATGTGTCAAGTGAGTATGAATATAAATAGTGACTCCTTTCATAGAAGGTATTAAATGAGATAATGCAAACCAATTTAGAATGGTCCTAACACTACTCACTAAATCTTAGCTTTTTTTGTGAAAGACTATGTATATGTATGTATATGTATATGTTTATGTATACTTGAAGACTATAATGTACCATGAAAAGATGAAAGATGAGTGTCAGCAAAATTAATGGTAATTTTAAAGGCAGAATCTAGAATCACTATCCAAATACCTTTCAACTGTAGCTGCTAGTTCTTCCAGTTTTTGTGATCAGTACAGTAGGAAAAAACCTAGAGCAAATACTAGATTTAAAACTCTTTTCTTACCTAACATACTACTTAACTCTTACTAGACTGTTATCAAATTCACTGTTGTGAGGCTGACATCATGGAAAACAGCCGTGTAGGAAGCTACAGGAATTGATCTCTCCACTAAAACAACTATTGATTTGGTAAGAGCTTTTCAAATCAACTATTTCAGAACCCTGAATTTTAAACTCTTACAACATCCCAACAAGTACTTGGTCAATATAGGGGCTGAAAAAATTAATTGAGCTTTGGCATTTTGCATAGTGGCTACCAGCTCCCAGGCCCCACCACTATGGCAGACTGTTATGGGGATTGCACTCCTGGTGAGGCTTATTGGTGCCAGGGTAGTCAATAGGAACCTGATCCTCCAAAAACCGTGCATGTGGATTTTGATCTGCCTGGCAGTTCGCTGAGGGATAGCACAGAGGATGGCATTGTTTCAATTTCCACAGATGGAAGCATCTTCCCCAGTGGCATCTATTGAGGGAATTTAAAGAGACATTTTTTTGTGTGTGTTTTTTCTTGGATCCAGCCT
The DNA here is from genome assembly GCA_026826555.1 of Tolypeutes matacus. Lineage (NCBI taxonomy): Eukaryota > Metazoa > Chordata > Mammalia > Cingulata > Chlamyphoridae > Tolypeutes > Tolypeutes matacus. The sequence continues at coordinate 8,292,951 of JAKSZT010054030.1, forward strand.
TTTAAGAAAATCTCTGTCAGGTCACTGGCTGACTGCAGAGATAAAGGAATAAAGGTTTCAGTGACCACACAAACAAGGAATATAGTGTTTGCAAAAATAGTTTGGAAATTTCACTTAAGAAAAGGATGACAGCCACTCTATTAACTGTGAAGAACAGAGAATCTGATTTCCAGAGTTGTCACATTACAATATTCAAAATGTCCAGTTCTCAACATAAATTACAAAACATGCAAAGTGTAAAGGAATGTATGGTCCATTCATAGGATAAAGTAAGAAATTGTTACAAAACATCTGTAAGAAAGCCTAGACACTGGACTCATTAAACAAAGAGTTTACATTAACTTTGGTAAATATGGTCAAAGAGTTGATAGACAAATGGACAAAGGTCTAAAGGGAAAAAGAGAATGACAAATGAACAAGTAGATAATATAAATAAAGAGAAAGAAATTATAAAAAGGTACCAAATAGAAATTCTGGATCTGAAAAGTACAATAGTTGAAAAGCCATAAAAGATATAAATATCACATGGGGTCAATACAAAACCACGCAAGTATTATTTTAGTTTTTGTATGCACCTCCTATTTTTTGTTTCCTATATGATCAAAAAGATTAAACATAAAAAGCATAAAATATTAATTATAAAGCTATGTCAGCAAGCAATTTGTAACAATAACAACAAAACAGGAGAAGGGGAAGCATTAGATAGGAACAGAGTTAATATATGTAATAGAAGAAAAGTTATTATCAATTCAAAATATATTGTTAAAAAATTTAGTATTTAATTTATTTAGTATTTAATTATAATTGCCATGGTAACTATTGAGAAAATAATGAAAAGATATGTAGAAAAAGAAAGAAGAAGGAATCAAAATAGTATACAAAAATATGACCATAAATCAAACACACAAAAAAGGCTGTATGGGAGGACTTGAGATATTATAAACAAGTAAGACATATAGAAAACAAATACCACAATGGCAGATATAAGTATTTCATTATCAGCAATCATTTTAAATGTAAATGGATTAAACTCACCAATTAAAAGACAGAGATTGGCAAAACTTATAAAGGAAAACATGATTCAAATACATGCTGCTTACAAGAAATTCACTTTAGAGACAAAGAGACACAAATAGGTTGAAAATGAAAGGATGGAAAAATATATACCATGCAAATAGTAAGAAAAAGAGAACTGGGATAGCTATACTAATATAAAACAAAACAGAATTTAAATAAATAATTGTTACAAGAGACAAAGCAGGCCACTTGATATTGACAAAAGAGTCATTTTTTTCAAGAAGTTATAATGGTTATAAACATTTACACATCAAGCATCAGCACTCCAAAAGTCTATGAACAAATATTGTCACAATTGAAGGGATAAATAGTTCTACAATAATAGAAAATTCAGTACCCACTTTCAATAATGGATAGGACAACTAGATAAAAGTTCAAATGGAAATAGATGACTCAAACAACATTATAAAGCTAGACCTAGCAGACATACACAGACTACTTTATGCCAAAACAGTTTAATATGCATTCTTCCCAAGTATATATGGAACGTTCTCCAGGATAGACCATATGTTAGACACGAAATAGTTCTCAATAAATTTATACAGATTGAAATCATACAAATTACCTATTCCAACAACAATGAAATGAATTTAGAAATCAATAACAGAAGGAAAACTGGAATATTTTCAAATGCAGGGACACTAAACAACACACGTTTAATAACCAATGGGTCAAAGAAAAACTCTCTAGGAAGATTAGAAAATACTTTTAGACAAAGTAAAACAAGAACATAACAAAACTCATGTAGCATAAGGAGTTCTCAGAGAGAAATTTATGGTAGTAAACCTTTATATTAAAAAAGAAGAAAGGTTTCAAATCAACTCCCTAAATTGACACCTTAAGGAACTAGGAAAAGAAGAGCTAACTAAACCCAAAGTCAGTAGAAGGAAGGACATAATAAAGAGTACAAGAGATAAATGAAACAGAGAATAGAAAAACAATAGAATCTACAAAACTCAAAGTTAGTTCTTTGAAAAGATCAACAAAATTGATTAACTTTTAGCTAGACTAAGAAACAAAAACAGAGAAGATGCAAGTAACTAAAATCAGAAATGAAAGTGTAAGCATTATTATTGACCTCACATAATTTAAAAGGATTATAAGAGAATGTTATGGAAAATTGTACAGTAACAAAATCAATAATCTAGACAGAATGCAAATATTCTTAGAAACACACAAAAAAATCAAAACTGAATCAAGAACTAGAAATTCTCAACAGTCCTATAGCAAGTAAAGAGATTGAATCTGCAATCAAAAACCTCCCAATAAAAAAAGTTCAAGACCAGATGCCTTCACTTGTAATTTCTACCAAACTCTTCGGAAATATAGAATAGGAAAAAACCCTTCCTAACACATTCAATGAAGACAGCATTAACCTGATATCAGAGCAAGATGATATCACAAGAAAACAAAATTACAGACCAATATCCCTTATATATACAGACACAGAAATCCTCAACAAAATACTAGCAAACTGATTCCAACATCAAAAAGATTATATGCCATGACCACTTGGGTTTTATCCTAAGAATGCATGAATGGTTATTTAAGACAACCAATCATTATAATACAGGACATTAATAGAATAAAGGAAAAAAACACACAAAAGTGAAAGAATGAAAGCTTTCCCCCTAAGAAGAACAAAGCAAGAATGCCCACTTTCACCAGTGGTATTTAATACAGTACTGGAAATCCTACCCAAAGCAATTAGACAAGAAAAATCATCTAAATTGTAAAATAAGAAGTAAAACAAACTCTATTTGCAGAGAACATGATTCTGCATATAGAAAAATCGCACACATACATGCAAAAATTACTAGAGCTAATAAATAAATTCAGCAAATTTGCAAGGTCTGAGATCAACATGCAAAAAGCAGGAGTGTTTCCATACTCCAGTAAAGAACAATCTGAAATAGAAGGTGAAAAGTTTTTACAGCTAAATTTATACAACATTGCTGAAAGAAATGAAAGAAGCCCTAAATAAATGGAAAGATGCCCCATGTTCATTGAGTGGAAGACTTGATATCGTTAAGACGGCAAATACTTCCCAAAGCAGCCTACAGAGTCAACACAATCCCTATAAAAATTCCCATAACTGCTTTAGTAGAAATGGGAAAACCCATCTTCACATTCTCATGGAACTGCAAGGGACACCAAAGAGCCAAAATAATATTGCAAAAGAAAGAAAATTTGGAACTCTTACACTTTCCCATTTCAAAGCTTACTACACAACTACAGTAATCAAAACAGTATGCTTCTGGGGAGCAGATGTAGCTCAAGTGGTTGAGCACCTGCTTCCCATATATGAAGTCCTGGGTTCATTCCCTCCTAAAACAACAACAACAACAACAATAACAAAATATGGTACTGGTATAAGGAAAGACCTATAAGCCAATGGAATAGAATTGAAAGCTTAGACATAAATCCAAAGATCTATGGCCACTTAATATTAGACAGGGTGCTAAAACCATTTAATGGGGAGAGGGAATAGACTCTTCAACAAATGGTTCTGGATCAATTGAATTTCCATATGCAAAAGAATGAAGTTGAACCCCTACTTCACTCCATATTCAAAAATTAACTCAACATGCAAGAGTTAAAATTATAGCACTCTTAAAAGAAAACATAGGGGTGAAACTTCAAAGTCTCAAATTTGACAATGGAGTCTTAGATTTGACGCCTTAAGCATGAGCATCAAAACAAAACAAAACAAAACAAAAAAAAACCAACACAATAATTGGATTTCAACAAAATTAAAAAATTTTGTGTAACAAAGGACATTATCAAAAATATGAAAAGATAACTGACAAAATGGGGGAAAATATTTGCAAATCATATATCTGTCAAGGGTTTAATATCCAAAATATATTTAAAAAACTATTATATCTCAAAAAGACAAATAACCCAATTTGAAAAATGGGCAAAAGACTTGAATAAACATTTCTACAAAGAAGATATACAAATGTCGATACATACAGAACAAGGAATCTTTTGCATTCTTCACTTTGTGGCATTAATCACCTACTGCTACCTGCACTATTATTTAAACTATTACTCCTTTCTTCCCCCCACACTCACCCAGGTCCAAGCATCCAGTAGGTACTCAATAAAGGGCTGGAGATGAATTGAATTGGGGATGATAAGGATATAATTTCCTCTGGCAGGAGAAAGATAATTTCTCACATTGCAGACTCACAAGGGTTATTGAAACTGAAAGCTCAGAAAATTAAGGAAGGGAGGGAGAGAGGATGGGAGGGAGGAAGCAAGAAAACATTAGGAAAGCATGAGTAGTTTTATAATTTTTAACAGAGATTTATTTGTTAGGTCTCCAACAGAGGTAAATCTACATTTTCCCCAATAGGTTTTTGCATGCTTGCATTATCAATAGTGGTAATGCACATAATTTTAAAAGCATTTTTGACATTAGAACAAAAGTATTTTCTATAAGGATATAATGCCTCCAAATCCAAGTTTCTAGTAAATATGGTAATGTCAAAAATTGAAAATAGGCATTAATGGCATTTTGGGCTGGATAAGTCTTTGTTTTGGCTTGTGTGTGTCGGGGGGGGGGGAAGAGCAGGTGGAGATGCTGTAAATTATAAGGTGTTCAATACCACCCCTGGCTCTACTCACTAGATGCCAGGAGCATCCCTCTCCCTCATTGTGAAACCAAAACTGCTTCCAGATATGGCCAAATATCCACTGGGGTACAAAATTGACTTTGGTTAAAGACCACTAGTCTAGATGACAATATATTTCTCATATCAAAGAAGGGTAAAGAGCAGTGTATGTGTGTGTGTGTGTGTGTGTTTACATGTGAGTTTGTGTTTGTAAATGTGCACACATCAGTCATGTATATATAGATTCATATAAATTAAGGAGAAGTTATACCCAACTATTTAGTACTAAAATTCTGTAAAATCTCGTTTTAAATGTATGTTGAGTCTGTAATTGCCAAGTGCTCTGCTGTGTGCATTAGAAAGCCTAAACCACAGGGCAGAGGGAAAAAAGGCAACTCCACAGGGGCTCAGCATGGGATTCAGGGTAGAAGGCAAGAGTAAGTTTCATACATAAGAAGCAGTTTGATCATAGTACAAGGCAGGAAGCCATGGTTTGCCTAAATGCCCCCACGGAACTCGAAAGCTTTGCCACTTTTCTATAAGAGGGCAAGTGTGGCTGCTCTTCATTGAATGGCCCTTGTCCCCCCAGCCAGGGAGGAACTGGCCAAACACGTCACACCTACAAGCAAACACCTTCCCACACCGAGATGACAGTCAGCTCTTCTGCCCTACCCTTTACCCTTTGGAATAATTTGTTAAATATCTCAAAACTATGAAATAGGACAGGGGTAGACTACACAATGGCAGGTCGGTCATTGTGGTGTTAAAATGTGATAGTGTAGGAACAGTGTCTGATACAAAAGAACTCAATAAACACTTATAAAATCTGAAATGTATGGAACACACAAAAAATTAACCAAAGTGCAATCCATTGAGAAAGCAATCCTAGGACTTCCATCAACAAAAAGGCAACGAAGGAGGCACTTCTTTTGCCAGCTAGAGAAAGCAAGGGATCTCTTGAGTGGCTAGACGTCATCTACTTATTTCAAAAAAGGAGGAAGGGGTGCCCTGCAGTATCAAGTTGTGCGCATTCAATCATGATTCAACTTCAGGGCACGGATGTCTGTCGTTTAATACTTTTTCAGGCACCACCCATCTCCTCTTCAATTGGCCTGAATTTCCCCTCAAAGTTTAAGTCAGGAACAGGAAAAAAAAATCCTTGTTATATGAGAGCCAGGCATTAATTATATTCAGATGGAATTATTACAGATGGAATTAATATTAGTAAATATGTCCACCTTTTTAGAAAGGCTTACAATGTTTTCCTCTCCTCTATTTGACGAGTGAACACTGATTCCATTTGTGGGAATGATTCCAATTGTGAAGAATAGTCAGACACCAGGCACTTGTGGAAGGATACTAGGCTGGGAGTCCAAAGTCCAGGTCTATGTGAAACTCACATTGTTCCTGGATTTATTTATATCAGACAACTAATATGTGTGTGCTATAACTCACAGAGGGTATTGTACGGACAGAAGAGAAGATATCTTCTACAACTCTTCTCACCCACTCTGCTCCAAGTTCACCGACCTCCTTGCTATCTGTGAACATGCTGAACACAGTGCCTTTGCTCTCGCCATCCCCGCTACCTGGAATGATGCTCCTGTCTCCAGATATATGCATGGAAATCCCCTCTGTGATGGCTTCCAGAGCAGACTCCACCTCAGCTCTTCTTAGATAAGTTTCTTCCCCTTAGTGTGTTTTCATTATCTAATATTATATCTATTTTACTTCTTTATCTATATCTATATCTGTATCTGTATCTGTATCTGTATCTGTACCTGTACCTGTATCTGTATCTGTATCTATCTATATCTAATTTCTATCTCTATCTTATCTATAATCTCTGTCTCCCTCACTAAATTACAAATTCCCTGAAGACAGTGATTTTGTCTGTTTTGTTCAGCTTTTGCTTAGAAGAGGGCCTGGTTCCCAGTTGTTTTTAATATCTACTCAAAAAACAAACAAACAAAAAAAAAAAAACAGATGTATAAGTGAATGTGTCTCTAATAACAGTAAACAAACAAAAAAAAATCATAACTTCCACACAACTTCCAACTCTCCTTTAGCTGTAGATTCTGTAGGAGGATAAAGTTGAAGGTTGGAGTTAAAGACTTTTGTAAAAATGTGGTCAGTTTGAGATTTGGTCAGAAACAGGAAAACAGCTTGGTAGCACAAACAGACACGCCAAGGTCCAGTATTATGTTCAAGTCCTATGATTTAAATAACCCTGAAAATGGTTCCTATAACAAGAAATGTGTTACCCTTTATCTAACTTTCTGGACTTCCACATAACCCTATTTGCCTCAATAGGTTAATTAGCAGTTATTTGGTGCAATCTTCATGCCAGGCATTGGGCTCTACCTTTAGCTCATGTTCTTGTATTTTATCTTCACAGCAGGTTTCCTGTATTATCCCCATTTTGCAGATTGGGAAGCTGAGGCCAGAAACTTACCTAAGTTCAATAAATTTCCCAAGTATGTCTTCTACTTATTCCTATCTGGGTAAATCCTACTCCTCCTGTTAACAGGCTCAGATGTCATTTTTCCCCCCATTAATCTTCTCTGTTCTACCTCTTGTTCAGTGTCTGGCCCCAAGCACTTACTTCATCCTTGCGGCCCTTAGGTTTGCTGCTCTATGAAAGGGATAAAAACACCTGCAGCTTACATGTACCCAACAGATAAAAGCTATTACTATCTCTTGACTTCTCTGCCAACTCTCAACGTTTCCTCAGGGCCACCTCACTTCAGGAGAGACCTGCAAATCCCAGAGCCCATCCATTTGCCTGCACAACTGCCCTGTTTTATATGTGCAGCCTAAAGAGAATGCCTAGTGTCGACCATTAATTTCAATCAGAAGAGGAAAAAGAGAAAGAAAAAGAGAGAGATTAAAATATCTGAATTTGAAAGAAAATGCCAAAAGCATCAGAAGAACAGTAATCACTTCAGCATTACATGGACAGGAAAATAGAGAAATTATTTCAGGGCAATTTAGAAAAAAATAGAACTGTTTTCATTTGAATGAAGCTGCCACGTGGCCTCTCACTCTCTGAATGGAGATTTGAAATGGGAAAGTTTCCCAAATAATTTTAGATCAAACTTGAGTTCATATGGGTTTGACATCATAATTCTTGTCATGTTACCATGCCAACAGGCAGTGAGGAGCTAAAAGCTTTCCAAAGATATGGAAATTACAGGCGTAGATGGAATTCAGTCCTCAGTGGGGTGAACACCAACAATATCCCCAAACTATAAATATCGAAGACTGCCTTAGCACCCTCTCTCGCCCACTCTCCCTTGTTTCTTTCAATGAGCACTGAAAATATATGATCTATTTTGGAAACAATTCTGAAGATCGACTTCCCTAAATGGTTGCCCTACATGTAATAGAAAGGTATGTGGCTTTATTGCGGCTCTTGGAATAAAGTTCTGTGTTAATCTAGATACCGCCAGCTCTCATTCCACTTGTACTCTAACCCCAGCCTATCCTATTTTTATTCCTTCATTTGCACCTAGAGGTAAGTATATGGACGTGTTTGAGTACCATTTCCCTGTATCACAAAGAACATGCAAATGAAAGTGCATAAAATAAAGGAGCACGTGTCCCAGAAATTATAACGAATTATATTTTGGGCATTGGTGCACTGAAAAATACCTTCAGAATGAAAACGCGAAGTCCTCCAATGTGTGATGGTTTTATACTGACTGTTGCGTTTCAGTTTGATGGGCTTTGTTTTTGTTTTTGTTTGAACTTTGGGGGTATCTGCTACTTCTATAAAGCACAAGCAAGGGCTGTGTCTTCTCTAACCCAGTTACAGTGCTGGACAGATGGTAATAAAATGTGGATGTCACAGATTCTTTATGATAGCAAAAACAATGAAAACATGTTTTGCTATCTTTGTGTGGTTAACTAGTAACTTTGTACCATTACAATGCAATGGAATTTGCCTGCTAGTAATCATGCTCTTGCGTGGTCCCCTCCCCTGAATCTGGACTGACCCCAGGACCTGCTTACACCAACAGAATGCGTTGGTTAAATGCTTTGTTAGTTTTGGGTCTTATAAGAAGCTTTGAGAAGTCCTGGCAGCTTCTGCCTTTGTGCCATGAGAAGCCAGTCTCAGCCACGAAAAGAGGCCTAGTGTAGAACTGAGGCTCCCAACCAATGGTTGCAGCTAAGAACAGAGCCGATGGCAAGAAGTGACTTGCCAACCACGGAAGAAATTCTTTCTTAGACTTGAGACCTAGAGCCCCAGTACAGCTGTCCCAGCTGATGCCACAGAAGAGCTGTCCCTGCCAAGCTGTGTCCAAACTACAGAATCAGAAGAGAATAAACAAAACAGTTGTTGTTTTAAGTCACAAAGTCTCGGGGGCGATTTTTATGTAGCAGTATGAGATCATCCATATCACATAGTTATTAAGCAAGAAATAGAGCATGGCTCTTCAGGCAGAAAAGCCTGAGTTCAAATCCTTTGACCTTCCCTTTGGTGTGATTTAGGGCAATATACTAAAGCCCTGTTTCCCACATCTGGAAAGGGAAGGTAACAGTAATACCAAATTCATGGATGAGGTCATCCATGTAAAGAGCTTAGCACAGTGCCTGCCTTACAATACGCATGCAATAAGCACTAGCTACCATTAATGTCAATATTCTGGGCATTGGGGTGACACAAAGATCTACCCTCAAGAAAAACACCATTTAATCCAGGAAATAAGGTATACATGATAAACAATTAAATAATATAGGCAAGGATGATGGTAGTAGTGATGATACTTCTTTATATGTGTCTTTACTTATTTATACAGTTTTCCACTAAAAGTAATACTACCTAGCATTGAAATTCTTTGCAATTTGCAACATTATTTCTTGCATAGAAATTAAACAGAGCAAATAAGGATCCTGATAGCCTGAAACCCTCAGGGAAGTTTTCTGGGAGACGAAGGATTTGTTTTGTACTTTGAAGAGGGTGGGCAGGGATGGGGACAGGAGCAATGCTTTGAGGAAGGGAGAAAAGATGAGGCCAAACAAGGAGTATTTTGGGGTGGAAAGTTAGGGGAGAAGATACCTGATTATACCTATGCAGTTGCTTTTGAATTTGCAAAAAACACTAAATGGAGGCATAGAGGAGTAAAAGCCATGTGTACAGTCCTTATTAAGCAGCCATAAACAATAAGGGTAATAACATGGGTCTGCTTAAACTCTCCAGCATTGTGCTTCTTTCTAAACAGAAGAAACGAAATTCTTTGACCGGTGTTTCTGGTCCCAGTATCAGTTATACCACGGAAGCCATTTGTGTAAACGTCCTTGTAAAATCGATGGGATCCAGGAAGATGGCCCAGAGCTTCCATAGATGCATTCATCTTGGAAAGAAATACCGCTGTCAAACCTCAGTGCTGCCTTGAGTCTTTCCCCTCTCAGAGTAAAGATTTCTGCCGTGCTCTCAGGTCTCCCCCTCCACGTGTGACTTTCAATTTCATTAGATGTTTACACCTAGATTTCACATTTAGCTTTCATCAAAGGATGAAAGGATGTCAAATTGCTTTTCTCACAGTAATTTACTGGAGCCCTCAATCCTCTGGTACAGCCTGCCACCTATTATTATTGTATCAAATACCTGATGGAATAGAATTCCTAAAGATACCCTCCCAGTTGTAAATGGAAGGTACTAATATATTTAGGAGAGCTGCTGTGAATCCAGGAATCTGTTTGGAAACAATTTTCTTGTTTTCCAAATGGGTCAAAATACACAACCCAGTAGGAGGCAGCAATGCCCACTTTGGCCATTCAGAGTATATCAGAGGAGAGGTAGAGGCTGAAAAGTAACCATCTAGATCACAACAAGTAGCCTAGGAGGAGTACTCAGAATTATGTTCCAGTGTAAAGATAAGCACTCAAATACAATCATCACAGTTACAATTTTTGAAAAGACAGAAGGTCCCCAGCAGCCTTATATCAGTGGAATAAAAATGCACCCATGATCTGGCAAGATGCTGGTGTGTCTGTGAAGCAGGTTGATTTTTCAGATAGCCTTTCCTCCTACCTTCCATAGCGGTCCCCCTCTCATTTCCTGTAGCCCCTGTTCCCACTTGAATTCCTTTCCTCTAGGATTCTCTTTGCAGAAATTGTTCATTCACCATGCCCCAAGAAAGCAATTGGTGTGTACATGAGGGCCTAAACTCTTGCTCCTTGTAGGAGGATACATGTGTTTCCTACAGGAGCCCAAACCTTTTATAATCCCAAATGAAATAACAATAGAAGGTCAGCCACTTTCAAAGGTGAAAAATCATCCCTTCTATTAAGCTATTTCCACCCACTCCACCCACTCTGAAGCTAAGTCTTATTCATGCCAGATAAATGCACTCCTTTATCAATAAAACCACACTTTTGGTATGATGCATAATCTTAGAAACCACAAAGCAAGACAATACCTTGCAGTGAATTTTAAAATCTGAAAAGCTGCTCTGTTTTAGCTGATCTTACATGGAGATGAACTGTACTGGCTAAGAGTGAACAGAACACGTACGAGAAAATTCTCTCATGAACTATACCAAGTATATAATACTAATACAGGGTGCCACTAACCGGGTGGGTTGAGGGAAAAACACACCAAATGTAAGATATGGACTATAGGTAGTAGTAATATTTTGACAATGCTCTTTCATAGTTTATAACAATTGTTTCACAACAATGCAAGGGGTTGGTGGTGGGATAATGTATGGGGGCCTTGCATGATGATATGTATGTTTGTTTTCTAAGTTCACAACTTTTACAATAAATTTATTGCTTATGTATGTTCATGTATGAATGATAAACTTCAATTTAATAAAAGGTTTAAAAAGCATGAAAGGAAAAACAACTAAGGAAAGCAGAGAAGGCAAGACAGAGCACAAAATAAGTGAGTTCCTGAGAGTTCAGTGACTCCAGTATCACATGATGAGGCTCTAAGCTAGAGAACCCACAGAAGTATATTTATCTGCCTTTATTTTGTCTCCTTAAACTTCCACCACCAGGTAATTTACATTTGCTCTCCTCTCAATCTTTTTAGAAGCATTTCTATATCTGGAATAAGGATTTAAAAAGGGGGATGAAGGAAACCTGTAATTTCTTTATTTTTGACCCCTGTCCTTTGACAGCTGTATTGAAATGGAGTGGACAGAAGGACAGCCCTCTCTTTAGCCACTTTCTTATGCAAAGTACTTACTGAATTAGCTTAATCAAGAAAGAGTGCATATAATTTGCTGTCTTTGAATTTCTGAAGAGCCATCTTTAGAGCATGGGGCTCATGGAATCAGCTTGAGATTTGAATTGCTACTTTGGACAGTTGGCTTATTTTTCAATTCTCCCCAAAGTATGGAACTCCAAGCCTGGTTGGTTGATTAATACATTTGTGTCCTTATTGTTCACAACAGAATATTTTTGTTAATTTAATAGCTTACAATGGAATTAGCAGTCATAGTGGTTGCCTTTAGCGTACAAGGAAAGACAGTATAATGTAGTTTTAAAATTTAGTCCCTGGAATTCAACAGTCTGAACTCCACTGCCAGTTTTGTCCCTCATTAGCTAGTATGACCTTGAACAAACTACCCAACCACCCTGAGTCTACTTCATCATCAGTAAAATGAGGCTAATAATAATAATACCTCTCTCATAGCACTATTAAGAGTATAAACTTGACCATACTCAGCCCTTCCTCTAACACACAAAAAGCAGTCCCCCAAAGTTAGCTATTATTGTTACATAAAACACTGAAAAAACAAGATCAAAAGATTATTTTTTTTTCCAGAGAGCTTTTATTTCAAAATGTTATTATTTTTTTTTTTTTGAATGAATACATTTTATTAAGATTAAGATTAAGACAAACCAATGAAACTATAAAGTACAAATACATACACTGGTGTGAATGACTGTTAGGCACATAGTATCAAATAAAAAACTCACAACCCTAGAATGTATCAACATTTTAATAAACCTCAGAAAAAGCAGAACCAAAATATTGATTACAGACAAATAATTCATGATAAAAGCATTTCTTAAAAAGCAAAAGAAGTGATAAATTCTAAATCTGAATAGTTTCTACCTCTGGGGAGAAGGGATAGGTTTAGGAAAGGGCACATGGCTGGATGCACTCTCATGGCTAACATTTTACTTTTTAAATTGGGTGGTAAGATTACAAACATTATTATGCTGTATAATCTGCACCTATATTTCTATGTGTTAGTTTTCTTTCTTTCCTTTTTTAAGGATAACAAAGTCTCAACTATCTCCCTCATGATAGGGATGGAAAAGATGAGTGTATGTATGAAATATATGTTTCTTCCTCTTCAGAACTTGATTTATCCATGTGGAATCCATTGTATTAGTATGACATACCCCTATAACTGGGCTTGTGTAACTAACCATGAGCATGTTTTCCCAAAATTGGGAGACCTTTCTGAAATGGTTCAGAAGCCATATATCCCAAACAAACCAAGTATCTAAAAGTCCACCTCCATATTACTCGGGGTTCTCAAGGGAATTGGTTCATGCAACTATGGGAATCAGATCGGCAAGCCTGAATTTCGTAGGGTGAGCTGCAAATTGGGAATTCTGAGGAAGGTTCCGTTGAATTCCCCAGTAGAAGTTGGCTGGCCAAAGTAAAGATAAAATTCTTCTCACTACTGAAATAATCAGTTCTCCCTTTAAAGCCTCAACTGATTGGATGAATCTTCTCCCATTGTTGAATACAACTACTTCAGTTGACTGCAGACGTAATCACCCAACAATGTAATCAGTTACTGATGATTTAAGTCAAGGAAATATCTTCACAGTAACAACCAGGCCAGTGCTTGCTTCATCCAACAACTGGATACCATAACCGGGTCAGCTGACACATGAACTTAATCATCATAACCTTTAACATGGGGGAAATAATTTTCCTTGATATGGGAATAAGTGCTCCAAGTTTCTTTCTCTGGGATCATCCCTATAATCCTGAGATGGGACACATAAATGACCTTTAATTTTTCATACTTCCACAACTTGTTTGAGCTGAATGTCTTCTCTCCTATCACCTCATGGGCATTAACACAGGCCATCCCAGCCTTTCACAGTTCAAGGCTGGTGAAATACTTTCAGTGAACGAAAGACCCCAAGAGCCAGAAAAAACAATATTACCCGTAGCTGACATGTTCCTTCAGGTCCTTTTTGAAATGACATTCAGGGATGAAAGTTTGAAGAGAGATTACATAATTTATATTTTAAAATTTATTTACTCTTCATTGTTCTGTTTTTAAAAGATTTATTCCATTACTTATTATATATGGCAAGTGATAAACTAGTTTCATTTAGTCATACTAATATAAAATTTCCTTATAAAAATAAACATATATATAAATAATGTGAATTGCTTTAGGAAAAAAAAACAAAGTAATTATGCAACTGTTCTTCAGATATTTTAAAAACTGTAAAGGCAGCTCTGGAAAGACTGAAGGTTGAGAAACTCCTATTCCACCCATATCCTTAGAGCATCTAACTGTGCTAGGGCAAGAGAGTTCCAATTCTTGACAATTTTTAATCTTTGAGACACCTGCAGAGGAAGGCCCTGGAATTGCATCCATGAACACTGGAGAAGCAGATCTCTGACAATGAGCCAGGACAGATCTAACCCTCATTGTGTTTGTCTATCAAAATCATACAACAAGAAGTTGAAGTTTGGGGACTTCCCTGGGCAGGGATGAAGGCCTGGAGCCATATCTCCCCTGACCCCCCCCCAACCCCCACCTCCCCACAACACTGCAGGACTTCCTATTGCCCTGATTTCCACCTCTCCCTCATGTTAAGGTTCAAAATGTTAAAAATAAAAAGAAAGAAAGTTTACTTCCTGCTATTTCATAAGGGACTTATTTCAGGAAGACCAAAGAAGAAAATTTCTTTGCTTAGAAGTAAGGGAAAAATAGATCAGGGACATTAAGGTACGTGGTCCTTAGTAACTTCGTGAACAGGTGGCATCACGGTTCCCCAGAAAGGGTTCTGTCCCGTGGTGTAACTATACATCCCAGGCTGCCAAAGGAGGGAAAATAGATCGTTGGGAGAAAGATTTGAGAAGGGCTAACAAAGAGCACAGATTTATGGGTTCCCAATCTTTTCAAGGGAAAAGACGTAATGCACTGCAGAAAAAAATCCCAGGCAGGGAAGACACATCAATTTCCACTTGGGCTATTTATCAATATTGAAAGAAGATAAAATTCAAGAGAGTAATGTAAAGTAGAGGAGTGAACAATGGGATGATCTTTGGAAGATTCAGGCAGAGACAAAGCTTGTGACAAGTGTACGTCAAGTTGTCTGGGGAAGGATGACTGGAAATAAGGCTGCCGGGATGTGTGTGCTA
This sequence comes from Tolypeutes matacus, assembly GCA_026826555.1. Classification (NCBI taxonomy): domain Eukaryota; kingdom Metazoa; phylum Chordata; class Mammalia; order Cingulata; family Chlamyphoridae; genus Tolypeutes; species Tolypeutes matacus. The sequence goes on from JAKSZT010054030.1 coordinate 8,308,011, forward strand.
AGGGAAGGATCTAAACAAGTGAAAAGCTGTCCAGACCTGGGAAGATGGGGAAACCAAGAGACCAATTTAGAATGAAGCCAGACCCACAGAGCTAATCTCTTTCCATATCCTCCAAGTCCAACCTGGGTAGTATTTGGGAAGCTTCTGTTCTCCCATGACAAAGTTGAGACATCCCTAATCTTCTAAGGGTTTCACCTCTCTAAGTTAGAGCAGCCAGATGTTATTTCCAAAACCTCTGCCACAAGTAAGGCAGGGGACCCTAATGTTCTGCTAGGCTGAGTTTGGCAAAATGGAGGTCTCCAATGCTGTGAAATGTACAATTTCCATGGAGTAATAAAAACTAAAATCCTTCCTCCCTCCCTCCCTCCCTCCCTTCCTTCCTTCCTTCCTTCTTCTCTCCCTCCCTCCCTCCCTCCTTCCACGAACAGAGATATGTTAGGGGCTACTTATGTTAGTGATATAGGTATAAAGATGCCAGTCAGAGTAAATACATAAGATACAAGCAAGGAGTACATAACCATCAAGGGCTAGCAAAATAAATACAGGGTCTGAAAGAGGAAAGAAAAGTTGCCCTTTTGGACATGGCTCCAAACTCTATATAAATGGTTTCAAAATAATTCACTGAAGAAAAGTTTATGAATCAGTAATACTTCTGCTGGGTGTGAACAAGAGCAAATAGTAATGTATTGAGAATTCTTTGGGAAAGAGAAAAATATACATACAAAACCCCACTATCCCTTAACTACCACCACTATATCTTATATTTCAAATGTTTCAAGATTCCAATATCTTGATTTTTAAAACTTAAAAGTTGGCTTCAAAGAAAGCAGATATTAGTTAGGATCATCTATCTTAAATGACTCTCACAAAAGCTATTAAGACAATAAAGTCATTTTCAATGTGTAAAATCCATATGGTAGAGTTCAGAGAAAAACATATTGATCTTAAATGGTAGAAAATGTTTTCGAGTTTAACAAATCATTAGAGGATTCTGACCCATAGATTCCATGTAACATTCACAAGGGATTTCTGACTGTAGCTTTAGCATATGTCAAGGCATGCTAAATACCACACAGCCTGGCAGAAAAAAGTTGCATTTCACATCCAATGTCATTCAGTTTGAGTTCTCTTTTAGCGAGTGCCCTCCCACGATGTGTTACAGGGAGTGCTGTCACTTACATGCCATAAACTCGTGAACAGACAGGCAAATGAAAATGACTCCTCAAAGAGTGACTTGAGCAGAGAGAAAAATTCTTGGGATTGACAATGCTTTGAAATGCCATTCAAGCCTAGGGATGTGATTCAATCAAATTCTAAAAAGTCATACTTTAATGGAGTTTTATTTACAGCCAGGGATCTCCTGCCACTTAGTGTGGCTTGCTGAGGTCAAATGTTGGCAGCCCGCCCGCCCGTACAATGCGTTTAGACCATGTCACGTATTTCGGATTAGAGAGACTGGAAAAATGAGCTCCTCAGGTCATCATGTAGGCTTTGCACATCGAATTCTCTGCTGAAACTGACCAGGCAAAATGAAGACAAAAGATGAGTTTGATGGGAGTAGCGGAGGTTGAGGGAGTGACACGATAAGAACAGGGTGATTTGTGCCAAACCAGTCCACCTAGAAATGCTTTTTGTCAGCATCTACTCCCAGATGGCATGTTTCCTCTATAACTTGTACAGTTTGTCTATTTGCATCATCTGGAGAATTGCCTTCACTCTCCTAAATTTATTCTTTAGTACAAAGTGATGGAATAAGCCACATTTTTCATAAAACAGAATGCACAAAGACGTGGATTATTAGAGGGAAAAGGATTTTGATGACACTTTGCAAAAAATATATATTGGAATGAATTAAAAGGGGAAAAGTGATATACTTCACTAGATAACAGAATTATTTTTTGAACCTGATTTGGAATGTCAGTTCTGCCATCTAAAATCAATCGATAACGTAAAGACCATAGGTAAGCAACTTAAACTCCATGAGCTTTAGTTGTCTCATCTGGAAAAGAATGTCCATATTTCAGGATCATAGTGTGGGTGAAACGAAATAACTTTAAAGATCCTGGCACCTGGCAATGGTCAAGATTTTAATTATCTCTCCCCTTTCAATTAGATCAGCCTACAAAAGTAAAAAGAGAACAGAAGAAAAGGGGAAAGCAAGAGGTGGTATTCCTGAGACGAACCAACTGGCACTGCAGGTTTTTATCCCAGGCCACATTCTGTCTATGAAGTTTGGAGTCTTACAGTTAATGGCTCCTGGAACACCCAGGGTTTCTGTTCGACAAGTGAGATGCTAAATCCTATCCCAACTTTCTGGAATCACCAGCAACAACAAAGGATCAGATAGGCTTAGCTCTAGACAGATACAGAAATAGAAACATGGCTTGACATCAGACAGGAAATAAGTGCTACCTGCTTTCTGATCAGATTTCCAAAGGTCCTCCTAGAAGGGTTTGGCTGTGCTCTGTCATATTATTTAGGTCAGTTCTATGGGATAAGGTAACATGCATTTAGCATTGACTCAATCACAAGGGAAGCAGGCATTTTGTGGCAAGGTCATCATTTTGTCCATCAAGTTCTTGGGATAATGTGGCTCTGTTGGCTGGTGTGGCATGTGTCCTGCCGCCCACCTTACAGCCATGGCTATTCCTCCTGGCAGCAAAGGCCGCTCTGCCCAATGGCCATCAGAGTGATTCTTTGGGCTAAAGGTGACAAAAAGCAGTTGGGTTTCTACTGGCATGACAGTGATAAGTGACAGACAATAGCTGTCTGGAATGCTGATTTGAGGTTTATTCTGTGTTTTGATGAAGAATGCTGAGACTAGTTAGTGATGTCTTCACGGACCCTAAAGGGGCAACCTAATCCCTTCTAGTCCCTTCTAAATCAATCAACAAGAATGGCAATGGGACTTTAAGGTAGACTTTGTTCACCTATTCCCTGATTTGCATGTTTTTCTCATGCCCCCACCTTTGAAATCAGAAATCTCACCTTTCCTCGGAGGGCCACTGAGAGCTTTTCCATGATGCCCCTCCTTTGACACTAGGCTGACACAGCTGGTGACAGGGAAGCCATGCTGAGGGCCTTGAGTGATAGAGTGCTGAGGGCTGCAAAAGGTAGGGTTAGAGACTAGAGGGAAACAAGGGCAACATAACCTGATGGATCTGTGCCAAAAGTTTGCAAAGTCCAGGGCCCAGCACAGAGCAGAAGCTCAGAAAAAGTCCAGTCTGGCATGAATGGGCAGCACACATGCTGAGCCTTTAGCTCTCCACCTTTCTGTTTTTTAAAGGCCATTATTTTAAAGGTCATATATCCTGAAATTTGCAAATAGGACTTCTTAGTTTCCTATTCCACTCTTGACTTCATAATCAAATATTGTATACCCACAACTTAAATTCATATAAGGAAAATCTTTCTATTAAGAAGGCATGGTATTGATTTTCCATTTCAAAAGAGCCTCCTTTTGAGACCCCAGTAACCACATAAAGGTCACTGCATCACCCAGTGATTACTGAATTGGGAGAACCTGCAAATACACGCTTGTCCTGTGGTGCACAACAGGCAGTAATTCACCGGCATGGGCCAGCAAAATGACTTAAACTGTGCAGAGTTCAAAGCCAAGTCTTTGCTTATCGCTACAGTCAAACAATTTCATTTCTATCAGTTGGTGGTTGTACTTCAGATTTTATGGATCCAATGGGTCTAGTGAAATTTTATTACCCTGCAATACAACAAGAAGGAAAAAGCTCGGGGGAAAAAAATCGATATAATGTTTAAGGTCTCTGTTACCTTTATAACCTCCAGTGTTCCTTTACATATAAACTAATAAATCAACCTTTTAACGGAAGATGCATTTGTCAGTGCTTGCTCAATACGAGGTGCTAAGTCCGATCATAAAAGCTATCAAGAAGTACCTAATGGTTTTGCTATCAGAACAAGCACAGTTAAAGTAGAATCAATTGCAAGATGAGGATATTGGTTTTTTGTAGGTATTTTCTCCTTGTTAGCACATGGTAATCAGTTGTTACCAAATGAAAGTAGCAATGTCCAAAAATTGCAGGACTTGGATAAGCTATATATATTTTCCTGATTTTGCAAATGCAAGCATAAATTAGATTAAACATTTCAAACTATTGGCCACTTCTCAATTTCATGAGATGTACTCATTGTAACTTTATGGTTGAGTCAGCAGAGCTGCAAGACAATCTTTCCCACAACCTTCAAGAAAATGGCTTTTTCTTACGTCAGGGTCTTGGAAATATGACTTGAGTAGATTTCCTCTAGTGTATCTTAAAAAGTACGAAAATGCTAAATATTAAAAAAGAACTAAAATTAAATCTTTCTACTCACTTCAATGATAAATATACTTTTTCTCATAAAATTCTTTGGCCTGGCAGAGTCTCAGGATTGGTAATCTAAACTCGAAAACTTTTAAACATGAATTAGTATCATGTAGCCAATTTGAATATTCTTCATTAAATTAAATTAAATGAGAAACAAGTTTGGGAAAGCAGTTCACCTATTTATTATGGACAGAAGTTTATAGCTCACCATATAACACAGTAAGTACCATTCAGAGGCTCAGACAACTTGAAATGGCTCCCATTCCAACCAAGTACTAAGCAGAAAATACAAGGCTCTCTCTGAAAGGAGAAAATATGATCCAGGGAAAAGAGCAAAATTCACTGCTCCTGCTTGCATAAATGGTTTAAAAGAGGCCACAAAATCCCTATGTCCAAAGAAAGGGAGCACAGCAAAGTCAGGGGTTACCATCATTACACAATTAACAAGGTAGCTATTTGTTTAATTGCTGGCCACTAATAAATGAAGTTGTTTCTGCAACCTCTCCAAGGATTGTCCCCTTCAAGAATCCTGCATTTTCTCATAGAGACAAGGCATAAAGAAAAGCTTAAGACAAATCCACTTTAGTCATTGAAACAGAAGACTTAAGAGAAGAATCAATTCATGATAATGATTCTTTTTTCTCTTTCTGTGGAGTATCAGACTAAAGTATGGTCATATGATGAAAAGATTGGGCTGTAGTTGTACAGTCTTCTCAATAGTGTTCCAGATTTTCTCATTATACTACTTTGTTATTAGTGTTTGATAGTATTACTGGAGTGATAGATTAGAGGGTGCAAATTTCTCTAACAATGCTTCTAATTAAAATTTTTTTATCAAAGTCTGCTGATAGTCTAGTGGATCAGATAGATCAATAGTAGCTAGGTGATGATACAATTACGTAGAAACAAAAATGGTGTTGATTAATATTTCAGGGTTAACTGGAAGAGAAGCATCAAAACTTTGGACTTTTACCCGTGTCCTGATATGGCCAATATTTATATTGTAACATAGTTGTTACAATCAAATTTATAAGTGAATTAATCTTGTACAGAAAGATAATGCACTAGTTAACAGAAGCACGAATGAAGATATTCTCAAGAGCCTGGAATGGTGGGACAAATCTTGTGAAAATAAAGGAAAATATGAGGTCAATGTTCCACACAAAGTATATTATTTTCTCCTTGCTACTGTAACAAATAACCACCAACTCAGTGGCTTCATGCAACACAGATTTATCTGACAGTTCCACAGGTCGTAAGCTTGATGTGTCTTCCTCTCCTAAAACTAAGGTGTCAGAAGGCCTGCCTTCCTTTCCATAGGCTGTAGCGGAGAATCCATTTCTTTGCCTTGCCCGTTTCCTCTGCCCACATGACTTGGCTCTTGGCCCCCTCCTCCATCTTCAAAGCCAACAATGGTGGATTGAAGTTTTCTCACATATTACTCTGACCTCCCCTTCTGCCTTTCTCTTCTATTTTAAGCACCCTTGTATTGCATTGCATCTGCCCAGATAACTCAGGAAAACCTCATCTTGAGGTCTGTAATTGAATCATATTTTAAACATATAAGGTAACATATACACAGTTTTGGGGGTTAGGATGTGGACATCTTTGGGGGGACAGCATCATTCTGTCTCCCACAGAAATTTAAAAAAGAAAAAGAAAAACTCTGCAGAGAAAAAGTCGGTGGGGAAAAATATAGTTTACTCCTGCTCACAGAGGTAAATGCTAGAATATAGGTTACTAGAAGATAGAATGTGGGTTGAGAATGCTTAATGTATGTAGAACTTTTAATGAGGTTTATTGTAAAAGTGTGGAAATGAATAGAGTTGATGTTGACACATGATAGTATAACTACCACTGCTGATTTATAAATGTGATCATGGCTGAAAGTGGTAGTCTGTGGACATAAATGTCAATTGAAAGGAAGCTAGAGAATACTCTAGGGTATGTATAACAGTGATTTCATTGGTGGACGAAGATTGTGGTTAATAGTATAAATATAAGACTGTTCTTTTAAAAAATGTTAAGAATATGTGATACATGGGAAAATTACAACTAATGCAACTTACGGATGATAGCTAACAGTAATAAAATATTTTGGAACAATGGCAAGAAGATATTATATCAATTCTAAGGGATAACAATGGGGGGGTATAAAGGGGTGTGGGATTTTTACTTTTAGAGTAATGAAAATGTTCTAAAATTGACTGAGGTGATGACAGCACAACTCTGTGATGAAAATGAGAGCCACTGAGTGTACACTTTGAATGGACTGTACAAAGCATGGGACTGTATTTAACACAGGGAATCCAGTGGTGGAAGATGGGCTGTATTTAAAAGAATAAATATAAGAAAGTTCTCTGATGAACTATAACGAATATATAGTTCAGCGAAAATACACCCAATGTAAGATCTGGACTACTGTTAGTAGTGATATTTTGACGATGCTCTTTCATAATTTGTAACAAATGTTTCACAACAAAGCAAGGTGTTGAGAGTGGGGAGATACATGGGAGCCCTGTACGATCATATTCATGGTTGCTTTGTAAGTTCACAACTTTTACTATATGCTTATGGTTTATGTACATTCGTGTATGAGTGATATACTTCAATAAAATTGATAAAAAATATTTTTAAAAAGCAGATTTTCTCCTGTCTACTATCCAGGTGAGATGATACCTGGGATAGTAAGTCGAGTTCTGAATATTACAATGAAAGAGGAATGGACTGAAATTCATCGAAGTAAAATGTGTTCAAAAGAGTTGCCAGAATGGAGAGCAGGCTTTTGCAACCAAGTTATATAAATAATGTTTGAAGCAATTCAGACTTATTACACCCAGATAAGAGAAACCTGAGTGGTACTACCACTGTCATCAAGGATTTGAAGGGCTGTCATGTGGGCCAAGGGTTATATTTACATCATGAGGGGTCAGATCGTTATTAATGATGGAAGTTCCAAACAAGCAAGTTTAAGTTAAAGATAACAATTTGAGCTGAACAAAAAAGGAATGGAAAGTTTGAGAGTGTCAATTCGAAAACTAATGGGAGCAGATGTAGGTCAAGTGGTTGAGCACCTGCTTCCCATGTATGAGGTCACGGGTTCAATCCCTGGTACCTCAGAGAGAGAGAGACAGAGAGAGAGAGAAACAACTCTCATTAGGGAGCAGATACGGCTCAGTGGTTGAGCACCTGCTTCCCATGTAAGAGGTCCTGGGTTCAATCCTTGGTACCTCCTAAAAAAAAAAAAAAATTGAAAACTAACATTTCAAATGTACAAGATGCTTTCACATATTATTGCACTTGAACTTCTCTACAAATCCGAGGAAAAAAATAGAACAGGCACTCAGATGCGAGGGTCCTAGCAGAGGCCAGAATCCAGTGCAGGTGGGTTATTGGCAGAAGCAAGAGAAGAGTTAAAATAACCTTAACAGGGGAGATTCCCAGAGATTGCAATGGAAAGGAGGGGAATCTGTTTGCCTGAAGAAACAAGGGGAGGTGACTTTATAGGGCCCAGGTAAGTGTCAGACCTGTTGATAAAGAGACTAAAGCACCTGTAGATAGAGGAAGAGGCAGCCAGAATAGGCAGCCCAGAGCAGTCAGAGGAGTAAGGAAATACCCCAACCTCTCTCTCCTTGTGCGCCCCCTTCATCTCCTGTTGGTGATTCTCATCGACCCAACCCCACAGGATAATGGTAGGCAAGGAGACTTGGAAGAGGCTTCCTATAGGGTCGGCCTTCTAGGGCACAAACTAGGACAGATGAGGATTAAGACTGAATGGGGTAGAGGGAAGATGGAGGATGACCAGAACAGTATCAGTTTTTCTTTCACCAGTGAAGACATCACGGTATAGTGAGCTAAAAGGTTTGCTCAGGGTCTCAATGTAGAAGGCAACTTGCAGGACCAGAACTCAAGCCCAGGTCTTGGAAGCACCAAAGTCCAAGTGTTTCTCATGACAGTTCACTGCCAGCCTCTCAGGGGCTTCCTTTGTCATTGAAAGTGGTCGAAGAGGAGCTGATGTTAAAGTATGGTGCGTTTGTGATGAGGGTTTGGGTGAGATTTTGCCACTTTTCTATATGGAATTCTCTGATCCTGTGCTTCCTTGCTTATCATCTTCCACTATTGCTACTTGAGTTTTCAGTTTCCTTTCAAACCTCACAAGCCAAAAGCTGCCAGAAACACATGTCCACATGGCAAATGAAAGCTATTCAAGATACTGTATACCCTCTGGAGTCTCATTCTTGTATTCCTCATTCTACTTTTAAAAAAAAATTTTGGTAATATCTATTGGTAACTGGCTGCCTTTCAAGCCATTAAGGGAAAAGGGTGTATTCTTAGATACACCTTGAGAACGGATGGCCGGAGACTTCCAAAAATCTTTGATAGTTCAGAAATATGAGCTCTACAAATGCCTTAGCAGTGCTAAGGCTTAATGCTAATGAATTTTGTGTTCATTAATAATCTATCTAATTATGAAATATCCTTCCTTGTCTCCTTTGCCCAAACCTTCAAATAAAGAAGTGCTTTCCAAAAAGATATGGCTCTTAAAAATTGTAGGCAAAGTATTTCTCCCTTCTCAAAATCCATTTTCCCATCGGTTTTCAATATTAATTATAGGTGTGTTGACTTTAAACATAAATATTGTCCAAGGAGTTGCAGGATCATCTTTATAACAGCACAAATTCTCAAGTATGACATTAAAAAGAAATATTGTACATGAGGCAGAAATTTAGGTCTCAAAATACAAATGCTAATTAATTGATCAGTGAAGAAGCAATTTTCTATGGATTCTCAGTGCATAAAACAGATAAAAGTAGCATTGTTCTTCATGAATCAGGAGTAGAAGGAATAGGGAACCACCCATTCAACCTCCCAGTGGCCCCCCGCTGACAGCCCCTGAGGAAATTCTGCTTCACAGGTGGAAAACCATGATGCCTGTTATTCAGTGTCTAGTCACAAGTTATGTAGCAGCTTGACTATAAATAAGAATTGGACTTGTCTGAATTGTGTATGCCCTTTTTTTCTGGCCAACTGTTTTTGGGTGTCTGTAACAGCATCCCCTCTCACTTTCCAACAGACGTCTGGTACATAGGCACCTCCTCAGACCTCGGCTCCAGCAGATGGTGGACAGGAGGCGATGGCTGACTGGTAGACTCAGTGATTTCTAGCAGAGGGAGGATGCTGCCTGGGATAGCAGACTTGTGTAGAAGCTTATGATACATCTCCTGAGGTCCTCTAGAAATGTTTTCAGGTACACTGCAGGGAGTTGAGATACTTGGTGAGCAGGGGAGGGTCAGAATTACCTATATTTTCGTTGCTCCTATGACGGTAGCTTTCTCTACACCCACTGGCCTGTGGAAGTAGGGTTTAGATGTGAAGAAGCACATTGGACTAAATGAAAAGTCACATCCTCCCTCTTTAGATCCCCCTTCAGAACACTACAAAAGCAGAGTGTGAAATTCTCCTTGGCTTTTGAGATTTTCCTGGCTTCTAAAGTTGAATATATTAAACTATACTAAAGGAAGAGAGATCTTGGATCACAATGGAGGGAAGGTAGCAAAATGGGGTGGGGATGTTTACTAGAGGCAAAGAGCATTAAACATGTGATGATATATATTGTTCCCCACTTTGCAAGCTCTGTCAGAGTAAAACCCCTCAAATAGAAAACGGATACAATAAGATTGAGGGAAGTTTTTGGTGTGAAATGGAAAGATGTGCAAGAAATTATGACATATAGATTTGAGGCACCATTCATGGAAATACAGAACATCATTTTGATTTTCTTTTCTTTCGAAGAGAATGACGTTTGTTCTGAGGTCAATATGAAGAACTGTTCCCAATCAACTCTGAAACAGTAGCGCTCAGGTTAAATAAATCAAAACTTTTCACTCCCTTGTCTGTATCATAAATCGTGTATGTTCCCTGAATAACAATAGTCAGTAGAGAAAACCCACTGGTTCAAATCAAAAGAAGATGGTTGAAACCTCGTTTATACTTTCCATCTCTGCGTGATCATCACAGATTATCTTAGACACTTGTAACTCAGAATTAATGGGCTAAATGTGTACCACATTGCTGACCCAAAGGCTTCTTTTTCTTCCATTTGTATTTCCTCTTGACCCTTTGGTGAAAGCACACAAGAAAGTACACAGTTTGCAGAATCTAATTATGCTCTTTGAAGTGTTTCGATAATTTGCATGGCAGAAAATTCATAGTAACAATCAAGCGAGGTCATTGGCTTTCCAAATAAGGGGATCTTTGAATGCAAGCAACATCTAAGAATGGAAGAGAAGGATGCCAGGAGTGGTCAAGAAAAGACTGGATTTGGGATCAGTAGTCTGGCATGGGAGAGCTGAATTAATTCTTTGTTCATTGTGGGACTAAAGGTAAGCCGTGTCCCTTTTCTGGTTTCAGTGATAAATTGGTAGCTACTCCATTCCTTCACAATATTCTGGAAGGAGAAGGTAAGTGATTTACTTGTTTTATATAAAACTTATGATATCGGGCCTCATTCTAACCACTTGAACCAAAACTTAATGTATATGCATTGTGCTAGTTATCACAGTTGAAATATTAATAATGAGTAACATGTACTGACAGTTGCATTCATGCCAAGCAATGTACCAAATATTATTCCATTTAATACAACAAACCAGAAACTTGTTTCTATTATTTCCCCCAATTTACAGGCCAAGATCACACAGCAAGTAGGTGGAGGGGTCGTAATCCAGAAACACGGACCCACATCCTACTGAATAATTGACTCTGCCCTCCCTGCAAGCTGCATGTCCCAGATTGACCTAGCAAAGTACTGGGGCCAGGGCTACGTTTTGGCAACATCCCCACATGTGGGATTTCCTTGTTCACAGAGAAGGAAGCAAAGAGTGGTGAACATTGAAGAAGGGTAGCTTGGAGGTGAGAGGGAACATGGAGGTGTCACGACAGCTGGCTGCTGCTTTATGAAGACTGTCATATTCATATTTTTGCCTGCTTGCCTGGAATTGTGCAAAGGCAGGGTGCTCAGCCAATGTTCCTGGAATGAAAGTTTACACAAACGATTTCTACTCAAGGTTCAGTCAGATGAATGGCTTCAGGGAGAGGCAGTAAGTATCAGAGGGGTTAAAAAGTATGAATCTTCCCTTCTAGTAAAGGAATGAAGATAAGCTCATCGGGAAGGGATGGTGTTTGAGAAGAACTTGGAAGGGCAAATGGGATGGAGGTGAAGGCTAAATGTCACCAGGAGGACCCCAAATGCCCAGAGGCCAAATCCTGCCTTGGATTAACCAAAAACTTATTAAAGGGACCAACTTTATTTTTTAGGACATTAATTTCCCAAAGCTACGTCCAAAGACATCACAAAAGAAACCTATCTAGTTACCATTATCAGAAAGTCTTTAAAAAGAATTTGGCTCTTCACGGGTATTCAGTGAAAATGATAAGAATGAACATAGCTTCAAACATCTGCTCTAAAGCAGGGGTCCGCACCCTGTTTCCATAAAGAAGCAGAAAGTAAATGAATCTTTGTGGGCCGCATAGTCTCCGTCACCACCACTCCACTCTGCCACTGTTGTGAGAAAGCAGTTGAAGAGAAGACACAGAATTTTATTTGTATATACAGGCATCAGCCCATAGTTTGCCAACCCTATTCTAAAGCTTCTTACAACAAGAAGCACCAAAAATATCCAGTCCTCAGACACTCTCAGAGCAGACTTCAATTTTGTTCTGATATTAATGCTCTGTCTTTCGTTTCATGTTAGAAAACTAAAGTCAACACTTTCAAAGTGTCTTTCATACAACCTCTTACCTCATTTTTAATGAGATTTAATTCACATACCATAAAGTTCACCCCCTTAAAGTGTTCAATTTCAACTAGTGATTTTTAAAAAAATATTCACAGAGTTGTACAACCCTTCCCATTATCTAAGTTTTACCTCATTATTTGACCATATCAGTCATTCAAAGGGCATTTATTAAGCATCTACTATCTGTCAGGTCCAGTGTTTGTGTGATTGTTGTTGTTTTGCTTTGTTTATTTTGGTTTGGCTTGGCAGAGGGAGTAGTTAGTAGGTAAAAGGTAATGAGAGAAATATAAGATATAACAGGTCTGAAACAATCAGCCAAGAGTATAAGACAATAAGCAATGGGAGTGCTAATTTGGGTGGTGTGGAGATTGCAAATATGATAGAAATTTACTTACATGGTGGGTGTAAGTATTTGGTGCATAAACCTTGAGAGAGAATTTGGATTTGGATGGATGACGTGGCAAAATTAAGAGTGAATTTCAGGCTGAAAGCAGAGAGGTAGGCAATGCCTGGAGGCCAGAAGGTCTGTGGTCTGTGAAATGACCAGTTGCTGTAAAGCACCAGTCAGGGATGGAACGAGAACTGCACATCAGTTGCCCAGGGAAGGGGGATCCTGAAGGTGAGCAACCTTAGACAGTGGGGTTTAGAGTTGATAGAGCTAGCACCAAGAGCCTCAGAGATTCTTGGGGAAGTGAAAGACTAAATTCAAAGCTTGTTTTTTGAAGACCATAGATTGGATGGAGATAGTTGGAAACAGAGAAGGCTCTTAGGTGCTGATTTTGAGTGTGAGAGTAAAGGAACTTATCGGGCAGAGATTCTTAATTCTAGCTGTACATTAAAATCATCTGGAGCACATTTGGGTGTGGGGTTCTGGCATCTGTGTGCATATGTACGTATGTGTGTGTGTGTGTGTGTGTATATATATATATAATCTTTATTTCTCCTTTACCTTTGATAGATCATTTCCTTGGGTACAGAATTCTACATTGGTATGTTTTATATTTTCTTTCACTATTTCAATTATTTCATTCTTCTCTTTCCTTGCTGTATGGCTTCAGAAGAGAATTGCAATCTCATTCTCAGCCTTGTTCCTCCCTAGGTAACTGGAATTTTTTTATTTTTATTTTTTAGGAGTTACAGGGATTAAACCCAGGACCTTGTATATGAGAAGCAGGCACTCAACCACTTGAGCTACATCTGCTCCCTGTATTTTTTAATAAGCCCCACAGATGATTCTAATAGCCAAGTAAAGAACTACTAGTGCAAGGGAATGGAGAGAAGAGTTTGCATTGTTTGTGAAGTTACAGTTATGTGTATGGCTTTCAGTCTCTTTTTTTCTAGAATACCCTTATCAATTAATTCAGAATTTCTTGAAAAGTATCTGATGACTTGGACTTCAGGGAGTAGTGAACAAAGAATGATGATTTTAAAGGCAGAGAGAATTAATAAATTCCGTAATCAATTTTGTCAAACTCTTAGAATATCTCCCTAAAATAAATCCTTAAACCCAAGCATGTTTTAGAGATTTCAGACACAAAACTTACACTACAAAAGACGTTGTTTGCTCTGAGTTGCATGCACAATTCAAACCCAAAGCAAACACCTGTACATGTCGGGTAAATGTTAATGTATTCTGTCAACAACAGATTACCTTAGGTGGCTAAATGACTCAATGCCATTATCTGTATCAGCCATCTGTAAACCTAATCCTCTCAGTGTTCCAAAATTCTGAGCGCCTGCTACACTATTTTTATTTTACATTCCTGCATAAATCTGTTAAGCTCAATATGTTACTACAAATTCTCAAAAATCAAAGGCAATCTGCTGGCCTATAAAACACCGGTTACTGAAAATCGAAGAGTATAATACGGTAGCAATTCAAGCAGTCAGTAAGTAATCTTTACAGAGATGGAGCAGAACCACAACTAACTGAACTCCTGAGCTAAGGCATGCTGGAAAATCACATACGTTCTTTCAATACACAGTGTGGGCTTGCACCCATTCACGTACTTCCTATCTAATAAAAATCTGAACAGTTGGCCTGATTGGATTTTAAGTGATGCAAATTTGAAAATCAAATAGGCAAATTCCCTTTTGACTTTATCTCTTTAGACCATAATTGTAAAGAACTACAAATTACATTTATCACACTATTGAATTCCCCAGAGATTCAGCATGAAACTTACAGAAAAGGACAAATATTTGCAGGTGTGTTTTTTTGTTCATAATGAATACAATTTTCTCTAGTACAAGATGCCTTGTCCTGATGTCGCTAAATTTTTCCTCATACCAATATTAAATCATGTTTTCTTTCACAAAATCTTGATTGATCTTATGTAATTAATGCTAATGCTTATATGTAATGCTAAGTTATGTTTCGCCTGGGATTATCTTTCACTTTATTCAGTAATTATGAAGGACACGTGCTTTTTCTATTTCCATTTTCATTCATATAACTATCTTGTTTGAAGAGTCACCTAGGACTCTACCTCTGAAAATGTTTGTGTATCAGTTTAGAAAAAATTATCCTCCTGAAGTAATGGCCGCTAATATATTTAAAATACTCATTATGTTCAAATAAACATAAAATATATGCAAAATAATTGAAGAGTCAGCATCTACTGTTTTTCTAGAATAAAAGTCCCAAGTTTCTTAGCATTATCAGGTATTTTAGAAGTTAATGGATTTCTTCCTTCTTCTTTTTTTAAAAATTGAACCCCATTATCCTGAACTCTGACCAAAAACCAGTTCTGAAAGTTAAAATGGTCTTCCCTACATCACATACACAAGATAAAATTCCCACAGAAAGCAATCTGTCTAGAACTTTTGTATTTCATTTGGAATATTTTAAAATATGAAAGAAGTTCACACAATTATAGATGCAATAAACCCACTTATATAATTCCCTTATCAAATATGAAAACAGCCTTGGGGGTCATAAGATGCTTGAAGCTTACAATATGAAATATAAAAGGCATCCTACTGGGACTTGAAATGCAAAGATACTCTAAGTTGGCATATTGTTTCTTTCTAGCACTTCATTTTAAAGTTAGTATGATGACTTTCTTGTGCAGGTTTATAAACATCCCCAACTTCTCAGGCACATATTTATACACAATTTGGTAAGGATTATCAGACTGACAGATTAAATTAAATACGTGCAGCAGACACCCGGTATATTCCTGGACCTGACATATGGATTTTCCACACTTGGATTCCTTGTCTCGTTTTTCTTCCAATTTATTGCAGTAGCTCAACTCTTGCACATCAACATCTTCTCCTCTGACTAGACAGTAATGGTGCTAGGCAATTACCCTTGATTTCTACGTGGTAGGCAATGTTTGAAGCACACTACTTGCATTAATTTATTCAATTATGTTAACTCTTAAGTAAGTACTGTCATTATCCCCATTTTCCAGATGAACAAACTGAGGAATGGAGAGATTAAAAATTTTTCAGAACTCACGCAACTTTCCATGGTAAGACCAAGCTCTGAACCCAAGAAATGTACCTATCGAGTGCCAATTGCTAGCCACTAGATGTGCTCCATATTAATGGCAAGACATTCCTCTTATTCATATGTCAACACAAGAGATACCAACACTCCAACAATTTAATTCCATTACTTAGGCGAACTTGATGGGAGACCCTGGGATTCTCCAGCTGGCATCTGTGGGTGTCCTGGGAACATCATTTGTGCCTAGCAAGGATGAATGACACACTGGGCAGGTCTCAGGCCTGTGACCTCTTATTCACCTAGGAAACACTGAGTCGCCAGTGTGCTATGCCACATGATGAGGGGACCACAAAGGCTGTGTGGCCCAAGCACACCTTTCCTACAGGTGAGGACAGGAACTCTCAGTGCCTCAGTCATCTAAACAACCTGAGGTCCCCCTCCCCACACCATTGCTTGGGGAGCTGCCTTCTTTTTAAATGCTTTCCCATTTGTCATTTTCACTTTTCACAAGCTTACCCAAGCTGCCTCTTCCAGTTCTGCCTCCTTCGTCTAGTCTTCCTGGTTCCCTTTCTTACCTCTTTTTTTCCCCTCCCTTGGGAACAATTATACCCTTTTATGATATGGCCTTTGTGTACTCATCTTCTCAGTGCTGGATTGCAAACTTTGTGGGCTGGACCTGCATCCCATAAATCCTTCATACACTGCCCAAACCCCACCCTACCGATCCACCAACCCTACAGCACCTAGTGCATAGCAAACACCAGACAAATTCTTATTTTAATACCTTATTTTGTTTGAAAGAAACATATGGACACTTGAAACCAATCTAATGATGTACTAATTCCATGCCAGTGCAAATCCTGAATTTGTGTGCTTTGTTTCTGAGGTATAAGGGAGGCTATTTTTATGATTATTTTAAATATCTGTTATAGCAGTGCTTCTTGCATCATTGCAAATATATGGTATTGTTTTTAAAACCTTAGAAAGCAAATGAGGATGCCCAATTTCCACTTTCAGGAAAACAGGAAAATAAATCTTCTAGGGCCAACTGGGCACATAATAAATCCTAACTAGAAAGGGGACCCACCTATGTGTAAGAAAACTGCTCTAATCACTACTGAAGAAGGGTTTCCATGAAAAAAAAAAATGCTCTTTAAGGAGTCAGAGTCTCCATTGGAATTGATGCTAAATCTTTTCATGAACTATGCAACTTTATTTTAATATACTAAATGTTATCCCAGAAATCTGAAAGTGACCTCTGCTTCTGTGGGATGAAATGTGCAATAAGGTAGTATTTTAAGCACTGGGAAAATATAACTTAGGCATGCTAGAAACATGATATATTAGAATTTTAGGGACCTGGGTTCTGGTTATTTGACTATAGCTAAATATTTTGCCTTTCCCTCAGGTAAGCAGAATACAGCAATATCTGCCTTTGATAGTTGGTATTGTGCATGTGAGGAAGCCCTGGCTGTAAATATTCGTTTTTGGTGCTTCCAGAGAACAATAGGCATTTTGACTCATTGTATGCTGACCCTGCAAGTGGCTTTCTAAAGTAAATTGCTGTTGATTCATTTCAACTTTAAGCTCCCATTAGGCATGCTTCTTATTGAAGGTAAAAAGAGTTCTTAACACAGCGGGGAGCCCACCATGGGGGCTCCGCACACAGTATCTGGGGTGTCATCTGCTGGTTGTCTGTTTACACACCTATATCTTACAATTTCCTTTCTGAAAAGAAAAAGGGAGATTAAATAATAATGGAGGTCTGCGGGGTTCTGACTAATGGAAGTTTTACTGTATTTGAAATGGGACTATGCCAAGCACTTATCGTGATATCAATTGGATATCTATTTTGATATGCAAGTTTAAGAAAAACACTGGTTGAAAAAAATCTTTATTGGTCTAAGCAATAGACTCAGTGTTCAGTTCCAATTTACTCTTGTACTTAACACTGAGCTGGAGTCTCAAAATATTTCTAATATTGTGAAGTGCCTATCACTCCTCTCACTTGGAGTTAAACGTGAAACTGAGTGGGAAGGTTTAATTTAGCCTTCATCCCCAGCAACTGCTCCCATTTTGTTAGGGTAGAGTCCAGAGACATGACCCTTATTCCCATTTCGGTTCTTGCTGGCCCTGTGATTCTGATTATCTTGAATTCCCCAGGTCTCAGCGTCCCCATCTAGAAGGGGAAGGCGCTGGGCTGGATGACGCAGAGGGCCCTGGCCATCCCATATGGTACATTTGTTTTATTCCCTTTCCTTACCATGCACTTCCCAGTGCCTACAATAGCCTCCCCTATCTTTTTGCCTAATTCTTCCAAAAATCAGCCCAAACATCACTTTGTCCCCAAACTATTTCTACCCAGGTTCTCTAGGTCTGATTTAGTTGCCTCCTTTTTACTGGTTCCATACCATGGTACATATAGCTCTGTCTTAGCATGCATCATGTGACAGGGACATCATGAGATCTTGTAGCAGTTTGATATTATTTATGAGTTCCAAGAAGAAATACAGATTATGTTTGTAAAGTGGTCGGTTCCTCTGTGGAGATAACCCTTTGACTGTATTAGATCCAGCTGAGACATCTGATATCTGATTAAATTATGTTAAGATTAGGGCTCTGATCCAATCACGCCATTAGAGTGTGACTCAGCATTGAGTCCCAGCCTCTTTGGGCTGATAAAACAGACTCTCACGTGGAAGTAGACACACAGAAGCAGATATGCAGGAAGAGAGAGTGCTCCATAGACACAGCCCCGGGAAGAGAGATGAGCCTGATAGTGTACAGCTGACCTTGTGGAGAGACCAGAGCAGCTGAGCCCCAGGGAGAGAGACGAGCCTTTTGCCAGCCTACAGCTGAGATTGAAAGAATCTTGGACCACAGAGCCGTAAGAGGAAGGAGGAAGACTGAACCCTCGCAGATATTGCCTGCCATCTTGTATGAACAAGTGGCAACAGACTTTGGGTGAGAAAATACCTCTAATGGTACCTTGAGTTGGTCTCTTTAGGGCCTGGTAACTGTAAGCTTCTACCCCAAATAAATACCTTTTATAAAAACCAACAGTGTTCTGGTAGTTTGCATCAGCATCCCTTGGGCTGACTAATACAGATCTTTTGTGAGTCTACCATAATTGATTTTCTTGGCCATTGGAAGTCTGGTTTCCAGCCTTCCCTGAGGGTCCTAATGGGCAATCATCTAAATAATTGTTAAATACATGAATTATCTAAAATCCAGGAGGGCAGGCCTTGCAAATTATTTGGCTATTCATTCCTCAAATTTAGCATAGTATTTGACACAGTATTTACTAAAAAAAAATAAATAAAATGAAGAAACAATAAAAGGATATAATTTTAGAAACAACTCAAAAACTCTAGTGCTTTGCTAATTTGAAATGGAGAGTTAATTTGTCACAAACTAAAAAAGAGGGAAAGAGAGAGAATTGAACACAATGAACACTAATGCTATCTAGACAACAACAACAAAAAAAAGAAAATTAAAATCTTTACATGAAAAATCATGGAAATATTTATAACAAGTGCTAATCAAATGTTACAGTAAATGTATTTCAGTGATAAGACAATATATAGATTTTTGTAGTTTCTTTCCCTGCTTAATATTATATTTTCCAATGTGGCAAGCAAGACTTACTTTTAGAATTAAACTGATAAAAAAATATAACCTTATTTTTGACAACAGGTAAAAATATTTAATGACATCATCCAACTTTTGACTTTCCAGCAATGATAATGTATACTCCTACAAGCAAATATTGTCATACATGAAGCGTAAGGACTTGAATAAAACACAAGCTCATGAACCGTCTTTAATCAAACTTTAATAGGCTTAATGAAATGTTTAAAACAATGATATTGCTATGCTATGTCTAAGTCCCTTTCTCCTTCTTTATTTATTGAACATAAGAGTTTCTTATGATTAATGAAAATTACTGGAAATTTCTTATTCTTCTACTTTAGGACTTTCTTCACATGCTGAAGAAATTAATCTATTTAAAATATGTTCTCATGCTTTTTCTTATTTTGGCCCTTTGTTATAAGCACTTTCAAGCTTAGGTTTCCAGATGCCCCCCCCCTTTCCCCCACCACTGTTGTAATTACTGATTACTGTAATGGCACAAATGAAACAGCTCTGCACGGCCCTTGAGTGGCCCAGTGCCTCATATAACCAAATGTCAGCATTTTTTTTTAAAATTAAATTAATTAATTAATTAATTTTTAAAAGATGCTTAGATTACATAAATGTTACACAAAAATTACAAGGATTCCCATGTTCCCCACCTCCCACACCTCCCATAACCTCCCACATAAACATCTTTCATTAGTGTGGCACATCACCTGCAATGGATATACACATCCTGGGGCTTTGCCATTAAGTATGGTAGTACGAGTAGAGAGGTCAGACACTGCATTTGAGCAAAAGTCAAAACTCGTCTCTGATTATATGAATTGTCACCTTAAAGCCGGGGGTACCTATCATACCTCACTGACTAAGTGAATAATGTGTCTAGTTCCCTGATTTTGTGCTAAAATGAAATGAAAGGTTATCATTCAAAATAAATGCTGGCGGGGAGAGGATGTGGCTTAAGTGACTGAGCTCCTGCCTTCCACATGGGAGGTCCCAGGTTCAGTTCCTGGTGCCTCTTGGAAAAATAAAAACAAACAACAAGCAAAACAAATGGGAAAAAAAAAAAAAAAAAAAAAAAAAAAACCTCAGGGAAGCTGATGTGGCTCAGTGGTTGAGTGCCAGCTTCCCACATAGGAGGTCCCAGGTTCAGTCCCTGGCCCCCAGTACCTCAAAAATAAATAAATAAATAAATAAATAAATAAATAAATAAATAAATGAATGCTGGCTACATTAACTGGGTTGTCTCAAAGTGTTAGATTAAAGTTTTTGAATTAACTGATTAGGACATACTTTTTTTTTTTTTTTTTTTTTTTAAGGTAAGGGCTGTGCTTGTCTTGTTCCCAGCGGCACCTCCACTGCCCAGTCCAGTGTCTGGTGCCCAAGAGGTATTCAGTAAATATTGATTGTGGATGGGAGAATTTCAAAATCTCCCCTTTATCGATTTGTTTTGAATGAGTTATTTGTTTCTTCTCTTTTAAGCAATTTCAGGTTGCCTCCTTCTTATTTAGAAACCAATGCATAGCAGGAAAACTGACATGTTAGTTAATGGATAAATCTAATCTAAAAAATCCCCAGTCTTTAAGGAGATAACATGTATTATACCAGAAATAATACATTATAATATATATCATTGCCTATTTTTAATCTGAGTGTGTATTAATTATACAAGACAATCAATTTTCGATTACTTTTATTTTTTGTACACCTCTTAGAATTTCCACATGCCTCGTGGTGACGCCACCCAGTTGCCTAGCCAATATCCATCCTCAGGGCCCTCTTCGTAATTGCTATTAAAGCTCATATATAGTTTGGGGGCAGCAATATGCCCAGCTACAAAATTATACCCCTCTATATTTTCAGCTTTCCTTATAAAAAGGAATGGCCAATGAGCTGAAGATCATTGGATGGTGCTTTGGCAAAACTTCTTTAAAGTAGTTAATTCAGGTGGCAAGTGTTCTCTTGCTTTTTCTACATGGAATGGGAATGTGATAGCTGCAGCAGAAGTGTCTCTGAGGAAACCTGGAGAATGGAAGTCAGAAACTAAAGGATCCTGGGACCCTGATGGTATCACAAAGCCACTGAAGCCATTTGTCTCAGGACTTCCTTTTCATATGAGAGAAAAACAAACACTTGTCTTTTTGAAACCATAGTGACTAGATGTCTCTTATCAGCAGCTGAATCCAATTCCTAACAGATGCCTTTCTCCTAGAGTGAATTTGTTGGAGAATCCAGACTCTTTTAACTTCCTCCATGGTTCCCAGGCATGGCTTAATGATATATACCCACCAGCACTCACCACCCATATCCCCAATGAGATTCTTACTCTGGGGAATTCCTCCTACTCCTGAAGCAATTGAATTAGTGAGATCTATTTATGCATCATATTTCTCATGAAGTAGCAGTCTAGATTCTTCATGACAAGGTCCCAGAATGCAGTCAACCTACCAGAAAACAGGTAAATATGTGGACTGCCCAGACAGCGTAGAGGGAGCAATGAATTAAAAATAATAGCTATCAGCTAGATTCAGCATTGATGCAAGCTGCACGGAAAGAGTAATCATAAGAGGAGGGCCATCAAAATAAATGAGTATAGGACCACATGGAGAGGCCAACTTTCAAATATAGGCTATAGGGAAACAAAATCTGTTGCTGCAAAACAGCCTAGCTAAGTTGAAGATGTTAATTTTTGAGTGACAGTGAGGAAGCACATGAGTCTAGAAGTCAAACCTTAGAACCACTCTGGGGGTCCGCAGATCCATGAAGGTGGACATGGAAGCCTTCCAGGTGGCTAGAAACGCAGGACCTCAAGACTGCTGGTTCAAATATTTGCTCCTCAGTAGGCCTGCAAGAGCTTCTGAAATTCTTACTGTGTGAATCATTGCTTGGGGATAAAGCAATATTTCTAAAAGTCCTTTGTGAAAATGCAAATGTGTAACTTAAGAGACATATCCATGAATGCCTATAAAATTAACATACCTTTGTTTATCACTTCATCATATGTTACCTTTTATGGGATAGTTGTGATAATAGAGCAAAGAGCCTTAGATTTTGAGCAGAGAAAATAAGGTAAAGATGGAAGTGGATAAAATCATGGTCAGAGGACAGAGACAGGTGAGGGACTAGAGAGCAGATGTTTATGTAGGCAGGGAAAAGTTAAATTTGACTAAGTGATAGGCATATTAATATGACTCAGATTCTTCATATACCTTTGAGTGTTACTCTGTTCCAATTATTCTTAGTCTTGTCCATGGGATGTCATACAAATGATGACAATGGGAACTGTGGTAAAGGTTGGGGACTGGTCCAAAGAAAATCCTTGTTGCCACTAGAGAAAAAATCTTAAACACTACATTGATAGCAGGTCAGTAACATTAGCATGGCTAAAAGGTAAACTTTGTTTAAGAAACTTGTGCAGCCATTAAGTGATATCTCAGCTCTTTGCAAAGAGTTCCTCTCTCTGAGCTTAAAGGCTTCCACAAGTAATATACTGGTTTTGGTGATCAGATGTAATAAATGTTTCCTCTAAACTTTGCTACATGATGCACTTACTTTTTTGATAAATGATATGCCAAAGATCAAAATTGTAGTAATGGGGCTAGACTAGTTTAGGATTAGCTATCTTTCTTAGTCGCTGGTAAGTAAAGAAGTGACCCCTACACATGAAACACAATTGGATCATTCTAATTAATGAGCTTTCCTGAGAATTTTCTGTATACTCACTACTATTTAGATATGGGTCTCTTATCAGCCTGCACATCTCCTATGAGAATGATGGTGTGTACATTTTTGAGGTAGAGGGCTCAGAAGGAATGAGTATTTATCATTATCATGTTGCTAAGATTAATAGGAGTACCAAAAATGCACAGAATAAAATATTATTGCACCCATAGATGGCTCACATTTGACCCTGGGACTTCTCTTTCTACACTACAGAAAGAGTCCCCTACTTGGAAATAGTTCCTCTCTTCTCTGAATATTGACAGTGCTTCATGTGAACTTTTTCTGACAGCAGATATTATAGTGAATCTTATAAAACTTTTTTCTCTTCTATGAGACTGCATGAGCCTTGAAGGCCAATCTTTGGATGGTTTGTGAAAAGTAGGTGCTCAATGGCCACTGGATAAATATGAAATGCTCAAATACAGTTGGCTGGCCTGTGCCATTTCATGATTCTTCAGAATTCAAGATGGACTTTCTAGGGGTGGTGCCTGAGGGTCATGGACTGGAGAGATGCTCACTGAGCCAAAATGGGATTAACTCTGGAATTCTGGCCCAACTAGGTGAGACACACCTGCCAGTGTGGACCACTGGCACACACCAACATATAAGCCCCAGAGGAATAAGCATGAAGGCAAAGCGGGAGAGAATTCTGACAGCACCAATGTGCCCCAATTGAATCATGGCAACCTTCACCTGCTGCCTGCTGTCACCCTAGAGATGGTTGACTGATTGTCACCTTTTCTCAGGTTTCTAGACTAAAGAAGAACTTGGATGGAAGAAGTGGGGGTGGGGTTTTATAGCAGGGGTAATGAGTATTCCCAAGCAAAAAAATGAATCCCAAAGGAAATTAGCTAAAACAAACCAACCAGAAAAAAAAAAAAAAAAAAAGAAAGAAAAGAAAAAAACATCTCTGGATAGAAAGTTCTAAAAAAGACTCTTTTTGCATCTTCTTCTTTATTTTCTTTATATATAAATTTGCTCTTAGCTTCAACAAGTTCATTCTTCTAAGTACTAAAACAACATGTACAAAGCATGGGACTGTATAAGATAGAGAATCCAGTGGTGGATGATGGACTGTGGTTAACAGGACAAATATAAGAACGTTTTCATCCTGAATGATAAGAAATATATAATACTAATAGAAGGTGTTAATAATTGGGTAGGTTGGGGGAAAATACACCAAATGTAAGATATGGGCTATAGTTAGTAGTAATATTTTGACGATGCTCTTTCATAGTTTGTAATAAATGTTTCACAATAATGCAAGGTATTGGTAGTGGGGAGATGTATGGGAGCCCTGTATGATGATATGCATGTTTGTTTTGTAAATTCACAAATTTTACTATACATTTATCACTTACATATGTTCATGTATGAATGATATACTTCAATAAAATTTTATTTAAGAATGTTCTAAAGTTGGATTGTAGTGATGATTGCACAACTCTATAAATTTGTGAAAAATCATTGAATTGTAAACTTATATTGGGTGAATTTAATGGTGTGTAGAAATATATCAATAAAGTTGTTAAAAGAGAAAAAAACAATACAATGTAATTTTCAGCTCTCTCTAATTTATAAGGGGATAAAAAATGCAATATTAAACTTTGTTAAAATAAATTAGATAGACCAGTACGGTGTCTGTAAGAAAATCATGGCTTTGAAATTCTGTGACTAGGAATTCTCTTTCTTTATATTTTATAACTTCCATATAATTTAGATAATTAATTTCTATATACCTATATCTAGACTTGTTACTAAACATTTGTTCTAATTTTTTCTAATTGAGTTTATTGACAAATGGCCAGCTGTGGAATAAAAAATTAGTATATTCCAAGCAAGCAAAGTAAAAATACAACAGCCAAATTAAACAATGTTTTGGAGGAAAGTAATATATTAAAAGAAGGACCCATAAATTTTAAGAAAAAAATACTACAGAAAACAAAATGAGTTCAGTGTTTGCATTTAATAACCATATTAAAAGACTAATCATTTGAGTATATTTATTCCAAAGTAAACAGGCCAAATAATAGAGGGAATGGGGAGGGAATGGAAACAAGGCCAGGCGTACATAGAAGGGTAAATCTTTAGAAAGCCAAGTCTAGTTTTGGAAGTGTTACAAGCTACTTCAACTATCTATTAGCTACACAATCAGGCACTCAACACATTCATACACACACAACGTGGTGCTGTGTCTTGAATTTTTCATTTGGAAACAATAATACAAAAATAAATTTTATGTTTGAGTAGTCCTCTCAGCTTTATAAAACTCCATTTCATTCTGTGCTTAAAATTCTATATTATAACTAAGAGTCTGTCGAGTCTCTGGCTTCCATCTGCTTTAGGTTGCATGGTTCAGCTGAATCCTACAGTCACACCACGTATCAATACCAATCTTTCTGGACTGCTCCATGGCATCCTCTACCAGTGATAGCTGCTGGGTCTTTAATGCAAGAACCCAAAAGAACCAAAGGCTTCCTTATGTTAACATGTTTCTGACCAATTCTACCTATCTATTTATTCCGCTTAGCCTAAAACCCAATTAAAATCTAATTCATCTGATCTCCAGATTCGGAACACTATTTGGGAGCGAATCTAACAGCCTGGTAGAGACTACATTACTATACTCTGTGCCCTGAGGTGTTCTAGATAATACTTTTTCAAAAACCTGCAAATACCATTTAAAGATACAGCAATCTTTTTGGGGTGCCTCCATCTCATTTGAAGAACAAATGCCTTGTCCTTATGCAAAAAGATACATACTATTATTTTATACATGTGATTTTAGCTATAATTTATGTGTCAATGTGAATAGATCATTTGCTTTTCTTAAATGTTGATTCACTTTCTGAAAATGTCAGCTAAAATTTTTGATAGCTACCAATTCCCCCAACAACTGCACACACACATGCACACACTCACATGGAGGTTTCTTAACATTTTCCAAATTGTGAGTATACTTACAATGTACAAATGTTACTCTGAGAAATTCCTTTATTTAGGTTGTCAGACCAAATAAATCCTCACTAGTGTGTTTCTGCTACTCCATTTTCTGAAACTGTGGAAAAAATCATATACTGTTGATACAAATTCAGTTATATAAGTTAAACCCTAAAGCGTACATGTTTATCCATATCATTCTATTTCCACAGAAATAATGGGCTCAACTGCCTTACAAAATTTATACAGCGAAATGCATGGCAGTGAGCCATTCATCCCCACTTCCCAGGACATCTCAGCTCCTCCTTGGTTGGGGGGAGGGAACAGAACCGAAGGACTGCTATTTCTGAGCTCCAAGTAGCTTTCCAGGCATTTTCACATATAATCATTGCATTTAAGATTTGCAGGCAGAAACACTCAGAAGTAGGCATTATACCAATGAAATAGGAGTAGCGCAGGGCAAGAAACGTGTGTGTGCTTCACTGCATCATGTCTTAAAATCCCATCTTTTAGTAGGCTAACAGAATTCACAATGCATGTGGAATGCTCACAAGAATAACTGCAGGGACCCACTCCACAATGCTTCCCAAAGTCTACCTTACATAGCATCTGAATGGGACAATATGTACCACTTGGAAAGAAATGGATTCCTTCTTTAATTTTCTTCCAAGCTTTCTGATTAAGTCTAGGATAAGCTTCTCCAGCATGTGCTAATCTCTTTTTTAAACTGTGGAGCAGGCCTCAAGCAAGCTTCAGTATTGGCTTAATACTCAATTTCATTTTTATATTTCATTGTATTATTTTTTTTTATGTGATGGCAAACGATACTGATATCCCTTTAAAGGCATTAGAGATATTATATAATCAACCTTGTAAATACACATGATTTTAAAAGAGGAAATTTAAAGAAATATCAAATAATGGGAGGTATGTACAAACATGGCAGAAAACAATCATGTCTGAAGATTGTGGACACTCCACTAACGAACATGGAGAGAAATGCCCTTCCAAGGCCAGATGGCATTCCAGGTCATGCAGACTGGAAGCTTACAAGGTGAATGCTTTCTCAAATTTCACTCTATGCTTATCGTTTGGAATGCTGATAATAGTTTCCTTATAAAAGCGCTATATTTGGTTATTAGATTTTTCTAATCAGGCCAGACAACCCTAACTTGGAATATATCTGAACTGGCATACACTTGAAATAAAAATACCTTTTTAAAATAAAAGTATATCACCCAACCTCAAGATGCCCTTTTCTATCTACCTACTGAGGTCATTGTTTTCTCCCCAAAACCCAATCTTCTGGATTATCAGTATCTCCAAACAAAGTCACAAGCTATCCATTCTCCAAAGCTAGAAGTCTAAAAGAAAACTTTAACCTCCCTTAATCTTTCAGTACTGGAATCAAACTGGTCATCTAATACCTTAGGAAAGTCTTTCAAATCCTGACTTTTCTCTCTTCATTTCTGTCATTGTCTTAGCCCAGGTCTTGGCCATCACTTGCTGAAGAGTGGCCACTGTTTTCCCGAACAGTCCTCTCATTTCCATGCATTTTTCCCATTGATTCCACAGGGGAAAAAAGTATTACCTAATACTGTTATAATGCTGATAATTAAACAGAACTGATAAGAAGTGGAATAAGAAAGGTCATTATACTTATCAGAATGCTTCTGTCTGACATGGGCATCTGGTCTAATAAGAGCAGGAGGCAACGATGAGAAGACCTCTAGAGGTCAATGGCATTATTCGCCACGTCTAATTTCATCTCAAAATGATAGGGAGCAACTTCAGGTCAAGACTTAGCAAGCAAGATGACCAGACTGTTCTTTTAAAATGTTTTGGGCTTTTTCATTTTTATTTTTATTTAACAGCCCGACATGACAGAAGAAGAAAGAAAGGAGAGTGTGGCGGGGGGAGGGAGGGGGATCTGGAAGAAAGTCATATAAGCGAATACATTTTAAGCTTCTGGGCAATGCATTCACATGGGTCCCTGTATTAGTTAGCCAAAGGGGTGCTAATGTAAAATACCAAAAATGGGTTGTTTTTTATAAAGGGTATTTATTTGGGGTAGAAGTCCACAGATACCAGGCCACAAAGCATTAAGTTTTTTCTCTCACCACAGTCCATTGCCACGTGTTAGAACAAGACAGCTGCCAACGTTTGCCAGGATTCAGGCTTCTGGGGTTTCTCTCTTCCCGGGGCTGCGTTTCTCTCCGGGCTTAGCTCCTGTTTCCTCCACAAGGTCAGCTGTAGACGATCAGGTGAACGGCTTGCTTCTCTTCTCCTGGGGCCTTCTTTCCAACATCAAAACTGCTTCTCAAAAGACTGCTTCAACTGTCCTTTGCCTTGCCTTTTATATTCAATTCCCCACCCACCAAGGGGTGGGGCTCAACGCCCGAATCCTAACCTAATCATGCCCAGATGAACAGATCAGTTTACAAGCATGATTCAATTATATTTTTGGAATTCATAATTACATCAAATTCCCCAACGGTTACAGTCCCCTTCCAAGCTTTGCATCTAATGGTTTTGTTCATAATTTTGTATGCTTTTTCTTAAAAAGGGCCGTCATATTGTATAAGCTTTGGACCTCTAAACTGGAGAGAGTGTGAGACAAAGTAGAAGTAGGCCGAAGAATGACGATGAAGAAAATGGTTATATCAGTAGTCAAAAGAAAGAAGTTTCCTTAGAAAGGATGAATTAAGGGTGTTTTACAGCTAAGATGGTGTGAAAGTTGTTAAGAGATAGATTCAGAGTTCTTTGAGACTGCCACCAGGGGGCGCCAAGAGAAAATTTCATCTGGGATGCCAGGTTGCCTGGCTTAGGGTGGAGGTAAATGGAGACAGAAGGAGGATAGCGTGGGAAGCCTCTAACTCTGCCCCCCATAAGGTACATTTAGGAAACTAGTGAGTTTTCGCTATTCTTCCTCTTGACAGCTCAGCAACTTAAACAATACTGTAAATTGTTGATAACATTTTACTTATATAAGTTCTCTGTCTTCAAAAGCATTCACCACTGAAAATTCCCTTGCTGACTACCCTACAGGGGGAAAACACCCTAATATCAGGAGGGGGCGGGAAACTCTTAGTAATATTGGGGAAACCAGCGCTCCTCAGAAAGAAAATCTTTTTTTCAAACAAATATTTTTCTTTGCATTTAAAATACACCAGAGTATATTGTTCTTGCAAACCTTTTAAATCTGATGTCTTATTAAAAATCCTGTACCAAATAAAAATAAGCTTTCCATTTTATTTATTATTAAATCTCTCTTCATTGCCACTGCACAGCATAAGCAAGCACATTGCTTAATTTTATAGCAAACAGTTACAGCATGCAAGCCTGCCCTCTTCTGGATATAGCCTTTGACAGTCTAAGGGACAGTGACTTGCATTTAATTTTAATCTCAACAATTCTGTAAATGAACAAGTCTAAAAAGAAAAAAATATATATATACCACTCGAAAACGAGAAATCTGCAAGGCAAAAAAACACAAGATGCATTATCTAACACGGCCTGCCAGTTGTCAATTTCCTTTGGAAAATAATCAGCAAACCCGAAAACATTTTGGAAGAGCAATTTGCAAAGGGTGGTCATGTCCCACCCCAGCTAAATATCTGCATTAGTCTCATGTTTTGCCTTTATGTAACTACAGTGTGGTGCAGACACTTCAATCATAAATATATTTAAAGTTTACAATTTCCCAAGAGCATTGAACAAGGTAGGGCCCACTGGGTAGAGAGCAACAAAAGGCAGGGCTCTAAAAATAAATGATGGGTACTTTTTGTGCGGAAGCAGTGTGTTCTGGAACAGGAAAATGTGATCAACAGAAGAATCTGAGTCAAGTGTATATGGGTGTTTAATGTACTAATTTTTTGCAACTTCTTATGTGATTATTTCCAAATAAAAGGTTTTAAAAGAAAGAATGGACTCTGGACAGTACAGAGCCCAAACCTGGTTCTGCCTCCATTTATCTTTGGACGAGACCCTTAAGCTTTCTAGGCCGCTGTTTCATCGTCTGTGAAACTGAGAGAGGAATGTTCTTGCCCTGGTGTGACTGTCAGGAGAATCAAAAGCTACGAGTGTAGAACTTCAGCACTGTGGCTGGCCTGTCCACAGTGTGTTGGCTGTTACTGTTATTTTCATATCCTGCAGAGAGGAAGATTGGTTTTCACTAAGGAGACAGGCTACCTCCGCTCTTCGCGTCCAACAAACACCAAAGATACCAAGTGTTTCTGCCTAGCCTGCAAGGATCTGTGCACGCCATCATCTCAGCTAAGTAATTTCTAAGACCTGTTTCAACATTATCCTAAAATGCCTCTTCAGAAAGTAATGCTACATGTTCTACTCCTCATTTAATGGGAAACCTTGTTGCATTTATCCTAAATCTACCTCATTTCTATAAGGGTATTTATATTTAGAATACAGGATCAA
The DNA here is from genome assembly GCA_026826555.1 of Tolypeutes matacus. NCBI lineage: Eukaryota > Metazoa > Chordata > Mammalia > Cingulata > Chlamyphoridae > Tolypeutes > Tolypeutes matacus. The sequence goes on from JAKSZT010054030.1 coordinate 8,338,343, forward strand.
ACTGAAACCGTTGGAATGTATTCTTCCACTCCACCCAAGGAAAACCCTGTTCTTCCTAGGAGGGGAAGTAGGAAAAGCGCTCCTGCTCTCCTACAGAGTATCTATCACCTCTGCTGGCCCTGAGCTGGAGAGCCAGGAGGTCAGGTTTCACCACGGAATGGAGGAGTTGGCAGTCAGTCTCCCTAAACCACAGACTTTCCCTGCTTGGGAAACTCCTGGGCTGCAGGAGCTTTGGGTTCAGGGAAATCTGGGTTTAAATGCAGGTCTCACTGTAATAATAACTTCTGTAACCCCAATCAAGTCAACTTATTTGAGCCTCAGTTTGCCCACCTGCAAAATGGGAACAACTCAGCAATTTTGCAGAGTTTTGCAGGGCTAAAGATAATACGGGCGTTGAAAGATAGCCACATTATTATTGTTATTTATGTTTTGCTGTTGTTGATATTACTATTATAAAGTCTTGGAAACAGGGCAAGTTTATTTTCAGCATCTTAATTCAAACCCACACTCAGAGTCAGAGAAAAAAAATTCACCAGACATGTTTATTAATAATAGGTAAAGTTAAAATAGTTCATTTCAATAATGTTTTAAAAGCTTTAGATATGGATTCACATCATTTTAGAGTGGGACTGTAGAAATCATGTAACCCTGCTTTCTCATTTTACAGATTTGAAAAATACATATTTGTCAAAAGCTAGTCCACTTATTGCAACTGTGAGCATAAAAAACAAACTCCTCTTTTCTCACTGTTGGATGGTTTCTACTACCTCATGTGACTTCTTTAAATTTTATTTTATATTATTGATTTAAATGCATCATACACAATATTATTTGGAGATGGCATTTAGTTGTCATAATTACTCATTACAACTTGCCAGAACCAAAACCACATTAAACATTAATATGGACAAATGCAGCACAAAATCATTTTAAAAGTGCTTAAAAGTAGTTATGGGTGGTAGGGTCAGGTAAAGAGCAGGAGTTCTAGAATCTTAAAGACCTTGATTTGAATTTCAATATCATTATATGACTGGGCTAGTGGCTTAAACTCTAGGAGACTTAATTTTCCCATCTACAGAATGAAGATAAAAATCCCAGCCTAACAAGACTGTCAGGAAGGTTCATTGTGATAACATGTAATGTTCTTGGCACATAAGATTGCAGTGAATGTTAATGCCCTCTCCTACCCTTCTTTTATATCAAACCCACGAACCCATGACTTATGGCATGGCATCTACCCAATTTATGCAATAAATAATAACGTTGGTGATGAAGGTGGCATGGCCACGAAAAGCTTTCTAAAGAAAGAAAAGACAGCTATAATTATTCAATATATACACCAACAAAAAAACAAAAAACAACTCCAATTATAGCTAACCAAACTTATATGCATGAGGTCTTCTTTGATAGCAGGGAACTAACCTGAAATGACATGTGTACATAAAAAAACAACAACAAATTAATGACCCGTGAAAAACATCCTTCATTCCAGAGATTGCAGAAATCAGTGCACAGCATCACAGCGGGCACACTTTGTCTGGGCATCAGCAGGGCAATAAAGAGGTGTTATAAGAGCTCTCATGCTTGCAGCATGAAATGTGAAGTACGAAGGTAAATTTGATAGGAAGAAGATGCAGTCACTATCAATTTTCTGACCCAATACCTGCATCTAAGGGAAAGCTTGAGTATCTACCACTCTATTAAAAATTGGCCTGGTTCAAATTTAGATATTCTTGAAGCTTCCTATAGCACCAGTTACATGAAATATAAATAACTGCCTTTAATTACACTCTACATTGAGGATCATTTTAATACTGCAAATTTAGTACACAGTGTTCATTAATAGAGTGTACTTCCCTAAGCAGCCCTTTAACACCAACTATTCAAACTGAATTAATAATTTAAAAACAAAATCCAAAACTAAAAGTTCAAGTTATGTGATGCAGAATTAAGAGAACATGAAAAGAGATAAAAGAACCTTCCATGAATTCTTCAGCCTAGGGGGCTGCGGCGTGACCAGGACTAGAAGACAAAACCTTGGAATCATGATTTCGCTTATCGTGAGTAACAAGTTCCCCTGTTCCCTCTCCCTCTTCAGTATTGCAGTTAGATGTTTCCCCTGCTCCTTCCATCCATTTCTTCTTTTTCCCTCCATCATCTTCTTTCCTCCATAATAAGGGAGTGCATTTTCAGAGCATGGGAGGATACTGGAGGTCAAGAGTATGGTGTTCCAGACACTTTCCGGACAGGATCTGCTGCACATAATTTGCAAACAAGGTGTGTAGCAGGATAATTTCCTCCTGGACCCTAAGTAGATCAGGCTCATCACCATGGTGGGGTGGGGGGCTCGGATCAGAATGAAAACCAGGATTCTCAAATGTGTGAGGGAGGCTAAACAACTTGTATATTAAAGGATGCCTTCAGGCAACAACTCTTCTCACCTGAAAGATTAGAGTGGAGGGTTTGGGGCACCTTGACAAGGTAAGGCAAGAGGGATTCTCAGGGCAGGCAAAAGATCTTAGAACTCCAGTCACACTGGGGTGAGGAATCACTTACATCATTAAGCTGACCGTCTCTATATTGCCTTTGGAGAATATGATTTTTTTGCCCCTCTGCCTGATTTTTTTGATACTATCATCTGAAAGGTATAAACCAGTACTTTTCAAATGATATGTGGTGAGAAGTGTATATATATATATATTTTTTTTTTTCACCAGGAGGTCCCGGGGATCGAACCCAGGTGCCTCCATATGGGAGACGGACATCCAACCATTTGAGCCACATCCACCCCCAGTATATATATATATATATATATATATATTTTAACTTTCAATTTATTTTGAACTGCTTTACTTTTGTAAAATTCAACGAAATCACCGTATTAATATAAAATTGCTACTAAAATTTCTAATTGCTGACAAAGACTGTACTTAACTAGCCACAGACTGGCAATAAACAGTTTATGGGCTGCCGTGGCCCTCAAATCACACTTTGAGAAGCATGGGAACAAGCCAATTGAGAAACACATTCTTCATAATTAAATTTCATATTTTAAAATGTGCCCAATATTCGCAATGTAAATATAATTTGTAAGAAGACAGAATGAACTTCAGTGAGATAAAACTCCATCTTTAACGGAGAACAGGCTTTACACAAGGTCTCCTAACTACTACTGAATCCCAGGTGCACCATGAGAAGTGGCATTGTGCAGGATATTGAAATTATCCATTCGATCTCATGATTTTAAAATTATGTGATCAAAATCACCAGATATAAAATAATCATATATTGTTTTTGTAGTTAAGGCAACAAACCCCATGAAGGTAGAATAAAAAGGCAACTTCTAAGTTTATCTGCTTCCTCAGAAAACAGGAGCTAAGATTTGCTTTGCACTATAATATCCTTTACACTGCTGTGGACTCATAACAGATGGGGCATGTTCCAATGACCCCACATACCTCTACCTTCAATAGGGACATTATATTCCTTTAAATAAAATATTAAATAGTTTGATGCTTGGACAAAGTATCACACAAGAATTGATATCCAGAAAATAATGGACCCACGTGGTGAGGGTTTTTGTGGAACAGAATTATTTTCCTGTGACAACCTGGGATAATATAGCTGCCAGTGTACTATTCAGCAAAAACTTGCCCAGGATCATTATCACTCATTAACAAGCAAATGACCTTGGCATCCAGGAAACCTATAGTGGTGGCAAAGACAAAGTGCACGTTAGAAATCCAAAATGGCTGTCCTGTCATGAAAGTTTCGCCAAAATGAAGTCCTAACTTGACAACAGTTCTGTGCTTCACCGGATGAGCCAATGACTAGCAGTTATGACTGTTTCCAGAAACAAACATAAATCTAGGGGCACCATAAGGATGTGACAACAAAGGCTAAGCCAAGGAGCCCTCCTCAGTGAAAGAGGAGGTACCTATAACACATCTTATTTCTTTTGATGAAGCAGCAGCACCCTAATCTTTGTTAAATCTTAGCTAGGTCCTATCTAAGCCTCTAACTCTTCCAGATGCTAGGTAAGCTACCAAATTGCTCTGTCAAGAGAGGATGAATAGGCAACATGGAGCTGAATACCATTTCCATTCTGATCACCTCAGAGGCTGAAATCCTCTCTCATTTTTCAAAGTAACCTCAAGTATAAAATGAACTGAAGAAAAACTGGACTGGAGGCATATGAGGGACAAATACCTTTCTGTGATGATGGTGGGGCCAACCAAAATCCCACAGATGCATTTCTACAAGATGATGGAAGTCATAATGTCAGGCTTGGAAGAAACTTTAAAGATCAGCCTCTGGTTTGACTCCCTTGTTACAACATCCCTGCAAAATGGTCATACATTGTAGTGTAGCACACAATCTAGAGACAGAAGTCACTAGCCTTTGAGGCAGCTTCCAATGCTTCATATGATAGAATTTGCTGGAGAGCTTTGGCTACTTAAAACTTTTACTTTATATTGAGCCTAAATATGTTTCCTAGTGGTTTTACATGCAACTTTGGAATCATACAGAATAAGTCTCTCTCTCTCTCTTTTTAACATAAGAGTACTTCAGATATTTGAAGACCATTATCTTCTCCCCACTCTTTCCCAACTGAAAAATCTCCAGTTCTTTCATGTCTCGCTACTTTGAGGCTCTACTATGCTGGTTATTTTCTGAAGTTCATCACTAGAAATCTTCCTCTGGGACCAATTTACTAGCTACTTTTTGATGTAATGATTTAACCAATTTCAATTCCACCACAATTTCCCTAGAGCTACCCAGAAAGATCATTAAAATATTTTAAAAGCTTTGTGGAAATCCCAATATCTATCACATCCCCCTGTTAAAGGAATAAATGAGGTTACCCTTATATATGGATTGTATTTAGAAAATCCATGTAGCGTTGTAGTGATTACAAATTCTTTATCCATTAACTCACAAGCCATCCCTTTAACAAAGTGTTTGACAATTGTGTTGTTATTATTATGAAAAACTGCTGCCATGTTTTTTAAACACTGGTTGGAAAATATCATTTAATAATGTAATGAGAAGAGAATTGCAGTTTACAATGAGACCTGAAACCAGCCTAAGAAGATCTGACACTATCAAATAAGTCTGCATTTACATGAAGCTGCTTCATGGGATCCACCTCTGTCACCTCTATCACCTATGCTAAATCAAATTGACCACAGGCTGATTGGAAATTGGGCAGGCACATCAGTTTTCCCTTGGTAGGTAATAGTTTCTGACCTGGACAATAATGAATCAAATTTCATGTGAATCAGATTCACTTTAACCCACAAAAGACTTTGTCCCCCATCATGCCATGAATATCCACAATGTTCAAAATGTATGTTATTTGAAATCAATAATGAGTAATGGAGTAGTATATTGCTGGACCCTACAAGGTATAATTTCCTTGAAGGTCCTGAGAATGTCTCATTTGTTCATCTTTATTTTCCCCTTAGTGTCTAGAAGAGTGTTTAATGATGAGTACCAAATAAATATCTGAACACTGTTGACTAGTAGAACTATCAGCTTGCTTAAGTCAGCAACTGCATGGTGATTATAACCACAGCTATCACGGGGCAGAAAACTAAGGCAGGAAACTAGATAACAGATTATTCTTAAAGGAGATCTTTGAGTTTCCTAAGGGGTGTGTCCTGAGATCTCTGAAATCCCAAGGTCACAATCCTCCACTGCCCATTTTGAGATGTGCAATTAAAGTATACCTGAGAAAGTTAAATGGCTCTCTCAGATTCAATAAACCCAAGACAAACATAAGTATTTTCTTTTAAGGCCATTTCTTCCCCACGAATAATGTTTCCCTCATTTTAAAAATCATATGTAGAAAGTTACTAGGAACTGCAAATTGAGCAGAGAACACCCTCCCAAGAGGGAAACACCAGGGAGTTTGTGAAGCCAGCGCATTAAGGAGTCACTGGTCATGAGACCTGGCTTTTCAGTGACTAGCAGGACTACAGCCCACTCCTCACCAGGAACTCTGGGCAGCTGTGAATGTTAAATCAAAGACACTAAGGGCCTACGCTGTGAGTATAATAAGCAGAAGACAAGGACAAATACTATATGAACAAAACCATCATGTGGCAGACTTTTAAATGCTGTTAAAATGCTTTTTTTAAAAAAAAAAACAACAAACAAACAAACAAACATACATTGTCGATGAATTTGATCATCCTCAAATCAGAGTCATTTTAGTTCAACAGATAATTGATAAATATGCTTCATGGAAGTATGAAAGCAATATTTTCTATCCTTAAAAAAAAAAAAAAATCAGTCATCAGACTACCTCAAAAGCCTTCTCCTTGAATCTGTTTATCACTTTTAATTATTTAATTAATTTTGCTCTCTATTCCCTCTGTCTTCTGACCAGTTCAGCACTTCATTATCTTCTGCCTGGACTCTTGTAACAATCTGCTAACGTGTTTCCACGGCCTCCAACCTCCAGGGGCCACTGACTTAAGCCGCCACTGCAGGGGGGTGGCTGTTCCCAAACACTGCACAGGCAAGCCTATATCACCCCAAGTTAAAACTTAAACAAAACAACTTTCAAGAAGCCTCTGATCACCTAACAAAATAAAATCTGCATTCCTTATCTGGAATTCTAGCCCTCAATATTTTAACTTCAACCTTCTTATGCAAGCTCATTTTTTCCCTCTCTAAACTGACACCTTCGTTCTAATCAAGCCAGCCACCATGCCATGAACCATACACTTTCCCATAATGAATTTTACCTTATATCATTCCTCCCACCTAAAGTCCCTCTCTACCCTTTGCTTTTCTTATTCCTACATACCTTCCAAAGAGTTCAAGTGCTACCTCTGCCATAAATGATTCAAATCTTCAACCCAGCTCTCTCTCTCTAAACTTAATTCATATCTATCTATTTGTTTCTCATTATGGTTAGGGAGGGACTTAAGTCTTATAACACTTAAGTGAGGTAAAATAAGTCACTTGTTCTACTGCACATAATTCTATACTTTTGCACTCCACATTAACTCCCGAAACACAATAGATGCTCAATGAATTCTTAATATTTCTTTCAATTATAGGTATACAAAACTAAATTATATTTTTAAAGGGACAACATTTCCATTGCCCTTGCCATTGAGTAGCTCCATAGCAAATATTTTGTTATTGTAATAATTTTATGTTAAACACATTATCCTTAAATTATCAAACATAATTTCCTTTCCTGTGTTAAAAATTAAATAACTGATTTACACAAATGAATAAGCATTAGTTTTGCTAAAGTGAATTGATATAATTTGATTTATTAGTACAGGGTAGGAAAAGGCCTTCAAATCATCTGTAGCTCTCAGGAAAGAAAATAAATGAAATGTTTTGTGGAGATGGTTTAGAGCATCCTAACTTATTTCCTCTGCAAAATATTACATTTATATTATTGTACAAACTAAAATGCACAGCAATTTCTAAAGGAACTGGTGAAAACGGTGAGTGCATACAGTTTTGGTTTCAGGCTTTGTAATCAGAATGTTGTTCTTGACTTAAAAGGCATTGAATCCAGTGAGTGTAGAGGGAAGCTGGGAGCACATGGAATGGCAGATCTGACAAGGGACTGCTGAGAAACTCAAGGCAGGGACATAAAGATGGATGGACCTGTTTTCACTTGTTTTGGGAGGTCTTTATCCAGCTAAAATAAGGTGATAGCCAGAAGACTGCCAAAAAGCCCTGGGAGGCTCAGAGTTTGCAGTCACCTCGGTATTTCAGGACAGGCCTCTCTGCAAAGAGCTGGACTTCTCTGTTTTTTTCATCATGTTCAGACCCATGAGTAAAATCACAGATTGCTCAAATTCCTAAATAATTCATATCTCACAATATCTTTCATGTCAATTAACTGGCAATTTCAGACAAAAATCTTTAGGAGTATGAATGAAATGCATCATTATTTTTCAAAATCTGTTTTACCAACAGGATCATTTTCCCCCTACATGAAAACCAAATACTTAATTCAATTAATATCAGGGCTGTTCAGGGTGAAATAGGTATGTGGGAAGGGGATTGGGGAGGGACCCAGGAGCCAAATTCACTCCCATCTCCTCCTCATCCTCCACTGGAGACACAGAAGTGCCCAGATTCCAGGAAACGCAGTCTAAAAACAAATAAACCAACAAAATAGTTTGCTTTTTTTTTTTTTTTCTTCCCTTTTAAATTACATGTCAAACTATATGTGATTTGTTATTAGATAATCTTTGGTTTAGTGAGAATTAGTTGGTGAATGTACTTATTTTGCATTTAATTGAAATAAATTTAAGTGCCATGCTAATGATAAGAATATATTGGAGATATATCACAAGAACTTCCTTAGTAACTATCCCAAATATTGAATATTTCATGTCTCTTACTCGTTCCACTTTCTTTGGGAGTTGTGGGTGGTAGTTGTTGTTGTTATTTATGACAATATCAAGTGATAAAATATCAATGTGGCCTCATGCAGATGAAGGACTATTGGTAATAGCACAAGTACAAGAATGTTCTGTCATGAATTATAACAAATGTATGATAATAATACAAGGTTGTAATAATAAGGTGAAGTATGGGAAAATACATCTAAAACTTATACATTCTAGATAATTGTATAACTTTAATACTCCTTCAATTGTATCAAAAGTAACTACTATTAAAAAATAGTACAATTATTTAAAAAATTCTGCAATAAATGGTAACAAGTATTCCAACCAATGCATTGGGTTGCTGGTGGTATGGTGTCTGGGAATCCTTAGTTTATGCATAATTATTTTGTAAATCCTACAACTTCTCTTATTAAAATATTAAAATAAAAATTAAAAAAAAAATATCAATGTGGCTGTTAACAAATTGAATCATCAGGCAATTTGGCCAAGAAAGTGTCTAAGGATATAAAAATGTAAGTGCTGGAATCATGTATAAAATAACATCACAGGGTAAAGATGTCCTGTGATACAAACACTTAACTGGCAATGTAACCTTTGGAAAACAAAGAAATTTCAGTCAAATCTCCACTTGCAAGGAAATTTCAATGAATAAATTTGTTGCTCTAAGTCTGTTGGCAGAGGCACTTAAAATCTACGCAATGCTAAGAAAATGACTTATTGAAATAATAATATTGGACTCAGTTCTCCCTGTATCCAGTGTTATGAATCATTTGTAAAACTATCACGGTATCTTTTGTGAAACTATTATCAGTCAGTAACTAAATCAAATACAATATTAAGTAGACTCTAAATCAACTAAACATTCTGAATATCTTTATATTCATTGCATAAACAAAGACAAGGTATTCATAGCCACATTTTCTTTGAGGTCTAAATGAGACCCAGAATCTACAATGCTATTATTAGGAAAAGTATGGACACTCAGCTAGACCAAAGAGCCAAGAACAAATAGGATTCCCTCGTCTAAGCCTCACTCCATCACATTAAGTCTCACCTCCATTTTTATCCCAAACTCTCAACTCACTCTGAAAATGTGTTTTGCTCATCTTGACTCTGTTCATTAACTTGGTCAAGTTACAATGAAAAACAATATGGCCCTTGGACAAAAAGATGGAAGAAACTTAAATTCTTATTTAGAAAACGTAAGGCCTGATTAACGATGGCAGATTTAACACACACATTTATCACTGCTGTTTCCCAAAACCCCTTTAAAATGACCAGAAAGCAATTTTCTTTTAAAGGCATCAATCCTCAGGGACCATGACAATTGGAGAAAACAGTTGCGAGACTGTGAAAGATGGAGAGCAGATGGAGGTGTGCTAACACGTTTAGCAGGTCTGATAAACCAGTAAAGCGAAGGCTCAGAACCAATCTGATTTATGCTGCAAAACTCTCAAAGACCCAAGAATTCTAGGTATCCACTTCTTCTGGAAAAAGGGAGGAGAAAGGTAAGGTTGAAACTCCATTTAAAAAGCAGTTGACAACCACCATACCAAGGAAACTAGAGAGCCGACAACTGCAAGCAAGAGAGTCCCATAGGCTGTATGGGATCGAAGACCCCTCTCAATTAGAGGTGGAGTGGGCATCACCATCCCAGAATCCTCAGGATTGGGGACTCTATGGACTAGAGAGGACTTAATGGTATGTTACTATAGACACATTGTGATTCTAACATTGGAAGAAATTACAACATTGATGTGGAGGCAGTGGCCACTGGAGGCTCTGGGGGTAGGCGGAGGGAAAAACAGTTGTAATAGAGGGGTATTTTCAGGACTTGGGAATCGTCCTGAATGACATTGCAACAAGAGATATAGGCCATTTTATATTGTCACACAACACGCAGAGCTGTGTGGGAGAGAGTGTAGACTACAATGTGAACTATGGTCCATGCTCAGTGGCAAAGCCCCAGGATGCGTTTATCAATTGCCATGAATGTGTCACACTAATGAAGGATGTTTATGTGGGAGGATGTGGTGGAACCAAATAGGGAGGGAATCCTATTTGGATGTGGTGTGGGGAGTGAGGCATATGGGAATCCCGATATTTTTTGTATAACATTTATGTAATCTAAGTATCTTAAAAAAAATTTTTTTTTAATTATTATTAAAAAAAAGATAAATACTAAAAAAAAAAAAAAAAAGCAGTTTGACTCCCAGATTCTCTCTCCTACTCCAAGCTGCAGGCAATTAGGGCTTATTTTGAGAAAAGGATGGCATGTGGGTCTTTGGACTGACCAGACTAGTCAAGAGTAGAGATAATGGACAGTACATCTGGGGAATTATGGAAGCATTCATATACCAGTACTTTCTGTTATCATAACGCCGCTACTGTGGTCGCCTATGGGGTTCCAGCTTGTGGGAAGCTGCCCCTGGCACCGGTATTATTACGGCCATCTTGTATGCTAACACCATTTTTTGCAACTATTTCCTATTTCTCGTTCTGTACTTCTTCTTTATGCAATCAGTACTGGGCGGTAGTTTCCCACCAGAGGTGGGAGTGCCCAGGGCGGTGGTTTCCCCGTGGGAAGTGGGCGTGCCCAATCAGGGGACTCCACGGTAGTAGGAGCAACCAATCAGGAGGCTTCCTCATTCATCATATATACCCACAACTTAACCTCAATAAACGAGATTTGATCAGAGCCCTGTCTTGTCTCCATTCTTCGTGTCTCTTGTCTCCGTCATTCCCACTCCCTCTTTCAGGTTTCGGTTCGATCGATCCGCAGGCCGGGTCACCAGCTTCCACCTGGAAACTGAAGCTACAAGAGATTGCACTATTGAAAAAAAAATCAGATTCAGTTGTCTGCTCCTTTAGCACCCTACAGGGTCTTATTTGGCACTCTGTGAGGAATTCTGATTACTGTCCCATGATGCTACTTTTGTCTACCATCTTTTTGGGGATTTGACAGGGTAGTGCTAGGCTTTCTGAGATGCATCAGGAAGGAAGATTTAACTAACCCTGAAAGATAAAAAAAATACCTTAGGAAAAAGTTGGGCAAGAAATGGAGAAACAAGGATATCAAGGATCCATGTGTTACATGTAGGTCCGTTTAAATGTAAAATGCAAAGCAATGGAAAGAATTGAAGAGTGACAATGAGACCACAAGACATGAGTCCAGTTTTAAATAACTATATGACCTTAGGAATGTCTTTAACCATTGTTTTTTTGTTTTTTTTCTCAGATAGCCTGACCCTCATTTTCATATAAATGTCCAGAAATCAGAAAGCAGGGGGAAATAGATGGTGATCCATCAAGAATACTGGAGGAACTAAAAATATAAAAGCAAGAAAAGAATGCAGGTTTATCAATTTTACAAATGGGTGGAAGATGAGGTACCAGGGGAAAACTGAAGAGATAAGAAGCAGAAAAATATGTCAATAGTGAAAAAAAGATAAAATGATAAAAGATAAAATGAATTTCAGAGAATTTATTTGTGTCTCATAGATACAGAAGAAGCACCTTTCGCACTGTATGTGCATTTGCAAGGATCAAAAATGTGAAATTAGCCACCAGACTACAGGCAACTTAACTGATTCCTTCTAAAACCAACTTGTGCCGAATGAATTTAAAACGAGGCTAACGTTGTCTTCTTGAGTCAGGTCAGATGGAAAAGAAAGGAAATGTACATCTGCAAAGGTCTCCACTGAGTCCATGGCAGAAGGTGTGGGAAGATGACTTAGAGGGTGAAGATAAAAGAATAAATAACACTTTAAAAATGTGAGCCATAAAACTGAGAAAAAGGGAAATCATAAATGTCTCTGAATCTAACAATGTTGATTAAGCCAGGTGGTTCTCAAATGCTGGTGCTAGGCTGCAGGCACACAGCTTACTGAAATACAGACCCCATCCCCAGAAATCCTTTGTATTGGAGTGGGATAAGGCCCTGGAATAGGTGTTTTTCAAAATCTTCTCAGGTGGATCTCACTTGTACACAGATTTTAAGAATCTCCAGGTCACTCAGGCAAATTGTTGCTTCCTCTTGGAAACAATTACCTAAATACACACACACACACACACACACACGAGATCCAAAGTTCAATTCAAGGTATGAACTTGAAAAGGCAAAGCTTTGAGCAGATGCTATAAACCTCTCAAGCACAGCCAAACCATTAGAGTTAGTAGAAAGCGGAGTTAGCAATTTAGCTATTAAGAAAAAAAGATTTTGAATAATCTTCCATAAGACTGGATTTTTAATTCTGGCATTTATTACAAGAAGAGTCCTTCCAAGGATGATAAACTACCCTTTCATAAATGGGGAAGTAGATGTGTAAGAAGAGGTGTTATAAAGGAGGTGAAGGTGGAGATTAAGAAGCTTTGAAAAAAAAAAAAAAGCTACTCGAATTAAATCTCACCAGGTGAGTTGCTGGCTCAGATTTGCTTGTCATTTTCTGAGGTACTCAGAGAGGAGATTAACCATGCAGCTTCGCAAGTCTCTTCCAAATCCTGAGTGTCCAGGCTGAGTAATACAGCGTTCAATAAGACTTCCCAGGAGATAGTTCACTTGATGGCTTCTTACGAAAGTATTTATCTTCATTCACAAAAAGAAAACCCATTTTAAACCCATCCTGCATTAAATCTACTCTTGATTTGATCCGCTGACTTATTGCATAAGAGTTTTCCTCACTTGCCTGTTCAAAAAATCACTTGAGGTACTTGCTAAACTTAAGAGAGTCTAAGCCCCTTCTACTGGAGAATGTGATTCTGTAGTCTGGGTAGGACTCTGGAGATAAGAGTGCATAAATTTCAAGCAGCTGAATTATGACCCTATTCTTCCACTGATTTTTTTTTTTTTTTTTGGGTACAAATTAAAATCTCTTTTGTACCATTTATTTATTTATTTATGAGGTCCTGGGGATTGAACTCAGGACCTCATACATGGGAAGCAGGTGTTAAACCACTGAGCTACATCTGCTACCCAATGAGAGTTGTTTTTTTCATTTGTGTGTTTATTTGTTTTTGTTTTTAGGAGGGTAACAGGGATTGAACCCAGGACCTCATACATGGGAAGCTGGCACTCAACCACTTGAGCTACATCCACTCCCCTCTTTTGTGCCTTTTAGGGAGTGATGAGTTGAGAAATTCCCAAAGTTCCCAGTCCAGGCAGCAGAATGCTACAGGAACTAAAAATGACCTAGCTCCTCCCAGTCCTTCATATAGGAACCAACCCAGGAACTCATGCCAAAACAGGCCACTCAGTAGGAAACACTTAAAATGGCAAAACCAAAAGTGAGCTGGTTGGTGGAGCTCTTTAAACTGAAAAGCAAGCACATTAGGAGCTTGATATCATTTTTATCTCCATTAATATTTCCTGGGGCCATTTCTGGCCTTTCTGGAAAAAAATCACCATCAGCATCTTCCAGGGCCTTACATCAAGCTTTAACAATAGGAAAAGGGCTGGGTACTGCAAGGGGAGGCATGAGAGAACCAAGAATAGTTAATCTTACTAATTTACTAACAGTTTTATCATGGCAGTAAAATGTAGAAGAGTGATGAACCATTTTGTTCCGTGATATGGTATTCAATGGACACAAAATTTATAGTTTGTGTTGCTGCTGTCACGGCTTGTTGTTGTTGTTGTGTTTATTATTATAGAAATATGAGAGGGAATCCATTTATTCAGCCCAATAATATTTATTCAGGTAAATAAATATGCCAGGTATGACCTAAGTACCAGAGATGGGATCAAATCAACGTTGCTGTTCTGGGAGGAGATGACAATAATAACAAAAACATATAGATGACACATGGCAGGCACTATGACAGAAACAAATATGGTGATGAAGAGCAGCATATTTGAGCTGAAACTCAAGGAAAAACGAACAATCCATGGGAAGTTCAGGAAAGAACATTCCAGTCGAAGGGACAATAAGTGCAAACTCACTGAAGCAGCACAATGTGCATGGCGTATTGGAGGCGAGGACAGAAGTCACCACTGTGCAACCTTCAGTTCTTAGAGTGTAACAATTTCCTGAATGAATTAAGGGGAACACTGTTCAGAATGGCAACAGGCAGAGTCAGACCCAACAAAGAGACCTTTGTGACTTTATCTTTGGAACAGCCCATTCCTGAAGAAGAAACCCAAAGTTCTGGGCTCCCCACATCATTTGGAAACACAAAGAAAAAGGATTATACAGGTTCATCAGTTTGGTCATGGAGCATTGCTTACCATTCTCTCTGAAAGTCTCTGTGAGATCTTCCTTCAAATACCAGAAATGTTCTTCCCAGGAGATCAACTGGTGCTATTTAGACCACCTTAATTAAGATGGCCAAATAGGATGATTCTGCTGCCAACTCTGTCAACAATCACTGTTCGCTAAGTCACACACAGCTCCTTACTATCTCATGAGCGTTCCTTGCTCTTCCTCATCATATATTGATTAGCCTTTTATGATTCAGAACCAACTTTCAAGGACTCAGTGAGGGTATTTGTTTTATAAGGAGAGAATTTGGCTAGAATTCTGAGCAGAGAACTTACTTTTGCATCTTCTGTTTCCTTTGATAGATTGTTTTCTTTCTTTCACTGAGAAGAGTTCCTTATAGAGGTCTACCATAGATAAAATGCTGATAGCTGAGTGGTTGCTAAGCACCGAAATAGTACAAGCTTAGTATAAAGGGACCTGAGATTCTCCATGTGACAAGGGCAGCTGCCTTACAAAGAGAAGTGGCTGCGTAAATGCGGGGGGGAGGGGGGAGAATAAAAATGGCCTATACTCCATCTAAATGATCTGGGTGCTATCATCAAGATTACAGGTCCCTGAATAGTGCCCCATGAATTAGGCTTTCTAACTTCCCACGAATAGGCAACCATGGTTTGAGTACCAACAGCACAATACTGAAAAGCAAAAGCCAGGTGCTCTCAGTTACCACGTCCCCTTCATCCCCATTAGCCCAAGCTTGTGCCACCCCTTAGGGTAGGTCCAGATCCCTCAGTCACCAGACTGCCAATCCTGCTTCCCAAGTCTGCCCAGTCATTTCTGACAGTCTCTTGATACTTCATTACATTTCTAATGCTCTTTTCAATTTTTAAAAAGTGAATCTGCCATCTGTATCTAATAACTGCAGTAGCTGCAACATTTGTGGATCTGAGTCTATAGAGTGTTGTTTTTGTCAACTTCCATTTAGGGTGGCTTATTTCATTTTCTTTTCAGTGATTCTGGAATATTAATCTCTGTTCTTTGTAACACCATCTGTGGAAATTCTTTGAGACCTAGGTTTGAGGTATCATCCGCCAGAGAGGACTGGTACTTGCTTCTGCCAGGCACCTAGCAACCCATCAGCCAGAATGCCTTTAAATGACATTTTAGATAAACCTTAGGCCATGCTGGAATATAAATTCTGGTTCCAAACCTGCATGATTGTGGGTCTATGGACAAAAATTCTCAGAGATGGAGGTAGTTCTTCTTTCCTCTTCTTTTAGGCCCAAGACAGCACATATTCCCATTGTTTCTCTTTGTATGGATGTTTTACTTTCTTACATCCTTTCCCATTGGCGTCCCCATCTGGGAATCCAGACTTCATACTAAGGTACTTAATCTGACTGGCTGTCTCAAGCTGGGTCACCAGAATTTGCCTCCTGTTTTTTGCATATGTGCCCCTATTAAAGCCCAAGTCTAGGCCATGAGAAATCTGAAGACACATTTCTAGTTTTTTGTTTTCTTGTCATTTCTTGCCTCTGAGCAATTCTCTTACATTCCTGTGAGTTCATCTATACTTTAAAATTCTACCAGAAACACAGCTGGTGGAAGGAAGAAATGGATGGAGTAAGGAATAGAGTAAGGGAGGGAAGGGAAAGAGAGGGAGGGAGGATGGAAAAATGGGGAGAGAGAAAGACAAAGAATTGCTCAATATTGCTTTTCTCCATAAAGAAGTAAACAGTGAAAGCCTGAAGTTGTTGGGACCTTCATTTCTTGGACAATTTTTTAAAGAAGTAATACATGGAGCTTCATTTTGATGACAAGGCTGTTTTCCCAAAAACTCCCTGCTCAAGAGATTGCCATCTCTTCACCTTTGCTAACTGGCTATATAACATTACTTAAGTTTGTTGCTGGAACCCAGCTAATGTAGAGGAGCTCACAATAGAAAGAAATGTCCTATGCAGATCCTTGAGGTCTAAGTTCAGCCAGGATGGGTCCTCAGCCTGCCAGGGTATTTGTCGAGCTTCTAAACCCATCTCCTGGGTGACCACTCTGAACTCTTCAGAGCAAATCTAGCTTCCATAAAAACACTAAGAGCATTTTCTAACCTTTAACCACCAACTCGAATTCTAAACCTAAGGCCCAAGATCTACTGAGTCACAATATAGAGCTATAAGGATAGGGCCATACTAATACAATGTACCAGGAGCTTTTCCCATGCTATGCTCTCACAACTTCAGTCCCTCTCGGGATTGTCCAGATCTACAGGAACCAGAGTGAGGACCCAATCTTCAAGGGAGAATCCTGGCCTTTCTCTCTCAGAAGTCAAAGAAATGTGAGAGGAAAGCAAAGCACTTCATCTCCAAACCCAGACAAGTTACCCTGCCTCCCACCCCTGAGCTCAGAGGCCTTATCTTCTTATAGTTTAATCTTCTGATTTCCCAGAACTGCCAGTTCAGGCATTTCTTCCAAGGTCTCTAAAAACAAGCTCATTTTATAAGGACTTTCATTAATTTGTTCCTTGGACTTGTTCAATAGCAGCAGAAAGGCAAATAAGAATATGGAAGCAAGTATGAGTTTTCTTTGATACTGAACTTTCTGACTATCATGACCTCATTTAATCTCCAAGCATGCCAGTAAGGTGGATTCTGTTATCTCCATTTCACGGCTGAGAAAGTCAAGGCTCAGGGAGTCTCTCTGCCTTGTCTAAAGTTATGTCCTTAGCCTGTTATAAAGCTGGGATTTGATCCCCAGTATTGATGATTACAAAGCAAAGGTCTGTAACCACTGCTAAACCGTCCAGAGTTAGGAATATGGGAGTGATGTAGGAAGGAAGGGTAAAGGAGATGGTGTGTGTGAGACCCATTTACAGATGACCTTGATGATCTCAAGGAAACCCATCGATTTAGACCCACCTGTCCCAAGATGCTCTAAGTCATTTAACTATGCCAGGAGCTAATAACAAATAACAGCAAATACGTGAATGGCAGGTTGTATTTTTAAAAGACTGTTAAATCCCTTTAAATTTGGCCCCACTTTGAGTCTTTTAATATCTAAGAAGATCTGCCATGTTCCCACAGGTTCTGGAAGTTACCTGCACCCGTGCGCCACAGCTACAGTGAGCACGATGTTCAGGTCAGCCAAAAGTCAGCAACCTGCTACGTGGATCAGCTCCTGGAGCTTCTCAAGCTAATGTACATGTGCTCTGCGGGCCAGGAGATCCTCAGCAGGCTGTGCGTCAGGCTCTCATCCGCACTATTCCCTGCATTGCCGAGCATTCTCCTACCACCTG
Source organism: Tolypeutes matacus (assembly GCA_026826555.1). NCBI lineage: Eukaryota > Metazoa > Chordata > Mammalia > Cingulata > Chlamyphoridae > Tolypeutes > Tolypeutes matacus. The sequence continues at coordinate 8,356,222 of JAKSZT010054030.1, forward strand.
TACCTGGCTCAGAATGCTCACCATCTCCCTCCCTGCACACGCACAGTCTTCTGAAATCTTGTTATAATGAACACCGGTGAACACTATTAGGAAAGGAACACAATAATAAAAATGTATTAAGAAAAAAGGTGAGAAAAAATTCAGCCACATTGAAAACTACCTGGAATGCAATCAGGCAAAATAGCAAATCCCGTAATTCATGGACAGATGACTAAAGCACCATCTAAAAGACCTCCTAACCAAACCACCTTTTCGATGGATGAACAGATTCAAAAGAAGGTTTTAGACCTTGGAGAAAGAGTTGGTAACCCAATTGTACTGAGACTTCCATGTCTGAGCAAGAAATATCAACTAAAAATAAATTTTAAAAATGGTCTCTTCTTTAAAGCAAAGGTTTTTAGATGAGAAGCCTATTTGCACTGATTTTTTTTAGAACCAAAGTTCTAACAAAGTTTAGTCCATTTATTTTAATGCAGCACACAAGTACCCAAGTAAAAGAAAAATATTCAAGTAGCATTTCCAAACGCCAGCAATAATCTAGAAAATGTTATAGAAAATACCCCACAATAGCAACAGCTTTATTTTTTAAATGCCTAGAATATACCTAACAAAAAATGTGCACCTATGAATGTGCACTTTAAAACTTAAAAAAAAAACCTAAGCTGTGCTGTCCAATATGGCAGCCACTAATCACATATGACTATTTAAATTAAATTAATTAAAATTACATGAAACTTTAAAATTCAATTACGGTAGCCACATGCCACATGCTCAATAGCCACATGTTTGAAGGCAGAGAACAGAGAAGGGAGAAGAAAAGATGCAGATAAAAGAAAGGCAAGGAAAAATTTCCCATCACAGGTACCGAATTTAGAATATCAGGAATCTTACCCTTGAAGGAAGAGTTGAAATTAAGTCAACTCTTAATTTCCCACCAAAATGGAGGTCATTATGGGGAGGTATGGGCAACACTGGATCACATGCGGGTCAAATTGGTTCCTCAAGCATTTTTAAACATTACTTTCTATTCCATTTTAAGTCAAATCTTTAAATAGAGAAATGTATAATTAGCCCAACTAATTCTTATTAATTTTATTCCCTATTCTACATAATAACAAGAAAGAGAGGAAAGATAAGGCCTAACTAATACTAGGCCTTACATTGAAACATTGAAACAAATGTTATATTCAATCAACATTTGGCCATATTCTTAAGTGATCATGAGTCAGAATCTCTCCCACCTTCTGATCTGGAAGAAATTTGATAATATCATTTGATTAAATTCCTATGACTAAGTTATCTTTTGGATGGCACGTCCCATCAAAAGCTTTCAATGTATTCTCTGGTACCCTAGATCAAATCCAATTCTTGACTTGTCCACTTGCGCTGGGACCCTTTTTCTAGTACCACACATAGCCATCTTAGACAAATTTTGAAAAATGGAAACCAAGGTTATGCATGAATGGATAAAATATAGAAAAAAAGTAGACATAAGAAAATTTTAAGTAGACTCTCAGAAGCATTTAAAATTTCTTTTTGTACAAAATTCTGAAGGCAGGAAAGTTTTCAGGGAACCAGCAAATCATATAAACTGTAGACCTGTGTCCTCATTGCTCTTTTCACTTTCCCCCTTCAGTCATGTTTTGGGGTCAAATAAGAACTCCACATCGCCAGCGCAAGTCTTCCCTGCTTATTTTTTTCCCAACATTCTTCTCTAAAAGTACACTAAAAATGATTTTCTTCTGTATTAATCATTACATATTTATATAATAAAAGACTATGCAGTCAGTAAACATAAGGTTAGGGAATGTTTATTATTATGATTACATATTTGCATTATATTAAAGAAAATAGAGTACAAAACTCCATTTACAATATGAGTCCATTTAAAAAAAAATCAAGGCATAATGTATATGTGTGTGTGTAAATATACCACATATATAAGCTTAAAAAAATTGTAAAGATATACAAGAAATAATTGACAGTGATTATCATTAGGGAATGCAATTACAGATAATTTTTATCTTCTTTCTTTGTTTTCATCCTGTACGATGAACATATATTTCTTTTGCCCTATAACAAACCATATAAAAGCTCACTGAGTTCAGAGGTCCATGGCCCTGGATATCACTTCATGTATTACTCGTGTAGAGTTATGAAGTGATAGGCTTCAGCTTTGCTGTGTCGTGGGCGCCAGAACCGGCTAGAAAGAACCTTTTTAAATATCGTTTCAGGCCTCGGGCCCTCTTGAATGGGCTCCATCAGGAAAACCCTTCATCTGAAATTCCGCTCTACAGCAAAAGCTCTGACAGTGATTTTTCAGGCACTTGGAATATGTGTGTATCTTCCCACATTCAGTTGTCCTCGTGTGCTTTTCACTTACGCATTATATTAATGGTTTATAAATTGTGGTTTGCTCACTCCAGGGATCCACTTAGGTGCCTTAAAAGATCTGGAAAAAGTTGGATTTTAGTATCCTTTTAAAAAATACATAACAAATTATTTTTTCAAAAACACACACACAAAAAATAACCCACTGCATTTTAACACAGCAGGTACCACCAAATCATTACTTTATGCCACCAGGTTCTCTGCCATCATTGCGCAAATGATTGAACTTTAATAGTATGACTGTTTAAGAAAATTAGAGCTCTGTATTGGTGTTTCAAAAGGATCTAGAGCTACATAGAGTATCGATGAATGTAAAATTGAACCAGGTTGCACAGCATCACAACACACAACAAAATCCAGGTATACCTGCTCATCACATACTTTTATCAAGGCCAAATTGTGAGTTGTACACAAAGAAGTAACAGGTTAATCCATCTCCTTATAGTCCTGCATTTATAGCTGTAGTACCTAGACTAACTATTATCCTTTTCTCTTTAGAGTTCTGCATCATAATTGTCATACTCAGAATTAGCGTTCTATTTTTCTTGCCTTTTATACTTACATGAATGTGAACTGTACTTAAACATTTTTGGTGGGACATTTTTGAAACAAAGTTTTTCTACTTAACTCCACTTTTCAATGTAATCCGTCTAGCAGAGTATTGGGCATTGCAGAGGAAGCTATTTCCAAATTGTTAATTCACCTGAGTAAATCAGAATTATCTGTGCAACCCAAAACAAATGAAGATCTCAAATAACGATCTATCAGATGAAGCTGATACAACTGCAACTCTCATTCACAATACCCAATGTCCTTTTTATGTCCATAAAACATACACGTTCTTCTCACCAGCTACTTTATAAGCAAATTCTGTTTAAAATATAGTCAGAATCTGAACACTTAGCTCCATTTCTACCTCTACCATGTGGCCTAATCCACCAACCTCTTCAAAATTATTACAGGGCCTCTATGCATGTCCTCTGTTTCATACCCCTTTTACCCGGGCAGCATGTTCTCAATACCTAAGCTGTAGCATCTTTTGTCCAATACTGTCCAATGGCTTCTCATTTGATTTGAGTGAAAGTCGAATTCCATATAATTGTCCACAAGGGTCTGCACTTCTAATGCTCTGTCACTATCAACTGCGACCAGCTTCCTCACTCGCAACATTAACAATGACTTCTCACCAGCAATTCTCTCAAGGTCCATGACCTGGCTTTTCCTTCCACCCACAGGTGCTGCTCTCCCTCATCTCCCAAAGGTCCTTGATCAAATGTCATCTTCTCAGGGCACCCACCCCAGGCCACCCCTACTCACAAGTGCACTCCATGGCCCCATCTCTCACTTTTCATATTTCTCCACTGCACTTGTCACCATCTGAATTAACTCTTGCTCAAATGATTTATTTATTGTCAATCAATCCCCTTCCACTAGTGTGTAAATTCCATGAGAACAGAGAATTTTATCTGTTTTGTTTACTTCTGTCCCTCCAAAGACCTTGAGCAACCCCTGGCACAAATTAGCCAGGGACACAATATGTAGTTGTTGAATGAATAAAGTTATCTAAATTTGAATCCGTAACAAAATTCATACCAATTAAAAGCTATATATAATTATTTTCTATCATGTAGTCTCTTTTTTTAAGGTTATATTTGACAAAATAAGAATCTTACATTACAAAATTATTTATTTTGGAGGAAAGTTTACATCTTTGTTATGATTTGGAATTATTTATAACATTCAATATAATACCCAAAGAACACCCAATGGTACTAACCCAAAAGAACATTTACAGGCCACTCATCCTTTCAAAAGAATCTCTCTATACCCATTCTCTCCACATATATACAATAATGACACTCCATTTAAAGGGGGATTATTTCTAAGAAACGTCTCACTTTTGCTTATATCTTAAATTTAATAAAACAACTTATGGCCCACCAAGGCTTCCTGAACACTATTCCAGCTGATACAATTGCAACTTTTTATCATTTTTACCACACAGGGATGTTCACCCACACTTTTCTCCCATGTCACAGTTTTTTTCAATTGTACACTTTTTTTCCATTTTCAAAAGTCACACACAAACTCAATAATTTGTATATACGTTTGTGGAAATACTTAACACACAACTTACATCCTGTTGAGCTCAGTGTAACCCATAGGTTAAACCATAGCCTGTGGCCCATGCAAACGACTTTTTCCTCATCATTCAGTGCACGGCTGCTCCCCAATCGCCCTCTATTTCCTACCACACTTGTACCTATGTGATTTTAGAAACGCTTCAGTTTTAAGTGTACACTCTATGACAAATGTTTATCAGGGGCTGATCTGGAGCTTTTTTAAATCCAGAAATGTCAACTGTGTCATTTTAAAAATATTTTCTTCTCAGTCTAATTGCTTACTTTTTCCTCATGCTGTTGCCTAGTAAGATGAAAATTGTAGGGTGATAACATGATAATACCTTTATTCTTCGAGATTATAAAATTTAAAAGGAAATATCTTGTAACTGCCCAGACACAATGCTCTAATTTACTGTTTGCTGTTAAATGTAACATACTGTTAATCTAAGCATAGTTTTGTACATTTATATTAATATATGCTATATCAAAACAGATACTAATTGATTTGTGGTGGCATAGAAAAGCATACTAGGCAAAGATTATGGAGCTCTTTCTTACAGCTGCATCCAGCTGCATCCAGTTCTATCTTGAAACACCAAGGAAGTGTGAAGCCCCACTAAATTTTATACAGTTTACACATAAAAATAGGAGGTGTTTCATTTCAAGATTTGAACCTGAAGTTTCCATGTGAACATAATGTGCATGCTTTGAAAATTTAAGCACTATACCCATCTCTGTATTATTACCCAAATCAACATCACAATAGAAAAATCATGTTTTTGATAAAAGTGTAAAACATTCCTGGAAAGCAAGGTTATGAACAGAAAAAACAAATACTTGAAGTCAATAAAATATAAAAATCCATCCGCTCTTCTGATCTGTACAAGTTTACACTGAAAGAAAAACTTCCACTTGGCAGGTGTCTAGTCACCAATCCAAAAATTGTGTGTCACACCACAATCAGGTCTTCTGTAATCACATTCTGTGATTTCTGTTAACAGGAACATACTTTGTTTTTTCTTATTTCTTTACAATGAGATCTTAACCATCGTTGTAAGCTTTGAACTTTCTACTGCTTTACTGATTTTTGTTCTACTTTTTTCTTTATTATATATTGATATCAGAAATATCAGCAAGCCTTAAAGACAACCAGCTCCACATACAAGTGATTAGATTGCCACTGTTGTCTTACAAACCAACAACAACAAACACACAGAATCTCAGATTTTATAAGCATTCTTTTGTGCTAAATCTGCTATTCAAAAGATTTACTCAGAGTGGGCAACACTGGTGACCAACATTTTTAGCTGAACCCGACATAACACCTGTAGACCAAAGTCACGGACAGGGTTGGTCATCCAGGGCCATTCAGTTTAGGCAGGAGTCTCACAAGCAGCCACATGCAGGACACATTCACACCTGATTCATTGCATGCTGAAAATCGGCGAGTCTCCCAAAGTCAGAGAATCTGAAAGTTCATGGAAAGGAAATTTTTTTTTTTTTTTTAAATTTTGTAGGGAGTTCTCCTTAGGCATCTTTTTTGCTTTCTAAATACAAGTTATCTAGAATATGCTTAGGTAATATTGATGTAACTTTTTTTCTATAATCTAAAAACATTTTTAAAAATAAAGTTCATTATATTTTTAAAAAGTTATCTGGAGAGTCTGGCATGATGAGCACTCTCACTGCCCATGCTGGCTCCTGGCCTGTATGTCCCTTAGGGATGGCGATGGAAAGGAGGGGAATCACGATGGAGTGAGGGGAGAGGGGCTGGTGGCGCTGCCTCTGCCTTGTCACGGGAGGGTCTCGCATGACCCAACGTAAGCTTCAGAAGCAGAGAGCAGATTTTCAGCCGTCCTGTTACCTACCCGACCACTCTCAAGGTCATGCCTTCAATATATAATACCAAAACCTTACTTTATCCACATTGTTCCACTTTATCCTGAATTCTGTCAAACCCATGAGTACAAAAGAAGAGATCATTCACTGTCGCCAGTGCTGGGCCTCAATATCACCTCAGCTGAACGAATGGAACAAAGCAATACGACAATAATCCAGTGCTTTTCAAAGTGAGGAATATGAAATTCATCTCTCTCTTGCAGCTGTCAGTCAAACCACCACCATCAGGGTTTATCACAGTCAGAGAGGATGGCTATTGTGTGTGCTGCAAATCTAGGTATCACTAATAGTCATTGAAAATGCTGGAGATGTCCTCTCATGAGAAATTCTAATTGGGTAAAGAGCCAATAAAAGTCCTCCCTGTTTTGCTGCAGTCACAATTTTTCTGCCTTACCCATCCTTATAGGAACATTTAAAAACTTATATTTATTAACAGTTCTTAGGGATGAAGATTAGCATCCATAATAATGGTTTGCTTTGTGTGTGTGTGTTAACAGAGAGGACTTAGAACATCTTTAGTCATTCCCATCAACCATCTACTTTTACCAACTCAAATCTTATCTTCATCAAGTGCCAGACACTAAAATGTCCAAGAAGGAATCACTCAAAGAAAAAAAAAAACCAACGTTTTCCTAAGAAATCTCTTCCACACTAAAAATGCATGCTGAGACCAAATCAGGATCCAGGTTCTCACAAAACTGTTCTGGGGTTTCATCGGACGCTCTTTGGGGGACACCTACTCTCTTTTCACGCCAGGCATCCTTGCCAAGAGCCACGGGATCGCGCGCCGAATCCATCAAGACAGGAGAAGAGAGAGCCCGGGACTTACGTTGTTCATGTACTCGCTGAGCAGGTCCTGCAGCGCCTGCCGCACCGCGTTGCACTCGGCCACGATCCTCTCGCGACGGTCGTCGCGTGTGCAGGAGGAGTCGGCCATCAGCGCTGCTCCGCTAATGATGCTTTCCAGCCTTTCCTCCAGGGACGGCCGGAACCTGGCCTCGCTGAACGTCATGGGATCCAGGATAATCTTGTTCTGCAAGGAATACAAAAAAAAAAAAAAAAAAAAAAAATGAGCAGAGAAGATACCACTGCCTTTTGCGCCCTATTCTACATGACAACTCTATGAGGCAAGAACAAGACTCTCCTTGTAGAGGAAACTGGATACTTCAAGAGATTCTAAAGTAGCCTTGACGAAATGCCAACTCTTTGTAAAATATGTCTCCAAAATCTAATCTTCAGGGAGAAAACAGTACATCTTGTTGGAAGGAAGGCTCTGTCCTTGGCAAAGGCTATTTCAACGCCTCGAAGGAAGAGTTTTCAGAAGAGATTGTGATACTGGATGGGCATAAAAAAAAAAATACATGGCCTTCAAGGAAAGCGCATTTGAGAGTAGCAATTTGGGAGGTTACAGGAATATTTTAGAGTCCCAGAGCTAGAACAAGAAATGTAATCAACAACTTAGAATGCATTGCCTGTGAGGGTATTGCATCCTCCTCATGAGAAGAGGACAGTATTATGAGCCTTTTGAAAGTTTGTCAAATAACTTTCAACAGATCTATTCAAGGCAGGTTAATCTCCCGCTAGAACTAATATCTTTTATGTTCTTAATGTGGGAAAGTGTGGGAGGAGTAGGGAGTGGGGCATATGGGAATCCCCTACATTTTTTATGTAACATTTATGTAATCTAAGTATCTTTTTTTTTTTAATCTAAGTATATTAAAAAAAGAACCATCTTTTATATAAAAATGATAGAAAAAGCATTCATAATGTATATATGTGTGTGTGTCACAATTAAATGACTGTATCCTGATAAAGGAATTAAATGTAGTGAAGGAGTCTAGATAAGGGGGATAGAGTTGTTTTCTAAAGAGAAGGCATCGCAGGGAATGCAAATTTTGGTTTTGCTCCTGCTAAGTTCAAGGAGCCTGGAATTTTGTACATGGTGCTATCTCGAGGTGGATGGAAATATGCATCCAGCATTCAGGGGATAAAGCAGCCTTTAGGGACCTGAGAATTGCTGGGCACACTTGGACATAAGGCAGTGAATGACAGCCAAGTAAAGTGAATAGAGCAAGGAAAGCAGATTAAAGTAGAAACAGTTAACACTGATATCCAAGGATACACAGGCACATAAAGAATCAAAAAAGAAGACAGAAAGCATAGTCAGAGTGGTAGAAGCAGAACCTGGAGAATACTGTTCCCAAAAGTCAGAGTTGTAGAAAGACTGATGAAGTGTGTGATAATTACCAGTGTGAAATAGAGAGGAGAGGCAGATGTGGCCCAGTGGCTGGTTTGTATTGCGGAAGCCTATTCTGCTCGAGATAAGGAAGATCATTCCAACAAAATTAACCAAAGTGGAATGACCTGCTGCCAAAAATGGTGTGCATATCCTCATTGGAAGTGTACACTCCTAAGTGTAAGGATCAGAGATGAGAAGATGGAATGAGTGGTCTTCCAATTCTAGGGTGCTATGGTGGAGTTGCCATTACTTTACCATTTTCTTTGAGGGACTATTCCTTAAATGCCCATCAAATGAAAAAAGAAAAATTATTAGAAACCACTATGTACCATAGCTACAAATATAATGAGAAAGCCGAATGAGAGTAGGTCATTTATCACCCATCTGCTGAATACCTGGTATCTCCCTATTACAGTGCTTAGTGAGAGGATAAAAGAGATGATAAAAGACACGTTTGTGGTTCTTTTCATTCTAATGGGGTATCAAATAATGGATTAGTTACTGTATCACGGGTCGGGCTACATGCTCTGGAAAGATTTGCCCTCCAAAGCATCCTACAATATTTGCTGAAGGTTGTACTGGGAGAAATACTGGCTTTAATTATCAAATTCCTGTTAAAAATGCAAATCTTCATAGCAGAGATCCTTTTGGCACAGGGATGATGAGGTTCCGAGGAAGGAACACAGGCAGGTGGAAAGTTAGATAGGAAACAGGCACAAAGGAAGCACACACCAGGTTTGAAGTCCACTGGAACCTTGGACTTCCTAGAAAATCACTTAAATGGACAAAGCTCTCACTTCAGTTTAGAGATCAGCTGCACAAGTCCTCACGCTCAGAGTGTTGCTGGTCTACGGCAAGCTTTGGCACGTACGACCGTCCTCACGTTGCACTCTCTTACATCTTGACAAAGGTTGGAAATGGATGTTCACTCAACCCTGAAATGTGCTACTTAGACTTTGTGCCTTGTGCCCTGGCATTGGGCACCACCGTCCAGGCAGTGTCAAAAAATCAGCCTCAACAGCGTCCATGATTACAGATCAGATTCTCCAAGGGAAGTTGAGAGAGGTACATAGAGGTTCCTGCTACACCCTGCCTTCTATTGGAGCTGCATCTGCAGTGACTTTTCCTAGTGGGGTCCATTAGAATTTTCTTCCTCTCTCTCTCCCCTTTCCTCACTCTTGCTCCTGCTCTGTCACTTCCTGGTGCTTTTCCCTTTATGCATTTGAGACTTTTTTTTTTTTACCACTTAACATGCATTAGGTAATGATATTCTGATTAAACAAATGGCCTGTCAACATAGAATTAGGGAAAATGGATGTGGCTCAAGCAATTGGGCTCCCGTCTACCATATAGGAGGTCCAATGTTCGATTCCCAGGGCCTCCTGGTGAAAGGCAAGCTGGCTCCCGTGGAGTGCTGGGCCATGCAAGATGCTGGCCTATGCAAGAGTGCTGGCCTGCACAGAGAGCTGGCGCAGCAAGATGATGCAACAAAAAAAGAGACACAGAGGAGAGATAATAAGATACGCAGCAGACCAGGGACCTGAGGTGGTGCAAGAGATTGAGTGCCTCTCTCTCACTCTGGAAGGTCCCAGGATTGGTTCCCAGTGCTGCCTAAAGAGAAGACAAGCAGATACAGAAAAACACAGAGAGAGCAGACAGTGAGCGCAAAACAATGGGGGCAGGGGAGAAATAAATAAATTAATGTTTAAATATATAAATATATATATATAAATATACTGTCTTCTTTATAAAGATGACTAATTTTCAAAATAATATTTTATAGAAAAACATAACATACCACAACGAAAAATGTTTATTCTGCTTTGAGGTTTCAGGTCATACTCTAGAATCATATATTGGCTTTAGGATAGATTTTTCTCCATACTTTTGGACTAAAAATATAAAGAAGTCCTAATTTGATGGAAATATTATACTGTTGTAAATTCAAACTCTTCAATAAGGGCAATAATACAGAAGTTTCTGTGCAGCTCAGAGGAAAATGTGCTGCTTCCATTAGAATATTATTTCCTAAATTATTTTCCATGGAACAGTGAGCTTAGAGATGTAACATTTTGATGAAAAAATAAGTTTCCCTTGCCAAATATGTTTTGGAAATACTGCATGGCCCAGAGGAAATTATCATATGAATGCTTTGGGGATTTCTGCCTTAAAAGAGCCAGTTTACTATAGCATTTCCAAACCTATTTAAGCATTGAGGGTCCCTTTTAAAATGCATGCATTAACTATGAAAACCTGAGGAACACAGTTTGGGAAATTTGGCAGGGGTAACTTTGCAGTGTCAGCCCAATGAGTTCCTGACCTGCTATGGTCTGGGGTTGTCATGAAAGTGAATGCATCACAACATTGAGCTTGAAAAACTCTACAGGAAAGTCACACTCTTCATAACATTTCTAATGGAATTATTCATTATCTATAAATCACAGGGGAAAAGCTTTCAAAAAAACTCCCTGGAAAATAAACAATGAATTTACAATATTCCAATCAATATCAGTGGTGGAGATGGGGAGCATTGCAATGATGGATGAGAAGGGCTAGCGGAGAGGAGCTACACAGGGAGAGAAAAAGCATAAAGGCGAAGGCCAGCAAAAGGCCTGTGTGCAAGCGTGTGTGCATCTATGTCCACGTGCGTGTGCAAGCACACATATGCAGGTGGGTGGGTACGGATTGTGTGTATGGGTGAAAAGGAATATGGTGCATGTGTGTGTACAGGTGTGTGTGGCGTGTGTTTTCAGAGATCAATCAGCTCTAACAGGCTTTAGGAAATGCGAAAAGGAAAAGAAAAAAATTTAAAACAGAACTAAATGAAACCTGAGGCTCGACAGAGCGGCTCTAGTCACAGTTGCTAAAGTAACTTGGAAAAAATAAACTGGAGCTGAATCCTGTGCAAGAAATACAGAGAAAGCCAAAAGGGAGTGAGGGAGGAGTATTTACTTCTGCATTATTTGGCAGTGATTAAAACAAAATAAAAGAAAACAAAAAATGTAGGCAAACTCTCTTTTCCAGCACATGCCAGGACCATTTCAGATTCAGCAGTGACTAAGGACTAAGGACTTGTCTCCTTGTTTTTCAGCCATCAGTGCCACGTTGGCTGATTTCCCTCTGTCAAGCTGGCTGCTCATCTTTGCCCTCTGCTGGTGGAAAAGGGCATGTCCTCGTCATTCAGGATCTAAACCGTCCTCTCTGGTCACTTTAGGTTTATTTTAAGTGGGCAATATGCCAGCATCCAACAGCAAAAGGGCAATGCCAAAGGTACCTGTGTCTCCCTTTATTGCAAATCTGCATTCCCACAAGAACATTTTATCCTGTTTCCAACTGTACAAGTCTATGTTAATCCATGCGATTTTACATTTTAAATACCTAAGTTTCTTGTTTGCACTCTTAAAGCTTATATAATTGTTTTGTCTTTTTCATCTTTTAGTTTCACCTTACCTTGCCATTTCACTTCATTTAAAAATGGCAGGCTAGCATTTATTTTATTTTTTGCTTATATTGTTTAATTTACTTTTATTTCTTTTCATCTTGTCTATTTTCATTCTCCTTATTTGACTTACCTACTATTTCATGCTTTATTATTTCACTTAATCTTATGTATTTCTTATCTTATCATCTTCACTTTAAAAATCATTGTTTTCTTTCTTTTTATTTTTTTTTTTACATTTTATGGATAGTAGTTAGGAAGTATGGTGTTAAAGATAGCTGTCACGATAATTCACACGTAAGCAAAGGAGGATAGGATCAAATTTTGCCATCAAGTCAGTGCTGTGACAAGCTCTCCAGTTCCATGTTATTCATCTTCCATTTTCTCCAATGTTGAACTCTATATAAAAATTTTAACCTGAGATCATTCAGGAGACAATATAGTTCAAAGATCCTTCCCTGAATAATACATTTACCTGCACTCACTGCACATACACATTGTTGGAAGATTATTGCTTTTAAATCACACCTACAATCCATTCTCTCTACAAGGAGTTATGTGATATAAAATTGCAGCACAACCATGGGACATCGCATTAAGCTTGGCATGGAATCTGGTACAATAGGAAGGAACAGAGAGAACTCTGTCAAAGCAAGAAGTTGAATATATCACCAGCGGTTTGATAAGTCCACAATTCTGTGTGCTTTTTATTATTATCACCATCTTGTTGAAGAGGAAACTGATGCTAAAGATGTTGTCCCCTGGTCATTCAGCTAGTAAATGGGGACACAGGTCTTTTGACGTTAAGACCAGTTCTCCTTACACTGTGCCAGACTTTCCACGTTCATTTGAAATAGGTCTAATAAATTCTAATTGTAAAAATATATTTCCTAAAAAAAAAAAAAAAAGAAATTCTCCTAAACCAAGTGAAATGGCATAAGGGTCATCTGTCACAACATCTTTTCCACCAATTGGGGCATCTCACACTTCCAATGGATCACTGAGAGCATAGTAATTCTTCAACAAATGGGAGTCAGGTACTGTGGGTGTCTGAGGACACATAGTAAGTAATGCTTTCTTTCAAGAAAGGATTTTTGTCTACTGAAAGCACAAAAACATAGACATCAATAGTAATTTGGAAATATTAGGCAGCTGTTAAGGGATGACTCAGGAATGGCAATTTGAACAGTTGGGAAATTAGGAGTAGTTGGAGAAATCTTTCTGGAGAAAACTATGCCTCAGCTGAAACTTAAAGAGTGAAAAACAGTTAGCCTAGCAAAGATGGGGCAGGAAGGAATATTGAAGACAGAATAGGAAGTGGGAGAAAATGCATGAGGTGAGAAATGTAACAGTCTGTGAGGAGAATTACAAGATGTTGAGTGAAACCGAAGGGGACAGTGGGAAATCACAACATGTGGAGTCCCAGAATTGCACCCAGATGTTCTCAAGAAAAACTGGCTGCATCTTTGGGTTCATCAGTTTCACACAGAGGCCACGCTTGGCCCTGGCAGTTCCTAGCCAATCACTGAGCACAGTTAGGCCATTACAGCAGTGGAGCACTCTTCCAACAGGCAACCTCTGCTCGGAACTCCCCCTGGCCGGATGAGCAGTTCCTCAGAATTGTGCTGTGGTTCTTCCTACCCAATCTACTTTCTTTCCTGCTCTTTCACAGATATTTGATATGCATCATAGTCCAAAATCTCTTCTTACCCTATGCCTGCACTCTCCCACTTTATTCTAAACAGGCAATTGCTCCTTACTTGTTTAAAACCATCTTGATGTTTCCTTCTTTAAATGGAAACATGGTCCCATAGACCAAAATGGGAGTGGGAGACAAGTTGGAGAGGGCAGCAGTATCTGGGCTAAGGAGAGAAGTCTACGCCACTGCTTTCAATCTGTGAACACCTCGTTAGTCAATGAAGATTCATTCAAAAGGTGAAAGCAAGAGAGTGATACTGTTTGGTTTTAGAACATTCATTCTGGCAACCGGGGAGAGGTAGATTTGACAGGGCTAAAAGTAGAAGGTAGAAGAGCAATTACCAGGCCTTCAGAGTCCAGAGAGATGTTGAGTGTACAAATTAGGATTGTGTCTGTATAGATAAAGAGAAGGGCACAGATTTGGAAAACATTTAGAATGTCAATCTGTCAAGATTTGGAGATCCATTGGCTATGAAATGGGAGTTGCCTCCTGTGCTATGAATAGAGTTTCATTGGAATGCAGCCACACTCATTTATCTACAAGCTATCTATGGCTGCTTTCACACTACAATGGCAGAGCTGAGTAGTTGGCACAGAGATGGGACGGCCCACAGAGCCTGGAATAGTTACTACTGGCCCTTTCCGGAAACATTTGCTGACCCATGAACAATTGTAATGGATGGCAGAGGAAGAAGAGCAGGTTTAAGGTGTGAAGACAATGAAATTCTATTTTGACCATGAAGCATTTGATGTACCTATGGTTCATTTAGATGGAGCAAGCAGTCTGGTGGGATATGAGAATCAGGTAGGAATCTGGGCCAGTTATAAAGTTTTGGAATCATTATCATGAAGACCAGAGTGAAGCCATGAGAATGGGTGTGATATCCATCGCAAGGAGCGAGAACAGAATGAATCAAAGACGAAACCCTCGATGTATAAAACACATGAGGCAGTGAAGGAATGGACAGACTAGATCCAGAAGACTACATGGTTCTAGATGATCAGAGAGCATAGTAGGGGAATTTACAAAAGTTGGAGTTAACAACAAAGTGGACAAATAAGATCGAGATTGAAAATGTCCATTGAGTTTAGAAGTTAGTAAGCTATTGGTGATAAAGTGTGTCCTTGTCTCTGTATATCTGTGTGCACCATAGTGTACTTACTTACTTGTAAAAATATATCATGCTTCAATGGAAATAAATAGAAGTAATCTGTTAGGACAAGATAAAAATATTTTAAAATTCATAAAAATTTATTTACTATTTTTGTGAAGGCTCTAAAAAACACAATTATAAAAGAGAAAAAATTAAACAGTATGAAAACTAGGAGATAAATCCATCCATGACTGTTTGGTGGTAATATTTATTTACTTGGAAAAATATGAGAACCTACTGAAAAACTACTACAGTTTGTAAAATAATTCATGAAGGTGCTTATATTAACATGCAAAATCATTAGCCTTCATATATACACAGAATATCCAGTTAAAAGACCCCCCTCCCCAAATGCACATGCAGAAAAACGCCTAGAGTCAACTAGATATAGAAAGAAATATGTCTTGATCGATGAATAATTTGTCTAGGCTCATGCTCAGAGCAAACAGCAGAGCTGGAATTGGGAACATGCAGCCCAGCTCCAGAATCTATTTTCTTAACCACTGTATTGCATTGCCTCCCTCTTGTATTGGTCTGTAGGCATGACGCCAATGAATGGTGCTAATCACCATGAGAAAAATAACAGCCCTGTGCTCAGAAACTAAAGTAGCAGTAGTGCATGAGTTATCCCTACTTCAAGAAGTTATGGAAAGCACTGAACAATAATCAGGGGTAAAATAACCAAAATGCTACTTCATTCCACTTTTAATCTCCCACCTGTAGTTTCAAACTGGTCAGAAGGTATCAGAATACACTTATTCTATTAAGAAGTAAATATATTTTGTCCTTGTGTTGCTAGAAATTAACCACCTTAAAGGTGAGTTTGTGTCTAATTGTACTCAAAGCAGTGACTAAGAAAATTTGGCATAGCTGGTAAAATCTGCAGCATAAAAGTAACATTTTTAATTACAATTAAGTCAGTAGAAAGGCTCTCATGTACATATAACATTGATGGAACGGTTTTATATCTGCAGATTACATCCCCAAGACTCTTAAGGCAGGGCTGACAATGGTGACACCTTTTTGTTTAGTAGCCAAGAAACTGCTTGTTAAGAAGCAACAGGAAAATCTTATCTTTTAGTCTTTAGATTTTTTCTGGTTGTCAGTGTTAGTTCAACCTTTTGGAGAACTAGTTAGTCATCTTAAATGTGTACAGACTTCTCAAAAAGCCAAAAGACAACAAGAAAAAATTTTATATATGTGTATAAATAAACATGTGGGCTGATTTAGTAACTTGTTTCCCCAAATCTAATCTTAGAAGCATGGGGGAAAAAAATGCTAGTGGTATGAGAAAGTCCTGCAGTTTCCTTTGCTGTTTGTGACAACCTGGTAAGATAAACACGTCCTGGATTTTTTACTACCTTCACAGTTCATAGTAACAATGAAGGAATATAATAAATTGTGCTGTTCTCCTTCATAAGTATCAGACCTTAAGCTACCTGTTGTGCAACATAACTATTTCAAATCAAACAAGCACCAGAAAGAATAAATGCGAATATGCCTTTATGCAGTCATCTGCATTCATTTTCAAAGATCTCAAAAAAAAAAAAAAAAAAAAAAAAAATCTCAAAGAGGAAGATGAAATTAGTCAAACTCATTCTTCTAAAGAAATGTTATTCTAATATGGAATAATTAAAGCAATGAAAAATAGAGAAACTAAATCATAATATATGTTTAAGTGAGGAAACGGCTCTTGTTGAAGTATTCTGAGCTTTTCCCAGGCATATGCCACAGGTGTACATGTCTTCACTTCCCTTCTTTTGTACCTTTATCATCACCCACAACTTCCTATTTACCTTCTGACTGTTTAAATTTTGTTGTTGGCCTGTCTTGGGAACTACTGGTAGGTTTTATGTATCATTGGCACCACAGCCCTTCTTTGTCTCCCTTTATTACCAAGTATAAAGTTCACGAGTGCTTCTGGTTCTTGCAACCTGAAGAAGGTGGTACAAAGCCAGGTGGTCTGGAGGTAATGGCACTTTAGCTTGAGCAAAACTTGAAGGTAACTGAGCATGTCTGGAGAAACCCAAGCTTTGGACTGCATACTTCCTTCATCTTTAGATATTGTCTAGGTCACAGAAGGTCACAGAGAGCCCTAGTGGAATTAAGGCTTGCTAAAGCATTTCATTCATAGTATTATTTTTCTGCATTGATACAATCTTAGAAAAGAAACAAACACACAAACCCAAACAAACTAGTCCTAGAAACACCTCCTGATTGGACCGCTCACTATATTATTCTTAAAATTTTGATTATCTAGTTTAAAATCTTTGACTATTAACCCAGGGGTTGTATCTCCCAATGTTCCCATTAAGATGCTTATTGACATAGAGAACAAAAGAAATTTTATAGCACTGAAAACAGACTGAAAGACCCTACTGCCAGTGAGGCATGATCATAATTCTGGCTCTGAATGTGTTAATGTTTTAAATGCTTCATTTGAAGACTTCAGCCTGAGATAAAAGCATAAATCTAGATCATTTTAATAAATTAAGTGAGGTGTCTGAATCAAAAAGCATGCTATTTGTTCAGTTTTAAGTACTTACTCTCCCTGTAGTGTATCAATAACTAACACTGATAGAGTTTCATCTTTTTCATTCCCTGCTAAGCTTTCCCGGTGAGAATCTTTCTATCTTTACATGAAAAGTTTCTCTTGACCTAATTGGGATAGTGATGAAATGGGAGATACTAAGTATGTTGAGTTTTAATCATCTATTTTTCATTAAGCTAGAGAAAAACTCTAACCACCATTTTCTATTTGCTTTCATTTTTTAATTGCATAGTATTTTATTGATAACTTACTCTTTCTTCTAAGGCAGATCCTTAAAAGTAAACTAAGTATGCAATTTATCTACTTAGGATATTATTTATAATTAAACAGTTCAGTTTCATCCAAAATCAACAAAAAAAGATAATGCTTGATAATTCAACAGCACCTTTTTATACTTTGATACTTAGTGTTTTTAAAAAGGAGAAATCTTTCTAAGCCCACATAAACTTCACTTTATATTTAGGAAGACAGAGTGGTTTAGCAAAGATAATGAATCAACTGAGTGAGGAAGTTCAGCTTTGGTATGCTCTTGCTAGATGGTGTGAACTCGTGGAAGCAGTTTTATTTCCCCTAAATCCATGATTTGCTTGAGTTGTTAAGTTATAGGGTATCTTGTGAGTACACCTCCAAGCTCTGACAAGTGTACTAGTTTACAACTAATCGCCACAAGGCAGAGCAAAGGTAATCACCCTCAGCTTTACATCACAGATTGATTAGAAAGCAAGTATCCAAAATGCATTTAATCAAATCAAGTGTTTAAAGGGTAGGACAACCACAAAAACGACACACAAAAAGGAAAGTAAAAATAATTTTATGCTTTTGTTGAAAAATAATCACATTTCTCCTTCATTGTCCATTAACTCTTTATGGTGTTTGACATGGTTGACCAACTTTTCTTTCAGTCTTCATCCTCATTGACCTCTGCATGGTACTTAAAAACATTTATCATATACTCCTTAAATTAAGCCTGATCTATGCTTTACATGTCCCTGCTTTGTTGTGGTTCTCCTCCTACTCCTCTGACAATCCCTTCTCTCATCTCTTCCCCAGTTGTTCTCCCTTGGTCCACTCCTACCATTCATAGTAAGTTAGCATATCTCAAGATCTTGCTTCTTGTCTTCAGATGTTCTCTCAGTACTCTCTTGGAGAGCTCAACCACTCCCATGCCTTAGCCATCATCTCCTGTGAAAGAGAACCAAAGCTCCATGGCCATTCCAGACCCTCTTGAGGGTCTCATTTACAGATGTGCATTGGACATTACCAGCTGGATGTCCTACCACCACCTCATTTCAGTCTAAAACCCTCCATAACAAGAGAGGTAAACTTCTTATCCCAGATTTTTTTTACACTCTATGTCTGTGGTTTGGAATGTTAAATTACCCATTTAAAATAAAAAGTCAATTTATATTTCTCAGAAGTAATTGTGACTTAATTGCTGTTATCAACTTAATAAATTACTAGGTGATTTCCACAAACTGGTTATACACTCAAATTTCATGTCTGATGAAAGAATAATTGTATCAATATTCTGCAAATCTGAAAAGGAAATTGGTTCATTGGCCACAAGGGAAATGCATTCACCTTGAGCATAAACTCATCTATCTTTTTCGGTCTGTTTCTAAGCAGGCAAATTAAGATGGGGAAGAAACAGTTTGTGTCTCACAGGAATAATGTACAATATGTTAATTGCTTTTCAAGAAGTACATCATGGCTTGAAGAATAATCTTTTTGCTTAATTGGATGTCATGTTCTCTTTTGAGCTCTGGATTTTGATGTGCATCTGCTGGTGATGATTTAAATTAGATGGACTCTTCATAAAACACTCATAAACAGAAGCTTAAAAAGGGTTAACTCATACAAGAAGATAATGGATGGCCATGGGAACATAACAGAAGGCACACAGAGGTACGAAATGTCTATTGTGGAAAAGCTAATATGGTATATGGAAAAAATCCAGAGGGCTAAGAGGAAATTATGGATTAGATGGGCTAGATAGCCTATAAGATCAAAACAGGTAATGTATTCACTTATACATCCATTCAACAAACATTTACTTTATATCTCTGTGCTAACTGTGTAGATGAAAGTTATGCCTGAGACCTGGTCTCTGTCCTCATGTCCTCATGGAGTTTCCATTTGAGGAGACAGAAACTTAAAACAGAATATGTTTAATATTAATATACACAATACAATGGTAACAAAGGAGGAATATTTATTTAGTTAGTGGGGGAATTAGGGAAGGTTTCCAAAAAATGAGCTATGTCTGTAAGGATGAATATGAATTTCTAAGATGGATAAAAATGGGAAGGAAGGACAGATAGAACACATATCATGAAAGTGTAACAAGTGATCAAGACAGCAATTTTGCATCTGAAGAATGAAAATGGTTAATTGTGCAAGATTGTAGGCTAAAAGGCAGATAGAAGGAATTGGAGAAAAAAGGCAGATATGAGATAGGAAGTAGGAAGGGAGCTATTGAAATGACTTGGTGCCATGCTAAGGACTTTAGAGTTTACCTTGAAGGTTTAGAGATTTTGATGATAAATTAAATTGGATTTGGTTTCTGGCAGAGATGAAGGAATTTAGGGAGAAGATGGTAGTAGGCAGGAGGGGGAACAGTGCAACTGGTTAGGAAGTTATTGCAATAGTTCAAGCAAACAATAAGGGCCCAAATAACCCAGTGGCCATGGACTTGCAGAGTTGAAGACTGAGCCACTGATTGTAAAGGGAACTAAATTCTGATACCTGAGAGAGGAAAAATTTTCAGTGTTCTGGATTGAATGGCCACATTTAAAATAATGTAGTTCCTTTAGCTAGAATAAGTGATATAGGAAGAAGGAAGTTTAGGTTTAACAGAGGAAAAATACTTAATTTGGTCTGAGAAACTCTGAGACCCTAAAGAAATCATAAGATGTCACATAGGCAGGTGGACATGACACTCAGGAAGAGGTTGGGGCTAGAGAAAACGATGTGAAATATGTGAGGTCCAAACAAACGAGGTCTTTTGGCAAGAAATAAATGGGGTAAAAGAGAGACCCCGTAGTTAAGAGACACGAAAGGGAGTGAGCCAAGGAGATAGAGATGTAATGGTGAAAGATGCAGGGAGCAAAAAAAGCAGAAAGTCAAGGGGAAGGGGGCCTTGAAGGAGGAAGTAGCTTAAGGAAAGCGATGCCTTACCATGACAAGAATTACCTAGGAAGTTAAATCTACACAAGTGGCAGCTTTCTAAGTCAGATGGTTTGATGACTTTTATTTAAATTCCCTGAAATTCAGGATAAAGGGCATATTCTTATTTAAACAGAAGGGCTAAAGCACATGGCAAGGTGTTATAATTATCAAAAGTGTTGGGAAGCAGATGTGGCTCAACCACTTAGGTGCCTGCCTACCACACGGGAGGTCCTGGATTAGGGTCCCAGTGCCTCCTAAAAGACTCCAAGCAGATGGCGCCTTCTGCAGCAACGAGCTAGACTCCACCCTCGCTGCAACAAGCAAAGGCCACAAGCCAGTGGATGCCACAGCCCGGGGGGAGCAGATGTGGCTCAGTCCATTGGGCACTCACCTCTCATGAGGGAGGTCCCGGGTTGGTTCCATGTGCCTCCTGGAGAAGGTGAGCAAACAATGAGCAGACAGATAAGCGAACCATTGGGGGGAGGGGGGAGGGGGGAGGGACATAAATAAAGAAAATTAAAAAGTAATTAAAATTAATCTTAAAAAAAAAAAAACAGTTTAGTGTGCTGCCTCAGCATCCTTCTTGCTTTGGCTAAGCCACTGGCCTCAACACTGGCCTTTGGTCTATTAATAAGCAGCCACTCAGTCCTAAGGCTGAAAGTCCCCCAGAACCCAAACCAGCATCTGCAGCCACCAGCCACACCACCCATATACTTCAGTCAGAGACCATGGCTGGTCCCAAATGATAAGCTCACCATCCCCTCCACCCTCAGACCCCCAGTCTCATTCCGTTTACTCATGTGTTTGATTTAAACTTGACTCCCATGAGATATCTACTAACCTCCACCCCTGGACCACAAAAAAGGCACAAGCCCATGGGTCCCTCTGCTCTGTCTGTGTGCTCCCCACCTTCTGGTTGAGTCAACTGGGCTGATCATGCATCCTGTTGAGCCCTCACGGTGTGCCCCCCGGGGCCTGAAAAAAGCAAATTATTTTTTCTCATGCATGATGCCCTCGGTTGTGTGGCACCTGATTTCTGCCTAGACCCAAAACTAAAATCCAACTTAACTAATTCAAAATGCAAGATCATGCAAATATTCTCACTGTCCTGATTTTGTGATAATCAGGGTAGGCTAAACATTAGCTATATTAGAAACCACGCACGTGTCCCCAGACCTAGTTTTTCTCCCTAGGTCTGGTTTTTAGAATGCTGGTGATAAACTAAGCCTGATTTATTATATGACCATCCTGTATGGGAAAAGACTGTAACTTTGGGTATCTTTGGTCAACCTTAAGAGATATAGCAGGGGGACGGATGTGGCTCGGGTGGTTGGATGTCCGTCTCCCACATGAAGGGACCTCGGTTTGATCCCTGGGAATTCCCGGCAAAAATGAAAAAATGAAAAATATAGAAGGAACGTGGGCCACCAGGCCCCATGCGTGGGTGTGCCGTCAGGCCCTGCGAGCCACGCAGCAAGATGATGACGTAACAGGAGAGTGACACAAGGGACAGTCAAGACGAGATGTACTGAAAAACCAGGAACTAAGGTGGCAAAGTTGGTAGGATGCCTCTCTCCCACATCGGAGGTTCCTAGGATTGAATCCCAGTGAAGACAGGAGGAGAAGGATGAGAAGAGAGGGCAGAAAACAGACACAGAGAGTTGTCCGGTGAATGAACACAAAAACAGCAAAAACGGGGCAGGCGTAAAAATGGATAAAAGTAAATAAATAAATAAATCCTTAAAAAAATGTATAGGGGAGGAAGATATGGACTATAGTTAGTAGTAATACTTTGATGATGCTCTTTCATGATTTGTTAACAAATGTTTCACAACAATGCAGGGTGTTTGTGTGGGAGGGTGATATGTGGGAGCCCTTGTATGATGTTATGCATGTTTGTTTTATAAGTTCACAATGTTTACTGAACACTTATAATATATGTATGTTCATGTATGAATGATACACTTCAATAACTTGTTAAAAAAATAAAAAATAAAAAAACACAAGGTCATATATACATTATTTTATTATTGTAATTATTGTTATAGATATTGGCAATTTCTCACGATCAGTAACTTTTCCCCTCCCTGTTTTAGTTTGCCAAAGGCTGCCAATGAAAAATACCAGAAATGGGTTGGCTTTTCTAATGGGAACTTATTAGGGTAGAAGCTTACAGTTCTGAGGTTGTGAAATGTCCAAATCAAGTCATCGTCAGAGATGCTGTCTCACCAAAGGTTGGCTACTGGGTACCCTGGACTCCTGCCAAATGGCAAGGCATAAGTGGGGCTGGTTTCTGCTGAGGTCTCTGCCTTCCCCTCCAGGCTCATTTACTTCTGGAGCTCAGCTGTGGGTGATCAGGCATTTGGGTTATCTCTCCCCTCTCCACCAGGACTCATTGCTTCAGCTTCAGGCCACTGCTTGCAGCCTCCAGCCTCTCTCTCAGCCTTTCCAATCAAAGGCCCCCAACAGAATTCAATTCAATCAAAAGGTCCCAGACCCACAGGAATGGACCAATTTAAGAACATATTTTTCTGGGGTCTACATAAAAGACTCAATCCAATATACTCCCTAAATGTAAATAAATGTTGACAATAATCATGACCCTTCAACTCAACTGACTGGCACTCACATTTCACCACATCTGCTATCCAGCCCATACTGCCACCCGTTCATTCATTCATTCATTAGTAAGGCTTGAGAGCTCACTATGTGCCAGGCACAGTGGTAGGTACCTGAAGTAAAATTGCTATGTAAAATTTACATAGTAAATTTTTTAAAAAGATACATTTCAAAAGGCTATTAATGAAAACACCTGAAGAACATGTGCTGCTGATTTTTACTATTCATGAAAAGCTCCATAGGGAAAGTAGTGGCTCAGGGGGTGCTTGAAAGACCGGAGTCTTATTACTTTTGGGCAATCTGCCATGTAAGAAAGCAAACGTTTGTTAGCTTTCTTGTTAAATAAATACTACATACTTAAGTTTGCAGTAGTAATTGCTAATATGTTCCTCTTAGTCTCCGTTCCTTTGGGTTAAACAGATCCAGCCCTTTCGTTTTATCTGGATTACTATGATACTTATGTCACTGAGAATTCTTCTTGTTCTACCCACCCACCCCACCCCTCCCAGCCTCCACCCTCACCAACACCCCACTAAGTGTAAGAGTTACTGGCTCAGGTTCCTCCATTTATCCCCCTTCTGTGTGAAGGGTGCACTACATGGCAGCAGGCCAGAACTGGAGGAGCTTAAATTAGTAAAGATGTGTGTGTGTGGATTGGAGAGCACTCTTTATCTCCTCCAAGGGTCTACTCTAGATGGGCAACAATTAACCGATGAGAAAATTAGCCCTTCTTTAATATACTTTACAATATTGTGCAAGACTTAATTAAGCGGGACATAGAGATAGAAATTGCTAAGGAATTAACAAAGGATCCCTCTAGCTTTCGCCCAGACCATCCCTGCCCACAGCACCCCCTAGAGTTCTGATTTTAAATGAATTACTCTTTTACATGGGAATGAAAACAGTGGTCACAAAGGGATGACTATTTCATAATGCCTAGCAATTATTCTAAAATAAAATTAACCTATGTAAAACAGCTGGCATTGTAAATGTATAACCACAAATAAAAAACAAAATGATCTTAAAATAACAGTAAAGAATAAACTGCAGAGTTAGGATTGTTGACAATAGCAAAAGAAGCAGATGTGAAAATTAAAGTCACTGTCAATAATTTTGGAAATAATTTGTTTAGAGGTTTTGGATCAAAACACAATGGTTTATGCCATATGTCCTAGTATAGAATTCACCAAGATCAAACCAATTATTTACTTGATCAAATGTTCAGTTATTGGATCACAGCAAATTACTTATTCTTGATTATAAAAATCTAAAATTGGAGAGTCCACTTTTAGGGGTCAGTCAATATTAACTAGACTTATAGTACAAAACCTTGTTAAAGCAGCAAGTCTTAAGACTTAATATCTCTTTATTCAATGAAAGTGGTCACTTTAAACCATTTTTCCAAAAGGCAAATAAATCAAAGGAAAAAAATTAGTGCAAACGGATAACGGAAAAATATCCATTTCTTAGCAGCCCAGAGCTAAGATTTATTTACTATTTACTAATATTTACTTACAGTGTTTAGTATTATTTAGTATTTACTTAGTTCTGCAAAGTATATATATATTTTTTTGGATGATTTCATTTAATTCCTACAACAAACTTATTGTCACAAGCCCCATGTTACATATGAGAAAACAAAAACTTAAAGAGTCTTGCTCAAGCTTGAGGAAGGACCAAGAGTTAAACCAAAGCAGCCCCATTTAAAAGCCAATGTAAGCAGGGCCTCTTCTCATACCATCACAATAAAAACCAGTCTGGCTACCTGCAGTGAATTCAGAATATGGAAAGAAGTTTAAACTCTGTTGTGCAAGCAGAGAGACACTGCACTCTTTGAAACAGGCGAGAGGCATGGAAGTCTCTGATTTTTAGAAAGATAACTTGAGTGGCCATGAGAGACAAGGGGTTGAAGGAGGGTGGAAGAGTGACGAGGAAAGCAACAGGCCACTGTCTGAGGCACGGACCTTTGACAGAATCAACTATTCAAAAAATATTTAGTGACTACCTATTATGTGTAAAAAAAAAACTGCCCAAGCAGGCAGACTGCAATGCATTTGAACACGAAGGATTTCCCAGCCATCTTATGGAAATGAGATGTGTATCTGTAACCATAAAAGAATGTGGGAAAGCCTAAAACCTGGGACAGGTAAGCCTCTGTGGCAATTACCTTGCAAATTTCAGTATAGGAAGGAATGTTTGTCTTCCTTCCACCCCCTTCCATCCCTCGGTCCCTCCCTCCCTTCATTCCTTTCTTCTTTCCTTTCAACACTTTAAGCTTATTAAAAATAGAACAGATTTCTTTCCAGTAATTTCCTCTTAAGAATATTCTGCAAAGGCAGTAGTTCCACCCTCCAGAGGTGGTGGAGTGTGGACTTCCAATCTAATGGTAGGTGACAGTGCATAGCCTCAAATATCTTTCCTAACCTTGAAGTTCCAGGAGCCTATCAGGAGAAAACAAACAAAAGATCTTAAGAAATTAACAGAAATGCTCCCTGAGAGCCCCCCTCTCTCCTCCATCCACCCTCCCTTTCTGTTTCTTTTTTTTTTACTAAGGATAAAATATTTAATACCCCATCTTTAAAATATCAAGAGTTTTCTTTGATCACATTGACCTAATGGGAAATCACTTTCCATTACATTTTAAACAATTTTTCTCAAATTGAGGTTTGTAAGATAATTAGAAGATAGTCTTCAATATAGTATCACAATCCACCAGAGACAAACGTAAGTCTACTTCATGTTTTCGTATTGCAAACTGAGAATGTATGGGCTTGGGTTAGAAGAATTTAGGTTAGGGATCACTATATTTAAACATGTAGTTGAAAAGAACCAATTTTTCATGGTCATTATTGTTTAAAGTCACTATTTGGAAAGATTTTGTTGTATGTAGAGGCTTCCAGTGAAATAATTATTTAAAGTAGGCAACGCTGGCAAATTTATAGAAGTTCTGTCATCAAAACTTCCATAAATCTGGAATTCTTTCGGGAGAAAGAATTAGAGAAAAAAATTCTGCTGTTTGTATAAGTTTGTATTTGAGAGAGAAAGAGAAACAGAGAGAAAGAACAAATGACACTGCAAATGGGGTAAAATATAAACAGTAGGTGCATCTAGGTGAAGGGAATTTGGATATCCATTATACAGGTATTCTTCCTTTTATTGTGCTTCGCAGACACTGCATATTTTACTGCATTTTGAAAGTCTGTGGCAACCCTGCGCTGAGCAAGTCTATCAGTGCCATTTTTCTAACAGCATGTGCTCCCTTCGTGTCTCTGTTTCGCATTCTGGTAATTCTTGTAATATTTCAAACTTTTCCATTATTATTATATCTGCTTGGGTGGTCTGTGATATTTGATGTTACTATTACAATTGTTTTGAGAGAACCTCTCCCACATGAGGCAGTGAACTTAATCCATATGTGTGATTCTTCTGACTGCTCAGCTGATAGGCCATTTCTCTCTTGCTCTTCTCAGGCCTCCTTATTCGCTGAGACACAATACTGAAATCAAGCCAACGAATAACCCTACAATGGCCTCTAAGTGCTCAAATGAAAGGAAGAGTCACCTGTCTTTCATTTTAAATCAAAATCTAGAAATGATTGAGCTTGGTGAGGAAGACACATCCAGAGTTGAAAAAGGCTGAAAGCCAGGCCTCTCGCACGAAACGAGTTAGCCACGTTGTGAATGGTAACAAGAGGGAAAATTCTTGAAGGAAATTAAAAGTGCTACTCTAGTGAACACACAAATGATAAGAAAGCAAAACAACCTTAATGCTAATATGGAGAAAGTTTTAGTGGTCTTCAGAGAAGATCAAATCAGTCACAACATTCCCTTAAGCCAAAGCTTTATCCAGAACAAGGCACTGACTCTCTTCAATTCTGTGAAGGTTGAGAGAGGTGAGGAAGCTGCAGAAGAAAAGTTAGAAGCTAGGAGAGGTTGGTTCATGTGGTTTAAGGAAAGAAGCTCTCTCTATTACATGAAAGTGCAAGGTGAAGCAGCAAGTGTTGATGTAGAAGCTGCAGCAAATTATCCAGAAGATCTAGCTAAGGTCATTGATGAAAGTGGCTACATAAATAAAAGGTATGCAATGTAGATGAAACAGCCTTCTACTGGAAGAAGACCCAGCTAGAGAGGAGAAGCCAATGCTTGGCTTCAAAGCTACAAAGGACAGGCTGACTCTCTTGTTAGGGGCTAATGCAGCTGAGTGAGTTGAAACCAATGCTCACTTACCATTCCCCAAATCTTAGAACCCTTAAGAATTATATTAAATCTACTCTGCCTGTGCTCTATAAATGGAACAACAAAGCCTGGGTGACAGCACATCTGTTTACAACATGGTTTAGCATGTATTTAAAATCCCTCTATTGAGAGCTACTCTCAAAAAAAAAAAAAAAAAAAAAAAAGCCTTTTTAAAATATCACTATAAAGCACCTGGTCACCCAAGAGATCTGATGAAGATATATGAGATAAATGTTTTTTTCTTGCCTACTAGCAACATCCATTCTGCAGCACATGAATCAAGGAGTCATTTTGACTGTCAAGTCTCATTATTTAAGAAATACATTTCATAAGGCTATAGCTGCCATAGATATTGATTCTTCTGATGGATCTGGGCAAAGTAAATTGAAAACCTTCTGGAAAGGCCTCACCATTCTAGATGTCATTAAGAATATTAGTGATCCACAGGAGGAGGTCAAAATATCAATATCAAAAGGAATTAAGAAGCAGTTGATTCCAACCCTCATGGATGACTTTGAAAGGTTGAAGACTGGTGGAGGAAGTAACTCCAGATGTGTTAGAAATAGCAAGAGTACTAGAATTAGATGTGGAGCCTGAATATGTGACTGAATTGCTGTTGCTTCATGATAAAACTTGAATGGATGAGGAATTGCTTCCTATGGATGTGCAAAGAAAGTGGCTTCTTGAGATGGAATCTACTTCTGGTGAAGATGCTATAAACATTGTTGAAAGGACAACAAAGGATTTAGAATGTTACATGAACTTAGTTGATAAAGCAGCAGCAGGGTTTGAGAGGATTGACTCCAATTTTGAAAGAAGTTACTGTGGGTAAAATGCTACCAAACAGCATCACTTGCTACAGGGAAATCTTTTGTGAAAGGGTGAGTCGATAGATGTGACAAATGTCACTGTTGTCTTATTTTAAGACACTGCCACTCCAACCTTCAGCAACCACCACCCTGATCAGTCAGCAGCCAACAGCATCAAGGCTGGACCCTCAAGCAGCAAAAAGATCATGACTTCCTGAAAGCTCAGAAAATGGTTAGCATTTTTAACAATAAAGTATTTTTAATTAAGGTGTGTACATTTTTTAGACATAATGCTATCGCACACTTCATAGACTACAGATAGCATCAACATAAATTTTATATGCATGGGGAAACCAAAAAATTCATATGACTCACTGTGTTGCAATATTTGCTTTATTGAAGTGCTATGGAACCAAACCCGCAGTATTGTTGAGGTACGCCTGTACAATTTTTACATTTGTAGCATTCCTCTCAACACAGTTTTATTTTTTTCAAATAAAATTACATTTTAAAATTAAGGAATGTCAGTGAGAGAAAGTTGGGAATATAATAATAACAATACTCATATGCCCCACAGCCCAAAGAAAACCCATAAATATTTTGGTGTTCTAATACAGGAAAAATATATATTTATAGATATATATATAAAATAATAATGTATAATATTATTTTTAATTGTTAAGATAATAATAATGAAGAAAAATATAGTAGATGTGGTATAATAAAAAACATGGCTGGTTTTGACCCCAGTTCTTGGGGAAACAATCTCTGAATCTTTGGACTTTCCTGTGATTGGAGGTTTTTTGTTTTTGGTGAGTGATGGAGCACACCTGATAGTTATAGCCACACTTACAGCCTTAGGGTGGGGGCGGTAACCTAGAAAGACCAACCAGGTGATTAGAGAGCTGGGTTTTGAACAGCCTCCTGCCAGCCCACCTCCCCACCTCTGGGAGGGGAGAGGGCTGCTGAGTTCAAACACACGGACATTGATTCTATCCATCATGCCCATGTAATGAGACCCTATATAAGCCAGAGACACCAGAAAGCATCAATGAGCTTCCACAACATACATCTCTGTGCTGGGAAAATGACACCTGCCAACTCCATGTGGATGGGACACAGACGACCCCAACCTCTCCTGTACATCTCTTCTTTTGGCTTCTTCTTATTTTCATCATTTTACCATAGTCATAAGCATAGCACTTTCATTGAGTTCTGCTAGTTGTTTAGTAAACAATGGAACTGAAGGGGGCAATGGAAACCCCCGAATTTCCATCCAGTTTGTCAGAAATTTAGGTGGCCTGGGCCCCCAACTTGCGACTGTTGTCTGAGGGCAATATTGTAAAGGACTGCCCTTCATTTGTGGAGTCTGCCCTAACTCTGGGTAGCTGGAGTCAGAATTGAATTGGATTGAATTACTGCAATATTTGCGGTTGGTGTCAGAAGTTGTTGTGG
This sequence comes from Tolypeutes matacus, assembly GCA_026826555.1. Taxonomy (NCBI): domain Eukaryota; kingdom Metazoa; phylum Chordata; class Mammalia; order Cingulata; family Chlamyphoridae; genus Tolypeutes; species Tolypeutes matacus. Next base: position 8,386,002 of record JAKSZT010054030.1, read on the forward strand.
AAGCAGTTGTAGAAGTTTTCGCTAAAACTACACAGTAGATCATTGGGTATCTTCACTAGAAATTTGATTCTTCATCTACTTACTGCAGGATAAGTAATTTCTTAGGTGCTAGAGAGAATGTTTATTAAGTTTGTCTTTGCCTGTGTCACTTTAGGTTTATTTCACAGCCCCAGATTACAAAAGCAATTCTAGTATGTAGACTTGGAAGAATCTTGAAATAAAAACAGCATGTGTCCACCAGCCAAAGAGCTGCCACACACTGGAGTTTGTGGCAGATCAGGCACGTTATCTTTTCTACCCTAAGGGATCATCCATTCCTTCAAATCTCTACAAATGTCATCTTTCTTCAAATCTATTACAGACTTTTGAAAACAAAAGTGTACTGTGGAAAAACTAATTTTTTATCTGGTTGGTGATGTTTCCATGGTTAAAAGAAGAATGTGTTTTGAAAATGTGGTATGTGAACTTCTTTGGAACATCCATCCCAAATTAATTAGTGGGAACACTCCATATAGTGATGTAGTTTTCAAGTACATCACCTGAGAAGATTGATCTATGTACTTGTTTCCAGGTATTAAAAAAATTCTTAACTTCAGAGCAAATCTGTGCAGTTTTTCTAGGCAAGGAAAGTATCTGAGGGATTGCTGCAGTTCAGACCTCTCAGGAATTCATTTGGACTTGCAAATAATATGCATGAGTATCTTCTGGAAGAAATGACACTATTTAGGAGAGCAAAAGAAAAAAAGAACCAATTGAAGGAAAGATCTGAGCCTCTTATTTTGATAGAGAAAAATTACATAGCAAAAGCTGCTTTTTTTTTTTTAACGTTTTAAGCAAATGTCAAAACTAAGAGAAGGGGAAAAAATCCCAAATTGTTTACCAGCATAGCTCTCTATGTTCAGTATAAGCCTATGAAAAGTGATTAAGGTGATAGAAGATGACAGGAAGAGAATTTCAAACCAATACACACATAATTTTTTTTTCTGGTCTTTTCAAAGGGTCTATTAAAGTAGGGACCTGGAAAACAAGCAGTGACAGTTCCAGAATTTCTTCATAGAACAGCCTGATGGAGGCAATCCAGTTGGAAGGGAGGCAGGCCTGTCTTGAAGCTGCATTTACATAGCAAATAAATTGTTTTATTTTAAGATTGCATGATTATCTAGGAGAACTTAAAATGTTTGCTAGAGATGTTGAGGGAATAACACCCCATAAAAACATTCTTTCTCAATGCCACTGGAATTGAAAGATTTATATTCTTACCTTAGCTCTGACAGTAACTATTTGTGTGACCTTAAATGAAGTTTTGTTCTCTATGGAAATTGCTTTCTGCATTTGTAAACAGGGTTACTTGGACTAGGCAGTAGCGGGGGGGGGGGGGGCATTAAGTGTTAGTGATGAATGATTCCCTGAATTTTCCAGATATTAGAAGCTCCTTCTATTTATATGTGTATGCTATAGTCTAAGGATGCTCGATCCATCCTCAACCTACAGTGCAGGGAAGTTCCACTCCACATTACGTCTGAGCGGTTCAATCCTGGAAGATTTCAAGAGGATCGTAGCAAATGAAAAGTTGAGCATTGATCAAATGAAAGATTTAACACTGTGTCTTTTCACACAGTTTTCTTTTTCCTTGTCCTTTGCATTAGACTCTTTGAAACAAGTATCATGTCTTGTTTATTGGCTATGTTGGAAAGACATCATTTGTGCTTGAAAAACAGTAACATTTTGGATTCTGAATTCAGTGGGAATACCAACCCTTTTACAAAAAAGACTGATGGGACTTTCACTGCATCACATTCATGCAGAAAGGGTGCGATAGGCGTATGACAAGCTCTCTGAAGGCAGACTACATGCTGTCCATATTTACACCCCCCAGATAGTGAGCCTATAATACACAGTTAAATTATACTACATGTTTACAAGTTTAAGAAATCCGCTAGAGTGGTGTTTAATGTTCTGTGTGGCCACCAGATGTCAGTGTAGGATAAAGAATGCTATAACAACACTTTTGTTTCTAGCTAGAAAGGATCAAAAGGCTCTTCAGATGAGTTTAATTTGCCAGTGTGGAAAAGAGCTGATAGATTTAGAAGGTACTCCACTGGGAGAAGATATGGTAAATAGTTGAGAATTTCTGGGTCCTTCTAATTCCCTAGGTTTTGAGAGTAGGTCCTACAAGCATAAAGGGAAAATCTATTTCCACTTTTCTAAAAAGTATGTTTAATTTCCTTCTTTTTTTTAAAATAAGAAAGGTAAAATGAGCATGCTGAGCACATAGGAGGAATGTAATTAAACATACACAACTTAAACTAAATGAGAAAAGCCCTACATGTTGTAGAATTTGGTTTAAGAATGTTTAAAATACATAATATATGTATGTAACTAGGAATTAAATTTTTATACTGGTAGGTGTGTAAGTAAATTAACAGCCTGAAAAAAAGTTAATACAATTAAGCTGTATCATGAAAAATATCACATTTCCCCTAAAGAAATTAAAATTCTCAAGATGACATGATTGGATTTCTAAAAAATGTTTGGTCTTATTCATTGACTAAAGCTTGCAAAATATTAACTATTTTCACTTAGGAATATAAAAGTGCAGTCCTCAAATCCTGCTGATTCTACTGCTTCAGTATGGTTCAGATCCACCCACTCCTTCCATTCCTATTCCAATAAGGTGCTTTTTACACCCCGTCTCTCACTCTGATTAGTTTCCTTGCCTGCTGGTTCACCTCTTTTAAATCTATTGTCCTCCCTGAAGCTAAAGAGGTCTTTGTAAACATGAATCTGCCCATGTCACTCTCTTGCTTAGCTATCCCAGCAACTTTTTCAAAGCTTTCAGAGTGAAGCCTATTCCCTTGGTGTGGCAGTTTGATACTATTTATGAATTCCAAAAATAGATACTGGATTGTGTTTGTAAACTGGTCTGTTCCTCTGGGTGTATTAGTTTGTATTAGATTCAGAGGTTTCACTTTTACTTTATTGAATTATAATTAGGGCTTTGTTTTGGCCACATCAGTAGGACATTGGGTCTCCATCCCCTTTGTGGGTGGGGACTCACTGAGAATAGACAGGGCAGAGGAAAGAGTTGGAGTTTTGATACTGGAGCCCTGGGAAGAAAATACACAGGAGAAGAACACAGAGGAATAGACATGGCTCCATAGTCACAGCAGAGGGCCCCGGAAGTGAGAGAGCCTGATAGTCTACAGCTGACCTTGTGGAGAGAACAGAGCAGCTGAGCCCAGAGAGAAACGAGTCCCAGGGAGAAAGACGAGACTTGTCCCAGCCTACAGCTGAGACCAGAAGAAGCTGGGATCACAGAGCCTGAAAAGGACACCTGAACGCTTGTAGAGACCGGCAGCCATCTTGCTCCAACAGGTGACAACAGACTTTGGTGAGGGAAGTAACTTACACTTTAGGGCCTTGGGACTGTAAGCTTCTATCCCAAATAAATACCCTTTATAATATCCAACAGATTTCTGGTGTTTTGCATCAACACCGCATTGACTGACTAATAACACTTGGAAAGCCTACAAGGCTCTCCAGGATCTGCCCCCTGCTTTTCCATTCAGCCCCAGAAACTAAGCATTGTTTTCTCTCCCTACCCACCAGACCTCTGCATGCAACACTGTTCTGTCTGCCTGATACATTCTCCCATTCTCACTCCAGAGTGGTTATTGCTACTCATTCTTTAGACTTGCATCATACACCACCTCTTGCAGAAATTCATCTATGATTTTATCCTCCACAGTCCACCTTTCCCCTGACCCCAATTATTAGTAGGTTATTTGACGACTGTATACACAAATAGATAGAAAGATGCATACTACAGCAATGACGCATTGTAGTAACTATAGCTGTTACTCATTTCTTCCTTTAAACTTTCATCCTTACATTTCACCTGGCACATGGTAAACTCTAAGATCTCAATCTTAGCTAGCCTGTGGTTAAACCTTATCCTAAGAGATATAAATACCTAGGCCTACAGAGATTATCTGAATAGCCCAGGGTCACCTGTTCTTAGTTCTGTGTGGAGGAGTAGCTGGACACCTGAATCTAAGTATTGACTTTACTCCTATATCCCAGGCTACTTCCAAATGTCATTCAGCGGAAACCACTTTATAGGCACATCGCAGAAAAAATAATTAAGAGATATGAATAAAGTTATTTTTTTAAAAAAGGTAAAATCAACTATAAAAATATCAAGAATTCAAATGCATTGTCATGAACTCAGGCCCCAAATTCCTGAGTTTCCCTATTCCATAGTTTTTAGGGCCTAAACTAGGATTCTGAGATTTCTTACTAGCTTTCCCTTTTTTCATTTGCAGTGGCTTCCACCTTGTTATTTGCTTTAGAATATTTTGGCTAAATTTTGCAATTTTCCTAATAGTGTGTTTACAATATTGTCATAGGGCCCTGTTGTCCCCTCTCTCCACCTCCATTCTAATTATCATGTAAGACTGGAAGCTTGGGTTCTTTCCAATGTATTATGGAAGTGCCCTGAGCTCTGCAGTCAGAATGACTTCATGGGATGCCCAGAAGGAGATGAGGCCTGGGGTAAGCCTCCCAAATAAGTAATTGTGCTGACTGCCAAAGCAAAAGAAGGACTAGAACTGCGAAGAAATACTTCCCAGATAAGATATTTCATGAAATTCTGTTTCGCCAAGGAGGCAGTCTTTCTTTCCTGAGGTGGCAGAGACCTTGAATCAACAAACCCTTTGAAGAACCCCTGAGCCTACCAGAACTCTGGTTTTGTGGTTCTTTAAGGGACCAGGGCCTCTCCAGGAGTCTCTGTCTGGTCCCAGTAACAACACTAAGGAATACTTATCTTACCACTTACACAAGTCTAGGAGTGATATTTGGAGCAGAGGGGACAACAAGAAGATTCTTCCTTCTTCAGATTCCTATATCGCAGATCTCTGAGGTGAAGCATTTGGGTTTCAGATCTAACTTACCTATACAGGGTTCTGGTTCTCCACTGGAATTGTATTCTAACCCCAGATCCCCAAAGCCTAGACCAAGACCATCAATATTCTCAGGACTCCAGTGACCTCCATTTTCCAGAAATAGGGTGGTATCCTGCTTTGAAAGAATGGCTGCCAACTGAGCTGCTGCTGCTTAGCTACATTTGCTGGACTGGAGCCCCTTAGATATCTGTACACTTGAGATGAGCCCAGAGGTAGGATCATCTTTAGGTAGTGATCACCGGAGCATGGACATGCTCCCTGGGGCACAATCCCCCATCACTGCAGTTAGCCCAGATGCCCCAATCTTGTCAGTTCTAGATTTCTCTGCCCCCTCTGGTTTGTGCTGCCAATGTCCCATCATTCTCTATGCTCACAGTCCAACATTTCCATTCACTGAACACCAGATCTGAAAGAGAGTTACACTGAGATCAAGAGTAGGAGCGAAAGACACAGCAACAGCTCTTCAGGGGAAAAAAAGGGAGAAAGAGGAAGATAACCAAAGAAGTTGGAAGCATGAAAAATTAGGTAGACATGGGAAAGATGACTTAAGTAGAGTTATGTCATGGTAACCATTCAGCTCAATGTGGTTGAGACCAGATTGCCTTATTTCTCAACTGCAGATATTTAAATCTTCCAAGTGCTATCAGAAGTAATCAAGAAAGGGAAAGGATGGACTATATTATTAAATACCCCCTCCCAAATCTGACGCAGTTGATACTTAGAAAATAAAATTAAGTGGATTTCGTGCAAGTGAGAGGTCCCTGGAGATCTTGAGGGATAAGTGGGGCAGGAGCAGATGTTAAGTGACAACAGTGAACGAAAGAAGCACTAGCCAGTGGTCAAGAAACAGAAGCACGGACTTTAAACTACTTCTGTTAGGGAAAGAAAAGAGAGGGAAAGTATAAAAATATGATGGTAATAGCCTATTTTTTTTCCTTTTTAATTTGTAAACCAGGGATAGATTTTTCTGTAAGCTGAAGGAATGGAACAAGTGAAGGAGAGACTAAATGTGAAAGTAAAAGACAATTACTAATCAAGCAAATTCCCAGGATGAGTGGGAAAAGAGGAAGCAAAGGCACAAGTAGAAAGCTTCAAGCTAGAGAAATTTGAGATGACTTTTATTTTCTGATTCTACAAAAAAAGAATAATTTTAAAAGGGAAATAAATAAACATAGATTAGAAAGATAGTGGCATGATGGTGCCAATTTCAATTTTTCCAAAGTATCTTCATTTCTAAAAGAAATTTTCAAAAAAGAGAATAGTATACTCTCTTATCTTTAGTTTAAAAAAAAAAAAAAAAAACCAAACTGCAGGAATAGCACTCAATTTTCTTCTCTCCCACTCTAAGTTTTCTGGCAGTTAAAATTGCTGTTATAACATGATTTACTCCTGAGCAGTCATTATATTTTTTTGTCTTTTCTATGTTCTTTAGGAGATAATTTCACTATATAAAATTAACCACTTCAAGCTTCTGCATTTACACAGAGGCTGATTTTTCCATTGATTAGCAATCATTTTACTTTTTGCTGTTGTATCATAGAAACTCTCTTGACAGTTTCAATACTAGGTTTCTTTCCTCATTCATTTGCTTCATAAATCACTACATCATCTATTCATGGAGGCAGGAAAATAGTGTCAGAAAATGGTCACCACACTTTGAACCACAATTATAGCTACCCAGATAGAGTTTAATCCTTATAATTTTGGAAAAAGGAATATAAAATACTAATCTTTACCTTTATCCTTAATCAATTATTAAACTCTAAGCCATTTCTACAATTTGTCCTCCATAATGCTGGTTTCGACTATTAATGAGAAGTGTGTTTAAAAGTTCATTTTACAGCATCTTAGCCATGCTGAGTATGGAAACATCTTTTGCATTTCTATGGTTCCTTTTGTTTCAGGATCTCAGAGACATTTTACTTGTTTAAAGCTTCATTGCATTGCCAAGCTATTAAACCAAGCGACAGGAAGGGATATTTCCAGAAAAGTAAATCACAGGAGGATTAAGTGAATTTTTAACCAATGTGCCATCAACTTGTTTGATATCTGGGAACAACATTTCAGGCTCAAAATAGATTACTGTGATTTCTAAACCAATTTCAAGTCAATATTCTTGCTAATTAAAAATATTCATCATGTAACTATAGAGCAAGACTTCATAATTCTATTACGGAGTAAATAGAAATGATATATTATTTTTAAGGACAGACTATCAAATATCATTAAGGACTGTCTAGATACCCTGGTATCAGAAATGATGGGAAATCTACAAATGGCTAATTACTTTATATGTTGTAATATTCTATACTATTTTACTAGTATTAGTACTTTTAAGAAAGTACTGAATTAAAGTTGCATTTACTAAATAGCAATTTTTAGGGAATCACCCAAAATGGGATTACTGTCTTTCTGAATTTCTAATTCAGACAATCTACATGTTGTATTTTCTCAACTGCTGAACAACAAAATTTTCAACATTAGATAATATTTCATGCAATTTTCATGGCTTGAGAACCAGAAAGTATATCTATAATAATAAAATACTACTTCATTGATATATTGCTTTTGTTTGTTCTTTTGATATTATACATTTGATAATTATATCCATGTGTTAATCTGCCAAAGCTCTATTTTTCCAGCATGAGAAATTATCATGGCAGTAAAGAAAACACATCGACATAATTTGCAATATATTTTCCCCCACAGGATCTTATGTGTGATTTTCTAAGTCCCAATCCTTTTGTAACACTACAGTGATTCTTCTATTGTTAAATTCACTGGGGCAAAAGCTCCTTTCAATGAAAATGGCCTGGATGCAAAGAGAGAATGGGAAGCTGATTCCTCTTACTCTTGGGCAGAAGGCAGTAGCAGCTGAAGTGTCTGAACTGTCATTCAGAAGAGTTCTCCAGAAGCTGTACTACTCTATAACTTCAGACTTTAAAATAAATTATGGTCATAAAATTACAATTATCTCAAAATCTAACTAAATAATTTGCTGTTTTAGTTTCCCTGCTGCTAAAACAAATACTATACAATAGGTTAGCTTAAACAGTGGGAATTTATTGGCTCACAGTTTTGAGCTAGGAGAAGTCCAAAATCAAGGCCTCAGCAAGGCAATACTTTCTTCCCAAGGACTGCAGCATTCTGGGGCTGAATGTCGGAGATCCTCAGTCCTTCTCTTCTCCATCACATGGCAATGCACAAGGCGGTGTCTTCTCTTTTTGCTTTTGGTTGTTGACTTCCAGCTGCTGGCTGTCCCCATGGCTTCTCTTTCTTTGTCCGATTCCCTTTGCTTTTAAGGACCTCGGCCATATGGGACTAAGGCCCACTTTCATTCGGTTTGGGCACACCTCATCTAATAACATCTATTAACAAATGGGATCACACCCAAACCACCAGAGGTTGGGACCTGAACATGCCTTTGGTGGGGGATGATTCAATCCCCAATATCTGCCATTCCTTAACTAAATTTTAAAAGCACCATATCATGTAGCTATTTTGCATTTCAGATTGTCATTTTCTATTATGTTTGAAACTTCTAATGCAGTTTTTAAAATTCATGTGACATTCTAATGTTTTAATGTCTGATCTTTTTTTTTTTTCAATCCTTAAAATACAGCCTCATTCATTCCTTATTCCAGAAAAAACTTTATCATTACTCTATCAAGTTCCAAAAGTTCCTTCTCAGGAATTTTATTGAGATTGCCCAAATATAAAACAAATTTGACCATGATCTCAGAAACATGATCGCATTTCACAACGTGAAAAACGTGCCTCAGTAAAGTTATAGAACTTTCTTTCTGGTTCTCCACATCCATGATAGGTTTATTTCTAACAAATAGAAAGAAATAAAGTAAAATCAAATAATGTAACAAAGTTAACAAATTATTTTATTATTTATTTTGTGAATTGAATCTCTTTTCCTATTTTTTCTAGTTTTATGCCAATGGGGAAATCTAGTGACTTTTGTATGTTTATAATTGATAACGTTAATGAACCATTTTATTAGTTCTAATGGATATTCAATTACCTCCTGAAATTTTGTGACTATAATTACATATTATTAACTCTCAATTTCTGTGACAAATGCTTTAAATTTATAATCACATTTTATCCTTACCAAAAAAAAAAACCTTAAGAAATAATATACGGTCTGAGTTCAATATATATTATCTGACTACCTAAAAAAATTTAGGTAAAGAGTTAAGAGTCTTACGAAAATTATGAAAGAGAGAGCAAATAGCTGTCTGAATACAAAGTGTTATAATTATACGTCAATCATATCATCCATCTTCATGCCTTTGACAATCATTACTTTGTTCCTGATCCTCTTTTCTAGCAGCCTACAAGCCATCTTGTCAAAAATCTGGGTTTACCTATGCAAAAGCAAGCTCTTCGGCTGTCTCTGCAGCCATAAGTAATCTATTTTTTTCTTATAATATTCTGTGTTATCACAGGGTCTTTTAGCTCCCGTGTGTACAGAATGCAAATCTGTCACATACATGAAGTATGCCATGGAGGCGTCTGTAATAGCATTTAGAATCATACAATATTTTGTATTTGCCTTATCTCCCGTGTAATAAATAATAACCCTTGAAAGCAGATTCAGGTTATTAATATATCTTTCTATTCCTCAGAAAACATGTAGGCTCTCAGTGAACATGGGATGAAGGCAATTGAATTCCAACTTCTCACAGGCATGCTCCTACCCGCACCCAGGTGAGGGGAGGGCTGTCACCCTGCGGTGCTGATGGCATGTGCCCTTTCCCTCACTTTGGTCCCAGCTATGGTCCAGGCACAGAGAACCATCCTACTGTTTGTCTCGGCAGGATACACTGCCAGAAGCAGCAGGTGCAGAATTCTGGTCACCCATGTGACTAGCAGAAAATAGAGGAGTCTCCTCTGCCTCTCCCAGAGCAGAAGACGGGACCCTATGTGGGATCAGAGAATAGCAAAGTCTGTTTGTCACTGATTAAAATGAAAAAAATTGAAGGCAGTTCTTCAGCCTGGCACAACATACAGGCAATCTATACCTAAGTTGCCCATAATATTTGTCCCTCTATAAATAAAGAGGTCTGTCCACATGATGAACAATGTCCCTAAAACAGCCCATGGGATAGGAAAGTTAACAGTGTACAGGGTTTCTCCTTGGATGGCATCAAGACTCTTAAACACAGTTATTAGGTTCTTTAATTAAACTTGGATCTGCCAATATTTTGGTTTTCTAATAACAAAAATACATATATATTCTGTCTTACTGTCAAAGACCTCCAGGAAAAAACCAATGCATGCTATCATGGTGGCCTTTGATCCCCAATACACTTTTTTCAATGGAAGCATACAGCCCTTGGTGTACATCACCCGGATGCTTACGTCAAACTCATTCAGAGCCGCAGCCAGCTCGCCGATGCCCGTGTGGCCTTTGGCTTCATCCGTGGGCGAGGTAGCTTGAGCAGCATTGGAGATGCCAGCGATGGCCTCCTGGACTTGTTTGAACACATAATCCCGGTTGGCTCTTGTGGCGGCAACATCTGGGTGGCGGAGAAATGCTTGGGAGGCCGTGTAGAGCATTGTAGCGTTCTTCTTTAGAGCCCCCCGGGCGGCTGCCATCTCGTCCCGACAATGAGGGTCTTTCAGCTCCTGTGTATACAAAACACAAATCTGTCACATGCATGAAGTATGCCATAAGGGCATCTGTAATAGCATTTAGAATCACAGACTCATAGAACCAGAATGAATTTTAGAAATCATATGTTCTTCTGTGTGCTCCCTTCAGCTTCCAGGGCTTCACACATACCAGGAAACATCTGAGCATCCTTCTCCACCCTACCATTTCATTGCACAGGAATCCACTTGCCTGGTATGTCCTTCTTAAAACCGACTCTCTATCCAGCTGCCTAAGCTACTTCCCCTTCTGTCTGTTCCCTCAGCATCCTATTCCTCTCCAATAACTAACACTCATCATACGTTATCATATCCACTTATTTAAACATGTCTCCTCCTTATGAGAGCAGGAAGCCCTGTCTATATGTTCACTAGTGGGCCTTTAGCCATCAGCACAGAGTCTGGTCCATAGTAGGCCTTCGATAAATGACTCAATAAATAAATGACTTCAGTCTTGCCAGAGAGAATAGTCAAACATCAGACTACATCTTACTTGACCATTTAGAGTCATTCATAAAAGTTGGTGACTCTCCTTTTCCTGAAACACTCTCTTCATCTGGGACAATGTCCTCCTCTGATTTTCCTACCATCCCCCAACCAGTTCCTCCCTTCCATCTCCAAAGTTGGCCACTCTCTTGGACCTTTAAATATCAGAGCCTCAAGGACCAACATACCCCTTAAATAAAACAGAAATGGATCACTTCTTAACTATTCCCCATCATGTCCAATCCAGGTCAAAGCCAACATCATCTCCCCACTGGATTACAGCAGTAACCTCCTAACTCCTCTCCCTGCTTGAACACTTTTGTCCACAAACTATTTTGGGGGGGATAGCATCCACATTGGTCTTTCAAGAACCTAAATCCTGTCACTCCTCTGCTCAGAACTCTCCGATGGATTATCATCACCTTGCAAATAGAACCCAATACTCCTTATCCCAATCTTCAGGACCGTAGAAGTTAAAGCTCTGTCTTCCTTCTCCCTCTGACGTCTCGTTCCGCCCCTCTCCCCTTTCTTCACCCTGCTGAAGCTTTGCAGTACCTGCTACTCCTCATTTGCTATTTCTTTTGCCTAGTTTTCATCCTGGGCCCATGTGTGGCTTATTTCTTTATATATATTTCAGGTATCGCATCTAAAATACTCTCCCCCTTTTTTCCTTGCTCTAATTTTCTTTATATTCTCCTCACTAGCAGACATTTTTGTATTTGTTTGTTCACTTGTGTATGGTGTGCCATGCAATTTGGAGAAGATTCCAGTTCTCCAGCCTTCATCAGAGTGACTTACACTTACTTGCTTGCTCCCTCTCCGTCTCTCTCCTGCCTCAAGGACCTTGGCTATCCTGTGGCTATGGCTTCCTTCTTTCACTCCCTCTCTCTTTCTCTCTCTCTGCCTTCCTTTTCATTTTGTTCCTCTCTTCCATAAACGTTCCCCTCCATATGCAGCCCATGCTGGGTGCACATATGAATGCAGGCCCACCAGTCCAGGCAAGAAAAAGTGGTGACCAGAGAGCAACCACAGGACCACGTCAATGTAAGCCGTTGAATTCGCGAGCTGTTCCTCCAGGGCCCAGAAGGGCAACATGTGGTTTGGCTGGCAGGTGGCTCGTACCATTGCCCCGGGGACCTGCAACTTGCTCTATAAAGGCAGGGACCAGAGAGCAGCCTGCTGCCCACAGAGGTATGAGAACCTGCCCAGGTAGAAAGCGGTCTTTGTCATCACAAAGGTTTTTAGGCTATTTGATAGGAAGCAAATGTAGCTGATCAGCTGTTCAGGCCTGAAAGCTACAAGGTTATTTGAATTCATATCTTTTCTCATAGTTTTTGACAAATTTTTCCTACCTGCTGCCTTCTTGCTGCTACATAGTTCAGCTTCACCATCTCTTTTCCAAATTCTTTAAAGCGGTTTGCAAGGTCTTGTTCATTGGTAGCATTTTTGACAGCTTCCAGGGCCTCTTCCACCTGAAGTGACAAAAAGCAAAATATTTATAAGCAGATAGTATTTAAATATTATTAAAAATTAAACCTGCTGGAAATGCTAATTCATAAAAACATTAACATTGATATGCATTAACATTTAAATGAAATATAAGAGGAAAGTATCACTAACCATCATTTATATTCAGATTAAAGATTTGTTCAAGGATTACAGAATATTTAGAATATAAATGATAGTAATTACTACATACTTGGAGGAAATAAAGCACTAAATTTATTGTATTTTATTTAGTTATTATTTTGATAAAGTGCTATAGACTTCTAATTTTACATAGAAACATAAAATAAATATATTTAAGAAAATGTATGGAATTTAAAAAGAAATTCTAGAAATATGCAGGGTAAGAATTGGTTCACAAGCAAAAGTAGAAGTAGTGGTTCATAAACAAAAAATCTAGAGAAGTTTCAGAAAGTTTAGGATTATCTGAATCTTCAATCTTCCAAGCCTCTTGGCAAGCCTCTAAATCTGGCACTAAAGGCATGTAGTTTACACCTCACCATTCAAAGGAAGGAGGAAACACTGTACCTCTGCAAACAAGTGAGCTTGGAGTATTGTTGTCATGCAATGTGGCATTCCTGGGGGCGGAGCATGGAGGACAGAATGATGGCAAACCTGCTGCTCTCATGATGCACCTTGTTTCTAAATTTTGGCAAAGGGTCTCACTGAACTTTTCCAGAGTGTCTTGGACTTGAATAAAGTATTTGGCCAAGACTTCCTTAATAAATAGTTTTCGGATTTGAGAAATACTGAGATCTCCACCCCTCCAAAACGATCTTATCTTAATATGTAAGAAATTTCCACAACTGGTAACTCTGTATGGTTGAAATACCTGTGGATTCATTAAATTTAAAATTAGGACATCATGGTGAGGTAATTCATTATGTTATCATGAATCAGGTAGCATATTTGTAGAAATAATTTCATCAGCTCAAATAGTCAAGAATATGGTTATGTGTGAATCAGACACAAGTCTGAGAAATTTTTGCAAATTCCAGAGTGGTTATGGTAGAGAGGCCTCTGGCAAACACTGGGTGAGACAGTAGAAAAAGAGAAAAGGCAGCTCTGAAAGAGCCATGAGAAATGCAGAGAATATATGGAGTCTGCTGCAGAATTCATCCTAGCTCTTGTAGTTTGGGTCCAAAGGACAATATACAGATAATTCATTGTTTGGCAGTGCAGAAATATAAATGACCATGGGAAATGGCTGGAAAAAGCCATAGATTAACTCGGTTTCTAGCTATAGAGATATGCTTTTGTGTAAGCTTGGCACAGTCACAAAGGTGGTGAATACAACTTCCTTATCAATTTTCACCAAGTGAAGGAGGATGCTAGTATATACAAGACAGTAATAATGGATAGTGTCAAACTTTTACCCCATAGATACAATACTATTCAATTTAATAGATGAGCTGTTCTAAGTAGCCTAACCAATTTTATAAAAACACAGTTATAACAAGCAAAAGGAGTTGTTTTGAATGGTGTATGGGGCAGGCTTCAATCTAGAGTCCACGTAAAATTACATTTTTATTCTCTACTTCTATAAAGTGTCTACATGTCTTTTTTTTTCTTTCTTTTTTTTTTAGGTACCAGGGTCAGAGATTGAACCTGGGACCTCATCTGTGGGAAGCAGGCGCTCAACTGCTTGAACTACATCCACTCCCCACATGCCATTTTTCTTCCTAATTGTAAAAAAATATAAAATGGTGATTTAACTCTTCAATGTAAGTCACTTCCAATTCTTATCCAAGCTCTGATATTCAAGGCAAAGAAGGAAGTATAATTAACAAAGGAGCAGGACTGCTGTGTGTTAGGACTTTTTTTTTCTTTTTAGACATTCAAGCCAAGCCACATTTTATAGTATGGAACGGATCATTTAAAACATTTTCAAAGTTTAATGAAAAGCTCATATCTCAAATCTTTAAAACAACAAATCGGTGATATTTTACTTTCTAATAGATTCCTAATCACCTTAACATGGCTGTCTCCACCATCACTGAGAAGATTGCTCTTGGCAGTTAATTTGTTCTTGCTACTAATTTGAGTTGTAAATTTTTTCTTAGGACATAAAAGTTGGTTCCAGGGAAGAGCAAAATAATTATCTCACAGGGAGCTAAATCCTGTACTTGTTTTTTAATATGTATAAAACAAGCTTTTCACCACTTGTTAATCAGACCAGTTTGGTATGTTTATTTTGCTGTGCTACACATAACTTTATTTTTTTCACGTTAATTTCTCTGGAGAATCTGAGAGGTGAATTGAATTTGCACTTCAATGAAGTTCTTTTAAAAAGAAACACCAATGATGGGCGTCTGTCTACATAAAGGTAGACTGAGCCATATTCAGAGTTTTAATCTAGAAGCATCTGGAGAGGTCATCTAGTCAAAGGTTCTCACAAAGAATCGATGTTTAGAACTGATTTGAGGTCCCACAGAAATGGAGGAAATTGGCCCAAAGTCTAAATTCTGGATACACGTAGACTTATTAGATGATTGACAGATAGATGATAGATGGATTTAGATACATGAGAGAGAGAGAGAGAGAGAGAGAGAGAGGTGATAGATAGATATGGATAGATAAATTGCATGTCAAAGGAACGTGCAGAAAGGAGAAAAAAGAAGGGCGGTGCCCAGGCATTTTTGACAAGTTAAAGTTAATATAAAAACCAGGTTTTTATTTTAAATCAGAATCAATAATCTTTCTAGGTGTGAGGGTACAAGAAATCCCCTCCTATGATCTAAACTGCGACTTGTCCTCAAACCTTTAATGGCCATTCATTTGCCCAGGGTATCAGATGAGCAGAAGGCAGAGCTTGGAGCACTTTATCCAAACTGCACCTGCCCTGGGCCCCACGATGAACAGACGTGTCTGTGTGGGGAGGGCTCTAGAGTGTGACTGCTCCGGGGCCAGCAAGTGCTCTGTCACTTGCTGGCTGTGTGATCCAAAAAAAGACACTTACCCTCTCCAAGCCTCAGTCTCCTCCTCAATCAGATGAGGCTTTTCATCTTTCCATGCTACACAGGGTGGTTGTGAGAATCAAAGGCTATGAGAAATGTAAAATATCAAATGCTAAGGACCGTAGCTGGCATGAATTCAGAGCTCCTAAATAAAGATACTGACCTGCTGTGTAGTGTCTGCCTCAGGGGAAAAAAATGACTTAAGTAATTTTTGGAAGGAAGAGCTTCATTTTACATTCCCAATTTCTGCTTAGGATAGCCGGCCTGGGAGGATAGAGGGAAGGCTGAGGAGAGGATCAGCGCAGCAGGTGATGATCTGAGAGGAAGGATCATGCTAATGGCAGAACCTTTTGCTAAAAGGGAGGTTTGGGTGACTATGTCCTGGATGGGGAGAGGGCTTCCAAAATGCTGATGTGAAGGGACACCTCAGAGGCGGTTGGTCTACCCTCCCCACTGAAAATGTCCTCATGTACTTGGGAAGGGCCTTGGAGGCAGCAGGGGGGACCATGAACCCCAAATTTGGGACTCTGCTGAGTCCCAGTCCTTAGTTTTTCACAACCAGAGCAGAGATATAGCTGAAAAGACTGAAATTTCTAGAAAAGACGTACAAATTTGGGTCTTAATTAGCGGGTTTAGATATCATTTTCAGAGCTTGTCAGTGAAAACTCTTTAAATCTTAGTCTTCCCACAGAGCTGGTTCACAGGAGCCTTCATCTCCATTCCTAAAGCCTGCCTGCCACTATCATTTAGTCAATGGCGTTGTCAAATTGTTAGAGACAGAGCCATTGAATCAGTCCCTATTTTTCCTGGATGAAACTGCCCTAATTTGGTTCTAAATAAGACAGTAGGCTGAGAATTCCTTTAGTCATCAAACATTCACTAAGCACCTACTATGAGCTGGGCAGGCACTGAGGGGATGGAGAGAGTATTGAACCCCGGAGTCTGCTCATACCCCTCCTGGAGTTTAGAATCTTGTACCCCTGTCGACATCCAATGCCCATAGCCAGGGCTATAATTCATGGCTGTTATGAACATCACTTCTGTTTGGACAGACTGACCTCATTCCAGTCTCCTACTATTGATGAGCTTGTGGACACTGATGAAACTGTTTAATGAGCCAGATAGAAATTCTCATTAGGTTCTAGATTCACAGCTAAACTTAAAAATATCATCTTGGAAATAAGAGTTGATCAAGTTAATGAATGAATGAATGAATGAATGGTTAAATGTATGTATGATCCTAGACTAACTTTTGTCTCGTTTAGTCATCAAGCCTGATTTGACTACTGGTGCTTCAGCTTTATCATACTTTATTTCTTTCTGCTTCCTAAAGACAAGCTGGCCTTCTTGATTAAACACTCTCTTTCCTTGATAAAATACTCTTTTTGATTAAGTGTTCTCTTTCCTTGATATGCTGGCCTTCTTGATTAAAATTTTCTATTTCTTTGATATCAAGTGAGGAGAAAGCAAAAATGATTAAATGCTAGGAAAATTTGTTCTTAAAATGCCATGTTTAATAAAGCACAGCAATAACATAAGTTATCATCTACTCCCACAGTTAACTTCAGCTTGTCTTAGAATAATGGGACTAGCCAATATCATCAACAGCTCACTCTTTACCAGGAAGTGTTTTAAAGGTTTACATTTTCTAATTTAAACCTGAAAAGCAAGTCTTTGGGGCTGGGAGGTTTTTTTTCCCCCAAATTTATTTTTATTTAGCACACATAGAAACTGGAAGCTATCAAAAGAGAAGGGGGAAAGGGGAAAGAAATGTGCCAAGTGTTGTAGAAGAAAGCATGCAGAGATCTGCTTCCAGTTTGTTCCCAACCACCGACTCTACAGATTCAACACTCTAGGGACAGAACTAACTCCAGGAGGTGGGTACGATTCATCAACAGGACAAGGAAGCATGGGTGGCTGGGAAGCATCACCAGAAGTGGAATTTCAATATATAGTGAGCATCAGTGTTAACTGATTCATCTTAAAAACAGAATTCTTCTTAAAAAAACGTGGGAATATAAAAGTCTAGAGCTTCACGAATCATTCAGCCTCTTAAGGTGTTTTGCTATAAAAAAGATAAACAAAATTTAGTCAAGACATTTGGGTGCCTATTCAGCTGTGCCCTGGCCAATTGGGGCAGCAATTAGTATGCTTTCTTTATTTAAAAAAAAAAAAAAAAAAGTAAAGGGAGAAATTGACGTTAAAAGTGCAAAACAAATGGCCTGGAGAGAGATGAGTTTTTTGGACCCACAGAGTTGTTCCTTGACTGTAAACAGCAAACATTGTGCTTTGTCTCCTTGTCTGAATCAAGGTCCGGAGCGGGGGCAGGCATGCAATCGTGACAGGAGTTCACAAGTCATACAACGTGGGTCAAAGCCACTGGCAGCATCTGGGTTCACAAACTGTGTTTCCAATGGTGGTTGTTTTGTTGCCACGCATTTCCCATAGAGGTCTTAGGAAGCTTCCAGATTCCTTGTCTTTAGAGGAGGGTGGAAGTCTTTTTATTCCCACCTTACAGATGGGATGTAGAACCTGAGAGCAGTGGAGTTCATAAGCTTCCAGAGGTATCACAGGTAGAAAGTGGAGGACTTTTGTTTTGAATCCAGATTGTCTGACCCCAGAGCCCATATTCTCAACTCCTAGGTTTAACTTTCCAGAAAGGAAGGATTAATAAAGCTGATGGAGTTTGGTTTTGGAGTATGCTGAATGGCTGGTTATCAGGACCCAGAAAGAGCCATGCTCCATCTGACCAGTCTACCAGTCTTATCATTCTACCTCCTTAATGCCTCTAAAATAGACCACTTTCTTACAATACACACTACCATATTCTTAGCTCAGCCATTCATTTATTCATTGGCCTGAATAATTCCAACAGTCTCTTCATCCGTATCTTTGCTTTGGAATCACCCCTTTTCTAATTCATCCTCCATGCTGCTACCAAAATTATTTATCTAAATCAAAATGTCGATTCTAATGCTTGGAACTACTCAATGGCTCCCATTGAATCTTATATGGCTCACCATATAATCTTATATGGTGGAGTCCAAAGAAATCATCATGTCATCCAAGACACACCACACTTGGATTTCTCTGACCACCTTTGTTACTGATTCTCCCCACCTTGACTGCTATGCTCTAGTGACACAGACTCACTTGCATTATTCCAAAAACCGCAGGGCCCCTCTCTTGTTCTCATGTCCTTTCCTTGGTTTGTGAAGTTTTCTGTATTTGACATATGCTGCCAGATCTGAATTCAACTCCCTTCTTATTTCCTTAATAAATCAATTTTCCTTCAAGAGACTACTCTTCTCCTGAGCCAGTTATCAATATATTGCCTCTTCATCTTTTTTCCCTGCTCTGTGACAGCGTAGATGGGCCCTTTAGTTTTCCTTTCACAGCTGGTTCAATGTTAGGCTTTGTCAGTAGATGGCGCAAGAGAGACATTGCAGGAGGAAACGTCCTGCCCTCAAAATCTTCTAGTCTTAGGGGGAAAACATTAAGGACCATGTTCTGTGCTTGCTGGTTAGTTCCCTGCAGCATGTGTGGCTCCTCCAGGACCCATAGCCAGCAGCTTCTCCCAGGACCTCCTGCTTGGGTGGTTTTGTAGCAGAATGCCATCTGTTTGACACCTGCCCATGAGCAACTTTGAATTTTTCTCAACACTCTAGAGGTAAATTTCCAGAAAGTTACTGCTATGGCTCCTCAACAACTTATCTGTCATCTGGTGAACAATGGTTATTTATACCCTCCAACAAGGTCCTCTTCTCAGTCCTGGTATTGAGGGGAGGATGCTCTTTTCTTAAGTGCTCTATAGTCCTAGCGGTAGTGGCTACTCTGCTTATACTTGATATTTCTATATTCTTTAGGGCTTTCTTTACTTCTCACAAGCCAATCCCTTGTTACTCCAACCTGCCATTAGAGTTATACTTCTTTATATTTAATTTCCCTGTGCATTTATTTTGTCATTTCTCTCTCCTGATTGGACCCAGAATGATACACCCCAGACTTTTTAATGGGATTAATCTCATTCCAATCACCCCCAACTCCCAGCCTCCAGGCTTGGGTTTGTGACCCAGGACTGGGCCCAGATAGGTTTAGGGTAAGTCAACTCTCATTTGGGTCAATGAGGCCCAATCCTCAGATCTCCTCTTCCCAGATATGGCCCATCCCCTTCCTCAGATTATCCAGAAGTAATCAAAAATACAATTTAAGTTTAACTCATGCCATCCCCAGCTTGGCAGGGAAGGAAGTAACATTGGTAATTTAATAAATCAGCATACCCAATTCCCTCCTCTGAATTAAAAGCTTAAGAGATATGCACATGATGCAGAGGACAGTAAGATCTAACAAGATTGGAGAATTTTTGTTTGAGCTACTGGGGAAAGACCTTCCTCTTTCTTTCTGTCTTTAGTCTAGGGGCATGTAATCCTGAGAGTGGTTGGCAGCCATCTTGAGAATGTGAGTGAAGGGCCCACAGAAAACAGAGCCCTCACCAAGAAAAGGAAATAGAAACCTAGTCCTGGGCTAATTGTTTGTGCCTTGATCAAGACTTGCTTGAAGCTAGTTGTCTCTGTATTTTTAGTTTACTGAGTCAGTATATTCTTAATTTTTTTTCTTAAAAAAAAATTGTAAACCCAGGTTGAATGTTGGCTTCTTCATTATTTCCAGCAAAAAATATCTTTATATTTTCTTTCTAGGTGAGATCATAGCAACGTGCAATTTCCCAACAAACTTTATATTGTTCCTTAATACCTCCACTACTAGGCCACAAGATTTTGAAGGCAGGAGCTGCTTCTTATACATCTCTGAAGTTATATATGTTGGCACAGCATTTTGCATACAGTAGGCACCCAATAGGTATTTCTTGAGTAAACTAACTAAGTAAATAAATATATTCTAAACAATCCAGCTGTGTGAATTTAGTGCCGTGATAAATCTTACAGGAAAGATAGGCTAAGAACCTGTATTGTAATTTCTACATTTATAATGAGAGATAAATACATTTTAGACCAACTGACTGCTGTTATTGAAACAGAAGAACATGTTCGAGCTGTAGGACTAAGCAGCAGATTATTGAGATAGAATCACTTACCGGGGACACACAAGATTATTTGGTGCCAAAGTGACAAAAACACAGTAATATTAATAGCATCCTGCCTCATCAACAACCCAAATGATGGGACAGCAGCATTAGATCTGGCCTCTGTTAGCCAGTAAGAAAATGTGACATCACTCAGAAGTGGGCTAAGAGACTCTTGTTTTTTATTTTGTTATTATACTTTTTAGAGTGAAATTCTGAAATAATTGAGACTATTATCCCAAGACTTAGTCTGAGGACACACACAAGTCAAGATGTGTTTATGTGTAAGGCCATGCCCAATGCTGAGAACTAACAATATGACCTGATTGCATTAATTCAGAACCCAGGGAAAATAAATATCCCTCTTTATGATCACTGATTGAAATGCAGGATTCTTTTAAAACTCTGAAGTGCCACATTTCAACCTCACCCTCTGACAAAGTCAGCTGATTACAGGATATACCAGCTGCCTGGTGAGGGAATCACTCACTGGCCACTTACACAACAAAAGTGACTATAATTCAGTATTTTTAAAATGATGTCTGATATGGCAATGACTCCTTTAGCTTTGCTCAGGAACATCAAATCCCTATTTGGGCACTAACTCTGCTTTGGATCTATATGTCATTTTCGTCACTATCCTCCTGAATTGGAACATCATCAGCAAAATTCTTCTTCAGGCATGTGAATCCTCAAAATAACATACTCAAGAAAGAGCTCATTTTAGAAGCACATGCAAATACTTGCATGATAGAACAAGTAGCAAAATAGAGGCAAACTAAAATATCTCTATGGTATATGAGGACTCCCCAGGAACCATGAAAACTTAAGTTTCCAAAAATAAATTTTCAAATTTTATTTGTTGATATCAATGTTATAAGTTACTGTGTTATCACAAGATAATAACTACAATAACAATAAATCTGTTTTGGTTCATGGTTACACTCCCCCCTTATATTTGTTCATTCCTCAATCTTGAGGGATTTGGGATGATGTCTTCTTTGACTGCTTCAGGCTAAGAGGGGCCTTAGATATTATGTGGCAGAGGAAAGGAATTGTTTTGCTTGCAGTTGAAGATATTCCTTGTTCGGGGGGCTGGGACTGGTCCATCATCATCGTTTTCTTAGTTGTCCAGAGCAGACCCAAAGAACTGGAGTGTAGGAGTTGGCTGCAACTCTGCTGGGTTTCCAGGCTCAACCAGCAAATACACAATCCAACGATTTATATCTCTGAGAAATATTTTTAACAGGTACATTGAAAATTATAGGTTCAAATAAAAGGGGTAGAGGAATCGTGATTAGGGAAATTATAAATGAGTATAACTACGTTGTATCAGGGAAATAGAATTTAATATATTTCCAAATAGGGCCTGCTGAGAGGGTGTTGATTTCATGAGGCCATGTGGCTTGCCTCTGGGGTCTGGATGCCCCTAAAGCCCTCAGGAGCACTTTTGTTTGAAGCTTTGTTTGCTGTGGCAGTTGGTAAAATCTCCCGAGTCAGGCATAAATGTAATCTTCGGAATGACTTCCCGACTCACTTTGAAATCTCTTAGCTATAAAACACTGTTTTACTTAATATTTCCCCCTTCTAGTCAAGGTCTTTTTAAAAATGCATTTCTGATTAATGCTTAGTAATAATCCCTCCATGCCAGGGAGGCTCATCCCCAGTAGTCTTGTCCTATGTTGGCAGAAAGGTAGTGAGTTTATCTAAATATAATTTTAAGGTGGCAGAAAGCAAAGAGCTATACACAACCAAATTACATGACTTTTGCAGGTCTCCTGGTGCTGCAGCCATTTTGAGAGGCTACCCAATGTTTGGTTATGGTTGCTCAATTTGGCTACCATTAGGTATTGGGGTTCAAGACAGAGGATGAATGTGGCTGATTGACGAAAATAAACTGGCTATCTTTCGTCTCCTCCATGAACTACTGATGGAAAATCATGAATATAAGTTTCTGATAAAATAACAATTCCCTGTGTTCCTGTAAGATCCTCAGAGATGAGAAAAATAAAAATCTTGAAAGAATGTCAATAAAAATTTGGCATATGGCCTGAAAAATAAAGAGTAAAATGCCTTAAGGTAAAATAATGATGTGTAGGTCATGATGGCAGGAAGCTACATTACTCAATCCAAACAGACAGACAACAGGAACCACTATTCATCATTATTTGAAAGCATCTGTCATGGTTTTTGTTCTCATCTATATTTTGTCATCCATACAAAAAAATAAAGAAAATCATTGTTTCTTTGGAAAAAAAGTCTTGAGAAAAGTTTATGTGATCATTTTTAACCTGTTCTATCAAAACATGTAAAAATATTTTCTTCATCCTGAGTTAAAAACAAATAGCTAAAAACAAACAAACAAACAAACAAAAACAAATAGCTGCATACATTCAAGAGTTTATTTTTATGACCGAATTTGCTTCCCTGGAATGCTACTAAGTAGAATGATGTGTGCTGTGCATTTGTAAAGAACTGGTGACCTGGTGTCTTTTGTTGATGGTGTCAAAATCCCCAGGCTATGAAACCTGGACTGACCTGAATCTCAAGTGTTACACTGGACACACCCTGAGTAATTCAGGGAAGCCCGAGAAGACTGTAGTTCCTTCCTTTTTCCACAAGATAGCAATATTCCACCACTGCTATTTGCAAGAGGGACTGTGTTCTAAGTAGAACAAATGTGTTATTTAGTCTACAATCATTTTAAATTTTACTACTGACAGTCTGACAGGACTACTTAATATTGCAGGGTTAACCTTTCCAAGATTTTGTGCTAAATCTTTTTTATTTTTTTTTTAAACTTCCCTGAATCTGCGGTGTCGGGAAGAGAATACAATTGACTCTGCATTACAGCAGGCTACAATGAGGTTTGCAGCCCCATAGCCCTGGTCTAAGCAGGTGGGTGGAGAGGCAGAGTTACAGGCAGCAGCTGGTGCACCCATCACAGCACAGGCTCAGATTTAAGGTGCACTCTCAGCAGGTGGACTGTTCGGGGAGACTATTTAGCCTGTCGTCACTCCCCTGTCCAATAAACAGGGCCTTCCTCCAGACACAGAATGATGCCATATGGGAAACAAAGTTAGTTTCCTCAGGTTCTGTCATATTGTCCTCCTTGGGTAAAGGAAGACAGTGCACTTGGAGAAAGCGCTTTCTTAAAATTTTGCCTTTTACGACTGAATAGGCTGTAAGGGAAAGATACCACAACATATTCCCCAACACACCTGAGAAGGATGTTATTTGTAGCCTAAAAATGGCTATAAGAGAGATAGCCAGCACTGCAGGAGGGAAATGATACTAGTGTTATAGAGCCGCCATTTACAAAACACTCACTTGGCACCAGAATCCGTGCCTCATAGGATTTCCCCCATTTAGTCACTCTTTGTAACCTTGTAATGTCTTTGGCCCCATCTTAACGGAGTCTGAAATTTAAAGAGGTGATGTGGTGGGTTATGACACAGCTGGCAAGTACACACCAAATCAAGATTAAACCCAGTTTGTCTGACTCCAGTGGTGAAATGGTTAATCAACATGCTATAGTGTGTTTCAATAATCCTCTGAAACAAGGAAAGGGTCTCCCCCAATTGCTCATCTCATCCAGTTTATAAGAACCCTTACTGGCTTTTGAGGACCTATTCTCACTGAGGAGATATCTATAAGAAACCTCCCAAGCAGGTTTTGCTTTTGGTCCTTGGCTTCCCAGGTACCTGTAGCAAAACTGTGAAGAGCTATACTTCATGATGCTGTTTATGACTATGGAGCTCAGGCTGGTAGTGCTGGAATTTGAGGCCTTATAGAATATTAGGGAGTTTATATAAGGAAATCTTGGCCCCATTATTGGGGCCAGCTCATCCTAAAAAGTACTTTTCAATATTTTTGACAGAGAACATTTATGATTAGGAAATTTCTTGATGACCTCCCCCATGAATGAATCTGAAATCAAAGATGAGGTGATAGCAGGCTGTCATTTTTAATTTTCTGTTTCAATTGCCTCCTTGTCATAACCTGCTCTGTTTCCTTAACAAAGAAAACCAAGACTTTGAGGGTTGGCTGATGGGGAAAGCAATACACCAGAAATGGCCAGAACTAGGGAGTCTAAGTCAGCAGTAGGTTGGCTCCCCAAAGTGGAAAGCCCATGGTTGAGATCACATCACCTGAGATCCCTGAGATCCACCCAGGGTTGGATGCCAATTATCTTAGAACCTAGTCCACTGAGTATATGGGATTAGGAAGCTCTAGGCAAAGATAATGTTCCTTAGCAATTAAGTTACATCATCTTAGTTCAGGCATTGAACTATCCTCATTGCAAGTGGATACCAGTCAGCTACTAGGAAAACAAAGAAAGTTCAGGTATTAAGGACTGGGCAGCTTGTCCTGGTCTCTGGTTTCATAAAATGTATGATCATTTTACTATGTTTAACTCTTTTTAACAAAAGAGTTAAAATGAACCATGACAAGCAAGGAACGTACAGTGAGATTCTCTGGGTTGGTGAGACACATATGTGCCCAGAGACCCAATCCAGATGCATTAAATGCCAAGGTTGCTGAAGCAAAATAAGTTATGGTCACAGGTGGTAAGGATAGAGCTCCTTTTTACTGCCAGACTAAAATGGCCTCAAAATCCATATAAGGTAGAAGAATTAGGCTGGGCAGGTAATGAAATATATTCAGCATCTGATCCATACTCAGGTGTATACAAGAAGTATCCTAACACGAATTAACAAGTGGGCCTGGACTGCTTTGAAGCTAGAGATAGGACAATAGCAGTGTTCCATGTGCAGCCTCCATAGCCTGGAAGATTGCACATAATGTAATCCATGAAGTAAGGGGGAACCCACACTTTGTGCTGTGAGTGAAGGAAAACTTAAGTTTATCCTCTACAACTTTTGGAATATTTTACTGATTCCAGTTCTGGGATTAGAAATATTGGGGGGTGTACCACAAGGGTGAATAATAAAGTATCTTTGTTTGCCAGCAGTTATGACAAATACCACACAATGGGCTGACTTAACAACAGGGATTTATTGGCTCACAGTTTGGGCATCTAAAAGGTTGAAATCAAGATGTCATCAAGACTTGGCTTTCTCCCCAAAGTCTGCAGCTTCCTGGTGCCACCATCCTTGAGTTCCTTGGCTCTCAGCTCTGCCTCCTGTCACATGGTTACCTCTCTCCTTGTGTCTGCTCTTCTGGTTTCAGTTAACTCACTTCTGATGTTCTTGTGGATTTCTCCATCTGACTGTGTCTGATTTTCTTCTGCTTATAAAACACTCTAGTAATAAGGATTTTTTTTATATAAAAATATATATATATATATTTAAAGATATTTAGATTACACAAATGTTACACAAAAAATATAGGGATTCCCATATGCCCCACTCCCCACACCTCCCACACTCTCCCACATAAACGGCATCCTTCTTTAGTATGGCAATTCATTGCAATTGATAAACACATCCTGGGCGTTGCCATTGAGCATGGACCATAGTACACATTGTAGTTTACACTCTCTCCCACACAATAAAAATATATAATGGCCTATATCTGTCATTGCAATGTCATTCAGGATGATTCACAAGTCCCAAAAAAGCCCCCGTATTACACCTGTCTTTCCTTCCCCCTACCCCCAGTGCCCCCAGTGGCCACTGCTTCACATCAATGCTGTAATTTTTTCCATTGTTAGAATCACAACAAGGCTATAGTAGAATTCCAGTAAGTCCACTCTAGTCCATAGTTCATTCCCCAATCCCGAGGTTCTGGCATGGTGATGTCCACACCACCTCTAATTGAGAGGGGACGTCAATCCCATACAGCCGATGGATAGGACTCTCTTGATTGTAGTCGTAGGCTCTCTCATTTTCTTGGTATGGTGGTTGTCGATTCTCACCTCTTTGTTAGTTGTCCTGGGTGAGTCCAATGAACTGAAGAGTAGGTGTTGCAACTCCACTGAGGCTCAGGGCCCAGCTGGCACAGGGGCAGCCCAAGGATTCAAGTCTCTTGGACGTACACCTATCAACTCCAGCACCAAGTACAGGTTCAAATAGAAGGGACAGATGAGGCATGTGTAGGGAAGCTGTAACAGTCCAACTATGTCACTCTCAGGAGCACAAACTCCAAAGTATGACCCACTGACAAGGCACCAAACTCCAGAGCTATCTGCCCTGACCATAGGGCCTGGGTGTCTCCAGATCCCTCGGGAGCCCCATTATTTGAGGTAGTATCCACTTTGGCAGTCTGTGAGATCCTGCTAAGATGTGCATTATGTGATACCTCTGGGATGACCTTCCAACTCATTTTGAAGTCTCTTAGCCATATAAACTCATTTGTCTTTACCTTTTTCCCCCTTTTATTTGAGGACTTTTTCCAGTTGCATTGCTAGTTGGTGCTTGGTAGTAATCACTCAGTGCCAAGGAGGCTTATCCCCGGGGGTCATGTCCCACACTGGGGAGAAGGTAATGCATTTATATGCTGAGTTTGGCTTAGAGAGAGGCCACATTTGAGCAAGAAGGAGGCTCTAAAGAGGCAACTCTTAGGCACCCCACAGCACTAGGCTACATTTCAATGTCAAGAGTAAAGGCTCACAAGCATAGTCATCAATATCAAGGGTCCATCAGTGGAACATCCTCCTTCATCAGTCATTGTCCCTGCACTTGGGGGACAGTTGTTGCTCCATTAGAGAACATGGCAGAGCTCTCCAGCATAGGAATTCAATATTCTCTCAGTTATTGTGTGAATCTCCACCCACTGTGGCAATGCCCCATGAACAACTGAACACATTTATATACCTTATATGTATGTACAGTGATCCTCCCCTGCCCCAGTTGTAACCCTTCTGTGATCTAAAGCTTCTTCAAAAATGAAGCCAATAAAATAGCCAAATACAATTAATAGGAAAATGAAATAATAATATGGTAAGTTTAAATATAAGAATTAAAATACATAAAATTTAAAGAAAACTAATAATAAAATAAAATTTAAAAATTGGGATATTAAAAAATAATGAAAAATATTAAAATTTTTTTTGACATTTTGCCTTTCATCACTGTAATATCTGTTGTATTATATGTACAGTGACATTTTCTTCCATTTATTCCCCAGTGTCTTACTTTTTTTCATTTTGTTTTCAGAGAAGTTTTAGGTCACAGTAAAGTCAGATACAGAATACAGCGTACTCCCAATACGCAACATCTCACCTCTTTTCCCCCTTCCTGTATTAATACCTTTTTAAACGTGGATGGTACATTCATTACAACTGATATACAAATAGAGAAATAGTTACTAACCATGGTCAATGGTTTACATTATGGTTTAGATTTTAGACCGTACATTTTATAAATTTTGATGATATTTAACATGGCCTGTGTCCATCATTGCAAAATCATGTAGAACATTTCCACTGCCCACTAAATAGTCCCTGTTCCATATATTCTATTCCTCCCTATCCCCATCCTCAGGGCCCACTGAGACCATCCGGCTTCACTCTTTGGATGACAAGATTCGTAGTTACTTGCAGCAACACAGAGGTATTGACACACTGACTTGTCCTCCTCTATTGAGAGGATGCCTTTGAGAACCGCCCATGCCTTTGAGAGACTCCTGCCCCTCTGTTTGAGAACATATCAGTCCTCCCTAGGATGGAAGTCCAACTCCTTCCCACTCATTATGTGGGTCTCCACCTACTGATACAACACATTATGACAAATTGATCACTCACACATTCCACAGAAGCCTGCCCCAGGTGTGCTCTGTCCCGAATGACCCCCCCCATCCAACACCCTAAACTAGTAACCCTTCCTTGTCATATTGCTATAAGAGCGTTCCCAACTTTGTACTTTCAACCACATACTCACCAATCCCCAGTGTTCACCTGCTCCCTCCCCCAACCTTCCCCCCAGTTCTATGGACTGCCCAACCCACCCTTCCCACTCTACCACCTGTCAAACCTGCACCACCCAACCCAATACTTTCACTACCCTCCTGTCATATCCCTTCAATGCCCAACTACACACTTCCACCTTATCATAGATTACGCTCGTATGGGCATTGGCTCATAAACCTTCTTCTCCCTTTCTATCTCCTGTAAACTTATCTTCCAGACAATAGCTCTCTGAGTCTAGTAATAGGGATTTAAAGCTTACCTGATTCAGTTGGGCCATACTTTAACTAAAAATAACATCTTCAAAAGGTCCTACTTGAATGTGAAGGAAGATTTGTTCCATATTGTCACCCACATAAAGCAGATTTTGAAAAGTTCCTCATACGTACAATTTTCAGATGAGATAAAAGTCTCATGACATCCGCCATGTCTGCCAGGATGAGTAAGCGTGTCACAGCCGAGAGCAAAGCCCTTGCTGCCCGCACCATGGTGCCACGTTTCACCGATGAGCATGGGTCATCAGCGAACTCTGAAGACGCAATCCTCATTGTTTCACCTGGAAGACAAACATGGAGAGTCACGTGGTAGATCTGGGGTTTAGAGGCTGGCAGATCTATGGACAGAAAATTACTGCTCTTACTGCAAAACTCTGATGACCAGTTGGCACTTGTGCCACCTCCAAAACATCAGAGATCCTTTCAAAGGCAAATGCCTATGGACAGATGCTGTGGACCAAGCAAGGTGTTCTTTTCATACCGACATGTGCAATTCAGCTTTTAGCATCAATAAGAATATATTTAATGCCATTTTTCTAATACTTAAGATGAATTTTCCCTGAGTTTAGACATGTTCACTCTTCCTTTCCCTGTGAATCATGATGGTTACTAGACAGCTAGTTGAGATGACTGCCAGTTGAGGTACAAAGTTAAATGCTCCACACAGGAAGGACACTGAAGACCATGACCTCACTGACACTGTATTCCTCAATTGAGCTAATCAGGCAAGAGCAGAACACAGAGACATCCAAGACCTATTCTTCCAATCCTCTGCTAAGAAACCTATCCCTAATCAAGAGAGCATTTAGAACAGAATTGAATCAATTTCACAAATGCTTATTAAGGACACACTCATGTTGAGTTCTGAATGAGGTTCTGGGATTACAAAGGTGAAGAAGAACAGCCTGCTGTCACAGAGTCCAAAGTCTGATGAGGAAACAGGTGTGTAAACAAATAATCCTGTTACAGAGGGATTAAGTGCAATAATGCATGGCTAAGGATGTAGGCAACAGAGAGGAGGAGGCGATGTACTCAGTGTCAACTTCTATGGCTTTGAAGGATGAACAGGAGTACACCAGAAAAATAAAGGTGAGAAGGACATCCTAGGTGTGGGAACTTGATGCAAGTCTTTGAAACCTGGAGCAGCTGTCCAGGGCAGACAACTGCAGTTAATTGGGAGGTCATGGTGAGAGGAAAAGTGTATGGGGAAGGGAAGGACAATGCCTAGAATACCACATGAATATTTGGATTGTATACTTAACAAATGGGTAGCCACTCCTGAGTTTGAAGGAAGGATCTGATGTTAATAAACTTTTCTTTCTAGAAGATGATCTTGGCTACATTGCATAAAATAAATTGGAGAGGATAAGACTATGGCAGAAAAGCCAGTTAATAGGGCAAATGCAATTATAGTCTGAGAGAGCCATGATCAGGGAAAGAGGAATGTTAAACAGAGAAGAAGGGGATATTAGTGAGAGCTCGGAGACAGAAGCAAGGGATTTGGGGACTGAGTAGATATGGAGTCAGAGAGAGGATGGGGTTGATGATGAGTAATGTCACAATGCAATGGTTAGGTACCTAATTGTCTGATGGGACTCCAGTAGTGCAAAACAAAGGAAAATAATTTCCCTGGCCAGCGCAGTGGATATCTACCAGTGGTAGAGAGGCCTGGGGAAAAGCATATGAAGCCACAAAGGGGGCATGAAAGATTCATTAAACTTGAAGAGGAGAGTTAGTATGACAGATTAAATAATTTACAATTATTTGTTTATTTAAAAACAATTCATTAAACATTTTTTAATATAAATGATTAGTATTCCCCATCCATGAATAAAAAACCTAGCTTATTTAAAGGAAGCCAATGATTTCCTGAAAATCTTTGTGCTTCCTGTAATTAATCCTAAAATACAGGGGAAATAAAAACAAAACAAAACAAAACAAAAAACAACAACACTTCTTACCACTTTACAAGCAGACAAAAATATAATGTAATTCCTTACATTAGCATTGTATTTATTTAAACCCTCAGAGTGATACTTTTTATACTTGGGACATTTAATGTATAAGGAAATATAGTGCACTGTTGGAATTTTAAAAGAGGTTACCATTTACAATAAGTATGTTATATTGCCGACCAGCTCAATCTTTTATGCCTAGGCACAAAGAGCCTGATATATAATTATGGCCTGTAAGAAATTTATTTTTTTTTCTTTTTTTTTTTTTTTTATTATGGGTAAAAATCAAAATTCTCACAATACATACAAACATTTGCAAAATGATATATAAATATATGTGCATATATGTGTATTTGCTTACAAAAATGTTATTTATATATATATATATATATATATATATATATATATATACACACATATATTTTAAGAGGTGCTTAGATTACCTAAAATATTACACGGAACCCACTGGGATTCCCATGTTGCCCACCTCCCACACCTCCCACCACATCCCACACAAACATCTCCCACAGTGTGGCCCACCAACCTCAATGAACTTACACATCCTGGAGCCTTGCCACCAACCATAGACCACAGTTCACACTGTAGACCACACTCTCTCCCACTCAGTTCTGAGTGGTGTGTGCTGATTTAAAATGGCCTACATCCATTGCCACAACAGTACTCAGGACAACCTCCAACTCCCAAAGAAGCCCCTGTATTTCAACTGCTCATCCCCTCCCTACCCAAAAACTGTCAAGTGGCCACTGGCTCCACCTCATTGTTATAATTTCTTGCATTGCAAGAATCACCATATGTGAGCAAGAGAATACCATCAAGTCCACTCTAGTCCATAGTTCTTCCCCCAATCCAGAGGCGACTGGGATGGTGATGTCCACTCCAACTCCAAGTGAGAGAGGGCTTATATCCCATGGATATGGTGGGTGGGATGAAATTTAAATATTCATTACGTACTGGTACAAAAGTGAATTTTCAAGATGTATGGTCCTATACGACAAAATAAAATTTAAGGTAGAGACTAGCAACTAGGAGATACATATTCAACCCAAGTGTCCGACCCTTGCCACTGACATATAAATCTACACACCCACCCCCTCATCCCCACACAAAAGTCACCTGTAGCTACCTGTGTAGTGGGGTATTCTTTACCATGCACCGAAAAAGAACATTCTACACAAGACCAAATCCAAGGTAATGCTGAGAGAGTTATCACAGGCAAAGATATACAAAGTTCTAAGTGGTATTAATGGGCAAATCAGCCGTGGTTGGCATTGATCCATTGTCCAAGGGAAAGATAAATTTATTCTGTACACAAACCCAAGGAGCTACACAGTCAATCCCAAATTCTGCAGATTAAATTGATATGAGCCTCCTAGAGGGTCCTGAAAGGCATCCAGTCTCACCCCCCTTCCCAGCATGGAAGGGCTAGCTAATTTATTACTTGAGGTAGCATGCCTAATTAAACTGATTTTCAAGTTCAGACTTTCACAGAGTAGGTCAGCATAATGGAAGGTCATACAGATGCTGGCTATTTGGTCACCAATACTACTAAGAAGTAAGTGGGTGAAACTTAGCAGTAGAGAGGGCTCAGGTGGAGCTGTTCAACCTGGGGCTTACAGCAGGTGCCCCCGGAAGTAGCTAAGCAGATGTTCGTTTGAGAGTAAAGGCCCACATTAGTATATGTGACTCGGAAAATGGAAAATTCTCAGATTATTCAAAGATAAATAAAAGATGATTTAATTCAATTTAAATTAAAACCAAAATCTCAACTGATCCGAAGCAGGTACAAATGATTTCTTGTTGTTAAATATTTCAAAGGAAAACATTCTGAAGTCAGCTTTAACTTTAATGCATCTTCTATTCCTCTAGAGCTAGGATTACTGCATTGAAACAGAAATCCCTATTACAAAATGATAAGCGAGTTTATTACCATAAAATTAGCCATTTTCCCAGGCAACTGCTTCTTGTAAAAGACTAAAATATTTAGCAAAGGAACAGCATGCAATTCTAGGAAAGGAACTGGAACAGTAAAGAAAAGATAACAAATATCTGCCTGTTTTAAGTATTCTCTAGTTTTTCAATCTCATTTACTGGATCATATATACATATATAGTGCTTTGGTATAAAGCCTATTAGATAAGTATTGTTGTAAGTGCTTTACATATATTATCCACAGGTTAAAAAGAATGTGTCTTTAAAGTCGCAAAGCCTTGGTTCAGATCCTGAATCCTCCCCAACCATTACTAAATATGTAGGCTTGGCAATTATCCAACCTTTGCTTTTCAATCCCCTCAACTGTAAAATGTAGGTGAAAATAATTATAATCACCTCACAGACTGCACTCCTTGTGTCCACAATCATTTAGAAGCAAGAAAACATCTATACGTGTTTCTTATTGTTTTAAGGCGGAACATTCCAAAATAAACAAAACAAAACATAAATCCTAAATGATGCTTAACTTTCCAACGAGTGCTCATTTCTGGTTTCTATGCTACCCCTCATGCATTTGGCAGGATGCAAAATTGTGCGTAAGCTGGAGGAAATATCAACTCAAATGTAGATTTATGCAGGCCAGTAATAATAGAGAGAGAGGGCTAGCACGGGGAGGAGGACAGAGCCTCAGTGATGGAAAATCCAAGTGGGAAGCAGATCATAAACCTAAATGGCATGGATGGTATGTGGGTAATTCTTTAAAGGGTGGGCCTGGAGGCAAATAAAGAACTCTTAAATACATTATAAATGAACCATGTGCATTCTCATAGAGAAGAAAGGATAAATTATGGTAATAAGCTGGGTTCAGAGTGAAGAAAAGGAAAAATCAGAAATATTGATGGTCTTTAGATGCTGAAGAGGATTTAGCTTGTGTTTTCTTTTCACTCTTTCAGCAATGGCAGGCACTCTGAGTATGTCCTGTAGAATCAAATAATGGAGAATGAAACTAGAGTGAGAATGAAAATTAAGAAAAATGCAAGCCACAGAGCAAATGCAGAAAAACAGCCAGAGAAAGACCAGATTAAGAAATACAAAGCTACAAGTAGGCAGAGCAATTTCAATGTACCTACCGAACTTTGGGTGGCAATTTACCATTTCAGCATCTTATTATAAAATAAAGCTATGTTCCTTATGGGAATCGAAAAATGCAGATAATTAAAAGAAACAAGAATAGCAACCACAGTCCATAATTCTAATAACCAGAAGCAATCACCAAGGAACATTTAATGAGCTGTCTTCTAGAAACTTCTCTAAGCTATGTTTTTAATCATCAGCAATCATATAAAATACCTATAACTATATTCTCCTGTGTTTAATTATATAAATCGTCCTTTGTCTAATTATATAAATTACCTGATATTGATTATTTGTTAATATTTTTGATATTTCTCTCCCAATTACTTCCTGGAGAAGCCAAGGAAGAAAAAAGGAGCAGAAAGTCCCAATTCTCTTCAGTACAGTTTGTTCAGTTTTCATGATAACCTATGCCTGTCTCAAAGTTTTTTCATACCTATATTCCTTGAGGTCTGAATCTTAAAGTGTCCTGAGAAATGGATCCCTTAGAGCAATGCAGAAAATGGAATGTGTTTTCTGAGAAGAAAACAAGAGTAATGAGTTTTAATATATGACTGAAATTTCCCAAAATTTTGGGTCAGTTCTGCTGCTTACCAAACTGTGCATTCTCATTGAGCCACACACATATCCAGTGTAGGAGTAAACATAATTTACAGAATTTTAAAGTGGTAATTTAGTAGAGAGGATATATCCTCTAAACATCTTATTATTTTTATAATTTTATAGAGTTTTTGAAGCAATGTAATCCTTGAAAACCACTCACTGCTCTGTTAGCTAATTTTCAAGCATGGTAGGAAAATATTTATCCTCACTGACAGAAAAAGGAAACTAAATCATTAAATATATGGCCAAGGTTTTGAAGGCTGGAGAAGGCATAAGGTCACTAGAGGGCATCTTGACACATTAATGCCATGTTCCTTGGATCCTTTGTTGGAAGACATTGGTGAGTGTTCCTTTTACCAGAACCATCCAGAATTGGATGATATATATAGGACAGGATGAATCAAACAGGTGTCAATTTAGCTGAGGATCTCTGAACTAACTGCATAAAAGACACTGACGTATATCCTCTTCTGGGATGGTTCCAGAAGCAAGTATGACTCAAGATTCCTTTCACTTGAGGATTCTACTGGTTTGTGTCTATTTGGACTTAATATTTTAACCCATGGCTCTCTTTTCTTTAATAGGAACAGTTCTATTTTATTTAGGGCTCACGATGTGTCAGGTTCTGTTTGAAGAACTTTACCTGTGTTAACTCATGTACTGCTCAAGAGAACCTGATGAAGTAAGTGCTCTCATTATCACCATTTATACTCGAGGAAACTAAAGAGAGAAAAGTAAGAGTAAGAGTCCTTGCCTAAGGCTAGGCAACAGGCAAGTGGTAGAGCCAGCTTGAAAAGCCACTCTGCTGCAGAGTCTATGCTCTTAAAAACAGTGCTTTAGAAATATCTTTATTTTAACATCTGCTTACTGTATTGAAATTATTTACTTGCATGTCTCTACCCGGATCTAGAGGAGAAGGTGAAGATTGGTAAACAATTTTATTTGGCTAACAGAGTGGTGAAAAGAAGGAAGAGAAAGCACAGAAAGAAGGGAAAAAGGGAGGAAGGAACTAAATAGGCATTTCACCAATTATGCACAAGCTCTACCATTCCTATTATCTCAAATCAGAGCTGATTCGTGCCTATATACATTTGAGTCTTTATCCCTTTTCCATGCTCTAAGCTTTGTCAAAGTAAGGACCATAATTGTAGCCTATTAATACATTTTTCCTAGCACCTAGCATATATCTGATAAGGTATTGTTTTCATCCAGCAAAACCATATGGAATTGATACTGAAGCTGGGAGAAAGGGCAAAAGAAGTTTCAAATACAATCAAGTTCAACAATAGAAATAAAAATTGAATGTTTTCTTTTTGTTAAGTTGTTCTTGTGAATTCAGAAAGTAACAAGGAGGCTGCAACATTTGAAGAAAGAAGATACTGGTAAGTCCAGCTTTCCTTTATTTGCCTTCATAACTATTTGCTATTAAGAGAGATAAAATCTTAACATTTTTGGGGAAAATAATCGAGAAAAATGCAAGCAAAGCACTCCAGGGTGGTTATGACTCAAAACCATGACTACGGGAAAAGGTTGAAAATAAGAAATTCCCCTAGGCTCACAAATGATGAAGTCCTATATTTTCTAAAGTAAAATCTGCATTAAAATAAACTACCTAGATCATGGCTAAGAGTTGGCCAAGATGGCAGTGTAAATGCTCGAGGGTAATGTTCCCCCATAGAATCTTTGAACAACAAGCAATAACTGACAGAGAAATTTTTTCCTCAAAATTCAGGAAAATGGTTAAACAGTTTCAGAACTTGGAAATTGCCAAATGAAGAAAATGTGACTTTAAAATATAGTAGGAAAAGCTACTGGTCCCATACTGGCCCCTCTTGTGGCCCCTCCCTGGAATGGTGTGGAGCCAGCCTGTGCTATGGTTGTGTGTCCCTGGCCTTGTTCTAGAGGGAGGAAAATAACCCCTTGTGTGCACATACCACAGTGCCTTCATATGTACATCACTTCTGAATTAAAAACACTTGGAAAAATAGAAATAGAAGGAAACTCCCTCAAAAGGATAAAAGTCATGTATGAAAAACACACAGCTTATATCATACACAATGATGAAAGACTGAAATCATTCCCTCTAGGATCTAGAGCAAGACAACAATGTCCACTGTCACCACTGTTATTCAACATTGTACTAGAAGTTTTAGCCTAAGCATTAGTGTAAGAAAAAGAAATAAAAGTCATCTGAATTAGAGAGCAAAAAAAATAAAACTTTCTCTAAATGCAGATAACATGGCCCTATACATAGAAAATCCTGAAAATTTCACAAAAAAAAGGAATAGTGTTATTAAACAAACACAGCAAATTGTTGAGGTACAAGATCAAGAACCAAAAATCAGTAGTGTTTATATACACTAGTAATGAACAATCTGAAGTGAAAATCAAGAAAAAAAAATCCATTTTCAGTAGTAACCAGAGGAATCAAATATCTAGGAATAATTTTTTTTTATTTTATATATATATTTTTGAGTTTTGATTTTTGAAAGGTTACAAAATGTGACTTTTTTGTGGTGGTTGTTACCCTTAAATCCACACTTTTCCCTATTCACCAAAAACAGTAGAAATTAAGAGGATATTATATTTGAGTATAAATGTGATGGGGATAAAGAACTTTTAATTTAATCAAACATGACTTTCTTATGAAGTTCTGCTTTCAAATCTGTTGGCATTTTTGCAGTATTTTTTTTTTTTTAAGATGCTTAGATTTTTTTTTAAAGATGCTTAGATACACAAAAATTACAGGGATTCCCATGTTCCCCACCTCCCACACCTCCCATAACATCCCACATAAACATCTTTCATTAGTGTGGCACATCACCTACAATGGATATACACATCCTGGGGCTTTGCCATTAAGCATGGACCATAGTTCAGATTGTAGACCACACTCTCTCCCACACAGTTCTGCATGTTATATGCTGATGTAAAATGGCCTATATCTGTCGTTGTAATG
This sequence comes from Tolypeutes matacus, assembly GCA_026826555.1. NCBI lineage: Eukaryota > Metazoa > Chordata > Mammalia > Cingulata > Chlamyphoridae > Tolypeutes > Tolypeutes matacus. The sequence goes on from JAKSZT010054030.1 coordinate 8,423,408, forward strand.
TACTCAGGATAATTCCCAAGTCCTGGAAAAGCCCCTGTATTACAACTGCTTTTCCCTTCCCTGCCCTGGAAACGTCCAGTGGCTACTGGCTCCACATTAATGTTGTAATTTCTTCCATTGCTTGAATCACAATATGTCTACAACAGAATACCATTAAGTCCACTCTAGTCCATAGCTCTTCCCCCAATCCTGAGGAGTTTGGGATAGTGATGCCCTTTCCACCTCCATGGGAGAGGGGGCTTATATCCCATGGATATGATGGGTGGGATTATCCTGCCTGCAGCTGCAGGCTCTCTCCATTCCCTAGGATGGCCGTTGTCCATCACCGTCTCCTTACTAGGTGACTTGGGTGAGTCCATTGAGCTGTAGAATAGGAGTTGCAGCTCCACCGAGATTCCAGGCACAGCTGGCACATGGGCAGGCCAAAGGCTCCAGTCTCTGGAAGTACACCTACAACCTCCAGCATCACACACAGGTTTGAAAAGAAGGTACTGATGGACCATGTGCAGAGAGGACTTATTTGAGTCCAACTCTGTCACTTCTAGGAATAAATTTAACCAAGGACTTAAAGGACTTTTATATGGAAAACCATAAAACATTGCTAAAGGAAATCAAAGAAGAGCTAAATAAATGAAAGAACATCCCACGTTCATGGATTGTAAGAGAAAATATTTTAAGATATCAATTCTACCCAATGTGATTTATGGATTCAACACAATCCCAATTAAAATTCCAGCAGCCTACTTTGCCGAAATTGAAAAACTAATCAGCAAGTTAAGGGGCCCCAAATAACCAAAACCATTTTGGAAAAGAGGAACAAAGTAAAACAATGTAACCACTATGGAACAGTGTGGTAGTTCCTGAGAAACCTAAATACAGAATTACCCTATGACCTGACAATCTGTCTTCTAGGTGTATACCCAAATACGTACATACCCAAACAAATTGAAAGCAGGGACTCAAAAAAGATATTTGCTCACCAATCTTCATAGTGTCATTATTCACAATTGTCAGTAAATGGAAGCAACCCAAGTGTCCAAGAACAGAGGAACAGATAAACAAATTGTAGTATATGCATACAATGGAATATCATTCAGCCTTAAAAGGAATGAAACTCTGATACATGCAACAAATAGATAAACCACGAAGATATCATGTTGAACAAAATAAGCCAGGCACAAAAGGACAAATATCATACAAGTTCACTGATATAAAATAGTTAGAATAAATTCATAGAGTCAGAAACTAGAATACAGGTTACATGGGAACAGGGTGGAGGTAGGGAATGGGAAGTTAATGCTTCGTTGATACAGAGTTTCTGTTTGGGATGATAGAAAAGTCTTGGTAAAAGGTGGTGGTGATGGAAGCACAACATTGTGAAAATAATTAAATGCATTGAACCATACATTTAAATGTGGTTAAATGGGGAAACTTTAGGTTGTGTATATTAACATTAGAATAAAAATTAATAAAAAACATAGCACTATATAACAGGAAATCCTAGTTTAACTATGGACTTAATAGTACAATTGTAAAAATATTCATTCATCAATTGTAACAAAGGTATCGCATTAATGCAAAGTATTAATAACAAGGAAAACTGAGTGTGTGAGGGGAGTATATGGGAAATCTTATTTTCTGCATGTTTTTGTCTATAAAACTATAACTTTCTAACAAATTTAAGATATTAAAAAATATAAGCTACCTATTGTGAACATTTACTTCTAGCAGTGAATTAGCACAATTAGGTCTTTTGGTTATGATAAAGCAAGATAACAAGATCAATCTTTGACCTAAATATTTGATATGCAGAAGAAATTCACACCTGCTTATATTTTTAAACAATCCAACTTATCATACAAACCACATCAAAATGTTCTACAACAGAGTGGTATGTTGGTGAAGAGTTGTAGTATTGTATGAGAAGTTTACACATGTGCATGATTGTTTTGTAAGTTCACAACTTCTGTAAGAAAAAACATATTTAAAAATATAATAGAAAAAAAAACCACTTCAGAGTTATAAAAATTGGAAAGCTGCATGTTCCTTTGTCCAAAGGTAGTGCTCTCCGTAGGCTCTTTCTCATTCTTTTTTCTTCCAAGGAACTCGCTAAGAAAATAAGAAATCAGGTGCAGAATGACAGAAGACTATGGGGCCACTGTCTCTGCAGTGATTGTAAGACTAGAGAATTTCTGATTTGGATGGGACCTCCAGAGGCAGCAACCAACACCTCAACCTCATTTTACATAAACACAGATGCCCAAGGGGTGAACCACCTGGTGAGGTGGCATCAAGGCCCCTGGCCACAGTGCCAGAGTGTCTGTGAAAACAACCAAACAATATGACACCAGAAAATCAAAACTGCTTCACCTAACAAGACCCCAAAATATCTACTGCCCTGTTTCAGTGGCTCAAACTGCTCCAAGGACAAACGTGTGCTCTCATTTGATCTAGTCCAGTGTTCTTTACCCATGTAAATAATTGAGTCTGTTCCAGTGCAATTCCCGGCCCCCCATTGAGATATATCCAGTGTGCAAAAGTATGAAAAATGTCAGTAACTGATGATTAAGTGTATTGAATGTTATGAGCTATTAAACATCATTAGAAACAGTAATGCATCACCTTGCAGAAGGCACAGGTCATTAAGCATATGGATTTTAATTATTTCAGCTGTAGCCTTTTCCTGGGTTGGGAGAAAAAGAAGACATAGGGTAATTTTATGTTGTTGTGGCCAGACAGATTATCAAGCTGCAATATGACATGCTTCAAAAATGAGACCTTTGCAAGGACTGGTTAAATGTAGCAACAGCCATATTCCATAAAAATGTGATTATTGTCTTGGGCTCTATTTCAATGGGGGACCATAAACCTGGAAACATAAAGCAGTGATGTACTATGCTTAAGAGAAAAATGGAGTATAAAGGGTTGATACTGAACTCAAATTCACATAATATGTTTATATAAAAAAAGAGAAAATAAGCTGATGACATGCACATTTTATTATGCATCAAATGCATTCCTGAGATAAATGTATCACACCAAAATATATAAAGAAAGCCTATTGTAAATAGGTTTGTAAAGCAAATAAGCACCCAATAAATATGGACTTTTGGTATAAATCCAAAATTTCAATAATCCTGTATTTTTACATAAGACTTTATGTAAAAAGCATACTGTTGACTTATTTATATTCTTGTTAATAAATGTTCCTATTGATTAGTATCTCTATTCTCTTACAACCATGACCACAAATCAAAACCCACTGAAATTTCAGTAGCCTGATACAGCACTTAGTAGCTGAAATGTGAATTTAAAGATTTTATGATATGATGAGGAAAGGAACAAACAATGCCATAACTGGCATCTACCTTGGACAGCAGAGAGAAATCGGGCATCAAAAGTGTCAGTATCTAATTCTGAATAAAAGAGGCAAGCACATATCAATATGAAACGAAGAGGACACCCAGGTTACCTCATGGTGAGGAACTGTACAGGAAGTGCAGAGTAAAGGGGTAAGGACAAATTTAATGTTCTAATACCAAATTTTAAGGATCCCTTAGAGGATGTCATCCAACCTAACTCTCAACAGATGCATAATCCAAGTGGGTCCTTTAGGACAGAAAATCATCTACCTTCTGAGGAAGCCCATTCCAGTTTGATACAGTTCCAATCATTAGAAAAGATTTCTTCAACTACTTTGTCTTCGATAGGTCATTCTTAACCATTCACCAAAATTGAACCCTCTCTTCAATAGGGGAGATCTTGAGAGAAATTTTTAAGATGGTGTTTACAGAGCATGGTAATGTCAAAACTGACAATTCTTAGTCATTCCCCCAAGAACTAATGCTGTGTTTGGATTCTGAAAAGGACAATGAATACAAAAAGGAACAAACAGCTCTCTTCAGGTTTCCAAATGTTAAATACCTACTAACTAGTCATTCAGGTGGGATGACTTACTACTTTTATACCAACTTTTTTAAAAGAAAATTTTATTGTAGTATCATACATACATGCACATACATAAACAGAAAATGTATAGTAAAAGTTGTGAACTTACAGAAGAAACATGCATGGTGTCATTGAGAGCTCCCACATATCACCCCACCATCAACCTTGCATTGGTGTGAAACATTTGTTACCAACTATGAGCTAACATTTGCTTAATGTTTCCCCCAGTCCACCCAATTATTAACACTCTGGATTAGTATTATATCAACTTTTAAGCATTTAATCAAATTAGTGGAAGCATAAAAGGTTGCCAAAATCCTTTTTTTTTTGGGGGGGGGGGGCTGGGATCTGTTTTCTAGCATGTTGTAAAATATTGATGAGAAAATCACTAGTGACTCTGAGCTATTTTAGGATCTAAATTGCTACATATACTTAAAGGACATAGAACAAGAGCTCACTGATGGAGCCCAACTCTTCAATTTGAGGGGAGAGGACAAGTATAAAGAATCTTAAATGGCTTGTTCAAGATCACGCAGCTGACTGGTGGCTGGGTCCAGACCAGAAGCCAGTCTCTTGGCTCTGAGTTTTGTATTTGTTGCATTTTACCACTATACTACATTTCTTTGGAAATCTTCTCTTGTTGAAATGGTTTCACAAATACACAACTCAATGGCCCTATATTGTTCACTTAATTTAAGCTTTTTAAAATATCAGTTTTGATGCTTTGATCCTGCATTTCTAGCAAATATATTTGTAAGTTTCTATGATATCTAAAAATTGCTATTAGGAAAATTAAATAATAGTTGCATCACTGATTTCATAGATTCAAAGAAAAGCAAATGAGAAGTATTCGAAACATTATATAATTTGCACCTTACAGATGACAGCTAAATAAACAACCTTTGCAATTGCTACACAGTAAAATAACATCTCAAACTAACTTTTTCTGAAGTAGTCTTTGGCTAAACAAAACACAGGAACAATTCCCCTAATGAGAAAAGTTGATTAAGGATAGAAAATCTTATTTCACATTTCAAAATTAGAAACAAAACAAAAAATGTTACAAATGACTGGTATCTTGAACACGATAAACAGTGCTATGCTCAATTAAGTTATATTTTTCAAAGAAACATGGAAAAAAAAAGATTTTTCCTCCTTCTGGTTTAAGGATAAATGAAACAAAAAAGATCCGATTCTAGGATTTAAATGGCATAGTGTGGGAGCACAGAAGGCTCAAGCCATTGGGCACCTCCCACCCACATGGGAGGTCCTGGGTTTGGTTCCAGGTGCCTCCTAAAAAGAAGACAAGCAGACAGCAAACAGACACATAGAGCAGACAGCGAGTGCAATAAATAAATAAACCTTTAAAAAAAAATGGCATAGCGTTTGCTTTCATTTCTGACCTGCCATTAATCTTCCACTCATCACAGAAAATTGGGAGTTTCTTAAATGCAATTAAAACCACGAATTCTCTTTGCTGTTCTGGCAGTAGGCACCCAGATCTCCACTGTTCTGGCTCCAATGTAGACTTCACAAAAGGAAACACATCATCTAAATCAACATCGGTATATCGATTGCAATAAAACACAGCTAACAAAAAATATCTGTGCAGTGGGAGGATTTAGCAATAAATAATGAGCCAAGCTGATTTAAGGTAATCCAAAGCCCTAAATCCAAAAAGGCAAACTGCCAAAATATGCTACCTCAGCTTTCTTAACTTTCATGATCAAGAGCTCGTCACTAGTCATGACAAATTTCTGACAGCCTTCTCTCCTTCCAAATCAAAAGTATATTTTTAAAAATAAGTGAAATAAAATTAAAACAACATCAATCTTGATGTCCCAACAGGGTGACACAGAGCCTTGGAGGTGAGGAAAATTGGGGGCTTAGGGGTTGGAAAGTGACAGTTGTGGTCACATTGCCTGAGTGTGCAGAACTGATCGTATGAGCCTATCTATAAATGTGTGTTTGTGTGCAAAGTGTATAAAGTTTTGTATTTCCTTCATCCTTTTATTCATTCAAGAAGCATTTTTGAATTACTTGTCATGTGGCAGATATTTACTAGGTCCTACTAAGATGAAGTCAGGATTACTGATCTTTACTTACTTCCAATCTAGTAGTTCTGAAAGACTCAGCCAACAAGGATATGTTCATCATGAAAATGTAGAACATCCATAGAGAAACGGTCACTGAGTAGGCATTCTTTAGAAAATCAAGAAAGAAGCAGCAGCTGTATATAAGGGGTTGGGAATTATGAGTATGTAGCTATAGTAGTAGGTTAAGAGTACCCCAAAAGTACTAACACATATTGAGTTTAAGGTTTCCTTTCTTTCTTTTTCCACAAGTGTTTTTAGCCATGACTCTAAGAGAGGCTGGAGGCTGCCCACATATTCCTCCCCCTTCCCACGCAACTCCACCAGTCCCTGCTGGTTGTTAAAGGACAAAGCATAGATGAGAATGTCCCAGGCAAATGCATTCCTCATCATTAATTAGTTCTTTGGGGCATATTGAGCAAGTCTGACTCATGAGTGAGACTTCACGGCTTCTCTAACCATTTGACTTCAGGACAAAAATGAAAAGTGGGCTTCAAGGGTTCTGGAATTCTATCTGCTGGGCCCCCTTTGATTTTCTATTAAGATTTCCAAAGGCACAAGACATTTCTTATCACAGAAGTTGCATGAAATTGGATAGAAGTAGAGAGAGAGGAAAATAGAAAACAGATCACAGAAACAGTGAATTTCTTTTCTCTCCTTTCCCTGGAAATGTGATCAGTTACTTCAGTTGACCTAATGCAGGGGATCTAATGTATCAGGAAACATAGGTACAAATAACATTTTACAAAGTATGATAGTTAATTTTTCATATACTATGCGCAATCTTTACCTCCCAACAAACTTTCTTATGAAATACATTACAATTCAAAGTAAGGATCCAATTGTTAAACTAAAGAAGCTAAAATAGATACACTATTTTGCTGTATCGCAAGACATTTGGACACTCTTTTTAATGCAGGGGTTCTTAACCTTTTTTGTTCCACGGACCCCTTTGCCAGTCAGGTAAAAACCACAGACCTCTTCTCAGAATGTAGCGGCAGATAGTTTTATTACACTCAACATCGGCATGTCTTTAAATTGAACTTTAGGATTATTCAAAATTACATTCTACAACTTTCCCATAATTTCAATACCTGATAACCTAACACAATTCAACATCTGTTCAAATGGTCATTATTGGCAAACATTTAGAAATTTGAGTTTTCCCACAGCATCGTAAAACCATCTCCGCCATCCTTACCAACCTTTTTGCAGAAAGTTATCCACTGCACTCAGAACACACTACATCAAAATAAAAATCATATTAAGCCCACACTATACTGTGTATTATTTAATAAATATATCACACACACACCAACATATACCCACAAGAATAATGTCTTTTTCAATTTTCAATTCAAGCTCAAGAACTCCCTGAAATCTTTCCGTGGACCCCTGGTTAAGAACCCCTGCTTTAATGTTTCAACAATTGGACCAATCCTCAAATTTTCTTGCCAATCTGAGAGTCTTTCTGCCTCTTGCAGGCTGCCCCCAAGTGAAGCAAGTCCCATTCTGTGATTCTTACTGTTTAATTCCTTTTAAGTAGAAGTGGGAAATTAGTGATAAATGATTTGAAGGTTGCACTATGAGCATTTGCCAGTAAACATAGCTGTGTAGTCCCTTGGTAAACATATTTCTCACTACAAATTAATAAACTAGCATCAGGAGTGTAATTTGACTTTCCATGTAGGTCTGCCTATAGGGAACAAATATTCGGGTCATGCTGATGTTAATGTTGTACTCTGTATGACAGCATAATAAAGATTAATAGCTTACATGACTTTTTAAAGCAAATGCACATTATCATATAATTCTTAAGTCACCTACACAAGCTGGAAATGGAGTGACTGGGCAGCAAAGGCCCTGGGGCACAGCTTGGGAGTTTGATGTTTGATGGTAGCAGGTAAGGCAACTGTTTTTGAACAATGGGGGGGGGGGGAGGGGGCAGAGTGGTGGGTAGGAGCTCATTTTCATCTCCTACTTTGAGCGGGAAATGGCTCTTCTCAACAAATGGAGTTTTAAGGAGAGGGGAGGGAAGACGATGCAGATGCCAAAGAACCTGCAGACATAAAGTACTTATGCTTTAGAGATGCAGAACTGAAGCATTACTATAACCAGGCTTAAAAAGCAAAACTTTAAGTCAGCCACGGTTGGTAATCAGGTCCAGGAAATAAATTATAGACATCCAGGGGACAGTGGCAACCAAGACATAGAGGGGTGATCGGGTCCAAGTCCACCGAGAGGCTACCACCACAGGCACAGCAGTCTAGGGATGTCAGTAAAGTGGAAAAAGAGGCCAACTAGAAATCCATCAAGCACCTCTTACCGGATACCCTATATAAACATTGGGTAGTAAATTATATTTAATTCTCACATCTGAGGTTGGGTTCAGTAATTTTTAATATATTTGACATCTTCACATTATTCTGAGCTAAAGAACTCTTTCAGGTATAAATAAATGCATAAGCATACAAACACAATCCCATAAACTGCCTACCCACTCCACCCTATTTCAAATACTCCAGAGTTAAGGGTTTGGCACGAAGAACTGGCAAAACCAATAAATGGCACCATTTATAGAATTTAGCCTTAAGGCTTCTTTTGCCTGGGTGTGTTACAGAGTATAATTACATTTGAGAATCCCCAAACCTAATGTTTTCAATAATCAACAGATGCAGCTAGGGAATATTAACAAAAGTGGTAGCATTGCAAAAATCTATTTTGCCCTATCCTACGTGGATCTACACATTAATAAATATTACTTCCAGTTACCTTTGGCACTTCTCCCTCTTCCCCAGACTCTAAGAATACACGATTAAATGTCGAGAATCCCTTCCAATTTTGGATACTACAATGCAAAACACACCAGTAGTTGCCATTTATAAAGTACTCATTACATTCCAAGCACAGTGCTAAGCATTGCATATACATGACCTCACAATGAGATGAGCAACATTAGTTCCATTTCAAAGATGGGAAAATAGTGGCTTAGCTTAGAAAGGTTCATTAATTAGTCCGAAGCCACATAGCTAGTCAGCTTCAGGCCTGAGATTTGAATCTAAGACTTCTGGCCTCAAAATCCTGTGATCATAACCACTGTATCATAAGCCAGTTTACTGGTAGGAAAACACAGAACACAAAGGATTGATGGTGACAATGGTAGTGATGATGATGACAGTAAAGCAATAACAGCTAACCTTGATAGAGTGCTTAATTTTTGTCAGATTATATTCTAAGTACAACATTTACTAATTTAATCTTCACAAAATTCCTATGAGTTAGGTATTATCCCAATTTCATAGACAAAGAAACAGAGACACAAAAAGGTAATTTAATTTGCTACTAACCAAAAAAAAATTGGTAATGGAACCACAATTTTAACCTAGAAAGTCTTTCAACAGAGATTGGACATTCAACCACATCTAGGATAATGTAACCATTTACATGCTGTGGCAGATTTAAATTATTTTATGAATGCCAAAAAGAGAAAGATTATGTTTGTAGGCTGGTCCACTCCTGTGGGTATGAGATCATTTTTCTATTGGACTACCTCAGTGAGGCATGACTCAGGTTGAATTTTTGCCCTCTTGCTGGGTCCGACAAAAAATGAAGACACATGGGAAAAGAGAGCTCTGCTATTTTTGACCCTACCATGTGACAGAAAGGAGAGGTACAAGCAGCTGAGGCTCTGGGGAAAGATGAGCCATTTGCCTGATAGCTTGTAACTGAAATCGAGAAGAAAGCAGAGCAGCTGAGCCTGAGAGAAGAGGCCCGGTAAGAGACAAGCCCTATGCCTGGTTGTCCTCAGCTGAGCTCCAGGAGAAGGTACAGCCCTGAGGGGAAGGCAGAGACCAGGCAGAGCTCTCCCACCATCTTGCTTCAACACAAGACAGCTAACTTGGTGAGAAGGCATCTCTTATGGTACCTTGAGTTGCACTTTTCATGGCCTTGGAAATGTAAGCTTTTACTCCACATAACTACCCTTTATAAAAGCCAACACATTTCTGGTACTTTGCATTGGCAGCACTTTGGCAAACTAAAACACATACTAAGCAAAACATTAAAAACCACTGAGGAGCGGATGTGGCTCAAGCAATTGAGTGCCTGCTTCCCACATGGGAGATCCCAGGTTCAGTCCCCAGTGCTTCAAAAAACAAACAACAATCAAACAAACAAAATAACCAACTCAGGGAAGCCGATGTGGCTCAGTGGTTGAGCATCAGCTTCCTACATTTGATATCCCAGGTTCAATCCCCGGCCCTAGTACCTCAACAAAACAAAACAAACAAACAAAACCCAATAAAAATGCAGTATTGACACCAATGGTAATTGTAACATTTAATATTATTTTGTGGCTATATTTTTAAAAAATAATGGTTTAAATAAAATCTAGACATTAAAGTGTGATGTTCCCATGAACTATAATTATAATTTTAAGGAACTGGGTCACTACTGAAGGAAATAAAATTACAAGGGCATATATAAAATAAGAAATATAAGAGAAGAAGTTTCTTGTATCTTATTATAAAATCAGACAAATAAGTACATGTACTGGTCTTGTTCACAGATGTCCATTTAACAACATTGTGATTATCATGTTGTGATCAATCCCAATTCAATCTTATCCATAATTAGGGACAACTTTAGAAACTTCTTTAATCTGAAGTTAGACAACAGTCTAAGAGCAAGTCAAATAATCTGACTTATTTTAGTCTATAGAGTGTCATGCTTTGTGTTATGAGGTCCTAGTCAAAGTTTCTTCAGTAAGACTAGGGAAAGATTTAAAAGATTGCTTCTTTTTCATACAAAGGTAACGTATTGTTCTTCCAAAGTAACCACACCTTATAGTAGAATGAGGAATCAATAATCATCTACAGTGCTTAGCCTGCTTTGCATCTATTAGGCACACATAGTCCCAATAATTAGAGACCAAAAGAGGCAACCAAATGATCTAATACTCTATCACATGTTGGATTTTGGTTAGTCATTTTAAAATCCCATCCCTCTAAAGAATTAGCATTTCTAACTATGTATTGGTTATCACCTATTAGCTATTGTCAGTTATATGTAGAGGAGTCTCTGAAACTTAGATTATTTTTTACAGCTACTTGGAATTAAATACCAGGTCTAACATTTTGTACTTGTATGACCTTGTGAAGTTACTTAACCTTTCTAAGCCTCATCAGTACAATGAATAAAATAGTGCCTGTTTCATAGGTTTATTTTAAAGGATAAATGAAAGAATGTGAGGCACTGAATGGCATGAAATAAATTTCTAAAACACCTGGAAATGCATATAAAACACAGTAGATGTTCTTATAAATGGGAAGGAAATCTCTGAGCGTCCCAAAAAAGAAAATACAAAGAAAGAAAGAAAACTTGGAATCCAAATGTCAAGCTGATTCTGAAGTATTGGTAACCTTAGGGTTATATCCCACCTCAATAACTTAAAAGCTAGAGCTTTATGGCCACACAGGAGATAGGAGAGTGTATTTACCCTTGCAAGAGGTCAAAGTGTAATCTTGTCCACTCAGAATAAAATTTAGATACTTAAAATATGATATCCTTAGTGAGAATATTAACTAGAAAAAATTTACCTCTGGTCAAGGGAAAGGTGAAGAAATTTATCTGTCTTAGCCCAGAAAAATGTTTACATATATAATAAATTATAACCATAGGTTTATCTTCACATAGTTGTAGAGTATTAATTTAAACTATCTGCATAGTCTAGAAAAACCAGAACAGAGAAATAAAAAAAAAAAAAATAGTCTGAGTTTGGTGATCTTTGGGATTCCCGGCAGAAACAAAATCAAATACTTTCTGGAAGAATGCATAGGACTGTCTCAGATAAGGCTTAATTTTTTAAAAAATTAGGAAATAGTTCAAAAATACAGAACATGCAGTGCATGCACCTAGTGAAAGAATTAATGATCCAAGAATTTCAGATAATGGAACCATAGAGTACAAAATATAATATTACTATTTTAATATTAAATATTTATAAAGTATAAATACTTATATAAATATAAAATAATATAATATATTAATAATTTTATAAATATTTATAAAAATAGAAGAGGGATTTGAATACATGAACCAAGAACAAGATACTATAAGCTTAACAGAATAACATTAAAAATAGCAAGTTAAATCTCAATGGAAGGAAAAAATAGATTAACCACAATTTAGAAGAGAAACAGTGAAGTGGAAACAAAGGTGAAGAAATTTACTGAAAAAGGAGGACAAGAGTCAGAGAAATTGAAAATTAAAAAAAAAGACATAGAGAACAGACAGAAATTTTTGAATGTAATTCTAATCAGAGTTGCAAAGAAGAAGATAAACAGAATGAACAAGTGGCAGTATTGGTAAAATAAAGGCTAACAACAGTCCAGACTTGAATGAAACATGAATACTCTGATTCAGGAAATCTAACACATAGCAACCAAGATAAATAAAAAGAAATCTACAATTTATTTTTATTTACTGAATTCACTTCATATGAAAACTCTAGAATCCCGAAGTCATAGAGAAATCTTAATTTAGCTAGAAAGAAAAGATAGACCACCTACAAAATAAAGGCATATTTTTCTACAGCATGCTTTCAATGGAAAAATAGAAACAAGAAGATAGTGGCATATGCCATGTGCTCAACATACTAAGAAAAATAACTGTTAAAACAGAATTTTATACCTAGCCGAAGTTGTATTCAAAATGAGAGCCAAATAAAGAAAGCTCCAAAAGACTATGAGACAACTTATTGCCAAAGACCATTCTATAGGAATCACTAAAATTTATTTATCAAGAAGAAGGACTAGGATTCAGAAAGCAAAGAATGCAAAAGATCAAATGAAATAATATGCATAAATAACTTAGCTCAGTGCTTAAGTAGCACATAGAAAACACTCAATAATAAATTGTACCAAGTAGAAATTCTTGTGCCACCACTGAAGTAGCAGTAGCAGTTATAGTTGTAGAGTTTTTAATATGGATGACCAATACTATTTTATTGATTCTGGTGTCTAACTTTCATCTCATACATAATATCAATGATAAGCTATTCTACATACACGTGATTTCAACATTCTACCTTGTGTTGCATCTAAATAGAATTCACTTTAAAAATACTACTAACTCAATCTTATCAGTATTTCAAATAATTACACAGTCCTCTACATTTCCAGACCTACTATACTGACCAAAATTCTTACCATGTCACCCAAGACCTTACAAAAGGGCTAAATCAGTCCCCAGTTATTCATTTCATTTCCTTCTTTCAATCCAACCTATGTTCAGCAGGAAAAATCATCATTAGTCAAATCATGAATCAAAACATTTAATGATTGTTATAATGGTATGTTTTCACAGTAAGTCAAAAACTCTAATCATTAAGTGAATTAAGCAGGGTTCTCCAAAAAACCTGACATAATATACATATATACATACACAAACACACATACACACAAGTATATATTAAGGGATTTATTATATGATTTTGATTACACAACTGTGGGGATTGAAAAGTCCAAATTCTGTTGGGCAGGATGCAGGTGCAGAACTGTGATGAAGGTTTCCATGGATTCCACAGGAGAAGCTGGCTTGCTGAATTAGAGGCAGAAATTCTTCTTTCTGACTTCTGAAATCACGAGTTCTCCCTTTAAGGCCTTCAGCTGATTGGAGAAGCCTTCTCTTGTTGCTAAAGGCAATCTTCTTCATCGATTGTAGTTACAATCAGCTTTCAATACAATCAACTAACTATGTAAATCCATGGAATACCCTCACAGTAATAATCAGGCCAATGTTTTCTTGACCAAACAACTGGACACCATAACCTGGCCAAGTTGACAAATGATCTTAACTATCACATAAGTTTTAAGGCATTCTTCCAATAATCTGTCCTTTATTCTTTATTTATATATAGCCTCTTGTCACTTTAGCTTATACACTACTCTGGCATGGAAAATTTTCTAGCTTTTACAGAGCACATCACTTTCCTTCCTGCCTCTACACTCGTCCATCTGCTTTCTCTACTCACCATGCCCCTGCATTTTGCCATGGTAAGAACAATCCCATCAGACCTAGAACCCGTTCTGCATTTCCCTGAACTATGGAAAGCTGGCCTATGCAATTTTAGTTATTCCCAGTAATACATTCTTTAAAATCCTCAATGAAATATTACACCGAGTATAATTCTAATATGAAATGCATTTTCTTCTTTCCTAATTCTTTTGAGAATAGTAATCCATTCAATGAATGCAATATCCCATTATTAAATGGAATTTCATGTTTCGCTATTCTAGATAGCTGAGAAAGCACCACTGAATATAGATGACTAGCCTAGGAACTCAATCATACTTAATGCTTATATCACAGTCCCCTAGGAATTACACCTTGCATAACATTATTTCTTTTTGCTTAATTGTGGCTTCTAAAATAAAATCCGCCACTTAAGGAAATCACAAAGGTCTGAAGAATGAAACAATAATTTTGGGGGAAGAGCTGAGTTATTTTCCCATAGATTGAAATTATTTATAAACTATTTATGTTCAAAATAAGTTTGAAATATTTACCTATTTTCTAACTGTAAGGAAATGAAAGGTAAGTGTGGATTGAGGTGGGGAATGAAAATAAGGAATGGACTGCCCCACAACCCATCTCTAACCCCATCCCTACACCATTATGCTCACTTGAGGGTCCACTGACAAAGGCGGACGCTTGCATCCCACATGCGAGAAATGTTGCATTTAAAAAATATTTTGAATCTATTCTATATGTGAACTTTGTTGTTAGAGCACTGCACAATTATTCAATTATCATGACGTCCCACAAAAGTTTGAGCATGCAGATTCCATTAAAATTCACATTCACTGTAAAATTTTAGTCATCAAGGAGTGAGCCTGACAGAACCCCAAGCTTCCCTAATGATTGTTCACCCAAAAGAAGCAAGGTTGAAACATAACCAACTTAAGGAGCAAAAGTAGCAGTGTTCTGAGCATCCAGGGAGAACAACATGTTGCCAAGAGGATCTGATGCTCCACAGTTTAAACCTAGTGGGTCTTGTGAGGCTGTTGTGTTCAGATTGACAGGAATTGTTTGTAAAAAGTGCTCACTTCCATGCAAAGCAGGGAAGTGAGCCAAAAGTGGAAGGACGCAGAGGAAACAAGAAACAGGAATATTTGAGATCCTCAATGGCAGCAATTAGAAATGGTGCTAGAGCAGTGAGCAGCAGATACTGCAGTGTGCCAGTCAGTAAGGAGAGAAAAGAATCAATGATGAAGAAAGGAAGTTCTGCAGCACAGAAAGTATCAAGTGTCCTTTAGTTCTCAGTCATCTAATGGCATCACTGATTCCAGGAAGACACAGGTCAGATCTGCAGCACATGTAATCAGATATGCAAGGAGGTATGGACCAAAATCTATTAAAATCTCAATTGTCCGGGGACCAGTTGTAGCTCAGTGGTTTGAGCACCTGCTTCCCATGTCCGAGGTCCTGGGTTCAATCCCTGGTACCTCCTTAAAAAAAAAATTCAGTTGTACATATGAGCACTGGCTTCCAAGTTAAAGGATTATAAAACTTACCACCTGGTAGCTTACTGGGCAACTGTTAGTAGATAGCCTGCAAAAGACTCAAATGTTCAATCATTTTCCTACCTATATCAGCTGATTGATTCTATCTGGAAATTTCACTGCAATTTCAAATATAAAATCGTGTTAAAAACCTTATTTCATGAGAAAATTGATCCATCATGCATTCAGTATACAAGACTTTTAAATAAATAACTCAAAGATAGAATTTTTAATGTTACTTTTGCCTGGACTTTCATTAAATGTCAAACAATAAGAAGTTCTTTATAAATAGAATATGGGTTAGTGTAATGTTTATAACTCATCTTCAAAATCCCTATGGTGACACTTCTGATATTCACTGAATGATATTCTTAGTGCATATTCATCATATGTCAAGCACTATGCTAGGTGATAATTATAATGTCATAACATAATAGTTAAAATATGTCTCCTTCCAAAAACTCTAAGGCCTGATATCTAATCAGTGTTGGTTGAAAGAAAAATATCCCTGGGTCCAGTAGTAACACTGAAATGACAACATTAAAAAAAGGTGTTGAGTTAAGGGTAGCTGGCTGCAAATATAACCAAGTGATAAGTTTCTGAAGATAAGGAATATCACTTGGGAAAAAAGCTTTCTTCAGTATTTGAGTCAGTGAACAGGAAATACTTGCAGTCTACTTATATGAAAAGGAAAAAAAGGATCTAAAAGCTAATTGCTGTCAGTCATTGTCCCAGGAAAGCAAGTTCCAGAACAACTGCTGGAACTTGTGCCTGTTTATGGGCTGCATTATTTAGCAATTCCACTTTTAGGTAGATTCTATCAAAACAGTCTGGTACTTGTCCACGAGGAGATGTGCACAAGTATGTTAACTACAGCCGTTTGTGCTGTAGGCATATAACATTGGAAACAACCCAACTGTCCATCACTAAGAAAAGAGCTAAACTGTGCCACATTCATCTAATGGAACAATATAAGGTAATTACAAAGAATGAACTAGTGTTTATATATCAGCATGTGTAAATTTCAGAAATACATTAAGTTTAGAATAATGCAACTTGGAAAATGATATTGCCATTATAATACCACTAATATAACTATTAAATAAATTCCAGGTAATAATATGGATTATTAGTGAATGGATACATATATTGCAAAAGGAAATTGAAGCATTCTTCATGGTAAAACTGTTCAAAGGAAGGGGTTGAAGAAGAAAAAATAGACAGAAATATTCCAAGAATATGTTTGTATTGTTTTATTGGTTCATACTTGGCAATAAAAGGATCAGATGGGGTGTTCCAATATTAGCACACCGATTTCTCTGGACGACCTACAGTGAAGATGAAGGAAGTCAAGCCTTACCAAGGGAAAGGATCTCCTTCTCCTTTACCATCCCAGCCTTCTAAGACAATCCTGTTGTTTTACATGTCTGAGGCGTGTTGTCTAGAAAAGGTAACGAGTACTGAAGGGAGTTCCTAACAGTTTCCACTGCAATTCACTGTCTATGAAGACAGAAGGGTGCTCTAAGTACTGCTTTTGATCTGGCAAGGAGTCTGACAAAGATGGCAATTTCTGTGTAGTTAAGGGAAAGAACAAAACATTGAGTTCCTAGGCTAGTTCGCAAAGGGAATGGTGGGCAAGAGTGGGGGCAAGGACAGTGACACTGGAAGACAAACTTCTGCTTTATTAGTTTGCCTGTGGCCAGCCTTGCCCTCCAACGCTACTGCACTTTCAACCTCAATATTGGCCCTCTTGAGATCCATGGAATGGGACTATTTATATGAAGCCTTTGAGTAAATTCTCCAACTCTAATGCCGGAAGATTCTAGGCCATCACAAACACTAGAGCCTTCCTGCCTGAGTTTGGTGAGTGTTCTCATTTATACGTACCTTCACATGTTTCATGCAATTTACCTTTCCTGAGGGTTTTAGTTTGTCTCATAATTAAATTAGCTTCATTTACTGAGAACAGAAGTGACAATAGGGAATTATAACCAGTATCAACAGAAAGCCAAATCAGATGTAAAATTTAAAAGAATAGTAAAAACATAGCAGTTGATGGAAAAACATCTGCGTATACTCTTGATGTTGTCTCCCTCAGGTACTGTTGATCTGGAATAACCACCGTGAGGCCTCACGTGGCACCCAGGAAGCCTTCCACAAATGCTCGTCCTGCTTAGTATTCACTGACTCGGGAACGTGTGTACTGTGCCTGAATGCTGAAATGAAACCACAGGCAGGCCTGCTTTTATTCGGATGCACAGGAAGATAAAAGTGGATATTCAGTCTCTATCAACATCTCTTTCAGCAAACAAATCCCGATACAATCAACAATTGAATTGTTCATATAAAGATAAGGGCCAGAAACTGCCAACCTGAAAACTGCCAAGTTTATGGTGGTTAAGGACAGATAAAAACCAGGCAGTATCAATTCTGCCATAAGAAATAACTTCCTCAGGTGGAAGTTAAGGAAAATAAAAATAGGCAGCTCTTTATTAATGCTACAAATCTGCCACTGGATTGGTAAATGCTTTATAAAAATCAGGGAGGCCTGGATTCAAGTTGGAACATTCACCATGGGGAATTAATCATGTATTGTTTCAGAAAATAGCTGTGGAACACTTTTAAGTTCCTCTAGGTAGTGGAGGAGTGTTTCCTTTCACAGTTTGTTGCATATCGAACTTGGCTTTTGCCATCCAGGTCGTCCATTTGAGAAATGTACCAAGTGTTATAAATGAGAACGAAGCTGGGGGTGGATCACAGAGTGAGCAAGTGAACGGTGAAACTGAGGAGTTTAATGGGGAAATGATGATAGATGTTTTATTTTAGAAGCCAAACTGGAGGAAAAGCCAAATGCATTAAGGAATACATAAACTGCAATTTGATTTCATATGCCTGAGAAGTTTATTGAAGAACACTGGACATTTTCGAGGATCCAATAGAAAGCAAAACTGAACAAAATGCAGAAATTGTTCATCATTTGCATGAAATTTACTGGAGTATTTATAATGAAGGAGGAGGCCAAAATAAGTAAGCAGGAAATAAAAAGAAATATTGGAATGCAAACTTTTTAAAATTGAAGGCTGTAAGATTAAAATCGCTCTGGTAATGATTTTTTTTAAAGTGTACTCTCAGAGACTAAACATGGAGAACAAAAGTATCTGTCTATGCAAATGACAATAGGAATTGGAAATGAGGCATGAGAAATAGCTGAATTACCAATTACCAGGCAACAGCCTTTCTAGAGGAAAAGACTGGAGTACGACACAAATGAGTTATCGCATTTCATAATATGATTTTAGAGTTAAATAGTATTGAGAAGATTGAGAGAAGGATTAATGCTTCTCAGTTATGCAAAGCAAGAAGGACAGAAAAATTCCTTGTTTATATAAAAACCTTTTTGAAAAACGATAGGTTTGAAAAGGAATTCTGATCTGTTAGCATTAGGATTTGACTGATGCAAAGCCTTAAAACCAAAACACTGTTAATATGATTATCCTGGACTTAGCTGAAGGAAAAATGAAAAACAATTTAAAGGCAACTGTGATATACCAGAAGGAAAAAAAATGAACCTTCCCCTTATATCTAAATTTATTTAAATATTTTTTAGTTTCAGGACTAATACCCAAGTTTAACAGCTCTTTTTAAAAAATCCCAATGAATTTATGTCTATTTGTAAGGAGAAAACAATTACATGTTTTTTATATAAAACTCAATGATTAAACAAAATATAATAACTTGGCTTGTTATGTTCACATTTATCAAAAAGACTGATTTATGGTTTTCAAAATTATGCATTTAAAGGAGAAAATGAGAGGTGGGGATGGGGAGTGGCAATAAGTCATATTTGTAATTAAAACTGTTGAAAGACAAGCACTTTTTCAATTATCATTAGTTAATAATTTTAAATGTATTATAACACACACCATACACTCTACAAAGATGGGTAACTTGGCTGGGACAGGTTAATAAAATATCCTTGGAGACTCCGAGGGAAACTTTCTGGAAAGTGTCAAAACATAGTAATAGGAATGGGCTTCAGCTCAAACCTGGGCAGGTTGCATTTAATTTGTAGCCTCCATAAACACTAGAGCCGTCTTTTTTCCAGCCAGCATTTGTCATTTTGAACAGAAGCCTGGAGCTCTAGTTTTCTGCTTCTTGCTTCTGGGCCAGCTCGTCAACCACTTCAGGCAAGGAGCCATATTGCTTCCATTAACTTCCTGGGGTGGATCACAAGGTCCTAGGCAGGTGAGCATTAAATAAATGCTGGTGGGTGATGAGTGCCAGGATCATGCTTGGGTTAACTGTGTAGGAAGTTTCTCTTCAGGACTCCTAGGATTCTTGTGTGTGCATGTGTGTTGTTGTATTTGATTTGTTGTTTGTTTGTTTCATAGCACACTCCAGTTCCCTTTTAGGCATCCACTGACCTATGACATCCTTCCATCTACCTAGCTTTTAGCCACATCCACCTTGCAGTAGAGGCTGCTGAGCCCTGCCCATATCCCCTCAGGGCCTACTTTGTTTCCTGTGCCAGCCTGGCTTCCAAGAGAGCACCAGCATCTTTCCCCTCGGCTTTCTCTGGATTCCAGAGTGGAAGTGGGAGAGAAACAATGCCATCTCTATATGTTTTAGATAAATGTATCTATTTATATGGATAAATACTTTAACTCCTTTGGCCCTCCAATAAGATAACTCAGGCGTGTTTTAACCATGTCCCAGAGGTTTCCAGGTATGCATAGAAGCTTCTACTGGCTTCCTGCCCATGTCTCTCTCACTTTCTACTTCACCATCAAGGTGTCCTGGAATCATTTCCTAAATAAACTACTTGTAGTGGAATCTTTTCTTCAGGTTCTGTTTCTGGGGGAATTAAAGCAGACATAGCCCAGCCAAAATGTGGTATCATAAAATAAGAGAATAAGGTCACTTATAGCTTAGAATGCATTTAGGCCAACATATATTAGCTATTTTTGAATAATTTGCATCTTACGACATTTCTTTAAGGGGAATACAAACTCTACTCACCTTTCAAACAGAAACAAGTAAGCAGACATTGAATATGAAGCATTTTATAGGAGCAGGTTTTTACATTAAGAATGAGCAGTTTCCTACTCTATTCCTCCTACAGAGCTTTCTCTGATCATTATCACAATATAAGACATTATTACTTGAACTGAGACTAATAATGTGTTACTTCTCAAGTAGTCAGAGCTCAGCCGTTCTCATCTTCAAGCAGAAGAACTCAGAGTTCTGGGATCCACAAGGATACATGTCAACACATCAGTATGTTTACCCAGGAAAGACTCAACTTGAGCTGAAGCTTTTTAACAGTCCTTCGGTTAATCTGATCAGTGTAGGCAGTTCAAGTTCATCTGGGCAATTCAAATATCCCAATTCAGACCACTGCTTCTCAATCTGGAGCATGCACTGGAATCACCTGGAAGGCTTGGAATCAGTTTCTGATTCGGTACGTCTGGGATGGGGCCTGAGAATTTTCATTTCTTTTTTTTTTAAGATTTATTATTTATTTATTTATTTATCCCCCCCCCTTGCTGCTTGTGCTCTCTGTGTCCATTTGCTTTGCGTTTTTCTGTGTCTGCTTGTCTCCCCCTACTGCATCATCTTGCTGCGTCAGCTCACCGCCCGGTGCGGGCCGGCTTGTCTTCACCAGGAGGCCCCGGGAATTGAACCTGGGGCCTCCCATATGATAAACGGGAGCCCAACCTATTGAGCCACAGCCGCTTCCCAATTTTCATTTCTAACAAGTTCCCAGCTGAGGCTGATGTTATTAGTCAAGAAACCACACTCTGAAAATGAACGTTGTAGACAATTCTTGTCTACTCCTTCCAGAACTAGCATTACATTCAACAGACTCTTCTGCATTTCCTTCAGTAAACACTTAGCCCAATATCCTGACACATTTTTCCCAGGAGTTTTCTCCCTTTTGCTTCTCTGGCTGCCTTAAACACGAGGCCATTATTTCACAACTGATCCTTAACAGAGTTTTTACAGTACTATTTCTTGCCTGCTACACTCACCTTTAACTTTAAGCCAACACCCTGTACAGAAAAAGTAAATTCTCCATATTCTTTCAACAACAAAGGTATTTACTGCCAGGCAGTGTACAGGACAGATACGGTCTCTACCCTGAGTTGTATTTGCATTGTGTCATACTAACTTACAAGTAGGTCCAAAAATGTCATAGTAATCAAAATGTTTACGCCTCGAAAATATTGCATTGTAGATTTAGTTAGCAAAATGTTTAAAATATCTACATAGAAATGAGGCATTAAAAAAAGACCAGGTTATTTTTAATATAACAATTTGATGGGAAAATAAGTGTATAAGACCTTTAATAAAAAGAAATAATGCAGTGTTGCAGTGTGTTACCTTCTCAAGCTTCCTTTTAACTTCATATGTTAAGTTATTGCTTATCCTCTACACTATCCTTAATATTTATAATCTAATACAACTGAAAGGCAATTATTTAGGAACAGACCAACAGCAAAGAAATACACTGATTTATAAAAACATTATTTCTTTTAGGTTCAATGTTTTAGGTAGATGAGATAAAAATTAGAGAAATGAAATTTGGTTTTCAGAAAATAAAACAATGGACTAATACCAAACTATTTTTGATACAACTATATTGTCAGTACCTTACACAGGGTTCTTGGAATTTACCATACAGTTGATTTAGTGTGACTGTATGATAGTGCGATAATCACTGTCACTCATTATAGACATGTTTGTTCCTTAGTCCTTTGTTTCTATAAAGTGTTCCTTCTCTTGTTGAAGCACAAAACTTTACAAAAATCATGTTTATGAACAAAGGTGTGTAGAATGGTACATATTCCTTTCCAGGTGTCAATAGAGTTTCTTTCTTCTGCAGAGGAAGTGTGTCTGTGTGAGCCATTGGCTAGGTGTCTCTTAAGCTAGGTGGTGCAGCATTCCATCCCGTACTCTCCTTGGTTATCACCCTTATGTAGGGTCACTGCTCTCTGAACAAAAGGATTATCCATTTGCATTTTGGTATCCAAGAAATGAGAAATGAGTCCCCTGTCCCCCAGGCCACCTAATATCCTAGGTAACAGTTTGTTGGTTTTTCATCCAGTGACACTTGGCCCAATTTTCAGGTTGTGCTCATCAAAACCTTTGTCTTTTTAAAAAATTACATTCTAATAAGTAAAGGTGTAATTTTTGGGCTAAATATCGGTAAGCCATCAGACCAATCTGAATTTCAGATATCCCTCTATGACTCCCAAAATATAATTTCCTTGGAAAATGCCATGTGGCTTTATGCCGTAAGTTTGTATGTCTTTAATAAAGTGAGTAGTATCTCTGAAGCCAATTCAATGACTCCTCATTGTCTTCCTGAGTCGGGATGTAATCTGATTTTCCATTTTCATTGAATCATGCCACTCTTACTGTTCAAATGAAAGCTTCTCTCACTAATCCCCTATCCTCTTTCCTTGATGACTGTGTTTGGAAGAGATCATACCTGTGACCTTAAAATGATCCTGCATACTGAGCGCTTGTTGAAAAGAATCACAGAAGTTGAAGGCAATAAGAGGAAGCTGACATCTGTCTAATAACTCTCTCTCTCTCTCTCTCTCTCTCTCTCTCTCTCTCTCACACACACACACACACACACACACATTCCTGCTCCTTGTTTTATGATGTTCCTGGCAGGAAAGGACATTTCTAGCTGGGTCACAGAAAACACCTAGGTAGGAAGGTGATGGAGGTGGTAGCTGCTGCAGGAGGCTGTGGGTACTTAGATGACTTGGCTGAGATTAACCTTCTCTTCCCATGGATCCCTACAACATCCCACTATTCCTCTTCCCAGAACAGTGGGACTATGGGGGAGTGTAAGTCATAATTAAAGACAAACATCCTCCAGATACATAATTTGTTTCTGAACCAATTCATCCATTTTCCTTTTGTATCAAGATAATTTTACCTGATCGTTATCCAATTTTCTTATGGGCATGTATGTCCCTTAACTTTCAACACTCTTTCTTTCTCATAAAAGTACTTATTAAAGAAGAAATATACTATGGAAGTTTTCACCTATAGAATCTGAATGACTCAGATAATTGCTGTGTTTTATTTTTTCCTTTTTATTGAGGACTACAAATATTCAGAGTAATGTATGGGCTAGCAATTCTAACATCTAATTATTTTTGTCTGTTACCATTGATGTCACTTTGTGTCTAGAATATATTTCATAATAATTTCATTTCTGTGCTTGTTTTCATTTTAGAAGACCCAAACAAAAGGGCACAGACAGTTAACAGCATTTATAGTTCTTCCATCACAGTATAATATAATATTGCATTAATATATTCACATAAAATAAGATTACTGTATTGTGTAATGATATATTGATGCTTTACATCATTATGCTATGACACAGCAATCTCCCCTTTATACAATAATGGGAAATAGAATACTTGTGCCTTCCTCTAAATCAGGGGTTTTTAACAAGGGGTCAATGAGCTTGGATTTAAATTCAAAAAACATTATTCTTGTGGGGATATATTGGTGTGGGTGTGATATATTTATTAAATAATACACAGTATAGTATGGATTTAGTAAGGGGTCCATGGTTTTCGCCTGACTTGCAAAGGGGTCCATGGAACAAAAAAGGTTAAGAACCCCTCTCTAAAGGTTGGAGATCCTCAGAGCTTGGTTCTGTTTCTTCACTTATCTCTATATTCATTGTCTAGATCATCTCAGCCATCCCTATCATTAAATATCATCTACATGATATCTACTTAGTTTATACCTCCAGCCCTCACCTCATCTCTGAATTACAAATGTGTATCTCCAATAATGTATTTTATATTCCCATTTTTATATCCTAAAACCATGTGAATCTTAATCCCTAACTGAATTCTCCATTCCATCTTCTCAACCACTGCTTAAACCTATCCATGACCTTGTCTTCCCAATTTCAGTAATGGTGCCATTGCCTCAGTTGCTCAAGCCAGGTAGATGGGAGTCATTAATTTTTCTATCACCTTTCAATTTCCAAACCTCATAAATACCAAACTTCATTAATCACCATGACCACCATTTTGAAGCATCCCGTCTCTTGCCCAGACTATTAAAAGAACATCCCAGATGTTGTGCCACCATTTCCCTCCAATCCATGTTCCAACATGGATGGTAGAGTGATCTGGAATGTTTTGTTTTGTTTCCTTCCACTTTGTAAAAATCTTTTAAGATGAAGTATTTCCTATCTACAAAAGAGTGCATAAAACATAAACGTACACTTAAGAGAAGAATATTTAAATGGATAGCCATGTATCTACCACCCAGCTTAAGAAAGAAAGCATAACTGCTTCCTTGGAACCAAGGAATTCTCATCTGGAATTTTGCATTTCTTGTTTTATTACTTTTCATCATAGTATGAGCACATGTATGAATCTCTTAACAATATGTCCTTTAGTTTTCTCAGTTTTTATTTAAATTATTTCATACATTATATGTGTGTATATACATGTATATTCAGAGAAAGAGAGAGAGAGAGAGAGAGAGAGAGAGAGAGAGAGAAGCTTTTTAAGCCAATTGTTCCTGTCATTTATTTTTAATTAGAGAAATTAAAGGTTTACGGGAAAATCATGTAACATGTAAAAAATACAGTGTTCCCATATATCCCCCATTATTAAACCTTTGCATTAGTGTGGTACCTTTTACAAAACACATCATCACTTTAAAGTCCTGTAGACTGAACCCCTGACACACTGAGTACATGATTCAGCCCCTGCTGCCTCCCTTTAGCCGACTCTGTTGCTTTCTATCTTGCTCTCTCCAGCAATAACAGCCCAATTGTATTTCCTAGAACTCAACAAGCACCTTCTTCCTCCAGATTGTTCTTGCTCAGGCTGTGTTCTCGGCCTGAAAAGCTGCTCTGTCTCTGCTTTTGTCATGATGGGTTCTTTCAATGTTGAGGTTACAGATTCCACCACCCCTCAGACCTGCTGTCCCTGACCGTCTTCTCTAAAGTAGTTCTCTCCTGTTACACATAACTATAGTATCATATTCATTCCATTTACCTTAAATATCACCTTACTTTTGGCTTAATAATTCATTGCCTGTGACTGTTCCTCAGGCTTCAAGCTCCTGGAGGGCAGGAGTTATTTCTGTTTAGGTTCCTCAGTGTCACCAATTGCCAACAAAATGTCCACTATATAACAGATATTTAATAAATGACTGCCATGTAGGAATGAGCTTCAGTACTATAATGATCATAATAGTAGCCACATTTTAGCACTTACTAGGGGACAGACACTGTTTTAGCTGCTTTTTTGTGTATTAACTCATGTAAATAAATAAGGGCTAGTATTGTCATTTTAGAGAAGGTGAAACGAAGTGTGGACAGGTTAAGTAACTGGCTAAGACATAAACGTAGCAAATAGCAGGGCAGGGATTCAAATCTAGACTTTCTGGCCCTACATCTACACTTGTAAGCCCCCTACTGCACAACCTAGTAAAATATAAGGGTGAACAAAGGTCAAGGAGTCCAAAGACAACAAAATAACCTTAATCCAAAGTGTAATAAATGAAGCATGCATTAACAAAGGTCAAGGAATTAAAATCAAAGTATATTTACTATAAAAACCTTACCCAAAACAATCTTTTTTAATAATTTAGAGGGTACACCTGGGTCACACAACATCTCAGCACATCAGAATGATTATTTGACATCCATGATAGCTATGAATATAGAATATGGGTCCAATCTCACTCAACCATATGGAACATCCTACATTTTAAAAGTATCTTGCATAAAATCATTCAAGTTATAGTTTTACAAAAATACAAAAGACAAAAGTAGTTGTTCAATCACAAGATATTTTGATATTTTGAGAAAACAAGGGTATTATAATACTGGAGAGTTTTCAGACTCTTTGCCATTGGGACAGTGAGCCTTACTGAAAGGCAACCTGAAAATACAACATGGTTCTCACTGTTCTCAAACTGATGTCTCATCCTAAGATTGATTGTGATGCTCCTGAAAATCACTATACAACCCAAAAGAAGCCCATATTCATGAAGCTACTAAAAGTTATTTCCAACCATGGTGAACCATGCTTGAGGCATGATAACTGCAAAATAAATGGGAAAAACGAAGAAATGTGGATGGTGTTTGGCCTCTGGCTAATTCAGAGAAACCATATCTGGCAGCATCAAGTTATAAAAACAACATTTATCAGCATCAAAACCAGACTCCCGGGGTGATATTAGATAGAGACCATTATTTGGCCACTTAGATATTCAAAAGTTGAAGCCCTCTAGATTGCCTGAAAAGATACTGAGTTGGATGTGCATGTTTCATTTCTGCCTACATGTTTTCCAAGATCTTATCTCCTTTCCTTTACCTCTTTGGAGTATAATTTCTGTCTTCTTTCCTAAGTCACACAACTCCCTGGATTTAGCACTATTGTGGCTTCCTGTAAAGTTTTTTATTTAATCTTCAGGGGTAAACAACTTCTTCAATCTCTCCAAGTAAGAGGAAATATAAAATCTAGTCCTAGGGCTGTTATCTAGCCCTAGGTGGTGGAAGGGTTAGGGGATTCAAAAATTATATGTAACTTTATTTTCTATGTAATCTTCTATAAGATATTACCTAAACCACAACATATCAATTTTATTATACTCATGGGGACATGATTAATTTGTAGCTAAATGATGAAACTCTCCAGGGTTACAGTTGAGTCTAGAGAATAGGAGTTTGACCACATAATCTATGAATGTTTAAATTTCTATCCCTATCTCTCTGATTGGTTAAGAGGTATATGACATGTATACTGAGTAGAGATGGGTTGGTTCTGTCTCTTAAATATTCATATCCGCAGGATTCTAAAATGTATAGCCTTTTATTAACTATAGATTCAATAGATTACTACTGATTGCCTAATATGCTTTCCATTAGTCCCTGGCTATAAAACAATGAGTGAAGGCAGTCATGGCTTTAGGCCCTCCTAGATCTTTCCATCTACTGAGGAGGAGAGATGAATAATCAAATGGTCACAACTAATGAAAAGTTGCAATGAGGGCAAGAGCCGCACTGTTACGATGCAATGATGGGAGGCTATGACTCAGGTAAGGTTGCCAGGGAACTCTTCCTTGATAAAATGACATTTTACTGACGTCTCAAAGAGGAGAAGAAGAAAAATGGATGAAGATGAGACAAAAGAGCATCCCAAGCAAAAGAGCAGCAGATGGCAGGAGAGATCCTGTCTACGTCTGACGGGCTGTAGTGGGGATGGAGGAGGGGAAGGAGAGCATAAGCTGTGTCTGAAGAGATCAACTATGCAGGCCATGTCAAGGAAGTCTCCTGACATGCTTTGAACAGGGAGGCCAAGGAGTGGGGTGTGTGCCCTGGAAATTGCCCGCTGGCAACAATGTGGAAAAGAGACCACAGGGGCTCCAGTGGGTGAGGGAAGACTTGAGAGGAGGCCACTGCAATGGTTCAGAGAACAGGCCGTGATTTAGACCAATGATCCTGGGGGTGGATCCAAACAGAATGATTTGAGGGACATTTACAAGGCAAAGGCTAGCAGATTTGGGGGCAGACTGGAATTCTGGGATGAGGGAGAGGGAGCTGTGGAGAATGACTCCTGTGTCACTGCTCTTCATAGGATTTAACATGAATTTCACTTAAATAATATACCAAGTTGCTTGAGGGAATTTGTATGATGACATAGAGCAATATTGCTAGATTTTCATATTAAATACAATTGTTGGTACTTGCATACAAAAATGAAGTACTTCTTTAGTTTCAACTGATTTCCCCTAAGAGTTTTGAATTAATAAATGTTGGCCACTGAACTAAAACATAAGCATGAAACATAGTGAGCTCATGCACAATAACTTTAGAAGGAACAAAAAGCTCTGAATTTCTATTACATGTAGGGTATTAAAGTCATATAATATTAGTTTTGTAAACATGAATTTTCTTTTAATCACTCACAAGAAGGAAAAAAAAAACCCACTGGAATCAAATATCAACACCCAAGTAACTGACAAGAGAATTCTCATTAGTATTACTGTAACTTTCAGAAATAAAGCTACCAAACAATAGGCAGATAATTTGTTTTGAAATATAGCACCCAAGCAGTTGGAAAAGCAAAGACACCATATTCTTTTATGTGGCATAAATTAAACTGAAATGATTAATGGAAATGGTAAAACAAAGCATTCTATTCCAAGGATTTAGTTAACCATTGCTATAGTTTTTTTGAGTTTCAGGTTTATAAAATTGATACAGAAATGAAATACAACTCTAGGTTTCAGAGTCTATCAAACATCAATTCAAGTTACTCTACAATGTAATTAAAAAACACCCCAGTCAGGTTCTTGTTCCATGATCTCTATGGAACATCTCTTTGATTTCTTATCTGCTGGTTGTATCTGTTATTTGCTTCAGAAAATAAGTTCATAATTCATTTTTCCCAGAAATTTACTTCCTCAGTATTTGGGTATACAGTACAGATTGTATCTTCTACTTGCTTTTGGTCTTTCATTTTTATATATCTCTTCTGTTCAACTAGGATTAAGCACTCAAGATTATTAATTTTGGTTCTCACTTATTCTTTGGTAGAGTATTCAGCATCTAAAAACACTTAAATAAAGCATAATAAATTAATGAATGAGTTAGTGAATTCTCTTCACCTTGCAAAGAAGTTAATAGTTTGCATTGTTTTTTTCTTCCTTTTAAAGCAAAAGGATCTTTGTAAGAAACTAAAGACAAGTCTGGAGTATTCTTAAAACTTTAATGATCAGTTCTCATGTTACTATGAGATTTATTTTGTTTATGTTATATTACAATCATGAAATTCTGAGAAAGGGATAAATATACCTGAAATGGAACCAACCATCCCAGAAAATACAAAAAAACATTAACAATTTTCTAAATGGTTTCTATTTGAAGAAAAACTCTTCTCATAAAATATTTTAATTCACAATAGGAAAAGAAAGATGAGAAAAACATTGAATGGAAGAGTAGGGGTTTTGTTTTCAAATTTCAGCCCTGTAGCTAAGAAGCAATATTTCCCAGCACAAGTCTTTTCATTTTGATGAGCTTAAGAAAGTTTCATTTTGATGAAGTTAAGAAAGGATTTAATAGACTCTTCAGGCATGTTTCAAATAAACCACTGTGGTGGCTTGGAGCCATGTACCCCAGGAAAACATGTTCTAAAACTTAATCCATTCCAGTGGGTATGAACCCATTGTCAATAGGACCTTTTGATAAGGTTACTTAAGTGTTGTCCAACTGAATCAGAATGGATATTAATCTTGTTACGTAATCAGGATGGGTCTTAATCCTTTATAAGCAGAATGAAATTTAGACATATACAGAGAAAGCTATGGGGAAAAGCGAGAAGTCAACGGAACCCAGAGGAGCCAAGTGAGGCCACCATGTGTCCTGCCATGTGACAGAAAAACCAAGGAGCAAGGATCACTGGTAGCAAGTCCCAGAAAACCACAGACGTTAGAAAACATCACCATATTGACACCTTGAATTTGGACTTCTCCTAGCCTCAAAACCATGAGCCAATAACTTCTCATTGTTTAAGACAATCCTTTATATGGTATCTGTTTTTGTAGCTGGAAAACTAAAACAACCAGTAATGGTGAGTTTTAAACCTTCCTTTTTTCTTACATTCCTTCTTCCCTCCATTCTGTTATAATGATATTATGTGATATTACATGAATAATGGCTATACTTTTTTGCACATACATATGCCTATATACAACATTAGAAGTAAGCACATCACTTTCACCCCAGGGAAGCCAGGCCTGGAAGATTCCCTTTTTCTTTGGCCATTATGAGTAAATAGAAAGACATTCCAAAGATAAGGAATTTGGTCATGAGGGAAAGCTTCAGCTTCCATCAGTCATTTATAGATTTAGTGCTTGCTAGCGTCAGTGTTTCCTGGTAATTGACCTTCCACTTTCCAAATCTAACCTTGCTTTGAGTAATAGAAACTGAATTGAAGAAGAACACTCTCATATAATATGTCAATTCCAGATGTGTTGGGGAAAAGAAAAAAAAGTTGTATGCAATAATGTATGCGTCTACTTTACCAGAGTACTCATAGAGGATACCCTGACATGGGCATTATCTATTCCAGAAAGAAAACAATAAAAAACCATGGAGAAAGAATATCAGTCTTCATTGTAGTAAACAATAAATGACTTGTGAAAAGGAGCATGGCATTTTAATTATTTTCCAATTGACTTCCATCATATTTTTGGAAATATTTGATGTTTCATTGGAAGTTATCTTAAAATATGCATAGTTTCTGCCATTTTTTTCAGACGTTCTCAAGTCATTCAAGCCTGTAAAAGACTCTAACAACATGAAGCAAACTTCATTTATTCATTTATTCACTCTTCAAGTTACTATCATTCCAAGGACTGTGCTAAGGAGCATATAAACATGCAAGTTGCAAGTGGTATCCCATGTTCTAGGAGCAACAAAGCTCTCAACAGAACCTAATAAAAAATCTTTACATAACTAGCCAAGAGGAGAACTCAGACAATCAAGGAAGTAAAATTTCATGATTCCAGGGCTCAGGGGTCCTTGGTCCTGCCTGCCCAAAGTTTACCTCAGTAACAGCTTTTTTGATGGAATTTGCAATATCCATTCAAGAAAAATACCAAATATGCTCATTTTTGTTTGCAGACCTCATCCTTAGTAATACTAAATTATTAAAAAAAATTTATAACACAAAAGTGAAAAAAAAGTGAACTTCTCAACTAAATCTGTTTTAGTTATATAATTGCAGGTATTATTTTTAAGCCAAAGAAGAGAAGTTAACAACTGTGTAAAAACCTTGGGGAAAATGCAGCATATCGAAAAGAGCAAATTAGAAATCGAAGCCAAATCTAAAACAAAGTACATGTGATTTTAGCAAAGCAGCAAAAAATTCTTCATCACATATTTTCAAAAAGTGCCCCTTTTGGGGAAGAGGGTGATTTCCATTGATGGGTATAATATGATTGTGAAAGAATGGCCCTCCACCTGGATGTTTTATCTTCCTTCTTTAAAACTCCTTAACAATTCTGGTTTTTAGCAACCTTCTGGTATTGTCACTCTGCCTTTTTGTGTCCTGTTTATTTGTCTCCTGTCCCTTTCACATCTTTGACAAAATCAAATGCATGTTGAAGTCAAAGCTCATGTCTTCCTCCTTTTCTTTTCACTTGTGACGATTTGCACAAGATCTCATAAGAGAATTCATAAGAGGAGGTGATTATGAGTTGGATGCTTAAATAAGGGGTCACCAGGCACCAAGAGGAAAAACAATCACAGACACAGCAAAGGCAAAGAGTGAGAAGCAACTCGTAGTTCAGTGTGGTTAGAGTATGGCCAGAAGGGTGGGGGCAAATCTGGGAGCACCTTGTGAGATGAGCCTGGGAATGGAGGCAGGAACCCAAACCCAACCTTTTTATGCTATGGGCAATGCAGAACCTCTGGTAGATTTTAAGCAGGAGACGTGTGATAACATTTGGTCACTGACAACTTGAGAAAAGGCATGTGTGAGAGGGAGAGAAAGGGATCACTCCGTGTTTTCTGTTTTGGGTAACCAGGAAAATGTATCTAATTAAGTCATGAAACGAGATGAAAAGAGGAGTTGATTCGATTTGGGGGATGTGATTAATGACTGAAATGAGGAAGACTGGGAAGTACAGATCAGGGCAGGGAGCGTCAAAAGCCCTGATTTGAACATGTTAGGGATCTAGATGCCTTTCACCTGGTAGCTGTGTCCCCCACTGTAAGCAGATTATTTAACTCACTATAAAATGGGATAATAATAGCCTCTATTTCATAAAGTTTTGGGGAGGATTAAATGAAAAGTGCTTAGAATTGTACTTGGCACCTATAAAGACTAAAAACACTAACACATTTTGCAAACAGCAGCAACACTGCCCTTGGCAACTGGACAAACTCCTTTGGCTTCCAGAGGACTCTTTTCAGTACATTGTTGCATGATCTCTCCACTGATATTTAAATCTTTTCTTTTCTTGGCCTCCTTGAAAGGAGATACAAGCTCCTGCTCTGTCTACTTCTCTGTCTCTTCCTGCACCATCTTTTAAATGTTGGTAAGTTCAAGGTTATGCCATTAGGGATGGATCTTCAAGAGATTTTTGAATTCTTAAAATGCTAGGAAATATTTACATGAATGTGCATTTCTATAAAAAGAGGCTCTCTTCCACAGATACTTGAAAGGACTTGAAACCCAAAAAAGCTTCTGAGCAACATTACATTGCATTCTCATCAAGTGATCTCAGTTACACTTAGGGTTTTGACAGCCACCTGTATGTCAGTTTCTCCCAAATCTCTACCACCAATCCAGGTCTCTCTCCTGAGCTATGGCACTTTATGTACCATAATCTACTTGGATTCCCACTCGACATCCCATACTGAATTGGGTTCATAGTGAATTATCATTACCATTTTCAGCAAGTGTTACCACCATTTACTTAGTTGTTTAACCCCAAGCTAAGCAGGCCCCCACAACCCATCATTCAATCCATCAATAAGACTTGCTAGCTTGACCTCTCAGATAAATCCTCAATCTCTCCCCTTCTCTCTCGGCTCCCTCCACCTTAGGTCTTCCACTATCGTGTCCTACAGGTAATAATGCACTTGCTTCCCTAACTGGCCTCCTTGCTTCCCTTTTTTTTTGCCCTCCTGTAATCCAGCAGGCAGGCCCAGGGCAGAGATTAGCACAAAGGAAGTTCAGCCATGAGTGGTCTCAGGATCAGCACCTCTGGGAGAAAGGAATGGAGCAGGGAGAGGATTCGCACTGCACATCTTAGGGTGACCCACTCATCCTGGTTGGCCCCTTTCTGGTTTTAGCAATGAAACTATCGTGTCCTGGGAAACCCTAGGAAACCTCTCAGTTGTGGGTATACAGGGATTGTTGGTCACCCTAGCTGTGATGTGGTGGTCACAACAAGGTCTCACCTAATGCCAAAGAGACCTATGAAACTGGAACGGACCTTCAGAATCAGACCTTCACGTTGTTGTACCTCTTTGGGTTGGAGGGTTGTGGCTGCTTGGACCACTGGATAGAGGCTGCCCTAGGGGTGATGGCATGGCCATAGACATGATCCTTTCTGCATAAGAAGATAAATTCTGGAGAGGGCTGATAGGGAAGGTCTGTCATCCAGCACCACGACCAGGTGGGAAAATAGCTAACTTCAAGCCTCATGGGGAATCTGGGTGGCTTAGCACAGTATTAACTATACATATCATTGCAAAATATAAGCATGATGTATTCAGAGAAATGCAAGTGGTTCTGTGTTCTAGAACAAATGAAGCTGCAGGTAGGGAATGAAAAGAGATGAGGTGTTAGGGTAAAGAAAATAAACTTGACCCTGAAATCTTTAAGGAGCAACTTCTTCCTTTTCCTTTTACTATATCTGTTTTACAGATGTCCAACATTGGATGAACCAAACCAAAACCCCTTTCCTTTGCTTTATATCAGTTGATGAATATTGCTAGACAAACCCTGTAGACTGTTGTCATTACAAATTTATGAACTTAAACCTTACCTCAGCCCTTGGGGCTGCTTGGCAATTAAAAAGATCTCTGGTCAGCCTTGTCTCCCATTCTCTAAATTGTCACTGTTCATTTTATGATAACCATGCCTGCTTTGCAAAGACCACTGAGGCAATTTGAAGTGAACTGCTCCAAATTTTGGTCCACATGTCTATAAAATCTACCGCATCTGTACTTATGCTTAATTCTTTCCTTTCAGTGTCCTTTCCACAGCTCACCCTGTGCCTCTGCTCTGGATCTTAGCCACTTCCTACCTCATGCCTCACCTCATTTCAAGTTCTCCTAAAGGAAAATTATCCTGTTTTATCTTTTATTCACTCATTTGCATTTTCAACACCTTACTCTGCACTGACTCCTTCCTCATAGCTTGAAAACATATTCCTGACATCTTGATCCTATTTTTCTTTTTGCTTGGCCTTAAGTAATTCTTTTGCTGCCAAGTTGTTTCCTTCCTTTCAAAGTGAAGCTTCTCAACATTTCAACAACCCATTCCATCCCCAAACCAATGGAATTAACCTTCTCTCAAACCCATTGTTTCAGAGTTGCTTCAGCACAAGTTAAGAATACTACATTTGAAAAAAAAAGGAACATGAAACCTTTCCAAAATATACACAAAAGTTACTTGAAATGGAACATACACCTAAATCTAAAAGCTAAAATTATAAAACTTCTAAAAGAAAGTAAAGATGAGAATCACAAAAGCTCTATTAGAAAAGAAAAAAAAAAATTTGTTCTCCAAAAGGCACTGTTAAAATAAGGCATGGAATAGGGAAAATATTAATAATACATATACAGTACTCTATTGAGAAGTTTGACTCCATTTGTTGATATTTGACTGGTGATAGCTTTTAAGCCTAACCTCTCCTTTTCCCCTTTTGCCCCATGTATGGACAGGCTAATAGGATAGCCTGGGTGCTCCCTCCTTTGGCTCCAGGGAGATTCAAAGCAAGCAAACCCCTGCTCCCTCGCATAGGAACTCTCATTCTAGACTCACTTGCTAACCACAAATAAAACCTTGCACTATTTTTCTTTCCTTGCTTTCTCAAGTCATTTCAGACCTGTTTAAAAGCCCATCCCTGCTCTCCCTAGACACCTAAATTATGTACATAATAAACCTTTTCAGACCATCTTGGTGTGTGTGTGTGTGGTGTCATTCGTTTCAATATCCAAAAAAATTTTGCGTGGGAGTCCATCTGTCTCTGCAGGTGACCATGAAAGTAACAAAGAATTTGTATCAGAAAAACTATAAAGGATTTTTACAACTCAGTAAGAAGAAAATCAACTCAATAAACACATGAAAAAATGTTATGCATTGTTAGTTATCAGGAAAATGGAAATAAAAACCACAACGAGATAACACTATATATCCACTGGTTTTCCTGGCTCTTATAACAAATACCAAAACAGTGGATTGGCTTAACAACAGGAATTTATTGGCTCTCAGTTTCAGAGGCTAGAAAGCTTGTTTCCTCTCAGGATTGGTATATTCTGGCTGGCTGATGATCTCTGGGGTTCCTTGCCTTTTCTGTTACATGGCAATGCACACAATGGCATCTTCTATCTCGTCTGGGTTCCATTCACTTCCACCTTCTGACTGCTCCCCATGGCTTCTTTTCCATATCCAGTTTCCTTTGCTTATAAGGAATTCAGCCATACTGGGTAAAGGCCTGCCCTCATTCAGTTTGGGCACATATTAACCAAATAGTTTCTATTAGCAAATCGGTTCACATGTACAGGACAAGGGTTGGGACCTCAACATGCCTTTTATTGGGGACATGATTCAATCACCATCATCTGTTTTAGCTTGCCAAAGGGCTGCCAATGCAAAATACCAGAAATGTGTTGGCTTTCATAAAGGGTATTTATTTGGGGTAAAAGTTTACTGTCTGAAGGCCATGAAAAGTCCAACTCAAGGTACGATAATAGGTGCTTTCTCTCCCAAGTCACCAGCCAGGTGTTGAAGCAAGATGGTGAGTGATCTCTTCCTGGTCTCTGTCTTCCTCTTGGGACTATACTTTCTCCCTGACCTCAGCTGAGGGCAATAAGGCACAGGGCTTATCTCTTAGCAGGCTATCAAGCAAATAGCTAGTCTCTCCTGGGGCCTCAGCTCCTCGAGCCTCTTTCTCATATGGTGGCATCAAAAACAGAGAATATCCCTTTTTCTTCTGTCTGTCTCTCTGCATGTTCATTTATATCAGACCCAGCAAGGGTGTGGAGATTCAACCTGAGTCACACTTCTCTGACATAGTCCAATCAAAAGCCCTAAAGAGCCTTTTTTTTTTCCCATTTTAAAAAACCATTTATTGAAGTATATCATTCATACATGAACATACACAAACAATAAGTGTTTAGTAAACATTGTGAACTTACAAAATAAACATGTATAACATCTTACAGGGCTCCCATACATCACCCCACCACAAATACTTTGCATTGTGAAACATTTGTTAACAAATTATGAAAGAGTATTGTCAAAATATTACTACTAATTATAGTCCATGTCTTACTCCCCTATACTTTTTAAAAAGTATTTATTTATTTATTTATTCACTTTTATCCATTTTTAATCCCCGTATTAGTCAGCCAAAGGGGTGCTGCTGCAAAATACCAGAAATTGGTTTTTATAAAGGGTTTTTTTTTAGGTAGAAGTCCACAGTTACCAGGCCATAAAGTGTAAGTTTCTTCCCTCACCAAAGTCCATTGCCACGTGTTGGAGCAAGACAGCTGCCGATGTTTACCAGGGTTCAGGCTTCTTGGGTTCCTCTCTTCCCCAGGCTTGCCTCTCTCTGGGCGCAGGCTTGTTTTGTCCACAAGGCCAGCTGTAGACTATTAGGCAAATGGCTTGCTTCTCTTACCAGAGCCTTCTCTCTTTTCTCACTATCAAGCTCCTCTGTACACTACTTCCTGGAGCTCCAGCTCAAGACTCCACATCACAACTCCAACTCAAAACTGCTCCAACACTGTCCTTTGCCATGTCTTTTATCTTCGAGGCCCCACCCACCAAGGGGTGGGGCTCAACGCCCTACTGACATGGCCCAGTCAACACCCTAATCATAACTTAATCATGCCCAGATTAACAGACCAGTTTACAAGCATAATCCAATATCTATTTTTGGAATTCATAACTATATCAAACTGCCAAACTGCTACACTCCCTCTCCCCCCACCCCGTTTTTGCTGTTTTTGTGTCCATTCGCTGGGCAACTCTCTGTGTCTGCTTCCTGCCCTCTCTTCTCTTCCTTCTCCTATCTTCACCGGGATTCGATCCTCGGAACCTCTGATGTGGGAGAGAAGCGTCCTACTGCCTGCACCACCTTAGTTCCTGGTTTTGCAGTGTGCCTTGTCTTGGCTCTCCTTTGTGTTACTCTCCTGTTACGTTATTATCTTGCTGTGTGGCTTGCGGGGCCTGATGGCACACTCACTTGCAGGGCCTGGGGGGCTCAACTGTTTGCGGGCCAGGCAGCCCGCACGTCTTCTATATTTTTCTTTTTTTTAGTATTTCCCAGGAGGTCCTGGGGATCAAACCCAGGTCCCTCCGTATGGCAGACAGACACCCAACCATTTGAGCCACATCTGTCCCCCTGCTATATCTCTTAAGGTTGACCAAAGATACCTAGAGTTACAGTCATTTCCCATACAGGATGGTCATATAATAAATCAGGCTTGTTTTATCATCAGCATTCTAAAAACCAGTCCTAGAGAGAAAAACTAGGTCTGGGGACACATGCATAGTTTCTAATATAGTGAATATTTAGCCTACCCTGATTATCACAAAATCAGGACAGTGAGAATATTTGCACCTAAAGAGCTCTTATCAATTATTCTAATCATAGGCCCACCAACTGAATTTAATGCAATCAAAGGGTATCACAACCAGAGGAATAGATTAGTTTACAAATATAATATTTCTCTTTTTGGGATTCATAAAATAATTTCAAATGGCTACACCATCTTAATGGATAAATTTGAAAAGTCTGAACAAAGCCAAATTCATTTTATGAGGCCAGCATTATTCTGATACCAAAACCAGACCAAAAAATTACCAAATAGCAAAACTACAAACCCATTTTCCTCATGAACATGAAGATAAACACTCTTAAAAAAACATTAGTAAACTGAGTCCATCAATACACAGAAAAGATAATACATCATAATTATGTGATGTTTATCTTATGCATAAAGACTGGTCCAACATTCAAAACTCATTCAAAATCATGTCAATTGATTTGAGAAAACCATATGATTATAGAAATAAATTCAGAAAATGGCATTTGAAAAAAGTCCAGTAACCTCCCCTGCTACTTGCTGAGCAAACTAGCAATAGAAGGGAACTTCTGACTTATGATAAAGGCATCTATAGAAAAACTATTACTAACATCTTACTGAGAAGCAACAGACTGAATGCTCTCCCCCTAATATCAGGAAAAAGAAAAGGATGGCTGTACTCAAGACTCCTATTTAAAATCACAATAATTCTCCTAACCAATGCAATGAGACAAGAAAAAGAAAAAGAATGAAGACTGGAAAAAAAGATATAAAACTATCTCTATTCAAAGATGGCATAATTAGCAATATAGTATATCCCAAAGAATCTACAAAACAGCCATTAGAATCTACCAAAACATAAGTTTTAAAGGTAAGAAAAGGTCAATAAACAAAAAATTTGCATATCTACACATAAGAAACACGCAATTGGAAATTGAAATTTTTAAAAAGTACCTTTCAAAAGAGTATAAAAAAATAAGAATATCAAGAATATTTAAGCATCAATCTAAAAAAATATGCACATGATTTTAGGCTGAAAACTACAAATTTTTATTTTATTTTATTTTTAAAATAAAAATAATTTTTTTTTATTTTAAGAGGCCTAAATAAATTGATAGGTATTCTATGTCCATGGATTGGAAGTCTCAATATTGTTAAAATTTCAGTTCTTCCCAGATAGGTCCTTAGATTCAATCAATCCCAGTTCCAATTCCAGAAGAATTTTGTTTTTAGAAATAAATAAGCTATTTCTAAAATTGATATAGAAAATCAAATATTACAAAATGACTTTGAATAAAAGAACAAAATTGCAGGACTCACACTACTCAATTTCAAGATGTACAATAAAGATTCAACAATCCATAGATTGTGTCATTGAAAAAAGTATAGATACATTAATCAATGCAACAGAATAGATCATATATAGTCAATTGACTTTTGGAAAGGTCCAATGGCAATTCAGTATTGAAAACATAGTTGTTTTTACCTTAACCCCTCCCTTGCCTATATAGAAAAATTAGCTAATTAGAAAATGAATTAATGACCCAGATGTGAAACCTAAGACTATAAAATTGCTGGAGGAAAACTTAGGATAAAATATATGTGATCTCAGGAAGCAGCTGTGGCTCAATCAGTAGGGCTCCCGTTTACCATATGGGAGGCCCTGGGTTCGGTTCCCGGGGCCTCCTGGTGAAGGCAAGCCCGCCCGCATGGCGTGGTTAGCTGACCCAGCGAGCACAATCAGCAAGGGGGGGATAAATGAATAAATAAAAAATAAAAAATAAAAAAAATCTAAAAAAAAAAATATATATATATATATGATCTTGGGTTAGGCCAAGATTTCGAAAATACAAAAACAGGAGCATGACCCATAAAATAAATAAAATTGACATATGGATTTCATCAAAATAACAACATCTTCTCTTTGAAAGACAATGTTTAGAAAATGAAAAGATGAGTCACAGTTAGTGATAGCCTCTTTTTTCGGATCCTCTGTGTCCACTATTGCCTTCAAAGTGAAGACATACTTTCCCCAAGCAGTTTCAGCCAATTACTAGGGCCTGGGCACCTCTGCTCAAAGAGTTACTCCTGTTGTGGGCAAGTTTGACTCTGAAATTTCCCATTGGTCTGGCCAGGACTTCTTTGTCGCTGCACTGCAGTCTGAGATTCTTCCTGTTCAATCTGCTTCCCTCCTCTCCTTGCATAGGTGTCAGATATGCACTGCAATCTAAAGGTTTTGCGTGCCTATTCCTATTCCCTTTTCCCTTTTATTTTTCTTAGGCACAACTCCTAATAAATATCTTGCATTTCTAACTCTGCAAGACCTAAACTGGCACAGGGAGTAAGGACTCAATCAAATAGGGCCATTGTAAGAATTTGAAGACATGTCCCACTAAAGAGCTCCGAGGTGCTATAAATTATATACAAAAGCATTTCAAGTATAAACAATGCACTTTACAAGTTAAATGCCATGTAAAAAAAAAACTTTTGTAAAGGTAGATTTTGATGTCATAGATCATGCTGAATCCTTAAAAGGAGATGATCATGCAATCAGCTCTTGAAAAATCTGAAAACTGATGCTATTCTTAAAGTTTGGGTTATTCACTTTGATCTCCTGTTAATAAAGTAAAATGTTTCATAAAGTATAAAAGAACAGGAAATTCAGTTACCATCCTACAAAAATACAATTTCCTACTAATATACTTAGCTTTCCTTTTCCCAGAGCAATATCTCAGTATTTACAATTCACATAATAGCATTGAGCCCTTTAAAGCCAAGTGGGACTGTTATAACTTCAATAAAATATTTTAAATACATCAGCACTTTTCCTCTTTAAATGTATAATATAACTGCTGTTCATTGGATGTAAGCAATTTGATTCATTTTTAAAGATACTTAGATTACACAAATTTTACACAAAAAATATAGGGATCTCCATATGCCCTGCTCCCCCCACCTCCCACACCCTCCTTAATTCATTTTTAAAAAGAGAGCTTTAACAACTTTGAATGAACTAATATATTGTTTGAACACATGAATAAAATATAAGAATCCAGTAAATCTGGAAAAATTAGCAAAGCATCAAGTCAAGTGAAATTTAATACAGCATGTTTTCAGTTACTAGGAATAATTTAAATGGTTTCTAAACAGAAAAAAAATGCTTAAAATTAAGATGAGAAAATATGTTTTTAATATGCAAAAATGTTAACAAAGGGTAACTTATCAACATACCAAAGAAACCAAAAGCTTGATTTTAACCCTCCATGAATACCACTTTTTGAAAGTTACAGTGGTAAAAGCCAGAGAATAAAGAAGAAGGTGCTTAGTAAGTTATATTTTTGGGAAAAGAGTAATAAGAACATCAGGGGATAAAAATCACAGTTCTGCAAAAAAGAGGAATAAGAGGAAATGGAGCAGGAAGAGAATTCTCAATCTAGCAGAATGGATGAGCAAACCAATAAGTATTTATATGAATATATGTTCTTTGGTGATCAAGTAAGGACGATTTTCATTAGAATGATAGTGAAGGAAGATGACCTAGGGGTTTGAGGAATG
Source organism: Tolypeutes matacus (assembly GCA_026826555.1). Lineage (NCBI taxonomy): Eukaryota > Metazoa > Chordata > Mammalia > Cingulata > Chlamyphoridae > Tolypeutes > Tolypeutes matacus. The sequence goes on from JAKSZT010054030.1 coordinate 8,464,912, forward strand.
AATGTGATGGGAGAGGGTGGAGAGGACAAATGTAAACTACTTGAAGACTCCTTTTGCTACTGACAAGGATTCAGAGAGAAGCAGAAGGAGCTAGAACTCAGGAAGGGGGCTTCGGTTTAGAATAATGAATATTTGAGCCTGTCATTTGCTAGAAGGGAGATTTGGGTTTTATCTTAGTTTAAACCCTTACTGAGTACCTATTATGTGGTGTGCATGGAAGACATAAAGTGAAAAGGTTTTGGCTCAAAAAGATGTTCAGCCCAGAGATGCTACAACTTTCAAGCAGGAGGAGGGACTGGGTTTCAGAGACGAGCAAAAGCCTACACAGGCCTACAAGAGGGAGGATGGCAGCTGAGGACTCGGCCTGGGTGGAATGTGTGCAAGTCACAGTCTGACTGAGAGACAAAGAGGACAATGGCATGAGGGAGTGTGCACATGGTGCCCTCTGTTTCCTCAGGAATGGCAGAGAAACCAAAATTAGCTGTGGACAGGGAGGGGGCAGGAACAAGGTAGGACAAAGTTTCAATGCATCCCTGTCATCTTCCTCTCATTCTTGCCATTAACTTCTCAAAACCATCACCTCCCTCTTAAACCACTCATTTTTAAACAGGTAAAGTCATCCTCAATATTGTTGATAGCACTGATGCAATCAAGTATTCCTTTATCCAGGCTCTCGTAGAGTCCTCTACAACTTGCTCTACCTCTCTCCCCTCCAAAACATCCTCCATGTTGCCTCCAGTCACTTATTTGAAAGGGAAATCTGTTGCCCTCACTCCCTTACTTCAAAGTCTTTCAGAAGCTCCAAGATGTCTATTCTACTAAACAATAAACCTCCAATGGGAGTATGGCCCTAATATTTAGCCTTGGCGCCAACTCCATGCCCTCAATGAATCCAAGGTCACTACTTTAACATGTCATCTGAATCTATGTGTAGTGGTAAGCAATGTGCATTTAAATAAATATTTTGAGAGAAGTTGGAAAGAACATTTATATTGACATGGTAGGGAAAACTTATGTAGTGCCAGGTGATAATTTTTAACGTATTGTTCTATGTCTGAAAGTCATGGGCTACTTCCCCTCTTTCTTACCCCTACCACTTCTGAATACTTTTTGGAGAAACACAGCATTCAGCAAAACAGAAGTCCTAGCAAAAATTATTCTTCGAACGAATGAGCCAATTACCCTGCTCTATTACTAAAAAGCACACTATATGGTGGGATATGGGGTCTCATGCCCATAGCCTCATGGGCTTATCAAACAATAATCTAACAAAACAGACTTCATCCTAGCAAAAACTTCCACTTCCAGCTTTTTCTCAAGCCATACCATAAAATGCACTTTATGCTCAATTAATATTGTACTTCCCATGAACCTTATGTTACTCAGCCCATTTGGCTGCTCCCAACCCACTATCTCCTCACTTTGCAAAGCTAATTCTTATTCTCCTCCAAGACTCTCCACAGAGGCCATCTCTACTTAAATGTTTTCCCTCACACCCACACTATTTAGAACTGAGACTCTTGTGACTTTCTTAATATTTTCTTAAATTACCTTTAAAAATGATCTTCTCTCCCTATAATTTTTGTGTAACATTTATGTAACCTAAGTATCGTTTAACAAATAAAAATTAAAAAAAAAATTTTTTTTAATGGCTCTTTTTTATGACTACTTACCAAGACCAAGGAAGGAAGTAATATGGTGAGGTTCTTGATATAAAGAGATGAGATATTTTTACATTGCAAAAATTTTGAAAGAAAAAAAGACTGTGAATATACCATTAGAGAATAATCTAGGGACTGAATAACACAATGACTCCAGAGGTGGATGAGAATTGTCATTAATAGTACAAATGCAAGAATGTCATTCTGTGAACTAGAACAGGTGTATGTCACTATTGCAGGGTGGTGGGAATGTGGAGAAGCATGGGAAAAAATACAATTAATGTAACCTATGGACTATAGTTAACAGCAATACTGTAAGATTCTTGCATCAATGCCAAAGATGTATTGTGTCAACAATAGGGGGTTATGGAAAAATATGCCAAATGTATGTTATAGACCATAGTTAGTGGTAATGGTCTGATGGTATTACTTCATAATCTGTAATAAATGTTCCACAATGGTGTGGTAGGTTGGTTAAGGCTTGTTGTATGGGAGTTCTACACATGTGCATGATTGTTTTATAAGTACACAAGTTCTGTAATAAAAACATTTAAAATAAAAAAATAAATGATCTTCTCCCTACCATCTAAAATGTGCTACCACCTTCACTTCAATTTTTAAACCTCTTCAAGGAAGAGATATCTTAGTCACTAAACCAGTGCCTAAATTTTGTACAAACATTAATGTCTTTTTAATATGCATCTTAATTTACATATATTTTTCTTACTTTATTCTTTAAAGATCTAGGAAAAGAGTTTGCCACAATCTTTTTTTATAATAATCTTACTCTCATATTTCAAGGTATGGATTAAATCGACCTATAAATTACATTCATTTTTTTCCACTTTAGTTCTTAACCTGAAGACTTGCTTCAAATTTGCGTCACAGAAAGAAGTTGCTAACTGCTGCAGAGAAAATTCAACTATCCCAAATAAGAACATATATTTGCCTATTGTTTTAATTATTTTCATTTTGCTCAAAAAAATAATAAGGGCACAAATAAAGGAAGGTGGGACTATGCAACAGTGATTCTGGTCAGACAGAACAAATTCAGCTAATATATATTATTTTCATCTGGTATTTTTTTTCTAGCAGTTCAATACATGCTAAAAATTAAATATACATCATTGAGATTTTAAAAATGTAACAATATATGAAAATAGTTTCTATATAATCACTATATGATAAAAATTACAAAATATATAGAAAAAATTAAGTGTGTAAAAGGAAAAGAAAATCCTATTTCTGGTTATATTATTGAAAATGCAATTTTAACCTCCTTTTGGAAGAAATAAATATTTCTGATAAATTTCTTAAACCACTTTTTTGATGAACTACAAGGAAATAAACCATGGTTAAGAATATCAACTAGACAGCTGCCTCACTAGACACTAAATGTCTAGTGACATTTATCAAACATTCTTTTATTTCTGTGTTGGTCTAACAATAATTATCTAATCATTTTCCTATCCTGTAAAATATTCCTACCAAAAATGACTCTTTGAAGTAGCCACCTAGGGTCCTCTCTTTTGCATGCAAAATTGTAATGAAAAAAAAAACAAAAACATGCTCACAATCAAATTGTCTGAAAAGCTTTCTTTAGCCAGACTAACTGAATTCTAAAGACTAAGTCATAGCTTAAGGCATTTACTAAGCACACATTTTCAGGATTGCAAAAGCAGAATATGAATGAAGAAGAACATAAAACCAGTTATGTATGAGGAGAAAATTCAGGTAATATTTAACTAGTTGAATATGATGTTAACAGTACATATTGCAAAATTTTCCATGAAAAAAAAAACAACAATGCAAATATATCCCAATCTAATAACACTAGCCACCATTAAAGCCTGCATTTTTATCATTACATAATATGCAATATTAAATTTCTATATAACTTACCCTTTTGGATAGCTTTTAACTTTTTAAAATGTTTCAAGGCCATTATTCCATTACATCTCATTTAGCTATTTTTAAAACATAATTCTGCTGTTCTTGTTCTCCTACATTAAAATTCGAAAGAGAAAAGAAAGGATAATACAGCCTAAAAGTAATTTAAGAAGCATTTTTAGTTGAAAGAATCGACAAGTCATAAACAACAGCACATGTGAAAAAGCATGGGAACAAGACATTCTATCAAACAAGTGAACATATAGTCAACTTGTATTTCATGCTAAAAACAAATGGCTATCAATCTCCCAAATCTGCTTCATCCCATTCTTTGGGTATTCTTGCTTCAAAAACAACTCCTATAATGACAGTCTTTATTAGCATTTTTCTTCAGACGCCTTCCTGGGTTAGGAAAATGTCCCAAACCCAACTGCATAACTGGAAAAGTTTGAACCCAAAGTAGCTCAGCCACTCTGTAATCCTCCTATTCCTTGGCCCAAGAATATTAGCATTCACCAGAGCTCTGGCAAGGATTGCAAAACAAGCAAAGGTAAAATTTCTAAGCATGATGGACTAAACTCACTCAATTATCTAACAACACCATCCGTTTGTCAACATTACTATATTGTTGAAATAATTAATTGCTATAGCTCTATTTTGTGGATGGGGGAAGGAACAATGTATGGAATGTGACTGTACAATGCCAATATGTTTAAAGACATTAGCCCTTTCTACCTGGAGAAAAGGACACTGAGGAAATCTGGGGCATATTTTACTAAGTATGTGCAAACTGCTATCAATAAGATTGTTTAGAACCGAATTCATTCCAATATTTATTAGCATTTACTATGAAAGATTCTCAATCCAATTACTTGTCAAAGTTAAGAATAATGAAATCTATGGTTCGCCAAGCCTCGTCTATCCGACAGGCACAATCGTAACCCCTCATGTAGATTATCCCATTTAATACTTGTAACAATTCCTTAGAAGTAAGAATTTATTTCTCCATCCTTCTGTAGCTCTCCAAAGATTTAGAAATGACCTTCTCTCCCTGCACTTGCTCCTCTGTGACTATGTCCCTGTCTTGGCCCTGAAGAGTCTGTCATGGAAGGAATTGGCTTCTACCAGAACTGCAGGGTTCTGCACTGCAGTTCTCCTTCTGGGCTTGTCAATGAGCCCACGCACCATCCTTAACCATCATGCATCCCTGTGACCCTGGGTCATATGGTCTGAGTGGTAGATTTCCAGAATCCCTTTGTTTATTTCAGGGGTGACACAGGCAAAATAAATGGTGATATAAATGGGAATCACAGACCCTGAGCACATTAGGCTTTTGCTGATGTCGCTAATCTAGGCAATTCCTCCTGGGTTGCAGTATTACTTCTGATTTATCTTGTCTTGGAAAGAATGGACAGGGCTTCTTATTTGCTTTCTCTCAACATAAACACTCTTTTTTCCACGAGTCATAGAATAAAATTGAGAGTTCCAATCACTGCTAAGACGATCAGTCCTAATATTGCACCCAAGCATCAAGGTAATTAGCACAGGATGGCTCTGTGACTCGCTGGACCCATTTTGAGACAATGAAAGTAAGTATGATGCCCCTGAAAGCATGGGGTTATCACCTCTACCTAACATAGCAAAAGAGTCCTCATGTCTTTCAGACTAGTTTCGGAATTTCAGCCTGAGGGGCTGCTTTCTAAAGCTACTTGTACTGAGGATCTTAGTCTGAGTTATTGCAAAAACCAGACTCCCAGAAAGGGGCTGGAGTGTAGGTCATTTATTTTGAACAGCAATCCCAAAAAGAACCAAGAAAAAAGAAACAGTGAAGAAGAGAAAACCGACCCAATGGTGTGTTGAGCTGATCCCCACTCCAGGGGTCTGTGACTTGATATTACTGGGAACCTTCACAGAGGCACATAGAATGTCCCTCATCATCATCTGCCCAAGGTTCCACTGGCTTCAGTGCCTCCAATTGACAAGTGGCATCTATACTCTGGGACTTCAAGTATTATGTGTGACTCAGAATGCCTAGGTTGGATTCCCCCAGAAGTCCTGAAAGTCAGTGGCTGGGACAGCCCCCGGGGCAGAAAGCAAGAGAAACTGGACATGATTATATGTCTGAGCCGTTGGATTACATCTGTGGGAATCTCATCCCCACCCATCCACACCTCCATGGCTGGAGGATGTGAGGCAGGCACGAGGGGAATCCAGTATATTTCCCCATTCTGATTGAAAACATCTCACCCTCTCTAATTTGCTGAAATTTAGACGAATCATTCTCATGCACTTTCCAGCTTCTCTGAAAAACTTTTAATTAGCACATAAACTGCCCACCACAACGCTTGCTTGGATGACAAAACAGTAAAATATAGATGTCAGGTATTGATGGGTTAAAATGTTAATCTTCATAGCTGCTCTGATCTATTCATGTGGAAGCAACAATTGAATATTTTTCAAGGGTTCCAAGGACAAGTAATTTTACATCACTCTTTACAATCTCTTTATAATGTTACTAAGTTGATCTGAGCATTTGGGACCAGATGCAAACCATCATCTGTTGGCATCACATTGCAACCAAACACCAAACAACAATTAGCTGTCATCTGCTGAGTCCTACAAATAAGCATCAGGCTGCAATTTGCTTTCCGTACGCAAGTTGCAAAAAATGTACCAATTACTCGATACTATCTTTCTCTTTTGCTCCTGCCTAAAGGTGTCTCTTGGGTTTCCATCAACATCTCTTCCTAGAACTGGAGCTTCTGCCCCTTGGCAGTTGCCCCTCTCTGCAGGTGGAAGTGATCTGTCTTTGGCACTTGCTGGTAACTCATCTAAAACCTAAGGATGCCAGGTAGGCACCCACAAGAGGGAAGCCAATGTTAAGACTATCAGACCTGAGTCTTTTCTTTGGCATTTCCCGTATTTTTTAGTGATGGAAACATATTGCTGAGATTCTGACAAGTACAGGTAAAACTAACCCAAATGAGAATCAGAAGCGGGAGTCAATTTCTAATCAGAGAAGGAATCAGAATTGAGCCTGGAGTGAGAGTTCACATACTTAAGAAGCCTTGGAAGACGATTGCCTGGAAATGAGAAAAGAAGTGAGAGCCAGAGTTACATGACTCAGGGTAGTTAACAGAGAAGGGCTTTGGTTGAGTCAATAGAAGATCTAAAAGGGAAGGGACCATTTTTCTCTCAGTGCTTACACAAGCATGGAAAATAATAAGGACCCCAAAAGCACAGCCTCCTTCCTTTCATAATAGAATACATCCTCAAGTTTCCTGGAAATTCTCATGGTTTTTGAAATTTCTTGACTTTAAAATCTCTGTCATAAAAACACATTTTCTTTTCAAATTTGGATTCCAATCACCACATCCCATGTCTTAAAGAATTCTTGTTCGCATTTTATTTGATAAGGTTATGGCATTCAGCAAAAATTGAAATGTTGGCATAAATTAGAGTTTAATCCACTTATGGATGAGAAGATCCATAGGAGTTAATCCAAAATCCTGTGTAATGTCTTGAAAATTTTATCAGTCATTTCATGTTCAGATCATATGATTATTTCATCTTTACTACTTAGTTTTGCATCCTGAACTTTTCCCTTCTTAGAAAATTGGCATTATTATACCATTCCACAGAGTAAGTTATTACCATGGCTACTGACCTACATCCTTGTCCAAAATGTGGCTTTCTTTATGACAGATGAAATAAAATACATTTTAATAATGATCACTACCATAGCCCTGTGGAAAAATGAATTAAATGTAGGTTATAAAATGAAAAGTATATGCTAATGTGACATTAAGACTGAATTTGAGGCTCCTTTCAGCTCAATGGCTCTAAACAATTTTTTAAAAAATCTAAAAGCTACAGTAATAGCTCTCTCACTCTCTTTCTAAGCATGATTATTTGTTTCAAATGCATACCATCCTAACTAATACCTCCAAATCTTTGCTTTGTACAGTGGAATAGTCTAATTTAATTTTGACAATATTCTTCATTGATAGTACAAGATGAGTTTTGTCTACAAAATTATTGCAGAGCTTATTTTTAATGTGCCTTCCTGGGCAAGAAGGCAAGAGGAGTTTTTTGGGGAAAAAGCTCTACATGCACAGAGAAGGTCCCTTTTCAATCTTCCTTTGTGGAGGCCAACCATAAAGAGGTTCAATAATGCAAGATGGTGCTTGGTGTATGGGAATAAAAGTACACTAAATAGGAGATGAGATGAAGACACCTAGATAGAGAAATGCATTTGGATATAAATGAACTTATACCATAAAAAGGGGGAAATGAGGGCTGGCAGGGTTAAAAGTGAGGTGTGAGATTGATCAGAATTATAATTGAAAACTGAGAGTCAAACCTGACAAAAATTAGACAGGAGCTGCTTTGGAAAGTGGTCCTAGCTTCCCCTAATTCCAACTGGCTGGATTGCAAATATGGGCTGTGGCTCACCAGCGGGAACAAGAAAACAGAATGAAAGAGAAATGCATTCTCTTTTATTCAAGAATAAATTAGGGAAGCGGATGTGGCTCAGGCAACTGGACTCCCGCCTACCACATGGGAGGTGGCTGGCTTGGATCCCAGTGTCTCCTAAAGAAGACAGTGAGCTGGCACGACGGGCAGGCACAGCAAGCTGACACAACAAGAGACACACAAAAAAGAACATAATGGGAGACACAACAAAGCAAGGAGCAGAAGTTCCCAGTGTCTCCTAAAGAAGACAACAAGCTGATGCAACGGGCAGGTATGGCGAGCTGATGCAACAAGATGATGCAACAAGAGATGTGGGGAGGAAAAACAGATTGAGAGACATGACAAAGCAGGGAGTAGAGGTCACTCAAGGGATTAGACACCTCCCTCCCACATCAGAGGTCCTGGCTCCCGTTGCCTCGTAAAGAAACAAGGAAGACAAACAGACTCAGCAAGTGAAAAACAACAAGAGGGTGGGGAGAAATAAATAAATAAAACAAATCTTAAAGAAAATAAAATCAATTAGATGATCTAGCTTTAAAGTTGGCCTCTGGCATGCCAATCAGCCCCTCACCACATCAGAAGGTTCATATAGTCAATGAGGGCTCCAGTGTCTACTCTTTTTCATATTTTCAGGAAGGGATTGAAAACAAACAACATCCTTGTCCTGGGAATCTGCTTTATAAAACTCCATGTTGCTGTAGATTGATAGCTGCAAAGTCTTATCTAAAATCCCGACCTTCTAGGAATTCATGCCAATTATTTCACATTTGCCTTCATTTTTAGATATCCAAATGTCTGTCAACTCTCTTCAATTAGTGATACAGGGCTTTTTCTCAGTTGTCTTTGAAACCTCAGTTTGGTCACATCATAATTTCTAAATGCCTCACAATAACTTGCTTTCTTTTCAGCATGAAGTTTTTATTTTCATAAAGAAGTTTGCCTTATATAAATTAGATGATTTTTACGAGAATCTTTTGTCTCTGTTACTTCTACTTGCATGTTATGTTAAAAAACATTTTAAAATTTTCAAATAAAAATATCTAATATTAAAAATGAAAAAAAAAAAAAAAAAAAGCCCTGATATACCCTTAGAGGGTTCTGCTAGATTTGGATGATCTATGAGAATTGGAAAGGTCCTAAAACCCGCCAGTAGCCTTGAGATCGCGTTGGTGAAAGGGACATCAAAATAGTGACAAAAACACCAGAGCGAGGCTGGAGGACTAGGAAAATCACACTGTGAACCTGTTTCCTGACCTGGAAACTGATAAAAGGGTGGAACTACATCAGTGGTTCAGAATCCTCCGGAAGACTTGTTAAACACAGCTTGCCTGGCCCCACCCCAGGGTATCTGATTTAGTGGTTCTGGGGTAGGGTGGAGATTATGCATTTCTAGCAAGTTCACAGGTGACGCTGATGCTGCAGATATTGGGACCAGACTTTAAGAATCACCAGACTAGTTGATGCCAAAGAACTCCTTCATCTCAGTTCTTTGAGACAAAGTGCCAGGAAGATGTACTTTTTTCCTATTATAAGGACTGCCCCTGTCTCAGTACTGCTCTTTGAGGGCCTCCTTCCACCCTCCCTTCAGAGGGTTCACATATCACAAACACACAAATCTAAATGTATTAAAGAACCCATTGCCACCTCTGTCACTCGGAATATGGTGCCCAGCACTGGTGCAGTGCAGCTGCATTCCTAAATATCATACAATGGGTTGACTTAAATAATGGGGATTTATTGGCTCATGGTTTTGAGGCTATGAGAAGTCCATAATCAAGGTGTCACCAAGGTGATGTTTTGTCCCAGAAGACTGTGGCATTTGGGGGCTGGCTGCATGGAATCCTTGATCTTTGAGTTTTCTTCTGCACGGCAGTGCACATGGTGGCCTCTCTTGGCTTCTCCTTTCTCTTCTGGGTTCTGGTGACTTCCAGCTTCTGGCTGCTCCCTGTGGCTTTTTCTCTGAATTTCATTCCACTTATGAAGGACTCCAGTAACAGGATTAAAAGGCCCATCCTGATTCAGTTGCATCATACCTTAACTAAAGTAACCTCATCAAAATGTCCTATTTATAATGGGTTCATACCCACAGGAATGGACTGACATCAAGAAGATATTTTTCTTGAGTACATAGATGTTTTTCCAAGCTACCACAACAACTAACAAAATCATAAAACATTGCCCAGTATAGTTATTATAAAAATAAATGTCATATTTGTATATATTTTTATCATTGATTAAGTTCTTGGGATTTCATAAATGTCATTTGGTCAAATACTCACAATGGATAGTGTGATAGGTCCCATCATCTCCATTTTACTGATTAGGAAACCAAGGTGTAGCTTGATTAATGATTTGTCTAATATCACAAAACCAGGAGGTATTGAATCTTTGACCAGAACTGTGAAACTAAGGTCTGGGATGTTTTCATTCTTTTCAAGCTTCACAAGGAGCTTAATTTAAAAAGAACAAAGAAAGAAAGGTAGCCACAACTCTTGGAGTGAATCATCAGTGCCAGGCACTTTGGCAGGAAGGTAGGAACCATTATCCAAGTGCAAGGCCTTTTTCTGATCCATTATGTCACACTCAGGATGGTTGCCTCCCCCACCATCTGGCCTCATTCTAAATTTTCTTGCATTAGAGGTGGCCACAATTTACTTTGAAAAATGAACACTATCAATTTGAATGAACTCTATGAAAATTGCTTTATTCAAAGTCTTATCTCCAGAGCCTGGTGATTAAAAGCACAATTCTTGAGTCAAGCAGACATGGATTTGAAATCCATGTCTAAGCTCTAAGATTTTCCACCTGTGTGACCTAACCAAGTGACTAGGGGGTGATGATCAAATCTACCACACTGGTGGTGTATCCACAGAAAGTAAATAATTATGATGATAATTATAATTTTATTACACTATATTTATTTATTTACATATTTCTTCCTCCCCAATAGAATTTAAGGTGTCAAGAATTCTGAAGGGACTGAGGTGCTACCCTACTTGTAAGCTAACAAGATAGCCTGCCACATTCTTATGGGTTGACGAGGTTGGACCTAGATGGATGCTTGCACACACAGTGGGCTGCACTACAGGAGAAGATGTCCAAGCTTAGTGAGCCCGAGGTTTTATAATGGATTACAAGTATACCTGCCCTATGCCCCAGAGGTAAACATATTCATTACAATTAATAGAATGCTCGTCCTCTGTTCTGGAGTGACACATTTACCGCTATCTTCAAATATGAGAACAAATTCTTCCTTTTTCTACATTCACTGTACAAGCATCCTTGAAAAGACAGTATGGAATAAGAGGTAATCAGTGCCTCTATTCACAAGATATGCAGGAGCACAAGAAACCCATGGAGAACTGCCTCGCAACATAGCATCTATGAGAATAGAGAACTTGCCTGTCATCCACAAGGCTCTATTCCTATGGCTGAAAAAGAAGAGAAACAAAGTAGTTTTGTTAAATGAGAGAGCCACATTTGGTGTAAATTTACATCCACAACTGTGCTGCACAAAATTTCCACATTATTTAATTTCATTTAAATCTGGCTTCTAGTATTCTTTCAGGTGAGATGGTAAGAAATTTCTTTTGAAATTTTAGATGGCCCCTCCTCTCTCCTATACCCTATAGGGATATAGAATAAGACATGTGCCTTTGCCATACCTATGGAAAGGTTTCTGGTATCTGGTTCAGAATGGTCACAGCTCATTGTTAAAATTACACATGACCTCTTAATGCACATGGGCCAAATCTTTCCAAATGCTGTGAGTGTGTAGTCCTGAGGAGTATCTGGATGATGCCTTCCTTTATGGTCCTGCCAAAGCATGGCCAAAGGTTTGGTCTTTGAAGAGCACCCTTTCTACTTCTAATCTCAAAAGTACTACTTCTCCCCACTAGCAGGATTCCTTCAAGAAGTTTAAGTTTTCATAAATGAGACACCCTATATGAATGAGCCAATGATACTCTACCTGAAGCAACCACACACATCTTTAGCTTCTTACAATGGAAAGGAGAAGATGCAGGCAGAATGAAATAAGCCTTAGTATCTCAATACATTCTCCTGACCCATTTCTTCATGTTATGATACTTTGGGAATTGGGAGGATAAACAAGGAGACAAAAAGAATAAGATGAAACATGCTGTAAGAAGAATGTGAAAAAGAACTTGGATTAAATTGTAGTCTCAGGACTACATTATTCCCACAACTGAAACTGTGATCTCTTTCTCCATTAATGTCCCAGCATCCTCTGAACACCAATTAACAGAGTTCTGATGGCCTTTCTCTGTCTGACAATTAACCAGGAGAATGAAAATGTTATTTAAATAGTTTTTCAATTCTCCCAGTGATGGTATTGAGCTAATTTTATGTCTCTGTCCAGTGGATCTTACTTTGTACACCATAAATCAAAGTGTGATACATTCAGGTGTCTACCAGTTCCAAATAAAAGACACATTCAACTCCTAGAAAATAAAAATATAAAAGTTTAATCAATCTGCTCCAGCTAATATATATTCTCTCAATTTTTATCTTCTTAGGAATAAGCAAGATGAACATAATTCTTTTGCCCTAATATTTATGGTTTGTCTGAAACGGTTTCTTTGTCTTATAATGCACTTTACCAGTCTATTGAGTGATCAGTGCTGGGAGAAATAAAAATCATTCTAACTGTGCTCGGGGCAAAGAGCTGTTAACAATCAAAACTGGAAATTGAAGAAATAATAGAAGACCTGATGATAGGTAAAACTGCTTTTCTCTGGTACCAATAATAATTCTCTGGCTTTAAAATCTAATTCCTAAATAATTCCACATACAAGTCACAACTCCACAGTATTCCTAAAATTAGAATGAAGTGAGTTTTAAAACCTGTTTAAAGGTCATTTATTTAATAAACAACTATTTGAGTCTCCATTCAACTGTCTATAGTAGTTAACTCCCATTTATACCTACACCTACTCTCTTTGGCTCTTCACCCTCACCATCATAGTCAAAGGACTCTCACAAAGGTTACCAATTATTTTCTTAATTGCAAAAGAGCAATTTCCCATGATTATCTCACTCTCCCTGTCAGTGTCCTTTGACATGTTAGTAACTACTCCCTCCTTCTTGAGTCTTTCTCCTCCTTTGGCTTCTCCAATGGGATCCTTTGATCATTTTCCTAACAGCAACCTACAGTCCGTGGCTGAGATTCCTCTTTCCTCTACTCTAGGGTTCCAATAGTAGCTTTTGCTACTCTCCTTCTAAATATTCTACCTAAAATATCACATTCCTTAATATGATTTCAGCTACCACTGATGCATTGATAAGTACAAAATCACTATCTGTGATTCTCAATTGTATTCTGTGTTCCAGAAGTTCATTTCCTAACATAAGAGAATCCCTGAGCTGCCATTTTGGCCCTCAGTCCTTCCCATATGATCTCCTCTCCCTGACTGGCTCGCCCATTCCAGGGGTATAATCAGATATTGCCAAATCCGTTTGTTCAGCCTAAATATCTTCTGATCTTTGGGTCCATATATTCAGGTGCCTATTAAAGCACCTCCACCTGGGTGTACAGGAAGCAGGTCAAACACAACATAGCCAAATATGATTTTATATCTTCCCCAAAGTTCCATCTGTCCTCCCCCAGTCACTCTCTTGGTGAGTGGTTCCACTGTCCACAGGGTTGTCCAAGGCAGAAAACAGAATATCATCCTCTATTTCCCAATTTCCCTCACTCCCCAATTCTAACCATTACATCCTGATAATTCTACCATAAAAATGTGCTACATGTTTATCCTTATTTTCATCACCAGTACCACCACATAAGCACAATTATCAACATTTTTCTTTTCTTGGGCCATTGAAACAGCTCCCTTACTGTCTTTCCTGTCTTCTTTACTACCCACCCAACTCCTGGGATGGATAAAGGCCCTGCCAACATACAAATCAAGTCAGTTCAACATCCAGCTCAAAATTATTCAAGTCTTCCTATCTGTCCACCTAGTATAAAATAAACTCTAGGTTTGTGATCTTACCTCTATGTCCCTGCAGAGATTCATCTATTGCCATTCTCCCTCTGGCACTTTAAAATCCAGCACACTTGGAATTCCAAAATACCTTGTACCTTCTCAAATCTTCCAGCTTTTCTAAATGTTGTTCTTCCTTTGAATGCCTTTCACATTTATAGGCCTGTAAAACTTCATCCATGAAGTCTCATTTCAAGGGTTAGCTCCTCTATGTACATTTCCCTGATTCACTCAGATTCTATTTGTGCCAACCTTTCCTCAACTAGGCACTTTTTTCTACATATAGTGACTACCTCATAAAATGACTGTGAGATTAATCAGAAAACAAATTTGAAGTGCTGAACAATACTGAGCTCTTAATATTAACTCTCAATTAGTATTAGCTGATACCATTTTAAAATGCATCATTATTGCCTGTGTATGTCTAATCCATTAGACAATAAACTGAGAGCAAGAATCACATCTTCTCAACTATTTATTGCACAGGATTTTTTTTCCTGATTGATTTGCTTTTCTTTTATACTTAGATAATAACAGGCATGAGATGTGAGCAAAGCAATATTCTAAAATGAGTTTGAGTCTGCATGAACTGCAATGCAAGCAATCTATCTGCATCCGAAAGAAAACTTGGTTCTAGAAATTTCTCCAGTTTATATACTATGTATTTTACTTTGGTTGCTAAAGTAAATGAAAGCTAGTGTGTAATGCATGCATGCATGTAAGTGTGTGTATATATATACACACACACATATATATATGCAGGCATGCACCTACTCTTTGGAATCCTCTCTCTGAAGTTCGCATTTCCCAACCCTTCCAATTAAAGCCAAACTAAAGAAAAAAAGAAAAAGAAAAAGAAAAAAACAAAAACAAAAACAATTAAAGCCAAACTACATATTTGCAAATCTAAGACTGGTATGTTTTCTACAGTATTATTGCCAGTGTCTGGCTCCAAGCCTGGCACAGGCATGTCTTATAGTATTAATAACTGAATATATTCAAACTCATTACTGTTGTCATTTCCCATCTTGCCACCTTAGCTAAAAACTTCAAAGTCATTCTCAACACTCTTACTTTGCCCCAAGCACTCCTGCTGAGCAGGGTCATCTCTGAAACATCTCTTGATTCTGTGACGATACTCCACTATATCTTTTTTCCTGACTTCAGGCTTTTTACCACCTTGAGTTCAACCTGTAAGCTTCCAGTCTTCCACCAGTTATTTTTCTAAAACAAAGAACTGATCAGGTTCCTTATCCGCTTAAAAGATCATTGATTAAAAAAAAAAATCATTGATAGTTCGCCATTGCCTAGAAAATAAAGTTTGCAAACTCTTTGATATGGAACAGAAGTTCTCAAACTTTTTTATCTGCAGAGACATGCATAAGGGATGAAATTCACACATCTGACACATTCTCTTTGGTTTACCCAAGGTAATTTCTTTCATATTCATTCACATACGGAGATTCTAGTACATTCCAGTATGGGGATTTCCGTACAGTCTAGTAAAGGGATTGTGGTATCCAGAATAATGTCCTCCAGAGATGTTCATGGCATAATGTTATCTAATACAGAAGAAGGGACTTTACAGATGTGATTACAGTAAGATCAAGAGGGGGTGAGATTATCTTGGATTATCCACGTGGGCCCAATGTAATCATAAGGGTCCCCATAAGAGAGAGGCAGGGAAAAAAAAGAAAAAAAAAAAAGAGAGAGGCAGGAGGACCCGAGTAAGAAGAAGGAGATGTGACCACAGAAGTGAGGGTGGAAGTGGTGCCACTGCAAGGAAGTGGTCATGAGCCAAAGACGGTAGGAGTCTCTAGGAGCTGGAAAAGGTAAGGAAAGAGAGTCTTCCTCCAGAAGGAACCAGACCTGTAGCACCTTGACCTTGCCCAATGACACTGACTTCTGGTCTCCAGAACTGTAAGAAAATATATTTATATTGTTTTTAGCCACTAAATTTGTGTTAATTAGTTACCACAGCACTAGGAAAGGAATATAGGGATTATGACTCTAGTTAAAAAAACAAAAAAACAAATCGTTCACTTTGTGAGTAACACATAAGCCACCTATTTTTCTGAAATCATCTTTTACCATTCTTCCCCGTCTACTGAATTATGTGCAAAAAACATCTTGACTAATTCACTGCGTTCCACTTACTGGTACAGCCCTTTAGTGCTGTAATTTGGCAGAGAGGAATCTCATTTATGTAAGAAGCTCCTAAGAAGCTGAGTTTAAAAAAGTTATAAATATATAAAATTAAAAGAAAATACATTGCACAATAAAATATTTAAAAATTCAAGTCAAAACAAGGCAAAGCAGAGATTATTGGGAATCTGGGATGTATTTCAGCATATTTCATGAATGTCGTCTGATTCATTATTGGTGTTGGACACTTAAATATTTATAAAAGAATCAAAGTGAGATTTCAATAAGGATAAAATATAAAAAGGTCTGAATGAGTAAGCTTATAGAGGTAGTGAGGGATTGGGCTTGATAGATAATTCAAAGTCTTGAAGAGACCACTGGGTACTTTCTGGTGAGAAGGGAGCAAAATGAAATTCCAAGATGGAAAACAAAGCTCAGAAGTGGGAATGATCAAGTTTATTTGGCGACAATGGGGTATGGGGTTGAAGAATAAGGAGACATTAGGTTTGTTAGATAATGGGAGGTGAAGGAAGAAGTGCTAGATTGGAGAGTTGTTATAAGAAATTGTCACTAATGACACATCTGTTAAGTATCAAAATTAAACATCTATAGGATGCCACCACTCTAGGAAGTTTTCTAGTACTGTGTAAGACAGGGAAGTCTTAACTGACTATCTTATTGTATTCTAAGATACCTATTGAAAGTGTATTACTGTTATAATTAAAGTGCAGCTCTCACTTCACATCCTTATTATTCTAGGTGAAAATATGTCAACTCAAACTCTGTATTGAGATGAACTAGGAAAGCTACAATTCTAATTATTCTTTCCATCTTTGCGAATGTCCCTGAATAAAAGTAGATGATTGCAAGCCATGTCTACTTATTTATTTTTGTGTTCTGATTTTCTATTTAAATATCATTTCATGCTCATCCGAACATGTTTTCTATATGTGGTAAGTCACATAAAATTACTTGCTAGTGTTTCTCAAATTTTTCAGATTTCATCGTGGTGGGAAAAGACACCTTCCAATCAGGAGCAATTTGTCTGCCCATAAAGTGAGCAAGGAAACACCCCAGTAGAGTAGGGAGCTTTTCTCTACCCGCTCCCCAACAACATCTGTAATCATTTAGCTGAGTTCTCCCTTTTGTTCAGCATGTGCATATGGCTACTGAAAAAAGGCACGTAGACAATATTATGAAAGCAGCTATTTTTACTTTTCTTTTTTTTTTCTTGTGGGATATATTTTCAAAGTTAGAAATACGAGATCATAAGATCTGGTTAGTATTGTAGCTCTTGTTAGTTTGCCTTCCAAGGGTCATCATCCCTGCACTAGCATATCTGTTCCACAGAAGCTTTCATCTGTTCAGCAAATAACTACTGACATCTAGCTATGTGCTAAGCACTGTTCTAGATGAAGACACAGAAAGGAACCCACCAGATGAATAAACACCCCAAACCTCTGCTCTCATGAATGACAAATTTTAGAAAATAATAAACAAAATAGAAACACATGGTTTGTCATAAGGTGATGTTCCTGTGAATGAAAATGGAGTGTGTTTCCCTGGATAGAAAAGCTGGCATGCTATTTCATACAAGAGGGTCACGGAATGCCTCACTGGTAAAGAAACATTGGCACAGAAGTCACAAAGGGAGCAAAGTATGAATGTGTGTAGAAAAAGAGCTTTGAAGAAAGAATGGCACAGAGCCTGAGTTCCTGAGATCAAAGGTGGTCAGTATCAAGGAATGGCGGGGCCGGCAGGGCTGTTGTCCAGGGTGAAAGCAGACAAGTAAGAGAAAGTAAGTCCAGAGGGTTGGGAATGGGTAGAAATGGGGTACAGGTCAGGTGGGGTGGTGTAAGGCCTTCAGCTTTTACTCTGCCAGAGACAGGATGCCAATGGAGTCTTCTGAACAGGAATGACATGTCTTAGTTTCCATTCTGCCATGATGAATGCCACAAAATGGGCTGGCCTCAACAACAGGAACTGATTGTCCCAAAGTTCTGGAGGCTGGAAGGCTTGCTTCTTCCTGGGCTTGGGAGCATTCTTGCTGACGAGAAATCCTTGGCGTTCCTGTCACATAGGGATGTCCTTTCTCTTCCGGGTTCCCAGTGGCTTCCAGCTTCCGGCTTCTCCCAGTGGCTTTCTAGTTACAGGGCCTCCAGTAACAGGATTAAGATCCATCTTCATTCAGGTGGCCACACCTTAATTTAAAAATAACATCTTCATAAGGTCCTCTTTGCAATAGGCTCTGACCCACAGGAATAGGATTAAGACTTAGTGCAGATTTTTTTCTGAGGTACATATCTACATCTGCCACATGGAATAAACAATTATATTTTAACAGGTTCACTCTGGCTACAAGCTGAAGGGGAGCCTGGGTGGGGGCAGGGGAACCAGCTAGAAGACACATGCCAGGATATAGTCAAGAGATGATGGCAATTGGGTCAGAGTGGTGGAGTGCATATACATAATATTTTTAAAGTAGTATCATATTCAGAAAAGTGCACATACCATAAGTACACAGTTTAATTATTTTTTTACAAATTAAACATCCCAGGAACTCCCCCACAGCTCCATCCAGTCACTAACCACCAAAGCCAACCTTACTTCTTTTTTTAAATTTTTATTATTATTTTTTTATTGTGGGTAAAAATCAAATTTTTCACAATACAAACCAATATTTGTAAAATGATATATAAATATATATGCATTATATGTGCATTTGCTTACATAAAAGTTATATATACATTTTTTACTTATTTTAAAAGATGCTTAGATTACATAAATGTTACACAAAAATTACAGGGATTCCCATCTTCCCCACCTCCCACACCTCCCATAACATCCCACATAAACATCTTTTATTAGCAACCTTACTTCTAATAGCAGAGATTCGTTTTGCCTGTTTTAGTATTTTATATAAATAAAACCCTTAAGCGTCTGGCATCTTTCAACGTTCTATTTTGTGAGATTCATCCATATTGTTACTGTAGATGCATGCAGTTCATTCACTTGCTACGTAATATACCATTACATGAATATATCACCTTTTACATATAAATTCAGGATATATTTTGAAATGAAAGCCAAGAGAGTTGGAAGACATATGGGATATGGAGTCCTCGAGGGAGAAGTTGATTATTAGCACCAAATATGGCTTGATGATTTAGAACTAATATGCAGAAAAGGAGGAAGAGCATTTGGGGAGAAATATCAGGATTTAGTTTTAAACACATTAAATTTGAGATGTCTATTCATACCCCACTTTAGTTTCCCAGCTACTAAAACAAAAGCCAAGCAATGGGATGGCTTGACAGTAGGAATTTATTGGCTCATGATTTCAGAGGCTAGAAGGCTGGCTTCCTCCCAGGGTGAGTATCTTCTGGCTGACAGGCAGTCTTTGGGGTTACTTGGATTTTCTTTCACATGGCAATACACATGCGATGCCTTTTTTCTCCTTTGGGTTCCCTTGACTTCCAGCTTCTGGCTGCTCCCTATAAGAAGTCTCTACATTTGACTTTCACTCTGCTTATGAAGGACTCCAGTAATCTGACTTAAAACCCAGTTGGGCCACATTTAACTGAAGTAAAATCTTGAAGAGATTCTATTTACGGTGGGTCAATACCCACAGGAATGCAGACCAGGACCAAGAAGATGTTCAAACTGGGCTACACAACAGCATCCACCACACAACCCAATAAAAATACCTAGTAGGCAGCAGATATATGAGTCTAATGTTCTAGAGAGAGATGCAGGTCAGTATAAATAGGAGAACCACCAGGGTAGAGCTGATACATGCTATGAGCCATGGAATAATCATCTGGGAAGTGATTATTACTAGAGAAGCTCCCATGTTCTTTGGGACACTACAGCCTTTAGAGTAGAGAGAGAAAAAAAAGAAGTTAATTTTAACTTGCAGGGGTTCTTAACCAGGAGTCCACGGACCGTAGGAGTCTGTGGAAAGAATTCAGGAGGTCCGTGAGCTTGAATTGAAAAAAAAAAAAAATCAGCTTATTATCTTTATTCCTCTGACCTCTAACTGAAATCTAGCATTTCCTTCACTTATGAATGTATGCAATATATTACAGTAGTGTTCCATGACTGGCAAAGGGGTCTGTGGAACAAAGAAAGTTAAGAAGCCCTGACTTAGAGGCGCTTGAATATGTAGGTCTTTGACCAATAACTTGCCTGTGGAATGGTGAATTCCACATAATGCCAACTGCAGCTTGGGGTAAGAGTATTTTTCTCGGACTTGCCATTGGAAGGGTGGAGGGGACAGGGTGAATGTGGTGCTGCTAAAATCAACACATTGTTTGCTAAGTGACACTTCTGTCCACATAAACCCTGATAAGGGATTTTCTATTCCATTCACTTAATTCAACATGATCATAAGGAAAGCTGAGCCTGCACTTTAACTTAATCATAAACCTAAAATACCACTTTTAACGTTATTAGAATCTTAAGGCATATGTTTCTTTTTGATGTATAGTTGTGGTATAATGCACAAAATAAAAGCTCATTCCATGCTGAATGAATTTATTCCATGTACAATTCAAGAGTATTTAGTGACTACTGAATGCATTTCATTATGCTACATCTGTGGAAGTTAAGAAACCATCTTCCTCAGAAAGCTACATATAGAAATACCATATGACCCAGAAATCTGACTACTGGGTACATACCCCAAAAATTGAAAGGAGGAACCTTGAACACACACATGAAATCACTTCTGATACATTTATTACTAGAATCAATCTACACATGAAGTCTGAATTATTAAAATGTTTTGCCTCTCAAATTTAATAGAGAAAAAA
Source organism: Tolypeutes matacus (assembly GCA_026826555.1). Lineage (NCBI taxonomy): Eukaryota > Metazoa > Chordata > Mammalia > Cingulata > Chlamyphoridae > Tolypeutes > Tolypeutes matacus. The sequence continues at coordinate 8,485,906 of JAKSZT010054030.1, forward strand.
TATCACATTATAATTTTCAAGTAGGAAAGAGTAATTCAGAATTAGACTGTAGCATTCTATACATTTTAACATCAAAATAAGGTTCATAGTGGTATTCACAATTGACAAAAGATGGAAGCAAGCCATGTGTCCATCAACCAATGGATGGATAAATAAAATGTGGTATAAACACACAATGGAATATTATTCAGCTATAAAAAGGAATGAAGTTCTGATACATGTAAAAACAGGGCTAAACCTTGAAGAAATGTTGAGTGAAATAAGCCAGACACAAAAGGACAAATGTTGTATGATCTCACTGATTTGAAACAATCTGAATAAGCAAACTCATAGAGTCAGAATCTAGAATACAGGTTAACAGGATGGGGTAGGGACAGGGAATGGGAAGTTAAGGCTTAAAAGGTACAGTGCACCTATTTGGAATGATGGAAGTGTTTTGGTAATGGATGGTGGTGATGGTAGCACAACATTGTGAATGTAATTAAGACCCCTGAAATATATATATCTGAATATGATTAAAAGGGGAAGTGTTAGAATATACCTATATATGGTAACAGAATAAAGGTTTTTAAAAATCCATGGAACTACACTTAACAGTGAACCCTAGATCAAATAATGGACTTTAATAGAATTATAAAAATGTGTGTTCATCAATTTTAACAAATGATTCCACAGCAGTAAAAATACTGTATTTTATGCATGATTTTTCTGTAAACTCACAATTTCTCTATAAAGGAAAAAATATTTTTAAAAAAGAAACCGTTCTTACAATCTAATAGGGGGAATGAGCAAATTCCTTTAAAATTGAGATATACAGATATGTTTCCTTCCTCCGTGTACACATGTGTGTGTGTGTTGCAGTGGGACCTGGGAAGCAGCCTGCCTCTTTAGCCAGGAATCATAAAATCCTAAGTAAGTAGTAAATTCTAGGAAGGCTGCAGGGTAGAAATTGTGTTCTCCTGTCTTGTCCTCAGGACAGTTCAGTACTTTAAGGCAGCCCCTGAGTCATGTTGATTACCTCTGTCTAGAGGGTAGAAAGCAAGGACTTTGGGCAAGGTGATGGAAAGTTGAGGTAATTTTTCAGGTCAGTGTATGAACTCTTCAATTTTAGAAACAGTACTTTTGTTTTCTTCCTTGTATTATCCTACTGTTTCACCTCACTTAGCTGAAAAACAAACATGTGTCCATGGCTGATAGGGAAAAAGATGGATGGGGGGGATATCAGAGAGTGAGTGTGAACTCATAAAGGCCGCCTGGTAGGGACAGCAATAATCAATAATAATATAAGAATAGTTTTCTTAATAAATAAAAATTAAGATAAAAGTGAAACTGAGGAGAGAAGACAGTTTGGCTACTCTTCTCCGTCAGGATTCTCCTTCAGGGCTTACTAGAAGGAATGCCACAAGAGCGTGTGTGATGCGTTGTCAAGGATAAAGAGTAAAGTCTACAGAATTTCACAGGAGAGAAATACATTCACACTGGGAAATCTAAAAGGAATTTCTTCAAAAGAGTTTCTGCAAGTTAAGAAGGGCCTTGAAATCATAACTCTACTAGATATTTCATTTCTATTAATTAGTGGTAAGTAAAATAAAATGGCCACCTACATTGGGCATTGACAGGAGGAACCCCTTTCAGAGAAGGGCTTTCCAGAAGACAAAAAATAAAATAAAATAAAATGACCTGCAGCAAGCAAGGGCTTTCTGAGAAAACGGAACACTATCTACAGAACTTCAGATAAGCAATTCCTGGTTTATATTTGGTTTATAAAATACTTCTGGTCTAGTAGAGAAAACACATCAGAATGGACAAGCATCCCATATTAAACAATGTCTATCTGCTCCCTACTTTGTAAGACCCCACTCTGTTACCGGATTTTTTCTAGGTTCTTGACTATGCTGCAGAAATGAATTTCAAGAGCACGTCAAGTTAGTTAGGACAGCAATTTATTAAGGAATGGGAGGGAGGAGAAATGAGAGAAAATAACAGATCATGGGTCCCAGAGAGAGGAAGGGACTGAAGAGTGATAAAGAGGGCTGGTTTGCAGACTACAATTTCCCATTATAGATCATAAATGCCCAGGTTTTACCTGCATGTTGATCCATGCAGGGGGGGACACAGCAAGAGCAGGGCACAGAAGGCAAGAGGGATGAGAGAGACTTAACCTTTGTGCTTGCTTTTTAAACCATTAATTATTCCACCCCTTTGCTAATGACATGGGAGGAGTCCCAGCTGTTTGCTGTTTTGATTGATTATCCCACCCATCAATCTCCCAGGAGGGCCAATGATAAGGCCCCTGGAGAATATCTGGGGCTTCTCCTGGCTTCTGGAGGAATTGCTGTTCTGGATGGGAGAAATCTCCGTGAGGGTCTTCCAGCAGCCCTCTTGGGGGTATTGACAGGTCCACGGAGATTTCTTGCCAGGTTCAAGATCCATCTATTGATTCCCTATCTTACTAGCCTGCTTCACCTCCTCATGTAAAATTGTGACTGAATGTCAGCTACTCGGAACATTTCCTCACTTGCTTCTGCACTCACCCTATATGAGCTTCCCCTCTCTACCCTCTCGGTGGAGCTCCCTTCTACTATCTGAATTGGATGCTGCCTGATTTGCCAATCACTCAGAAAGCTGTGAGATCCTAAATTTAATGTTGTCACAAAGTTGTTCTTTTAACACTAGACATTCAAGCAAAAGGCCATCAGCCTGGGAATGTGTGGCTAAGTATTTCCTGCAAATAGCTGAGCCATAAAGGTCATGTGACTAAATCTAATTAACGTGAACACTGTATGCCTCTGCTAGCCCAGCATGTTCCCTCAGCTTCTCTTTCTCCCCTCAGCATATTAGAGCACTTCCACCAGGTGCTCAGAGAGAGAGAATGCCAAGACTAATTCTAAACACCCAAGAGAAATTTCTGGTTGACATCTGACTTGAAGACACAAATTACTTAGCACAATAGAAGACAATTGGGGGAATTAACTAGAAAAGGGGAAGGAACCTGGCAGAAGCCAAGAAGACAAAGCCTATTAGGATCAGAGGAGGAAGAAAGCATAAACTACTTAGGAAAGAGTTGATGTGGACTAACTGAAAATGTGGATGTGCTTCAAAAGGAAGATCTGAAAAAAAAAAAAACCAAAATGTCCCACTGCCTGTAGACCACCAAATTCCCTTCCTTAGAAATGGATTTACATTTCCTTTTTATGCCAGCTTTAAACTGACAGGGTACTAGAGCTTCTGCTGCTCACTAGCTGCTGCATTTTACCCCAGAGGCAGTTACATTTCATTGTTGGGCAAAGTGATTCTTATGTAGAAATTGAACCATTAAGTACTAAAGCATACTGCCTATAAAGAAAGACAGCCAGTATAGCCTCACAGTATTTGTGGGGGAGAGAATATATTTTCTTTTCTGCAAAGTGAAATGAAAAGATAACATCTTGAAGCTAAGAGCACATTTAAAGACAGACAGGAAAAGGAATATTATTTGTTAGCTAACTTTTTATAAGGTATCTTGTAGGTTTTCATTTTACATGTGAAATTAAACATGGAGAATTATTTTAAACATATCCCAAGAAAATTCAGACATTTTGTGAGCAGTTAAAATTGAATACTAATGTGATGGATATATATATATATATATATATATATATTTTTTTTTTTTTTTCTTTCTATTTCACTACTGAGGCCACTAAACCAAAAAGAGAATATATAATTTCACTTCAAGCACTCACTGTACATCTATGTACAAATTCGAAATCTCAAAGAAAGTCTTCTTTTAAACCAAATAGAAGAGATTTAAAAGGAAAATAATTTAGTAATAAAGTTATGATTATTTTTTTTATTCCCATTAAAATATTATGGAGTAAACGATAAGTAAGTGAACATATTTTAGGTATCTTTTTGTAAAGTTTAAATTGGGTTTTCCGACTCCTCTAAATCTCTTCAGTTTAGGAATGTAAGATTTTGGACTAAAGAGTTGTCTTTTTTGCTCTGAAGTGAAGCCATTTCAAAACTGTTACTGACTATATAAATATTCTTAAAATTCTGATTGATTTTGTATATATTTGTCCCAGAATTTCCTTAAACTTGAATTCTGTATGAAAGTCATTTCTTATTATTCCTTAGTTCCAATTCAGAAACTTTCACATAAAAATATAAGCAATGCCGTTGCAATTACTAGATACATTTTGACTTTCCAAAAGGTAAAAAATAAAATCAATTTTATTGTAAGTATTAAGAATCCATTAATTATTGACACCGTATAGAAGCACATCTTGTACTGCTTTGGCAAATGTGAAATACATTAAGCTTCTAAGACATCCTAATTTTTTTTTTTCTTTTTAAAAATTGTTTAATTTTAGTCCATACTTGAGTAAAAAAAAAAAAGAGAGAGAGAGAAAATACTACCTTTTATTCTCTAATTTTGACTCAAATGTGGACAAAATATAAAGTGGATGCATTTTATGAAGTGAAAAGATAAGACACTTATGAGTTAAGAGTAAGTTCAGAAAACCCTTCACCTATACTGACTTCTAATTCTTTAGTGTTATTTTTAATTCAAATTCTCTACTCATGAGAAATGAGTTTGTTTCAAAATATTAAAGTTGCCAAGTATTTGCCATTATTTGCCAAAAAAAAAAAAAAAAAAGAGTAAGTTCAGAAATACAAAATAATTTTTAAAGCATGATGTCTTTCTATCCAAACTAAGAAAAAAGTTTGCTTGGCCTAGTCTCCTAAGCTCTTTAGGCCATTTAGGAGACTATCCCAGATCAGAGATTCTTAAACTGGGTTCCACGAATGGGAATTAACTCCAGTGAGTCCATGAAACTCTGAAATTGCATGCAGTTTGTATTGGAGTGTATGCGCTTTTCCTTACGTTTCTGTGTTTTTGTGGGGAAGAAAGTCCTTAGATTTCATCTGAACCACAGAGGGGTCTGTATTCCCCAGGCAGAGGTTTAAAAAATGCTGAGTTAGAAGATCTCAAAGATCATCAGGTAAGAGTAAACTTTAAGTTAATCATTCAATTGCTCCATTCTGAATGACTGCCACCTGGCAATTTCCTATTCTGAAAGACACATCTATGGTAGCTGTGGGTAGCACAAAGGCTTTAAGGAACTCCAATATATTTAGATCATCTGCCACACAAGCTCCTCTAAAATTTAGTGCGTGGAGTAAGATGTTTCACAGGGTATGAAAAGAGTAACAGGGAGGGAAAGAGAAAGCATGGAGGGCAGAATTAATGAGGCGTCAGAAAGGAGGAAAGAAAGAATGAATCCTGTCTATTTGTCAGTCTGCTCCTTTCATCTCTAGACAGACATCAGATGCATCTGGAGTCCTCACACTCTCCCACTGGACATCTGTCTACCAGGTGCCTGTGCTCCATCCTGCCCTTACTCGCCCTTCATAGCAGAAACAACCAAAGGAGATGGGCCCCCCAAACACTCCCGTAGCCATTCACCCAAATTTTTCCATGAAGCTTTCTTCTGCCGTGCCAGTGTCAAAAAAGAGTTGAGAAAACTTTTCTTTCTAAAAGACAGCATCAACCTAGAGATTATTTTTCCCATTGAAAACCTTTTTCAAAATCAAACTCAAATAAATGGATAAATACCAAGTGAGATATAAATATCTGTTCATTGTTCGAAACATGGTAAATGAGCAGAGTGAGATTACCTTCTATGTACAAAGAATGCCTCATCCCTTATTCTCAGGGGTCTTTGTAGGGGCAGTGATGACTGGGACACTCATTTCAAACATTCAGCCCAAACCTTTGTACATATAAAGCCGGTGTCTGCCATTGCAAAGGCCTAGGACTACCTGCCCTTGGCTGGAAAGAATTGATTTTTCTAAGCAAGGGAATGTCCTTCTTGTGTGTTACTGTATTACAGGCCTGTGGCCCCAATCCTGCTTGCCATTTGTTTTTATAGGGCTTGAAAGATAAGAAATTTTTTTTTTTAATATTTTCAAAGAGTTGTTATATAATTAAATAAAATTGAAGGTGGCAGCTATGGGAACAAATGAGCCATAATTGTTCAATTCTGACACATCAGACAATTGTATGTTATTTGGTTTACTTTAGTTACAGAAAATCATTTACTTTTATTCTTGTCTCTGGCAAAGCAAACAAAAAATCAAATAAATCTACGACCGTGTCTGTCTATCTCCCCTTGTTATCTTGAATTCACACACACACACTCACACACATCCCAACTACTTTAAGAAAAGTTCTACGGGTTAGAAATATGGATATAAATTTGGGGTTTCCCTCATATAGGAGAAAATAGTCTGCCAACAGATAATGCATTTGATAAAATCAGGCCTGAGTACCAAACTTTTATTTCGGGAAGGTAAGTCTTAAGTCTACATCATTTAAATTTTTTTCTTTTATATATTTATATATTTATTTTTACATGCACAATGGGAGCTGGGCACTGGCTGCATAGACATATTTTATCCCAGCTGGTGCCCAAGCAGGCTTCACATATTCAAGTCTGGCCAACTGCATAAATCATGTTGTGAACTAATTTCAAGGGAGTGATTTCATTATTTGTAAAGGGCTACTCACAGAATATGCTCTTAGCTCTGCAGAAAGAAGCAATTAGAAATTGTACCAATGTGACTGAGCTTTTTAACAAACTCCATGTGGCTTTGGCACAAATAACTGAAAGGGTTGGAGATCAAGCTAATTATTTTATCTCCTAGTGTACACAATCAGGAAAAGTAATATCTGCAGAATATAAGAACAACCATCTGTCCTCAATTAAAAATATATATGATATCACTACAAAATATGATGCTTTTGTTTCAGCGTTTCTGAAATATGATTAGCAAACCAGTGAAAGATGAGATATCCATTTGGAATTTTAGAATTGTTTTATTGCTTGGGGATTTGAATTCCTGGATGTGCAGATATATTTGGCAATGATTCCACCACAATTGAACCGTTGATGGTTTCTGCAATTTCTCAATTGTCTGAGTTATTGCTTTTCATTTATAGAATTTTTTTTTCCACCTGAGTATTATGCACTTGACTTATCCTAGAACAGTATTCTTATTCTTATCCTAGTACAGTAGCTTTTAAAATAGCATAAGTTTGGAGAACTTCTGATTTATCACTGAAGACATTTTGTATCCGTGGCTATGGTAATTGCCTTGGTGGTCCCCAGGTACCATGGCACCAAGAAGATTTGCATAGTATCTTTCTAACTTTGTATCCCAGTCATGCATTCATTTATTAAAATAAACACGTAAATAACAATAAAAAATATTTGCTGAAGGCTTAAACAGTTGCCAGCATTCACTGGCCACTCAAATTGGACATATACAAACAAAATATATGAAACAAACAGTCTTGTCCTTACCTTTAAGGAATGTAGTGAATAGTGAAGATACCAGCAATGTGAATAAGGCTCGCTGGGTGAAGAGGGCAAAAATAATCCACCTGCTAGGTGTTGGTGATAGTAGGTAACTAAAATTTTAAATATTTGAGGTTTCCACTTTTTAAAAGTCCAATTAAATGGAAACTGATTGGTCTTCACTAATCTATTTATACCAAAATAATTCTTTCTGGTATGAAACTTTTTGGACTCTAATTTTACAAATCTGCAGATCATAGGAGAGAAATGTAATCATATGAGTCCTGCCTATTTATATTTATTAAGTAACTCTAAGTAGGTAGATAAATCCCCGCCCCACCCCGCACCCCCATGGCCTTACTATCTCTTCAGGGTATTTTGAATTAAGGGTTCAAGTACTTCCTAAACTTCATGGAGAGAAGGAGGATTTGTGAAGTTCCTCTAGAAAATTCATTAAGTTCAACAATAAATAAAGGTCTCATTACCCTTCTAAAGTGGAACTGGGCTGGTGGGAGAGGTGGTGATGGGGACATCCACATAGAAAGTAATACCAAGAGAGAAACTGAAGGGTAAATTAAAAGAAAAAACAACAGAAGCAAATGGCATCTTTTGCTTGCAGAATATGAAACAAATCCCAAACCTATATTCCACATGCCCTCTAACACACATTGAATGTTATTGGGCCTCTGTTTTCATTTTTAAAATTACTAAAGCTTATTTAAGTTCCCTGTGAGTTCCAACACTCTGTCATTCTTTGTCTTTGGTTCACATTTAGTTATGCTCTCTGGACAAATGCTAGTAGGGATGATGCCAAATCAATCTTAATAAATTATAATGGTATCAAAACTAAAATAAATTTTAAAGGAGAAAAAACAAAAATTTTCAATAGACATAAAGAAGTCTGATTCTTCTAATACCAAAATACCATAGAACTGCAAAACCTTCAAAAGAGAATATAAAAATATCCAAGGCTTTAATTCCTTCCATCACAACTGCTTCCCAACTGTCATTCATGCCCTGTGAGCCATGCAAAATAACAGAATCACAGCCCTGTCCATCTGTCAGCAGCTACCACTGTTGTTAAGTCTTTACTATAGGTACTGACCCCATGCCAAGCAGTGGTCCAAAGTAAATGAGCTCAGCATTATTAAAGATCTAGCCCAGTCACAAACAGATGGCTTTTAAGTAGTCCTTAGTGATAAGTATGATTCCTCATGTTACTGATAGAATCTGAATTCGAAGAATAATTTGCCCTAAACTTAAAGTCACATATACTGATATGGAACCTTTGAACAACCAGCAAGAAGTGGCAGAAACCTCTTTCTCAAAGCTCCAGAAGACAGTTAAGGACTACAGCTACAGGACAAGCGCCAAATCAAGGAACATGCTGCTTAAAAGCAGAATATCCTGGAACCCTAGCTGGCCCCTGCCCTACCCCACACAGGCCAGCACAGAGCCAGCACTCCCAGTCGCTTCAGAGTCTAAATTACAGCAATAATATTTAAATATCAAAATGCCCAGGTTTCAACAAAAGATCCGAAAACATACTAAGAAACAGTTGGTGATGGCCTAGGCTAAAGAGGAGTTTAAAACATTAGAAAGGGCCAGACGTCTTCGCGGAGAGCCGCCGTGGTTTCCTGCTTCTACAGTGCTGGAACGGAACCGGCGCTCGCCCCGGGGACCAGCCGCTCCCAGCTGCTCCACCGGCCTGCCAGTGTCGCGCAGCCGCCGCCGCCTCTCCCCAGCGCCAGCCATGACGACCACATCCCCGTCGCAGGTGTGCCAGAACTACAACCAGGACTCATCAACCGCTAGATCAACCTGGAGCTCTACGCCTCCTACGTCTACCTGCCGATGTCTTACTACTTTGACCGTGATGGTGTGGCTTTGAAAAACTTCGCCAAATATTTTCTTCACCAGTCTCATGAGGAGAGGGAACGTGCTGAGAAACTAATGAAGCTGCAGAACCAACAAGGCGGCTGAATCTTCCTTCAGGATATCAAGAAACCAGAACGAGATGACTGGGAGAGCCGGCTGAATGCAATGGAGTGTGCATTACACTTGGAAAAAAGGGTGAATCAGTCACTACTGGAACTATACAAACTGGCCACTGACAAAAACGACCCCCACTTGTGTGACTTCATTGAGACCCATTACCTGAATGAGCAGGTGAAGTCCATCAAAGAATTGGGTGACTATGTAACCAACTTGTGCAAGATGGGATCCGGGGCCCCGGATTCTGGTTTGGCAGAGTATCTCTTTGACAAGCACACTCTGGGAAGCACTGATGATGAGAGCTAAACCTTATGCCGGCTTCCCCAGAGCCACAGGGCAGTGCATGTGTGTTGGATTTACCTTTTCTATAAGTTGTATCAACATCCACCAAGTTCTTTCATTGGTACCATTCCTTCAAATAAAGTAATTTGGTCCCCCCTGCCCCAAAGAAAAACAACATTAGAAAGGCCAAATCTGGGACATACCAGCAAAGACTTGAAAGAAATGGTTTTTACTTTTGGGTACAAGAAAGAGCAACTAAAGAGACAAAGAAATTAAAAGCAATACAAGATCCAGGATGGAATCTAGCAAGGGAGGAGAACAGACTCAAAGGGGCATTATTAGGACACATGAAATAATTGGAATAGAGACTGTAAGCTTTATATCAATGTTAAATCTCTTTTTAAAAAATTTAATTAGAGAAGTTGTAGGTTTACAGAAAGATCATGCAGAAAATACAGAATTCCCATATACTCGCCCCATTTTTAACATTTTGCATTACTGTGATACCTTCGATACAATTGATGAGAGGATATTATATATTGTACTATTAACTATAGTTATTACTGGCACATCAATGTTACTGTAGTTTACTGCTCCTTAAATAGTCCTTAAAAAGACTATTTTTACTGTACATGTCTCCTGATTACTGGACTGCCTATTTTTGTTTCAAAATGATGCGCTCCAAGTGGGTTTGGTGTTGGCCAGCTGGTCTCTTAGTTCCGGTTCTTTTTCTGCAGTTTGTAGGCCATGGACCAACTAACATATTTATGCCATCGTGCGAAGCACTGAGAGAGAGACTCAATTCTCCTGTCAAGAATCTTAGACTCTAGACTATTGACATGTTGGATCAGATAATTCTTTGTTGTGGGAGGCTGTCTTGTGCATTTTAAGATGTTTAGCAGCATCCTTGACCTCTCTTTACTAAATACCAGTAGCAACCTGCTCCCCAACTTGTGACAACCAAAACTGTCTCCAGGAATTGCCAAATGTTCCCCGGAAGGAGTTGGAGGAGTACAAAAGTATCCTTCGTTAAGAACCACTGCTCTAGATCTATATTGTCTAATAGGGTGACCACTTAAATATAAATTAATTAAAAATAAATGCATTTAAAAAGTCACTTCCTTAGTCACATTAGTTACATTTTAAGTACCCACTGGTCACTGTAGCTAGTGGCTACCATATTGAATAGCACAAATATAGAACATTTCCATCACTGCAGAAAGTTCTATTGGACAGCACTGCATGAGATCCAAGGATGAGACAAAAATGTAACAATAACAATGGAAATAATAATAATGGCACCATTCCAGGATCTCCCCTGCTGGAGAAATAATAAATGACTAGAAGATTAGTGCAAAATTTAAATTCCTTCTGTAAAGGCTTCATCTCCTCACCAGTTAAAGAATAATTCCTACAAACCTTATTTCGTGACGCCCAGTTATTCAAAATGTAACTGTGACAACTAATGCTTAAAGATCATTGCAAAAACAGCCTCACAAGTAATTACTGGAATGGCACCACAATGAGAAAGCTAGGGTGGCCGGCAATCTCTGCTAATAGCCAAGAGAGGAAGGAGAGAGAAAAATTCTTGAACAGGCATATAATCCAAAAGTGTTTGGAGACTTGATCTGGCTGAAGACATCATGGATTCATTTTGGAAAAAATAACAAAACAAAAGTTAAATGATAAAAATAACAGCAACAACAACATGAAAATGTCAACTGACCTTAAGGTTTTCTCTTAAATAAACTCAGAAGTGACCCGCAGCGCGATCTACTCTAGCACATCAGTGCTCTGAATATCTTAACTAGCTGGCCCAAAGGTGCACTTACTGACTGAAAGACCCTCCTTGTTTCAAAAACAAATGTGCCCTCAACTTGGTGAGATACCTGCACAAGGCCATATTTAGTAATCAAGAGGATCAGGACAAACCTAAGATTTCTGGATTTCTATTAAAGGAAAAAATTAAGGATCCTAAGAAAAACTTTAAGAACAGTCGACTACGGAAGCTTATGCTGCCTTGAGCTTCAAGAAGCCTGAGCTGAGCTTTTATTGACTGTGGTGTGAGCAGTGCGTGTGTGTGTTGGGGGGCAGTGCCTTTGTGTGTATGAAGCTTTATGATGAGTCTATCTCCTGAGAACACCACTAATGTTTGTCCTAAACCTTAATCTCTGAACTCCTTTTGTATTTGACACTTTTAGGCATAAGATAGTATTGTGGATTCGCTGATTCAGACAGTAGGTATCGAATGCCTTCTATTATGTCCTGTTTTAAGACAAGAAGGCTAATGTCCAAGAAGTTCCTATTAAATATAATGTATATATTCACAATTAAAAATATGCACAAATGAGAACATCCTCAGAGTAATTATAACTGGGGGAATGGGAGGAGGGAAAAGCAATGCAAGTAACCTATGCAAAAAAAAAAAAAAGTATGCAAATAATAACAAGGGTAGACAAGATGTAATATATACCCTTAGATTCACAAAGAAAGATCTCATCTCATTGTAGAAATTCAGAGCTCTTTTTGCCAGAGGCCTTTAAGCTACATCTTGAGGATTAAGTACAATTTCATTAGATTGCTGTGAGAAGAAATGCTCTTCTCTGCAAATCCCACCTTCAGTGCATGGTGAGGAGTGTATGTGCTGAAGTGGATGTACGTGGAGGGACATGGGGACAGGTCTGGGTAGACAAGCGGATGAGGACTTAATTAACAACTTTTAGCATGTTGTTATTGTTGTAGTGGTGTTTGTTTTTAAATAAAAGTGATGTGCATGTGGAATTTATATTTGAATAATCTTTCCAGGCAATTTTAATGCATACTGAAGTTTGAAAATCACTGAAAGAAAGGAAACTCTGAAAATATGAAGTCAGGGAATTCAGTTAATTTGAAGATTTGGAAAACATGTATTAGTGACTCGTGTATCTGAAAACATCTCACAAAAAAGAGGAGAAATTCTTTCTCTTCTCCTATGATTTTTAATTGTAGAAAGTACATCATTTCAAGCAATGGCCAGTATACATTCATGGAAACATGCACTGGGCTAGGTACTTTCTCATACATTATCTCATTCCATCTTAACCACATGGTGCATAAATATGTTTTTTGAGGCTAAATTGAAAACCTATAAATCTTCTTGTTGAAGGGTGATGGAGGAAATAGCTCTGAATTTCAATTTCCAAGTTTTCAATGAGTCCTACCATAACCTCTAGTTATTCCCACTGTTTCTAACATATATGCTTACTGCATATCATAAATATCACAAGAGGTCCTCCAAGCAATCCCACCCTGTTATCAGCTCTGATTTTCTTCTGTATATCTTCCGAGATTGGCAGACCTTATGGAAGCCTTTCTATTATCCCTTTAGCTTAAGTCCTATCTATGAAAAAGATAGTGGTTTGCTCTTTCCTTTATTCCTTAACACCACATTCTGTTTTCAGTCTTCTTAAGGAAAGAGGAAGTTAAAGAAAATATCGTAGTCCTAAAGAGCTAGGAAGAAATTGTCTAAGTCAGCCACTTCTTTCTCCTTTTTCTGTATGGCTCTATGATCTCAAAGCCTCTTCTGTGGCCTCCAGGGGACTTAAAGGCTTTTCCTGATGTGTTTGCAAACTTATCAAAGTATGCAAATCCTGTCTTTGTTTCTTATAGATGAGAATTCTTTTTTATTCTTGCAGATGCAGTTTTATGAACTTTGATTTTAATGCTCAACTAACTAGGACTAAGTGCTGTAAGAAATATTTAAAACCTCAGTGATTTAACACTAATGGTTTATTTTACTCTCTTGCCATAGTCCAATGGGGAACAGGGTGGAGGGTGGGGGGTCATCATCATTTTAAGCATTTCAATCCTTTCACGGCATGGCTCCATCTTAGTCTTAGATTCTCTTCACCATCTAACAGGAAAGAAAGAAGGTAGAGAATAGCATGGGAATTTAGGGGTTGGGCTTGGAAATGTCACAAATCATGTCCATCCACATTCTGTTGCCTACAACTCAGTGACATGGCTCACTGGCGGCAAGAGAGGGTGGGAAATGTAATTGCGTCTTTGTCCAGGAGGAAAACAAAATCGCTTGGTGAGTAGTATGCCACAGTGTGTCATAAGTGTTTACAGCTGCTACTGTGCATTTTAATTATAAGTCACTCTTTCTTTAGCTGCTTCATTATCAATTCAGTTTGTTGTGGGCTGTTTGGATAATGTTACTGATGCAAAATTTTCCAACGGTATTGTGGGCCTATAATTTTCATGTTACTAGACTTCTAAGTATGTGCACAATACCATTCAAATGACACTCCTCATACCTATTGCTAATGTAAATATACAATACATTTTTGTTGTTTACATAATATGTCATTAGTGATAAGGGTTGCCTGTAACTCTGTGCTATTGACATAACTGGAAATAAGTAAAATCAAAGTATTGAGTTATCTTTAAATTTAGATATTTTATGAAAACTTATTTGTTTAATTCATATTTATTTTATAAAACTTGTTTATTAAATAAAAGGTAGGTATTGAATATTACTAACCAAATTAAGTATAACTTGCTCAATTCATTCCTCTCCATTTTTTTAATTAACACTGATTTATCTTCCCTCACTGGAGAGTGAGGATTGATGGTATTGGTGAGTTAATGGGGTCTTCTGTCCCACCAATGTAGGTGGTCTACTAGAACAGTCACTTAACTGTATATCCCCAAGGATGCCATTATACCATTTTGCCCTCAACCCACTTCAAGGGAGGAAATGGATGGAGTAGTCTGGTAGCTTAACCCAAATCCTAATTCATTCCAAGTACATACAGCAGACAAAAGCTTTTCAACACAATGTTCATTGATTTGAGTATAGAAGAAAAATTATCGTATCTAGCCCTGTTCTATCTCTAATGAAAGGTGGAATCTAATGCAGGTGATAGTCTATTACTAGGAGTCAGATTCCTCACCTCTAAAATATGAGCAAACAATGTAACCTTCAAGTTCCATTTCAGATAAAAAATTATATGTCTTTGTGACTGTGGCTTTTATTATAAAACAGATGGATGGTATTACTAGATCATATTACATTTGATGATGACTAATATAAAGATGAAAAAATGATGCTGTTATGTAGAGATGTTAGAAAGCCATATAAAAAAATAATAAGTAGATTAGTACTTCCATTGCATATACAACTTTTTATCTTGCAGTGCCCTTTTGAATTAAAAAAATGATAGGATATAAACAGACAATACTGATAGTCAAGACGAAAAAAATATAAGTCATAAACACCAAAACAGTTATTTTCTGGATGGAAAAGACAATGGATGAAAAGCTACACAGAAAAAGCCTGGGTATCAGTATGCAATAAATTCAAACCAATTTCTTCTGCATGAAAGAAAAATATCATGGCTTGTGTGAGATGAATATAAAGTTGAATTATTTAACAAAATAAGGAAGAGGAATAGGTACATCACTCTTACTCTACATCTGGAATAACTGGCTTGTGCCTAAAATTTTATTTTGCTATAGTGAGATGCAAATTGAAGACTATAAAGAAAATCAGACTAAAAATTTACTGGTACAGGCTTGATTAAGAAAGATAAATGGGGAGTCCAAATTTTCGTCTATATAATCAATCATAAAACTGTCAAATAACAGGAACATTTCTAAACATCTGAAAGATATACAAGCTAGAGTAAAACCCCAAATTAATGGGGCAGAGTATTTAGGTGAATCCCTCTTCGGGTGAAAGATACTCATTCAGAACCAAAATAAGCAACATAAATTGTGTAGATGTAGTAGACATGTGTAATATTAGTATTATATGTATTATCATTAATATTAAACTCATACAACTTTATGTTTTAGGATCTATCTTATTCTTGAAAGCTGTACATATGGGTAGAAAGGCCAGAGGAGCAAGATTCTTAAACAGTTTAATGATTATCTCCATTTCAATTCTAACAGAACCGCTGATTCTAAGCAGGCTCAGCTTAAAAAGTGGAAGAAATAGATCAATTGTCTTCCAACTGCTTTTATTACATCTTTTATCTTTGGTGTTTATGCTCCAGAACACAGTATGCAAACAAAACCAATGAAAAACATGAAATCAACCCATTGTCTTCAGCTCACGACCTCTAAATATTGTAATGATATCATTTTCCAACACCCAAGTAAAGAAACCACACTTTGCATAGACAGGTAAATTTTCTTCAAAATGTTCTCTCTTGACTTAGTCTTGTATATCCAGTGTCTTCCCCAGTATTCTCTTGGCTTTGTAATTTGAATGGAAGCTCCTCAGGGGCCACATCACTTGGATGGTTAATTAAAATCTAACAGGGGTCTAGGCATATTCAGTATTTCTTCCTTCTCTCTCTTTTTCTTTAAAAAAGCTGGACAAAAATTTATAGTTGAAGGAAGTATTAAAGATCATCTTGTTTGAAGATACTAATCCTTATATAAGGAATTAAGACCAGATATAAAAGTAGACAGCTTAATTAGTGATGGAGCCATCTTGCATCCCTTCTCTTGAGGAAAACAAACAAAAAAACCTCGGAGCTCTCAGGGGATTTTTATATCAAGAAGATTTTTATATCAAGAAGAGGACCCACTTGCTACTTAGAGCTTTTGGCACAGAAAAGAGAAATATTAGTTGTCGCAGTCACATTTATATTTTAAAGGCCATATTTTAAATTTATTAGGTAATATTACAGATGACTGCAGCAGTTTCAATGGAAGTCCATAGAGAAATAGGTCAATATTTTAAATTATGACATTTAAGAAATTACCAAAGCAGGAAGAACATAAAGCCCATAACTGGAAGCAAAACAATTAGTTTTTTTCTTTTCTGCCTACAACAAAAGATTACATTCTAATGAATGTAAATATTTAATACTTTTGACCTTTTATCCCTTAAATACTCTCATATGAATCTGCACAAGGGAGGTATAATATAATCATTACATGAAGCAACAAACAAGCTCACTTAGATGCAGTCCACATTTTAGGAACTTTTAAACAGGCAATGTTATTAAATATTTTAAGTTTTACAAGGATAATCATAACTGGAGCTTAAATTTTATTCTATCCATGAAAACATAAAGGCTGCAAAAAGAAATGGCATAAACACTGAAAAATAGTTTATTTTTAAAATATATCGACTTAGATAGCATTAATCATTGTTAGCAATTCAAAGTAGATGACTAGATTGGCTATATATATATACATATTTATATATAATTTGAAATTATATATTTCAAATAAATCATGTTGACAGTTCATTAACCCTTATGAGCATCTGTATTAAAATGATGAGATATGTGAACCTAAAACAAAAGTCTTACAGGAAACTGAAAAATTATCTAAATATACACTTAAAACATACAGTTTTTCAGTTTATCTTCGACTTCGAGTTTCATAAGGCAAAAATCATGGCTTCAAATGCCATTGAAAAGAGACTATCCACATTTTCAGTTTGAAAATGCTTCACGTGTTCACAAATTCTTTTACTCTGGTATATAGTTAATTTTTAAAATTGTATCAATTATATGGAACTAACATTTATATTTAACTAATAGGAATTCTGGTACAAATTGGTAACTCGCTTGTACCAGTTCACCCAGGGGGCTGTTAGCAGAGCTGATTCTCCACTGTCCCCAAGAAGTATATACGGACAACAACAGGGGAAGTCCTCTCTGGCACCTACATTGCCATAGCCTCCATCTGGTAGGTCTAGGGTTCTCCAAGATAAATGCACAATCCAAAAGAAAGCCTGTGAACACCGCATAACATGGAACTTTAGGAAAAAAATCTCTAGAGGTACTCTTATCTATACATAATTATTTCATATTCACAAAGAATCCTTTATCAGCTATCACTCATTTTCTCTTTTGATTGGCTTTATAGGAAAAAAAGAAAGAATATGTATAGTTTCTAGTTTGCAGGTGGTCAGGGAAGATCTATCTGGGGAGTGTTTTAATTAACATTTATATAATGCTTACCCTGTGTCAGTCACTGTTTAAAGCTCCTTGCTAATATTAACATCCACACTATAACATAGGTACTATTATTATTTCCATTTTACAGATGATGAAGTTGAGGCCTATGTGACAGTAAATGGCATGTCCAAGGTCACACAGCTAGTAAATGATAAGAGTCAGGTTTCAAATATAGGTTGAGGGAAGCGGCTGTGGCTCAATCAGTAGGGCTCCCGTTTACCATATGGGAGGCCCCGGGTTCGGTTCCCGGGGCCTCCTGGTGAAGGCAAGCCCGCCCGCACGGCGTGGTTAGCTGACCCAGCGAGCACAAGCAGCAAGGGGGGGATAAATGAATAAATAAATAAAATCTTTAAAAAAAAAAACAAAAAAAAAAAACAAATATAGGTTGACTGGTTCCATTATTTGTGCTTTAACAACTATGTCATACTACCTTAAATGGATGGATTTATGATATATTTTGAAGACAAGTTGGCAAAATTAACTTCTGACTTTGGATATGAGGAATGAGGAGTTAGTCTTATTTTTGAATTGGGAAAAAATGAGAGGCAATAGATTTAGGTTTGCATAGATAAGCTTACAGCTAAGTGCCAAAAGTAGAAATTTGGAGTCATTAGCGCAAAAGTGAGATGATAGATGGAGAAGAAAAGAAAGTTCAGGCTAGAACACTGGGACAAACCAATATGCAGAAGTCCAAGAAGGTGAGGGACCAGAAAGAGGTCAACTGCATGTGAGGCAATGGAGACGCTAAATGACGATATAGTCAGAGAAGTGGTAAATACGACCAGTGGCTGAACCCAATGACTTGGACCAGAGCAGGTTCCTGGAAAGCTGAGCCTGGAAGCCAAAATGGTGTGGGTGAAAATGTGACCATTCACGTATAGTAAATGTATATTTAAACCACATGGAAAATAGATTTGTGAGAGAGCAACTATAGTAAAATGTTAAAGACCAATCTAGGTGATGGTTTTACGGTAACGTTCTTTCAACTTTGGGGTATGTTTGAACATTTTCATAATAAACCATGGAGAAAATACATGAGGAATATGCACATCTCATTCAGGAGCATGGAGTGGGGGTAGGGAGGGAAGGAAATGCAGTCATAGAGGAGTAAAAGATGGCTTCTACTCCACTGGCAATGCTTTATTAATTAAGCAGAGGAGCCTGTATAACTGATATTCTTATTACTTCTCATATCATTTTGTGCACATTATATTTCACAATATAAAGAAGCTAAGTGAATGCAAGAACGAGTGTGGATTATTCTTTGTAATGTTTTGTCTTAAAGAAGCAGAAAAATGGGACAGTTGAAGGTAGGTTGCAATCAGGTAAGGTTTCTATTTATTTTAAAATGTAACACGTTTTCATGCTATTTGGATTTTTCCAGTGGAAAAACAGAAGGGCAAAAAGGTGTAAGAGGATGGAACCAAGAGCCCCAGTGAACAGACTAGCCTTTGGGAGAAGCAACAGTGGCTCTTCATTGTTTTCTAAGAAGACAAGAGTGGACAGCACCAAGCTTTCTGACTTAGTTTAAATAGAGATAATTTACAGACCCACCTCACCTTCCATATTGGCCCTTTTCTCTCTGTGGATAACTAGGATTCCATTGTCATCATCAGATTATGATGTCTGCTTAGCTCCATAAAGCTGGAGTGCATCTCCATAATTTATTGTAAGGTCTGATGTTACCATTTTGCCTAAAAGTCATTGCTGAAGGTTGGTCCTCAGGGACCTTTCATTAGCATACAAGATTCACATGATTTACCTTGCCCCATTTATTTTGTTTATGAAAAGTAGAGACTCATCTAAAAGCATCCTCACTCATCTCAATTTCAGAACTAATAAAGACTGCCTGGCTTGCATCAAGTTGCCAGCATATATCATAATTAGGAATGCATCAGTGAATCAGCTGCATATTGGACAAGCTTATCTTGTTATTCAAGACGCTTCCATCTAATGCGTTTATGGACTGAACTACATACAGTCTTAGTTTTTACAGGGGAAATCCTTGGTAACCAGGTTTCTTTATCTTTTTGCGGTAATGAAGAATATTTTCCTTTACATGTGTTTGGAATCAGATGCTTTGTTTAAAGAATCTTCCTTACAACAAGGTTAATTTCAAATGAAACAGCGTTGACTTGTAATTTCGTCATCTTTCTGAAAGCTCATTTTATTTTATATTTAAAATATCCCATTGCCATAAACTTGACATGTATAACTGGCCTATTAGAAAGTATAAGAGTCCAAGTTTGTTCCTGACTTGTAGGAAGTACAGTGACAATGATGGCGACAATTGCAGCAATGGCCATGGGGATTTTAGAGCCTGCAGTGTCCAGACGGGCTGCTAAATACTTTGCATGCATTCATAGTACCCTGGGAATGTACGGATGGTGAATCCATGAACACACTCAGGGAGAGAGGGTCAAGCGCATAATGAAAATTGCAGAGTTGCAATTTGAACCTGGGTCTACCGCAAAGCCATTTCCCCGACCATCACGCATCTGCTGCAGAGAGTCCCTCAGGGTGGCTAGTTCTAAACGGGATTCCTAGCCACTCGCCACTTTGCTGGCTGGACTCTTGAGTCGCTGATCTTGTTTTCCTTTCATCTTTCCCAGGGATCTCTCTTTCCTTTCTCACTGTGCTTTGTATATCCTTGTAAACCTCTTTAAATCTTTTCTGTGGAAGGCTTTACGCAGACTGACAAGTTTGGACCTCAATAAAGGGTATTCAAGGAAACAGTTCTAAATTGGCTCTTCTAAATGAGATTTTCTCATTTTACTCAAACAGACGTGTAAGTTACCACTCTTTGCAAGTCACTTGAAGAATTAGAACATTTCAGCACCTACACTTGTGTTGATTCTTGCCATTTTTGCTAAGCGCATCAGCAGAGGGGCTTGTTATTTCACTTTTTCTACGGTGTGTTCAGCTCATTTGATAATCAATCAGAATTGCTTCATCAATTATGACAAATGTTCCACACAAATGTTATGTTACTAGTAGGGGAAACTGGGGGGAAGGTGAATATATGGAAACTGTGCACCATCTTCGAAACAAAAACTAAAATTTTCCTAAAGTAAAAAGATCATTAAAAAAAAATAAACTGCAACAGGATTAGGTGATTTTCTGTGGACATATTTTCAAGACAGTGGGGTAATTACCTAGGAGTGTGATTGCTGGGTTGTATGGTCATTCTAGGTTTAGCTTTATAAGAATCTGCCAAACTGTCTTCCAAAGTGGGTGTACCATTTTGCAACACCATCAGCAATGAATGAGAGTTCCCATTACTCCAAATTGTACACATTTGAATTGTCAATTTGGGGATTTGTGCCATTCTAATAGGCATATAGCAATATCTCCTTGTTTTAATTTGCATTTCCCTAATGACAAATGACGTTGGACATCTTTTCATATGCTTATTTGCCCTCTGTACATCTTCTCTGTGAGGTGTCTGCTCATATATTTTGCTTGTTTTTAATTGGATTGTTTTCTTATTGAATATTAAGAGCTCTCTGTATGCCAGTCTTTTATCAGATATGTGATTTGCAAATATTTTTTCCCAGTCTGTGGCTTTTCTTTTCACAGAGTAAAAGTTTACTACAGCCCAACATGTCGATTTTATCTTTCATGGACCATGCTTTGGATTGCTCCATGTTTAAACTGCATCTCTATATCCTGAAATCTTCTCATTTATTATTGTTTTACTTATTTATTGTCTGTCTCACCTCAGAATGTAATATTTATGTAGACAGGGAATTTTCTGTTTTCTTTATTCTATTTTCTCAGCACCCCAAATATTGCTTTGTGCATAGTAGATAATAAATATTTGTGGAATTAGTCAGCTAATCGGCATGGAGATCTTACAGCATCAGTGTTATCTTGTATAAAACAGGCATAATAGTCAATTAAAATGGTTAACAGGAAAGATTTGAGAATATATGCAAAGTCTGCTGCAAATGGAATCCCACTCAGTAAATAAGAGCTATTGTTGTTATTATTCTTGTTGAATGATTACTGCATGATCAAAGGTCAAGGGCTCCAAAAAGAGGGGTTATATGAAAGAATAACCTGTCATTATTTCCCAATCCATTGCTGCAAGAGCCACACACACAACTCAATGCAGATCTAATATACTCCTGGGCCCTCAACCAGTGTGACATCTGGCATATAAACACATTTTATTTAACCAAATATATAACAGTTAAAACTAATACTCATATTAAATTTCACATTAAGACAAATTCTAAGATGTATGGCATTTTCACATTTGTGCATTATGTTCATGCTATTCTCTTATCAAGCTTCCTTTTGTCCTTTTGTCATTGTATATAGCCCTAGGTTTTTGTTTTGTTTTTTGTTTTTTTCATACTTCTGATATTACAGCTTCTGACATTTCCTGATAGCATCCTCTTCAACTGAAAATAAACCTCAACTATTTAAAGATGGCACCTAAAGAGATGTAATAAACTTAGGCTAGAGCTGGTTCTCAAATGCTGAACCATAAAGATTCACTTGGGGGTGCTATCTAAAAATGCAGATTCTCCAGCACCACAGAATCCAGGGTGGAAGCTAGACCAAGGAATCTGAACTAGTTCCCTATCCCTCCCTCCCACTCAGGGGATTCTAGGCCAGGTGGTCTGTCAACTTCACTCTGAGAAACAATTATAAAAAGAAAATCCTATGGGGAATGGGAAAGGGGGGACAGCCTAAGATGGAGGAGACATCTGTCCTTCCAACTTCAGTGGTTACCCCTGCTTAATCTGGTAAAGGTGTGCTTTAATATATTACTTGTATAATACCATTAAAGTGATAATGGATCTATACTTAGCCAAGTCCAGGCTTAAAGAAATGAGACCCAGAGAGAGAAACATATTCTCTCTCCTGCTCGTACCTAAGATCTGCCTAGCAAATTCCCATTGCCTGTCCTAGAATTTGCTCTTTCCCTTTCAGCGCTCACCTATAGTGGAAACCGGCTCCCCAACCAACACAGGAGTGAAACTTCACCCTGTACCCTTCTGGACCGCACGTTCAAACATAGGGGCACACCATCTGTACACAGATACCCAGGTGGCAGCAGAGGATTAGCTTGCTGCTCAGAAAAGGAAGTCCCACATCTCTGTAAGATCCAAGCATTCTGGCCATGCACAACAGAGTCATAAAGCAAGGGATGTTTGAGAAGAGTGACAGGTAGAGAAGAAGCAGAACTTCCCCAGCATCCCCAGTTCTCTTGCTTGGAGAGACTGACCTCTGGTGGAAAGCACTCCAGATGAGAAGACAACCCTCTGTCCATGCCTTGTTGGTGATGCTTTCCATATTATAGAGCAGCTGGAGGAGGGAGCAGGACAGTGTGACAGTGGGAGCTCCTGGCCAGGAAAGTGGCTTCTAGACCAAACCTTAGCTGGGGAGCTCACATATCAATGTCCTGTCCACCAACACCACATCACCAGAGGGAGGGAAAGCGAGAGTCCCTGGCTATCCCGGAGCAAGCAGGAAAGGCATAAGCAGGGAGCAGTGTGACCATCACCTTGACTTAGGAAATGGTTCCATGAAGAAGCCACCTCGTTTCCTTGCACCCCCTTGTCACCCTGCTCCATGAGATTCCCTTAACTTTGGGTAAAGGCTAGGTACATCTCTGACGACACCCTGGCCCAACTCATCTTGGTGGTAGTGTCATGTCTTACTTGTTTTGTTTTGCCATTGCCCAGACAGAGAACGAGCCATCAGGGAATGCTGCTAATGACTGAAGATTGAGAGGCTAAGCAACTACTCCGTGACTTAAGAGCATGTGGAAATATAATGGGATGGCAGAGGAGAAGGTTTAAGGATGCACTGTAAGTTCTGTGAATAGAGTCAACTGCAGGGTAGCATCATTAAATACATCTGGTTATTGGGAAAACATGAAGACTAGTGCCTACTATTCAAAGCACAGATTTTGTATATACTTCAAGTCTAAGAAGATTCACAAAAGGCAGTGTGTGAGCATCACATTTGCTAGCAGATGCTGTTACACACCAAATAAGTGAACTTAATTTAAAAATCTTAAATAATTAAGTCCATTTTAAATTGGCCTTTCTGCTGATCCAAGAAAGGAATAACACTCAGCTGTACTTAATAAAGGAAATCTCTTAAAATCATAGGGGAGGCATATGCAGATGCTAGTAGCAGAAAAAAATATAAAATATGCTCAATAATAGTCAAATATCAGATATCCATGGTCTATTAAACCACCTCTTATTTGCTGAAAATAATTGAGATCATCTCATATCAGTGGCTTTGGCTCATGTCTTTTGTATAAAACATTGG
Organism: Tolypeutes matacus; assembly: GCA_026826555.1. Taxonomy (NCBI): domain Eukaryota; kingdom Metazoa; phylum Chordata; class Mammalia; order Cingulata; family Chlamyphoridae; genus Tolypeutes; species Tolypeutes matacus. Next base: position 8,509,793 of record JAKSZT010054030.1, read on the forward strand.
TGGATATATCTCTCCTCCCTACCTGTTTTCTAGAAAAAGAAATGTCATTTGTGCATTACCTCATGCAACCACCATGAGCCTTTCCCCTGGCATCTTCAACTGTTCTCACTGGTTACTACCCTTCTTTAGCTATGCTCTGATGCTCCTGATGTGGGCTGAAAAAATTAAGCAAACGAGCAAACAAATTCTTTGTTCATCCTGAATCATTTTCTCAATTACTCTTCTTTCCTCTACTTTCACTCTATGACAATCTTCTGGATCATGCAGTAAGTGCTTCCTATGTGATAAGCATTATGACAAACTCAAGAGATAACAAACAACGATAACACATGGTCCCTCGTTTGTGAACCAGACTCAATAAATATGTGCATTGTATAGTACAATGCATTGTACAGTACAATGATGACCAAAGGAAGACATGGTTAGCTTTCCAATATACATTCATTAATTCACCATCTCTTCTGTTCTTTCAGCATCTATTTCTCTTTTTTTATTATTTTTATTTGAGAAGTTGTGAGTTTATAGAAAAATGACACATAAAATACAGGATTCTTGTATACCACCCTATTATTAACACCTTGCATTGGTGTGCTACATTTGCTACATTTGATGAAAGCACATTTTATAATTGTCCTTATTAACTATTGTCCATGGCTTAAATTAGGGTTAGCCGCTCATGTCATGCAGTTCCATGGACTTTAAAAAAGTTATTCTATTTTTTCTTTTAACTTAGCTATTATCCTTGTAGTTTCCTTAACATGCAGTTTTGAATATAATTAATGATGCCCTTCTAGCAAAATCCAATGGTGTTTTTTCATTATTCATCTTCAGTGATCTCAAAAGCATTTGACATGATTGCAATAACATTCCATAGTCTTGATTGATCACTGTCTGCTTTGCAAAATATCCTATTCCCTTGGATTTCAGGATTCGGTACTTTGTTCCCTCATTGCCTTTCAGGGCATACTTTCTCTCTTTATTTCCATTCCATTTTATAATACTAATTCAGCCTTTCTTCCAAAACTAAGGCCACATACTTCTACTATTCTCTTTTGGCAAGTACTCAAAGAAAGTTCTGTCTCTGAAAGCTTCATTTATCATCTCCAGTGACTTCTAAATTTCTCCATCTCCCCAAAGCTTCATTCCCATAGCATTAACCATCTGCTAGGCAGTTCTCCTCATTCATCAATGCTTAAAATCAAACTGTTCCCCTATTTCCTGCCCCAGTCCCTCTTAAGATTTCCCAATTAAATTGCTTAGAGAGAAAAACATAGACTAAATGCTAACTCTTGCCTTTTCCTTTCAATATGTTGAAAGACCTCTTCTATACTTTCTACAATTCCTGTAACAGCCAGTTCGTTGTTTTGGCTCACATAGCCACCATCCTAATCCTGTACCTCCAAGGTGTTTTCTTTTGTTTCCCACACAATATCACAATTACAAGACTGCCTAGGTCCAGTCTTTCTCTGATTCAATCAGCTTTTTATTAAGTTGCCAAATTAATCTTTCTAATATATCACTTAAGTGGGTAGTATTTTGGGTGAATTATGTACTCCAACAAACACATGATTTTAATCTTAATCCATGTCCCTGTGGGTGTGCATCAGTTATAAATAAGACCTTTCGAAGATATTATTTTTAGCTAAAGTGGGACCAACTAAAGTAAGGTGGGCCTTAATCCAGATTACTGGAGGCCTTTAAAAGAGAACACTGAAGTCACGGAAGTGAGAAAGCAAAGGACACAGCCACGTGACAGAAGGCAAAAATTCAAGCCACCAGCCAGCACCATACTACTACAGGTTTTTGGAGAAAGCAAGCCTTGCTGATATCTTTGATTTTGGACCTCTTGTAGCCTCCAAACCATGAGCCAATAAATTTCGGTTATTTAAGCAAATCCATTGTGTGTTGTATGGTATATGAAATAGGTAGGAACCTTCTCCCTCTCCCTCCCTGTGTCCCCTTTCCTTGTCCACACAGAGCCTAGTTCCATAACTTTTTCTAACCTGGAGTCTTTACATCATCTACCACTTTTCTCACTATGTCCCAATATACAACTTCTGCTCAAATTGGGACATCTCCATCCATTTCTCAATTAACATTATCAGCATCACTTTATCTTTTTGGTTTTAAAAAGCTGGTAAGTTAAACCTGAAATGCTTACACTACTACTCTTCACAAATTTTTAATCAATTTTCAACTTAAGCAATACCGCCTTCTACTAATTCCAGTTACAGACCTTTTCCCCCCCCACAATTGCTTAAATACTTAACATCCCTATAGAGTTAGGTCTTTAGTATATACTTAAACACATATGCCCTGAGTGTCCACGAATGTCAGACTTGTTAACACATCATTTAGCATAGGATATATCTATCCATAATATTTTTATATAGAATATCAGATCATTTCTCTTATATAAATCCCACTCACACTGCAAACTTTTTAAAATCTGGGATGGAGCTTAGGCCTAAAAGAGAACATGTATTTTTAAAAATTATACAGACAATTCAAACAACACAAAATTTAAACATATGAGGCAAAATAATAACAGTTAAATAGATAATTTAGCATATAATTTTGCAAGATTACACTAATTATGACCATGAATGTTGTGAAAGTCCAAAGAAATAAAATAAACACTTCAGAAAATGGAGATTTACAATATTAAAACTGCTGGCGTTTACTCGTGCTAAAAATTTAAAAAGTGGCAACACTTTTGATCATTTGATTAAAAATAAATAAAAAACAACTCAATAGTAAAATATCACCTCATAATATATTTCATTTCCCAACTAGATATCATTTAATAAGAAAGCTATTAATGGATTCTAGAGGCAGCTTTAAAGGAAGCGATTGTTTCTAAAATGTCAGTTTTCCATAATTTATGAATATCATCTTTCATATTAGAAAAAAGATTACTATTTTCTAGAAGGAAATTTACTGTTTTAAGGTTTCCAAGACTAAATAACCTCTGCCGTACCTCACCCATGTCCCCCTCAAGCTCCTTTTTCCTCACCTTTCTCTGAAAATCAACTCATTTATGAATAAAATCTAGAAAATGAGCAAATGTGAAATTGGGCAAAGCCAGACAGACTAAGCAGATGGCACAATAAAGAGCTGAGCTAGAGAAGGAGAAGAAAAAAGATGAGAGAATTGGAATGGGGGGAAGAGGGCTTCGTTCTCAGCAAGGGGAGGCACCTCTCATTCCTGATGAACATCTGAAGTGTATGGGAGATGTTTGAAAGAAGCATGGAAGAGTATTGTAAAGGCTGCTGGCAGTAAAAGTTTTATACTGTGTACTATGTAATGTTTCCATGAAATTGACACTGTCAGAAAAAAGGACCATGTGGATTGCTTTATACAGGTTACACACAGGTATCATTTCAGATGCATAATTTTTCCGTAACAAGAAATGGATAATAGAGAGGAAGTGAAAAATATCCTCTAGAAGAACCACCACAATAAGCTGTTCTAAATTAGCATATTTACAAATTCCTTATTCTAAAGCTCCTAGGACAGTCTGGCAATGAACTGTGTTGGTTATTACATCAAATCCAAAAACCAAAATTTTATTTATTAGACACCTCAGATATTTTTGGAAGTAGATAAAGTATAATTTAAATATTCACTGAAATTCTGAATTTTATATTTCAACAATACAGCTAAAAAGAATGCAATTGGAACACAGGCCAAATGTTACCTGTGTGAAAACTATGCTAAAGGTTCTTGGACTGAATCATTTCAGATATCATTTTCTTGTCCATGGGTTTACATAGAAGCAGTGTACGTGTGGCTGTAAGCCAGTAAGATGAAATGAATTTATTAGAAAGTAAACGCATGATATGGCCCACTGGAGAATAACTTTTCCACTCATGTAGATGGTTGAGGAAATTAAATTTTATTTAAGAAGCTTTAAAAAAAGCAAAATATGAATTTCTACAGAAACTAATTTGCAAAGAAAAAGAAAAGAAATGAAAAAAAATGTTAAGAAAACCATGTGGGGAAAACATTATCATAAAATATAAATGCTTTTGGCAAGAGGCCTAGCAACCAGCCCATCAAAATACTATCCATTGGGGGGTGGAGGGGAGGGGGAACACTATCCACCATGGATGAATTCACTGTCTTGTTTGTGATGGTGAGTTCATGAATACATACATTTGTCGAAAGTTATCAAATTGTACACTTTACTATGTGCAACCTATTCTATGTCAATTCAACCTTTAAAAAACAAGCAACCATCCAGGCTACAGATGCGTAAAAACAAATAGATGCTCATCTGTAATTCTGAATGAAAACCAATTTTCAAAAGCATGTGAAAACTTGGAAGGATGCATACAGTATCACCACTTGATGCAATTTTACCATTGGATGAAATATAGGAAAGTTTACACTTTAAAGTAAAGCAACTATTTAAATTAGCTTAAAAAAAAAAATAAACTAGCTTTTAGAGAGAAAAGTTTGGAGAAGATGATGGAGCATGAAGAATGTTGGATGCTGCTGTGGAGGGGGTGTTGGTACTTCCAGGGATAACTGCCCAGTTGTGAATTGAAAAAGTAATAGGTGTGCAAGAAGAAAGGGGATAGAACTTTCATTCATCCATACATTCATTTAACAAATATTTATTGAAGTGTTATAAGTGCTAGGCATTAGAAATCAATGCTCAGCAAGAGTAATGGTTCTGGTCTCTGCCTTAATTGACTTAAAATGTGGCAGGGATAGAAGTTATCAATCAAGTCACTTCATAAATATTTAATTTATCTTGTGAATAGTGTCAAGGAAAAGAGTCAAAAATGTTTGACAAGAGTGTCAGTGAAAGTTTCCCTGGAAAGTTGTTCTTTGAGCTGGGAGGTGAAGAATGAGTCATGCTTCATTCTGTGAAAGAGACAGCACAAAAAAAGGCCCTGGGGCAGGAAAAAAATCCCTACTTTTTAATAGCTGGGACAGGAAGTGGCCCTGTCTAAAATCTCTGAGACTTTATGAAATCCATTGTATGTGGAAAGAGAGGCAAGTAACAAGAATGCCACCCAGATTTCTGCAAACTGGACAGATATGTGTGGCCTTCACCAAGATAAGAGATGCAGAAGGAAGGCCAAGCTGGGGAGTAGGTGTCTTTATTTTGATTTTGTGGTGCCTTTGAACTTTCAACTAAAGTTGCTAATTAGCAGCATTGGATAGATGATAGATTGATTGATATGTAGAGAGAGAGAGAGAGAGATGAGAGAGAGAGAGAATTGTGAGGAAAGCTGTGGCTGAAAATACAAATTTTGAGAATCATACAAAGCAACAAATATTTCATTATATCGCTTAACATTCTTCTTCTCTCTTCATCCTTAAATCCTGGTTTTTCAATGAATCTACAAGTATGAGCTCATCCCATCCTATCCTCCCTAAAGCCTGAGTTTGACACAAGAGTCTGATTTCATCTATTAAAGGAAAACAACCTGAAGATTTTTAAAGCAAGAACAGACATGGAATCTTTATGGCTGTGCTATACTGCCACAACAGAATTATTTCTACTTGCCTATGCACCTATTTCCAGCAAATATTAAAAATGACAAGTGTAGATAGGAAAAATAAGACATCTTCTCTGAGCAACTATGCACTGATTCTGGGAAAAAATCCATTGTTTGCACATCAATAAATAGTCGTCATAAACAATATCGTTCTGCCTACCTTGTTTGCGGACATCCTCTACAGCAGCGACCAATTCTTCTTTGAGATCTTGGCTCTCCTTTGCGATTTGTTCTCCCTTTTCCAGGAAGTTCTGAGTGGCCTGCTCTACAGAAGCTGCCAGTACATGGGCTTTCTTAGACCTCCCTTTCTTTTTACCAGAGGGGCCTTTGTTGCTTGTGTTGACGAGGGTTGTCACCTTAAACATAAAAGAAAAACTGTAAAACCACTCTGTACAACTATCCGGAAATAAAATGTCTTCACCTCACTGTGCGTTTTTGTTTTTGTTGTTGTTGTTTTTTAAATCCCTAGTTCATTAAATCATGAGTGCATATCACATAGTCTCATCTCAAGGACAATATGGAATTACATGAATTTCCCTGAAAATAAATAAATATTTAAACTTCATATAGGAAAAAAAGTTCATACATAAGTCTGGAAAACAGACTTGCCAGGAGCTCAAATTTCCAGTTCTAATGGGTTTGTGCTTTCACAGACTGACAAGTAGAGTGTTCGCTGGAGTAACCAGCCTCAGGAAGACAAGAAAATAGAGGCGAATGTGAAACTGCCTCTGAGCACTGAGTTGGAAGAACCAGCACCCAGCCCTGAGCTCGTGTGCCAGGCACTGAATAAAGAGTGGGCCCTCAACACCCATTATTTATGTGTCACTTTCCAAGGACTTTTGAAGATCTTTGCTATTTCTGATTCCAGCTTATAAAAACAAAGTGGTAAACCTGATCTAAGGGTTTCACGCTCGATATTCAGTCAACCAGGTAAAATTCCCAGAATCAAAATTAGATTTGCATCTATTATCACTCCTTTTCTAAGTATCATAACATGGACATAATTTTCAACTACCAAATTTCTTCTAGCACTCCATCTAAAGCTATTTAATTTGCGAACAAAGCTTTTAATATCTTTCAGACAACCTATTATCACCTATAGACTTCTGAACCTTTTTTTCCCACCTGTGAGAAGTTTGGGAAGAAAATTAATGCAACTGATTAATATTCTGTTCAGCAAAAGTGGTCAGTCATCTTCATCTCTGTATATTTTTATCAGCTTCTTAAGAAAGTGGATGCTGCAGTTAACTTTCATTGACATTTGTCCTGGTTAGCAGAGTGAAGGTTTTATTAGAGGTTATCAAGAACGCCAGTTCATAGAAAAGTTGCAAATGCTATAGCTTCTGCTGTTTGCCCTAAATCCCAGAGGAAGCAAAGTGATTAGTCAAAGTCACAATTAATGTCATGTTGGTTTGTAGGGCAAGAGCTAACACCAGAAGGAAAAGCACTGAATAAATGTGAACCAAGATGATGCAAACTGTAGAAATAACTCTAAAATGGAGTTAGTGCAGTGTTGGGGGTTGTCATATCCAGCTCCCTTTTGATTTCTAAATAATTAGATACAGTGAATTAAAGAAAGACTCTTATCAGGATGTTTAAGTACAAACACTAGACCAAAGAAGAAAGGGAAAATCATTAAGAATAGAAACATCATATACTGGTTGTTTAGCTGTAAAATGTGTATGCAGTAAGGAACACATCATTTTTCCAGCTCCACCCACACTCAGGCAACTATTAAAGACCGAGTGTGACAAAGGTTGATTCTCTGAAGGGTAAAAGTGTTCTCCTTAATGAGGGCTTACTCTAACATATTAGCACACACACTCTTCCAGGAACCACACTCCCCAGAACAGCCAATACCTGGAAACAGCACATAAGTCCCTTGGGCAAACAGAGCAAACATCTCAAAAATCTCAATTGAGACTAGGCACTTCATCTGTCAGAGGAAAATATCCCCTACCTTCACTGAGATGCAATTTATTTTTATTTTGTACAGATTATAAGTCTTGTGATTAATTTCTTAGCTGTCTAAAATTAGGAGAAATAGAGGGTGGAGAGAGCTGTTAACTTCAGGCACACTTACAGTTTTAGGAAGTGAAAGCTGACAGTGAATCTACCAAAATCAATAAAGGGCTATATTGTGCATCTTTATTTTATTTTATTTTTTGTAAAGGCAAACAAATTCCGATCCTTCCTTTAGCTCACCACACATTAATGTATTAAGCACAAATTACGTAATAATAACAAGCCTGATATAAACCTTCAGTTATACGGGAAAAAAAAAAAAAAGATCATGCAACATTACCAGGAAGTTGTTAAGAACAATGTGATTATTTCAAAATGAAGACAATCAATTCAATATTCTTGTAGTGCAAGCTCTCAATTACTCATGGGTAGGAGAGAATGGAGGGAGGAAGGAGAAAAGATTAGAAAGAAAGTTTTGGACCTACATACATGTTTGTGTATTAGTCAATAAGAAACAATTGCCACCTCTCATGACTGGTACTCATTGCTTTATTGGAGGACAAAGTTAATAGATCAGACAAGAAAAAAGAAATGAGATACAAAAATATTGGAAAGGTAGATACTAAGTTATGCCATTACCTGTAGGGATTATGATTGTAACAAGCAAACTCAAAAGAATTAAAAGACAAACTATTAGAAATAAAAAGAGAGAAGTTCAAGGTGACCAAATATTGGATCCCCAAAAATCTAATAGAACAGCAGTAACCAAAGAAAAGTGCAGTTTTAAATATCCCATTCATAATAATCATGCATTGATATTATCAAAGATAAACATAACACAACATGTGGTATACTGTAGGGAGGAAATAATAAAATATTAATGAAGGACATGGAAGACGACCTGAATAATAGGGAGATATGCCATACCTGAGGACTCAATACAGTAAAGATGTAATTTCTGCTGAGATCTACAATTGGTGTTCCAGGAAGCTATATAGTAAATCATCAGGAAAATTAAGAGCCTTTTATAATTCTCAGTTCAGCAATCTTTCTACTGTACTGTTACAAATTAAGTTTTTACTAAATGAGAGGAAGTTTATTTAGTAAATGCTATATAAGATCCTTGCTAATCATCTTCTGCCCAGTACATTAACAGATGGGATGGAAATAACAAAAGGAGTTCAGATCCATAACCATATCAGAATGCAGGGTCTATCGTCTCAGGTTAAACTACTCCTGGGAATTCTCAGTCTAGTCCTTACCATGCAAACTCTCTGATTCAATCCTCCTTTCTTACTTGAAGCTGCCATTTTTCACCTGGATGTTATTCCTTTTTCTATACTGTACTTTTGGAACTCATTTGCCTTCTCTTGGTTTACCTGTTAATTGAATGTAAAGCTATTATGGGAAAAATAATCTTGAAATGTATTTTTCCTCAACACATGTCTGTCTACATTTGTTATTTGTATCTTGCTGCTGGTCTTTTTCATTCAATTATGTTATTTAGATATCTTAACATTAAAAATGTATGTAACAATGTGAGTGAATGTTAACCATCTTTCTTATTCTACTTTCCTGCAATGCCCTATGGCATTGTGTTCAAGCATGTTAAGTTGAACAAACACATCAAGGTTTTTTTATGCCAGGTGAATGTACAAGAAGGTCAAATGTATTCCAAAAATCCTGTAACTAACCAAATGGTACTGTTTCGAGTGCCGATATAACAGAGCTCTTCTATGAATAATACAAAGAGGAGTAAAGGAATTTTTTGCTCACTCACAAAGAAACAAGACACACTAAAATATTCAGAATCAGAGGATTTTTAGGAAGACAAACACTAATTAGCCCCACAGCTCTATCTACCATCTCTGAAGTAAATTAAGGAGTAACAGAAATATCCATTTTAACGAATTTACCATTCTGTTTAAGAATGTATTTGAATCCATGGCTGGGGAGGTCACAGCAACAGGGGCTCATTCTGATCAAAAGTCACAGAAGCAGCCCAATCCCTAAAGTTAAAGGTATCTAGGCTTAAGGCTTGATACCTATAACTCTTAAGACTGACACAAGGTTCTGTGTAGATAGCACGTACAGAAGTGTAAGTGTCTGGAGAAGCTTGGTGTATTCTTTTAAGGAATGGTTTCTTCTATGGAGATCCTTGGTTGAACCTCCTGCCTTCCCTTACCTCAGCCAGGGATTCTTTCTCATCCAAACACTCAACTTTCACCCAAGGCAAGAGCCACTCAAGATATGCACACTTTTCTTTGATCTCTAACAATTTGCAAGCATTTTTCTTTTTTTGGTCAGGGAGAAGAAGGAAAAGAAAATAGAAAATAGAAAGTCACAGTTTTTCAACTAATTAGCAGCTCTTACAACCAAAGGCGCAATTGCAATAGGAGAGTTACTAGGAGTAAAAGTGCAAATACCAACACATGTAGAAATGGACAGGATGTTTCCAGATGCAGTAATGAGGTAGTTCTCCTTGAGAAGAAGGATAAATATGAATGAGATGGGAAATAACCTTAGATAGATGTGGTGGAATGAAACTTTGAAAAGCTTTGAAAGCCAGGCAAAGGATTTTAGATTTTGTTAGTTACCATAAAAAAAAATGTTAAGGAGACACATATGTTTAAAATATCCATTTTCTCTTCCCATTCATTTCTCAGCCCACTGAAATTTTGTTTTCATCCTCACAACGACTGTCGCAGAGTCCTCATAGACCCATCACTCACTAAGGTAATGAATAAGTTGCCAAATTCAAATTAATTTTATCATATCATACCACTCTGTCAAATTTAGCCCTACTGACTCAACTACACATTCTAAAAATGTCTCCTGGCTAATTCTCTAAACAATTATCTTTTCCTCCTCTGAACTACTACAGCTTTAAAAAGGACATACATTATCTACAACCAAACTTCCTTATCTCTGCACTCATCTTTATCTCCCCCTATCTCCATCAGGAACCCTTGATGACATCCTCCAGAACCTTGTTTTATATGACAACTATTCACTAATCTTCATTCTCTCCCTCTCTGCAGACTCTACAACCTCAGCCTAAAAGGATGCTCAGCTTTTCTCTAGGCCCATCTCAAATGTTTCCACAATGTCCCTACCTCTCATTAAAGAAGAGAAGAAATTCTGCATCTCACAGCTGAGAACATAAGTGCTCAAGGGCCCTATGGCTTCAGTATAATGCTAGTCCCAATGAACCCTGACCAATGAAAAAGCTCAGCAATAGTCAGGCAATGAGCACAATTATTCCCAGATAGGTTGATGATGTGACCTGAGTATAAAACTCTGAGACCCAGGCTGCCATAAATTACTCATCATCAAACATCCTAAGTGTAGACCCACCATTCCTGCACCATGGTGGCAATGCAGCACCCGAGGACATTCCATTCTTTTCTTTTTCTTCCAGTCTGTTTCATCTTAAGGCTGTTTGTCTATCTGACCATTATGGGTTGAGCTGTGTCCCCCTAAAAGACATGTTCAAGTTCTCACTCCTAGTCTTGGGAATGTGACCCTATTTGAGAATAGGGATTGAAGATGTTATTAGGACCAGGCCAGACTCAATTAGGGTGGGATCCTACACTAATATGACTGGTGTCCTTGTAAGAAGGGGAGAATTGGACACAGATCGAGAGATGCAGGAGGAGAAAACACCATATAATGAGAAAGACACAAAGAGAAGATGGTCATGTGAGGGAGGAGAGAGGCAGATGCTTCTACTAGCCAAGGAAGCCCCTCGGCCACTAGAAACCAGGATAGAAGCAGGGAACAGATTCTTCCCCAGAGATGTCAAAGAAAGCATGGCCCTGCCAACACCTTGAGTTTGCTCTTCTAGACCCCAGCTTTGTGAGACAATACATTTCTCTTCCTTTATGCCATCCAGTTTGTGGTATTTTGTTATGATAGCCCTAGCAAATTAAGACAGTGACCATGTCTCTTTTCCCACTTGAATAATTCTCTGCATCTAGGATCTAAGAGCACAAAGACATGGACTACTTGTTGGTCCAAATTATAAGTAATAGTGAGGATACTAGGCACTTTGTCTTGGCAAATTGGTCACATCTACCAGAAACAGCAATAGTGTAGTTTATCTAAGCTTTACCTATGGAGCAGTCAAATGAACAAAATTAGCATCTTGCTACTCCAAGTGAAGGCTGCAGAGCATGTACCTGTGAGCTTGCTAGAAATGTAGAATCTGAGGCCCTACCCCAGACCTACTGAATGATCCTCAAGTAATTCATGGGACATTAAAATATGAGAAGCACTGAGTTCTAGCACACTGGATTCTCCAACTTTATCATGCCTAAGAGTCACCTAGATGCTTGCTAAAAGCTTCTAACCAGGTAAAAGTAAGCCCAGGTCTAGGCTAGGGCTCAAGAGTCTGCATTTTGCAAACAACACAAAAATTATGACTTATATGGACCATGAACTTTACTTTGAGAAATATTTCTCCAGAAGTCTAAATGAAGCAAGAGATAGCAAGAGCGCAATGGCTTCTAGCAGATATACTCTACCTCTCATTCTAGGTGTCTTGACACATCATGTGTCCTCAAAAACAACATAGAAAACAACTTAGAAAACTGAGTGTGTGCAGATGTGAATGCGGCAAATCAAGTAATTATTTGAGCTCACGTGAAACCCAATAAAAGAATCAAGAGCTGAAAATAAAATGAATTTTTCTAGACACCAAAAGACTCATGCACTATGCAGATTTGAGTAGTAAATTTTTGTGAATTCTACTATTGTGATGCTTTAAAATATTTCATTTTCATGATTTCTCAGCTAACACAAATGGGGGTCTTGATTATCTCAGCAGCTTAAAAATTACAAAGCAAGAACTTTTCAAAGTGAATATTTGAAAACAAAATTATTGAATACAAGTTATTTAAGAGAAAACAAATATCCCTAAAAGAGGAAAACCAGTGTAACTCAAAACAGGCAGGAATTAAGTCTTCAAATGGTAATATATGTGGTGGCATGAAGCCTGTAAGAAGAAATTTTAAGTCAAATTTTAAAGAATAGTTAAAAAATACCTGCCAAATGAGTCAAAATAATGTTTTCCTTGGATTATTCTTCCTTGACAATCTGATTCATTTATTTAGTAATTATGAATTGTGCTTTCTCCTTTAAAATATGTATGAAAATATATATGTTCATGCCATGGAATATGCTATTAGAAGTTATTTCCTAGAGCAGAATCTATAAAATTCAAGGTATATGTATGTTACAGCACATATTGGACAAAGAGGGATTCTGGGAAGTTTAGACAAGTTTTGGAGAAAAAGTAGGTGATACGACTCAGAACTGAGTGGGAGAGAGTGTGGTCTACAGTGTGAACTATGGTCTATGGTTGGTGGCAAGGCTCCAGGATGTGTAAGTTCATTGAGGGTGGTGGGCCACACTTGTGGGAGATGTTTGTGTGGGATGTGGTGGGAGGTGTGGGAGGTGGGCAACATGGGAATCTCCGTGGGTTCCGTGTAATATTTTGGGTAATCTAAGCACCTCTTAAAATATATGTATATATATATAAATAACATTTTTGTAAGCAAATACACATATAAGCATATATATTTATATATCATTTTGCAAATGTTTTTATGTATTGTTAGAATTTTGATTTTTACCCATAATAATAAAAAAAAAAAAGTAGGTGATAAGATGGCTTTATTGCAGCTTCATGAAAAGCTAAAGTGATACTTCCATATCATAGAAACCACTGCACCAAAATCTTCTGCTGAACTGGTAATCTCTTTCAATCAAAATTCTATACCCCATTTTAGATTTTTTTTAAAAAAGAAGCAAATCATAAGAACCACAATTATTGATGCTTCTACAAATCTTGCTCTCCAGTTTTGCTTCAAAGTCAGAATTAGGAACAATGATCTTTTAATGATGATAATATAATTACTCTGTCTGTTTGTCTTTGGCACTTCCTCCCAGCAATCTGATATTAACTGTGTAGAATTCAGATGCATGTCCACTGATGTAGAGACCTGGAAGGACAAGAATTCTCAAGACCTGAAGATGCAGTTTTATTATTAGGATATATTATATTCCATCAATTCTAAGGCACACCTTTTTTTCACACTTTAACATATCCAAAGGCAGGATGAACCCTACAATCTAAGGATTTTGAAGATAAATTTGACAATACTTTTTTTTTTCCTTAGAAGTACCTAAAATAATTATCTTATAATTAATTGATGGCATTTTAGGTTTGATGAAGGGTGGTAAATCAATCACAAGAAATAAGATTGTACAAAGTACGATTGAAAATCTAGGTTCTCCTAGAATCTGCACAAACTTCAATGTCTATACACAGAACCAAAGAGAACTGATGCTTAAAATTAAGACACAGAAGCAATGCCAGAAATTCACTGAAGGAGCAATTGCTTAGAACTTGCAGCTTTAAATGTGTAAAAGGGCATTATACTGTCTTTACAAATCCTAAATGTTTTCAACCATGAGTGCCCATCAAAGGAAATACCATACTGTTTTGAATGTCTCTAAAAATTAAAGAAAGAGTAAACTATATTTATTTACTATTTTTACATTTCTTAAGGTTAAAAGAAAAGAAAACTAGACAGTTCCAAGAAAGAGTAGAAACAGATCTGAGATCACAATAAACAAAAAAAAATGTTTCCAAACAACACTGTTAGCCAAATGATTGAGTTGACCAAACCTCCCATTCCCTCTAAATTCAGCAAGTCTTTTTAATGCAGTCTTTGATTGACAAAGGCATTTGGCTCAACATTTTCCCTCTTCAAGCTTAGTGGCCTCCAACACAGGATGGGCACATTTTAGGAGGCATGGTAGACAATCAGTGGGGAAAAGGTAAAAATAAGGAAGAAATTACAACGCTGATTGGGAGGCAGTGGCCTCTGGAGTCTATGGGGGTGGGGAGGGGGAAAAACAGTTGTAATACGGGGGCTTTTTTGGAACTTGGGATTGTCCTGAATGACACAGCAATGACAGATATAGACCATTTTATATCTTCCCATAACCTGAGGAATTGTGTGGGAGAGAGTGTAGATTACAATGTGAACTATGGTCCATGCTCAGTGGCAAGGCCCCAGGATACATTTATCAATTGCAATGAATGTGCTACACTAATGAAGGATGTTGTTTATGTGGGAAGGTGTGGAAGGTGTGGGGAGCAGGGCATATGGGAATCGCTATATTTTTTGTGTAATATTTATGTAATCTAAGTATCTTTAAAAAAATAAAAAAATATATTAAAAATAAATAAAAATAGATAAATATCATCTCTATATGAAAAAAAGACTATTTTCTTTGTTTTTGTCCAAAAATATAAAAACAGAACTAAGCCTGGCTCATGTTTGGTATAAGGATTTACCTTGATACCAAGGTCCATCCTTACATCAGATGGTCCCATGTCACATATGACAAATGGTGTATCTTGAGGAAGTGGGGGCACAAAGCCAAGGCATTTGCATTGGTGCTCTTATGCTTTAATACATGCTTATTCAAGTGGATTTAAGGATTATATTATCTGATTCTCTCTCTCTCTCTCCCTCTCTCTCTCTCTCTCTCCCTCTCTCATACACACACACAGATACACACACACACACTCACAAAATGGGCCAGAGATTTAAGGAGACCCCTGTAAAGAAACTGGAGCTAGAAGATGGTACAAATTGCAAGCACAAGAGAACCCTAAGAAAATGACATAGTCAACACTCTCCCATAATTAATATGAGTTCTTAGCTACATTAACAGGTTTTAAAAAAGACAATCTAATCAGAGTTAAGAAACTGAAATATGTATTTACAGCCATTATTAATAACAATGAGTCTTGGGAAGCAGCTGTGGCTCAAGCAATTGAGCTCCCACTTACCATATGGAGGACCCGGGTTCGATCCCAGGACCTCCTGGTTACAAAAAGAAAAAAGGCATCTCAGACCTGCACGGTGAGGAGAAAGGCACAGGCCCCAAACCCATGCGGTGAAGTGATGCACCAAAAAAAAAAAAAAAAAAAAAAAAAAAAGACGATGATGCAATCAGATAGAAAAAATAAAATTAAAATTAAAATTAAAAAAAAAAGAGTCTTATCCCAATTTCCTTGAGATATTAGCTAATGATAGTCTAATCATTCCCAAAATTTTAAAAAGCAAATATCCAGAAAAATGTATATATTTTTGTGTGTAATAAGTTCATTTTATTTTTTTCTAGAATTACTATTGTTTAGGGAGAAGACTGCTACATGCCACTAAATCCTCTTTATTTTCCTCCTGGGCAATATTTCCCAGCCTCCCTTGGAGCTGATGTGGTCATTTGACTGGATTCTAGCCAATGGAATATGAGCACCAGTGATGTGTGCCCTTAAATCTCCTCCATGTTTTTGCCCCAAGCTGACAAACTTGATGATGAATGGAAATGGCGAAACCACAAGATAGAAGGAGTCTAAGTTCCTAATGTGTCTCTTGGAGGACAGTGGTCCATGGATCAGAAATACCCACTTGTATATTATGTGGTGAAAAGAAAACTTCTATTATGATAAGTCTCTGAGATTTTGAGGCTTATCTGTTACAGCAGCTAATATTAACTACATCACTGGATTGGTGATAGTTAATAAATAAATTGATATTTTAAAAATTTTATCCATAGAATTCTTATTAATGTCTACTTTTATGAGCATTTTTAAGGGCACGTTGTTATAGATTGACTTAAATCCCTAACAAAGTCATGATCAAGTCCAAAGCCCCAGTCCTGTGGGTGTGAGCCCATTTCTAAATAGGATCTTTGAAGATCTTATTAGTTAAGGTGAGACAGAACTGCATCAGGCTGGGCTTTAATCCAGTAGGACTGGGGTCCTTATAAACACAGGAAATTTGGACACCAGAAGAGGAGCCCCCAAGAGGAGAGATGGTCACGTGATGAAAGCAGAGATTGATTTACGCATTGCTGGGAAGCCACCACCAGAATGCTACAAACTTCACTGGAAACATGGTCCTCCTGACACCTTGAGTTTGGACTTATAACCTCCAAAACTATGAAAAAATAAACTATTATTGTGTAAAAGCCAACTAGTCTGTGATACTTTGTTACAGCAACACTGGTAAACTAATTTTTATATATATATATATATATATTTAGTTCAAGAATGCACACTCATTTAGAAAAATAGATATACACATATATTTACACACATTTATATATACACACAGGCACATGCAAACATGTTTTTTTCCATTTTAAGTTAATATTATAACATTTCTATTAAAACATGTAGTAGATAAAGTGTTGGGTGCCAGTCTCCTGCTTCTTAATGGAGCTTTTACAAACTGCTTTTTATGACTTTCTGTATACAAGTTCCCATTTTCCATACAGAAAAATTTAAAATAGCCAAGGCTTTGTTCTACTACAGTCTTTTTTTTTTTTTTTAAGATTTTTAAAATTTATTTATTTCTCCCCCACTCATTGTCTGCGCTCCGCTGCCTGCTCTCTGCGTCTGTTCATTGTTTGCTTTCTCCGCCTACTTGTCTTCTTTATTAGGAGGCACCAGGAACCGAACCCTTGACCTCCCATGTGGGAGGGAGGTGCCCAATCACTTAAGGCACATGGGCTCCCTGCTTGTTGTGTCTCTCATTGTGTTTCCTCTTTGTGATATCTTATTGCATCAGCTCTCCGAGCCAGTCCATCACGTCAACTAGTCGGCTTGTTCGTCTTATTTAGGAGGCACCAGGAACCAAATCCAGGACCTACCATGTGGTAAGCAGGTACCCAACTGCTTGAGCCACATCTGCTTCCTTCTACTACAGTTTTGAGAAGCTACTCTCTTCACAACATTTCAATGACTGGGAATACCTTGATTGCCACTCAATGGTATATATATCCCACAACAAACACAGAGACTAAAATCACGAATCTAAAGATTTTCAAGTCAGAGTACAAAGTTTTTCTGGAGGTAAATATCGAACTAATGACTTTTGTTCATCAGGACAATTCAATATGAAATTTCAGGGAGCTAAACTGTAACATTAGCATGCATATTTTAAATAAATCCATAGACATAGCTGCACACAATCATCAGGTATATGGTCAAATGTGTTTACAAAGACTCTTTTAAAACGTTCCTTGTGGACTTTATAACCCTCTACTCTTATACAATTTAAGGAAAAGACTAGCATGATTTCAGCTGAGAGATATTTATCTGAATAGTTCCTCAAACTCTTAAATAGGTGAACTGCAGTCAGTGGTGAAGGATAAGGGTAGAGCAAAGTTGTGGGAGAAATACTTTTCCTACTCCTTCTCATTTGAGAGAACATTAAGGACACACTGTCGAATGGTTGGAGATATTCCAGAAGTCAGGATATCTGTCTCAATATTTCCAGCCCCGATGTACCTCACTGAATACCAACCAAATCCTCCATCCTCTAAAATCCTTTCCAATCCCCCTGCCAACCATGAGTCTTCTTTTTCTGTCTACCCATAAGCCTCTTAAATGATTCCTTTCCTTTGAACCAAAATTGTAAATTCCTACGTGTAACTGAACACAAGGCACTCCAGAATGGATGGGTCTGGTAAGCCACAAGCTCTCACTCCTCCTATTGCCACTGAGACCTGCTTTCACAGGCCCAGGAATTTGACTGCTAGGTGCAGGAAAACACATTAATCAGTCTGAGGAATCAGAAAATTTATTCAGAAACAGATTAACTATGTTCAGCCAACATTAAAGATGACAAGAAATATAACAGCCCGCAGAGACAACACTTCTAATAAGCAAGTCTAAAAGCCTCAAATGAAATCATAGTTGCAGCACAGGTGATTCTATTCCTTTATCGTTATGCTCTGTCTATTCCTACATAATTTACTAAAGCTAATATATATTTCTATTAAGTATATTGGTTAGAGGCAACTGACAAAAGGAACAAATCCTCAAAGAAGCTTACACCCAAATTCTAGTGCAGACCAGGAGATTTTAGCCTAAATCATGGCGACTTCAAGTTAAAAAATAAAGTAGAGGAAAATCAAACTAGCAGGCTTTTCAGAAGGGAGAGCACATGGTTTCAGATTCTTTATTCTTACCAAATGATTTATATGAATTTAAAGAAAATTCTCTAGCAGGAAAGTAAGAATATTAATCTCTTCTTATCAAAGAGTGATTTGCTCGTTTTCTCCAACTTTTTGTAGTAGCCATTAAATTTATTCTCCCTCTCTCTCTTAGAGAGAGGAAATACAGGGGTAGATTCTTACCTTAAGTATTATGGATTTGTCATATGATGTATAATTAAAAATTATAATTAAAAATATTTAACCAAATTTCAGATTGTTATATTAATGATGGATTTGAAATTTAAATTTCAAGCCAGCTTTTGGAAGTACTGACAAGGAACTTTAGAATCTTAATAATGTGAAAATCAAAAAACAAAAACAGTGGCCAGAATTAATATTAAAATGAGAAAATATAAGGCTTTAGCATTTCTCAGGACAGAGCCAACATTACTTGTCACACACAAGGGGTGAAACTTGGAGGCACAGAGGACTATCTTTAACATAAAGTTAAATTAAATACAAGGGAAAATATGTTTCTTCACTAGCATATATAAAAACAATATCTTCCAAAAACACAATAAAAACACATCCTAACACATTCCTCTCCTTTCTGTTTTTGCTTAGTTTCTACTCTGGAATCAAAATGAATCATGATAATGATGCTACTTTGCCCTCCCCTTAATAGCACCCTAAACACTAAGTGTTCCCCGAATATGCCCAGCTCATTACATACAGAGCACAAGTACTGAGAATGAGGAAAGGAAAGTATCATCTTTATTATTCAGATAACGACCCCGAAACACTGAGAAATCAGCCTTCCAGAGGTCATAAAGCCTGCCAAAGAACAAGAAATCAGGTTTTATTTGTCTGACACTTGTAGTTTATTCCTCTAGGATAATGCTCAACATATCCTGTGCCTCATTTAGTATGCAATACAAATTTCCAAGACCAAAAGTAACTGTGTTTATGACATTAAAACTGAGTTGGCTGCACAATTTCATTAGGCATTCATTTAAAAGTTTACCTCTTTTTTTTTTTTTTTAAAAGACGTTTACCTTCCAATGACATTTTCTGATTTTGATATATAAGTATACATTATCATTCTCCAATTAAAGTATAAATAGAGCACCAAACTGCTGGGAAAATGTCAGTGACTTACAAAAAGACCACACTGATATTTTACTGTGGGGTCATCTTCTTTATGGATGGAATGCCAGCCTTCCCCTTGACTGCTCCCTCATATTATCTAGCTGCATTCCTTAAGCATCACTTCCCAGAGGTTTCAAGGTTTAGAGAATTGTTGTTGAAATAAAGGAACACATGAGCAGGTTATAATTATGCTTGTCAAGATTTTTCTTGTGAACCTTTATTTGGACAATTCAGAGACAAGAAAGCAGCTCCTTTTCTAATTCAGTATATCATATCTCTTTAAGAACTGTATTAGAAATTTGAAATTGCAAAATGGGATCTGAATGATAGGCACTGAAGCATTCAATTTTGCAGAGTGAAATGTCAGTAAAAGGAGGAAGCATGTGGTAGGGGAAACAACACAAGCTTTGAGACATGCCATTTCCTAAGTGGGCATGAAATTACTGAATCTGAAAACTCAGTTTCCTACTTTGAAAAATGAGCATAATAACATACACTTAAGAATGTTATGTGGTTTAAATATGAGAGTTTATTTAATCATTTAGCTCTGTAACAAAGGAGATGTTTTAAAAACACACATCCATGAGGGAGAAAGAGCCCTGGACATGAGGTCAGAATACCTTAGCTTGAGTCCCAGGCCAGTCATTTATTATCTGCACAACACTGGGTAGATCAAGTAAACTCTCTGGGCCTCATTTTTTTCAACTATAAATTAAAGATTACAATTGATCTTTGTTATTCCCAGATTTCAGATTTGAAAATTAACCTACTCACTAAAATTTATTTGTAACCCTAAAAGCAAAGTCACAACACTTACAGACATTTACTACAGGGTAGAGAAGAATTTCAGTCGCCCGACATGCACGTCCCCAGCTGATGTCAAACAAGGCAATGATCTTCTTTGTCGTTTCGGTTTTCATACTGTAAACAAAGGTCCTTTTCATGGTCTGTTTGATGCCAACTTTTTCACATTTTTGTACTTTCTTTTGATGAATTTGATATTTAAAATGAACCCCAAGTGTAGTGCTGGTGTTGTCTTCTGTTCCTAAGCACAAAAAGACTGTGATGTACCTTACGGAGAAAATACATGTGTTAGATAAGCTTAGTTCAGGCCTCAGTTACAGTGCTGTTGCCCATGAGTTCAGTGTAAACGACTCAAACAAGTTTATATATTGATTGGTTGATGAAAATGTTTTGACCAGAGCTTCAGGAACCTACCTTGGTAGTTTCTCCCCAGGAGTAACGGTTCAGTATTAGCTAGTTCAGTGTTCCTGAAGACTTTATAGAACATGACTACTGCAAATAACAAAAACTAACTTCAAGTTGTTTTAAACTCTTATATTCTGTATGCTGTGATTATAAAATAAGGCTCTTGACTTCTGAATCATGATAACTTTTTTTGCTTTTTGTTCCTGAGATGGCTCACTCATCTGTTTGCTTTTTGTCCACTTGTTGTTGTTGTTTTTGCTCATTGTCTGCTCTAGGAGGCACCAGGAACTGAACCCAGGACCTCGCATGTGGGAGACAAGCGCTCAACTGCTTGAGCCACATCCGCTCCCTGCTTGTTTGTTTTGGCTTGTAGTCTGCTCATTGTTTTGCTCATCTTGCTCGTTTTTTTTTTTCTTGTTGTGTATGCTTGTTGTTTTTGCTCAATGTCTGCTCCGTTGTCTGCTTGTTGTTTCTTTGTCTTCTTTAGGAGTCACTAGGAACCAATCCTGGGATCTCCCATGTGGAGGCAGGTGCTCAACTGCTTGAGTCACATCCGCTCCCCACGATGATAAGTTTTACATACAGATATCTGAAATCAATTCTCCAGTTCTACTGAGATAAGACTGAGATAAATGAGAGAGTCTTACTTTAACAATTACTTTCCTGATATCAAAATTTAGAGGAGGGAATAAGGGAGTATGACAAATCTCCTTTTTTTTTTTGAGGTCTTTCAAACTAATTTTGGTGCCTTAACTGAAGCTGCCCTAGGACTTAAGGGGATGCTTGCTAATCCCCAGCGGCCCACTCCACTTGGGTAAAAACCCAAGTATTCTATGGAATTCCTCCTGTCATATTCTTTTTAAGATAATGTGTCTTTTTTTTTTTTCATAATACATTTTGTAAATTTCTAATCTGAAAATACCTGTGTGGTATCATTAAATGAGCTTATTCCCAAAGTCTAATCTTTTTGTTTTAAGCAATGCATAATTCACATGTATTTTCTTTCCATTTTTTCATACCGATTGTGGAGAAAAGTCCCACAAGTTTTCAAATAAAATATTTTCATTCCCCAATGTTGTATTTTTAGCAATGAGCTGGTGATTTTGATAAGCCAGGGCTCTGCTGAGGTAGGAAGGCTTAGGCAGGTGTTTAATTGGACTAATTAAGCAACATGTAGTCATTTCTGGTTTTCCATTTGCTCTTTGAGAATGCAGATAAGCAGCACAACTGATTGTCTAATTAGACTATTTAAAATTGACTCACTTTTTATAGCCAAGGAATTTTTTTAAACTACAAGAACAAACAACACAGAATATATGTTTTGAGGTCTTACATATTTTTCTTCTTGCCCTAACCAACATTTTTTAATTTAAATTTTATTTTTTCATATTATTTTTAATAATATTAGCATAGGAAATCAATGGTAATGAAACGTACTCCGTATATCAAATACTACATGCTTTGCTGCTATCATAGGTTTCCTTAGCAAGAAAAAGATGTTTCTTTTCTCGTCTGACCCACTCTTATGAAGAACTGATATATTTCGTTGGCCTAAGGATGAAATCTGAAAGACCAGCCTCATAGAGTGTTAAAGCCAATTCAGCCAATCAGCTATAAACCCTTTGTGTTTATAAAACCTCAGGTGGGAAAGGGCAAACCATTCTCCAATTTTTATTCTTCTTCTCCTACCTGTAGACATTAAGTATGTCTCAGAAGATCAATTTTAAATCATGATACTGCAAAACAAATCCATGTCCATCTCGGGGCCGTCAAACATGTCTTTCAGGCTGATATGAAAAATTAAGAAAATATAGAATAAAATGTCTATTTACATATGTTCTATATCTGTTTATATGCCCCTGAGTAGTGTAGTAGTGTGTATATATTTGAATATATTAGAGAGATAGGATTAGGAATATGGATATGGATAGAGATGAGAAAGATGGAGATAGAGATAGAGATAGAGATGGAGATGGAGATGGAGATGGAGATGGAGATGGAGATGGAGAT
>JAKSZT010054030.1:8532679-8582087 GCA_026826555.1 Tolypeutes matacus
GAGATGGAGATGGAGATGGAGATGGAGATGGAGATGGAGATGGAGATGGAGATGGAGATAGCAATAGAGAATATGAAGTGTAGATCTGAACATGAAATTCATCAGAAGTACCTTTCAGCATTATCTAATCATCAGGATTATGCCCATCTTGTGTCAAAGGTTAAAAGTTTAAATTTGTCATCTGCAAATGCAAATAGCACCAGAGAAAAGGTGCTAGCTTAATTAGAAGCAACCCGCTAGATAAATTGTAAGCGGCCAGTGTGCCTCAGCCCACATAAGCACACTCTCACATCTCTGCACGTGGATCCCTGCAGACCCACAGATCACCTGGCACATGGAAAAATCCCCAGGCAGCGGGATTCACATGTTCTTCCTCTGCCATAACAATGGCCCCTCATCATTCACTCACTGTGTTTTAACTCCTTCTTCCGGGACTGGTGGAACATCTCCCAGCCAGCAAAGGAGAAAGAGGGACTGTAGAAAGTCTATGGTAAATGCAGGGCTTATAGAGATTTTGCAGAGAATAGCAGAGGACGCCTGACACATTAAATAAGATGGGGTGTTCATAATACAGTGCACTGACCATTAAAAAAGGAAAAATAAAATGAATTGAAAAAAGAGGATAAGAGATGATAAGAGCCAGTCTTTTACAGTAATTAGGTTAGATTTTCTTAGATACTCAAATAAGCATAGTTATGAGATCCAAGGAGAAGCTTTTAGATCTTACCCGATGCCAAGTTTTATGCAATTTATTAATATTAGAATGTTGGAAAACATGAGCTAATTTTCACCAACTGGCCCTTGCACACGTTAAGGAAAGGAAAGGACATTCTCCCTGACAGCTTTCTGCTGGGTGCTTTACTATGCTTTCCCTCAATTTGAAGGGTAGGCATTACCAAATTACTTTATTTGAAGGAGTGGTACAAATGAAAGAACTTAGTAGATGTTAATACAACTTACAGAAAAGGTAAAGGTAAACTCAATGTGCATTCCCTGCTTTAGTGGCCATGAAAATTACCCCGTGGCCCTGAGGAAGCCAGCCTAAGGCTGAACTCTCACCATTGCTGTATCCCAGGGTGTGCTTATCAAAGAGTCTGCCAAGCCAGAATCTGTGGCCTCATGTTGCATAATTTATTTACGTAGCCACCAAATTCTTTGGTGGAGTTCACCTGCTCACTCAGGTAAAGCATCTCAATGAAGTCACACAAGCAGTGTAGGTTGCTTTTGTCAATGGCCAGTTTGTGACATTCGAGTAGTGACTAATACACTCCTTTTTCCAAGTGTTTAACATACACACTCCTTTGCATATAGCCCGCTCTCCCATTTGCGTTGTTCTTGTTTCTTGATATCCTGAAGGAAGAAGACTCGGTCACTTCTTTGGTTCTACAGCTTCATAAGTTTCTCAAAATGTTCTCTCTCCTCATGAGACTAGTAAAGAAAATATTTGGCCAAGTCCTTCAAAGCCACATCATCACAGTCAGAGTAGTAAGAAGTAAGAGGCATCGAGCTGCAGCTTATCTGGCAGTTGATGGCGGCCTCTGCATCCTGGTTGTACCTCTGGTGGCCGGGCAAAGGGGACATGGCTGTCATGGTCGGTGGCTGAGGAGAGGCTGAGGTGGAGGCTGCTGGGAGTGGCCAGCTGACAGGGATGAGGGCTGGCTTCTGTTCAAGCACTGCTGAAGCCTGGATAACATTACCAACCTTATGCCAAAGAGGAGAACTAACCTCAAAGGGGTTCTTGCTTAACGTCCATAGAGGTCAGCAGCACAGCCATGGCTTGTCACCAGATCTGACTCGCTAATACATCATTCTTAGCTGGCCGCCTTTCACTTTGAATAGAAAGATGGATTTTGACAATTTGGATAGAGATAAAATTCAAAGAAAGGGAGTATTATAGCATGCTAAAGCTGAAAGATAGGTATCATCTTAGCCTTGCAATTACAGCTTCTAATTACCATGAACGCTTGTGCAACACACTCTCTGGGTGTACACTGTAAAATGTATGCGATCAGAGTGTTAGAACAAGGCTTTTCTAGGGTCTCTCTAGCTGTGACGGGCTAGATGCTTAGTTGCCACCGAGTTGGCAGAAGCCAGAAAGGCAGGCTCCACAGTGGCCAGGGAATGGGTACGACAGCATATGGGGTCACACAGACAAGCCACTCACTCCTCATGAGTGACTCATGAGTTTTTTAAAGTAGTGCTAGCACTGGACACAAGTACCTTCAGTAACTTACACCAAGTCTACTCCATCCCCTTAACACTTGACAAAAGCAGACCGTCCCCAGGTTCTCATGAAGTTTCCAGAGAAGTTACCAACTAAAGTAGGAAAGCAAAGTGATGCACTTCCTGGGATACAGAGAGCACCCAACCCTAACACAACATTTAGTTTCCCTGGCCTGCCCCTTATGTGCCTTTTGTCCCCCTGTAAGGTGTCACTTGTCACACACTTATCAGTAACATTCAGCGGGGCCATCCAGGGTTAGGAGGCTCTTTGAGGAATCCCAGGCTGCCCCTGGTGGCCTGGACTTGGCAAGTTGGTATTGACATGCAATTGTTCTTTCAAGGCTGAGACAGTAGCTACGGGATCTGGCCTCTTAACCCACCAAATAGAGATGCTGGCTGGAGCTTAGCAGGATTCAGGTCCCTGCTCCTGGGCTTTGGTACAGAGGTCTTCAGCACAAATAGAAAAGAGGCGGGGAAGCTACATTACAAGATCAGTCCTAAAAACTGAATCAATATAGCAAGTTGTGGGAAATGCTAGAAACTCATATGTATTTCTCTCCTGGACAAAAGGGTCACGTACACTAGTAGCAATACTCAGTCCCACAATCAAGAAGGTAGATATGCTTCATATGCCTCCTGCTTCTATTCTGCAGACCCAGAATCTGGATAGGTCTGCAGTACTGATAGGGATTCCCCTTGAACCAGTTTGTGTATCTCCCTGTTATAAGCAGGCCTTGAATTCTGCATTGAACCATGGCCCAGGCAGGTGTAGATCATGAAAAGGTGGCCAATAACTGGGTGACACTCTAGCATTCCAGGAACAAAGTCTACTTAGTTGATGTGGGAAACTCTTTTTAATAGGGAGTATTTTCATATATTTGTATCTAAGCAAAGAATAAGATATTAAAATTCTAACTTGATATATAAAATGCCACCAAGTGAGGTAATATTGGCAGTCTATGAGTTCCTACGGAGATGTGGAGGCAGTAGCCACTGAAGTTCTGAGGGAAGGGAGAGGGAAAAATAGGTGTAATTTGGGGGCAATTTGGGGACTTGGGAATTATCCTGAATGACACTTCAATGACAGATACAGGCCATTATATATCATGTAATGACTTGCAAAAATGTGTGGGAGAGAGTGTAAACTACAATGTAAACTATAATCACCGCTTAGTGGCAATGCTCCAAGATATGTTCATCAATTATGACAAATGTACCACACTAATGAAGGATGTTGCTGATGTGGGAAAGTGTAGGAGGGCTAGGGAGCAGGGCAAATGGGAATTCATTATATTTTTTGCGTAACATTTATGTAATCTAAGTTTCTTTAAAAATAAAAATGAAACAGTATATTTAAAAAAATAGAGGAGTAAATAAAAATGAAAAAATAAAATAAAATGCCACTACTTGATTTTTTCCCCGTTTTCTCCTCCTTCAATGTATCGCCCTGTTTTAGCTCTCTCGCTTACCACATTGAGGCCAATGAGTAAAAAGCAATCTCTGTTTAGAAATGCCTCTATAGGCACCACTCTCAACACTTGATAAATAAGGCAACTGAAGGGATTCTCTTTACAAAAGAGGAGAAAATATTGTCAAAGAAAGCAGCAGGACTTAAAGAGGGCCTTACTCTAATCCAGGGGTTCTTAACAAGGAGTCGGTGAGCTTGAATTTAAATAATAAAAAAAAACACAGTATTCTCGTGGGGACGTGTTGGTGCAGGTGTGATATGTTTATTAAATAATACACAGTATAGTGTGGACTTGATAAGGGGTCCATGGTTTTCACTTGACTGTAAAGGAGTCCATGGAACAAAAATGGTTAAGAACCACTGCTCTAATCTGTAAATAAAAAAAGGTATCTTGACATGACCAATATGACTTGTGAAAGAACAGGTGAGAGGAAATGTGCAAGTCTTCCGAGAGTGGGAAAGTATTGATCTAACTGCTTTTTCCTTGGCAGAAAGCTTTTATTATGGGAATACCAAAGCCAAGGTAAAGAAAACAAATAAAGGAGATTTAGGTTATAATGTCCATCTATTCTTTTATACTTTGAATTTATTTCATCATGTTTACTTCTCCATTTCCCTTTATACTAATACATAATCCCCTCCTCCAAACTAAAATTTTAAAAGGCAGTTCTAACTTTATCAAAATATTAAATTCCCTAAATATAAAAACAGCAGAGCAATTTAAAATAAATAAATAATTAATTGAACAATTGTGATTTGCTCCAAACCAGATGTTTACATTAGACTACTCATTTTTCAGTCATTGAACAAATATTTATTGGGCACCTACTATGTATATGTTGCTAGCAGGATACGGGGCAATGAGTAAACACACGAACAAAACAGGCATTGGTCCTGGCTTCGTGGCATTAGAGCAAGCAATGGAGGAGAAGACTTTAAACAAGTAAACACCAGTAAATATGTCATAGGAATCCTAATAGAACCATAAAGAAAACAGCCTGTATGCTTTAAGAGAGAACAGAAGAGAGAATGCTGCTTTAGATGGTGTGACCAGGAAAGACTGTACGATTAGGTTAGATCACTTCCAAGATCTGAGATTCTGTGACATCTGTTTGTACCACTCCCTGCCGATGTATCTCGTCAAGATAATTACAGAAACATCTAAACTCTAATGTAATTAATAACCATTTTAGACCCCGGCTGACTCTTTACCAAATTGACTCTTCATCTTAATTACATGGACACTTTTGAGAGCACTGTCATCCCTAACTCAAACACAACCTCAAACACAACAAATCAAACCAAGGCTTATACCTCAGGCAATAAAACACCACTTATCCCACCTACTCACTTTTGATATCTGGTTTATTCATTGTATTAAATTAATTGACTTCTTATGGATGATGAACTCATGCCTATTTGCTCATCATTATATTCTCAGGATCTTACAAAGAGCATGGACCAGAGTAGACATTCAGAAATGGAAGATGAATGAATGAATGGCTACATGTGTGCCTACTAAATATTTATGTGATTTACCTTTCAGAAAATAATCAAATTCAAATATAAAACCGCCACAGAAAGTCCATATGAAAATTGAGTAGATATTTTTCAAACAATCTATTCCCATTTTCTGATTTCTTTGTAATGATTTTGTTAAATTGGGGCCATCTTCAGTGTATTTAGAGTGTTATTTCAAAAACAGAAAACCTTTTACCATTATATTACAAAATAATTCAAAAAGGTGGCATTACTTCACATGTTCACTCAAATATATTAATTTGAAAACTATCAAGTACAATGATGACAGCATAATTTTCAAATAATGAGAATCATCTGTGATTTGAGTATCAAATTAGGACATATTCAATAGAAGAGCTGCTACATTAAAAAGGATTTGACATTTTCTGTTAGCAGTTAAAATTATTTAGTACCTATTACAAGAAAGGTACTAAATATTAAATATTATTTTAGTAGATAATATTTGGAGAATATATAGGTGTCTGTGTGTGTGTGTGTGTTAACAATAGCATTCTTCAAGCAATTTGTTATGCTGTAAGACAAAGCACGTATGACACAAGATCTCAACTCATATGTAGAGCAGAAATCTCTAAACACAGAATGGAAAAAGCATACGACTGCAAACTATGTGAACCAAGCTTAATGAGCAATATCTTCGCTTAAACTAGAAGCATGATGTGGCGTAATTATCACACTTTTTTGGGCCAGTGACAGCAATGGATTAAACGATTTGACTCTTAAATATCATATTCATCTCTTGATGCTCTTCTCATTATACTACACATTAGGTACATCATTCTATTTGGACTTTCCTAGCTCTTGAGCAATATTTAAAGATGGGGAAAACTGTCCTAAAATTCTTTTCTCCACTTATTAATTTTTCTATTGAAAACATTATTCATTTCAGACAAAAACTTTGACCATACATTGGCATAATCCCTCAAAATATTCACAGCTTCTCTTTAGATATGCATGTGTTAACGTCCCTGTTCTTTAAAAAACCAACAAGCAAGGCAACAAAATAACATCTAAGGAGAAAGAAGTATGGGTCCTGTAGAAACGAGGTCTAATTTTTAGATACAGTGCATTTCCTGAGGCTGCATCTTCAGATCACAGCTTGAATTACAGCAAACTCATGGATAATGGTAGCAAGAATTCTAAAGCAGAAGAAAGTGGAGACCAATCATTTTCATCTCTGTTTACCTGGCTCAGGGGAATTTTTAAACTTTCAGGATTAATTAACCAATTGAACTGAAAACTAATTTATTAGTAGTGTCAAATTTTAGAGTGGGCACAACATAATTTTCTCATATAGCCACAGTATATTGAATATGATCCCAGAAATTTCTTTTGGTTTTTATTACTAAGAAAAGAGATAATTCTTCTTTCAGGAAGCTGGGCCAGATAACTTAATTAATGCACTTGCTAAGTTCATCTGAGAAGCAATAAACATTGCATCAGAGAATAAACCAGGGCATGTAGTAATCTGTGGGGGACATGATAATTTTACTACAGGTAGAAGTCACATATGCTGCCTATTTTTCTATGTGGACAAAATTATCCCCCAACATCAACCCTGACTCAAGAGATCACCCCAAAGTTTTAAAGCCAGTTATCACTCAAGAGATTCCATAGACCTCAATCTTTGGACAGCTGAGGCATCTAACAGGCACACACACCTGACCAGCCCAGACTTCCATTTCTACCTTGAGGAGTTTGCTTCCAGGCCAGATAATGAACTTCTGACTCAGGACCACCTATGCATTTATTCTAGAATGGAAAGTAGGGTCCAGTTTAGGTCCATCCTACAGGTTCTCCCACTCCCATGTCCCGTACAATCTCTGAAGTTTTCCCAACTGTGGGTCTGCCATCTCTAGAAACCTGCTTTGCCACAATTTTAACACTTCAATTGACTTTCTGGATCTCAATTTCCAGTTATTCTTTGACCACATTGGTTCCCAATTCTCTCCCACCATGTGACCAGTGGTGGTTAGTTCACGCCTGGAATCAGTCATATTTTTTAAAATCACCTCATAGAATATGTGACATTGCTCTTTAGTTCCACCAGATCTTAGCAAAGAGTTGGTCAGGGAAAGCCCTCCAGGAGCTTCTCTTAGCAGCAACTGCTCCTGCATTTTCCTTGGCCTAGACCAACCAATCCTTCATCAGATGACCTCAGCTCTGCTTCTCCTAAGAAGCTGCATGCAGGAGCCATGGCACCAGGAGTTAGCTGAAGATAGCACTAAGAGAAGCGCCATGCCTTTCACTCTGTCTCCAAACTGGAAAAAAGTCAAAGGAGGAAAAATAAAACTGAGCAAAAGAGTAGTACAAAATGTTCCACTTGAACCTAAGTCAAGAAGCTCACTTATTCCCAAGGCAGCCTGTATGTTTTTCCCAGTTAATATTTACTTTCATAGAAATAAGATACTTAGGGGGCAAATGTGGCTCAAATGGTTGGGCGTCTGTCTCCCATATGGAGGGACCTGGGTTCGATCCCTGGGACCTCCTGGTAAAATAAAGAAAAATATAGAAAGGCACGCAGGCTGCCAGGCCCCACCGAACCATACAGCAAGATGATGATGTAACAGGAGAGAGACACAAGAGAGAGCCAAGACGAGACGTGCCAAAAACCAGGAAGTAAGGTGGTACAGGTGGCAGAACGCCTCTCTCCCACATCATAGGTCCCCAGGATCGAATCCCGGTGAAGACAGGGGGAGAAGGATGAGCAGAGAGGACAGGAAACAGACAGAGAATTGCCCAGTGAATGGACACAAAAACAGCAAAATGGGGGTGGGGGTGGGGGTTAAAATGGATAAAAATAAAATAAATAATCTTAAAAAAAAAAAAGATACTTACACAAAGAGTTTAAATACTGCTAAAATGCTTATACCAAAACCAGCAGTCTCCTGTAAACTCCTACCCCTCTTTAGTCCCCCAAAACACATGTAGAAATGACTTTCAGCTCTTAACTCTTTCCTCTGCTATTTCTCTCCATATTTCCAAATC
Organism: Tolypeutes matacus; assembly: GCA_026826555.1. Lineage (NCBI taxonomy): Eukaryota > Metazoa > Chordata > Mammalia > Cingulata > Chlamyphoridae > Tolypeutes > Tolypeutes matacus. The sequence continues at coordinate 8,540,898 of JAKSZT010054030.1, forward strand.
ACAAGAATGGACTGTATTCTTTACTTCATCAATTTTAGATATTCCCTATGACTTCTTATGATGTTGATTTTAGCACTCTCGGTTCTCCTTTCCAATATTATATCACAAATTTTCTTCAATCCAGCTTGCGTATTTTCACCAGTATGACTTTGTCAATATTGTCTACTTCTGAGACAAGTCATATGATTACATTTTTCTTATATCTCTTTTTTCCCCTGAAGTTAATTATTTGTTCATTTTAAAATGTGATCATTTTTTTTCCTGAATTCTTGGTTAACTCTTTCTACACCCTTCATCAGCTCTGTAAAATTTCCACACAAACATCACAATCTCCAGCACTGCTTGTTTAAATAACCTATTAATTCTTTATTTTTAATGCCTCTGGGAAATCCCTCATAGAGCATCCTGACCTCCAATTCACTATGGACTGCTGTTTTCTAATGCTATTGCACATGTTAGGCCTCGAGACTTTCTATCACTTTTCATTTTTTTCTACATTTTGAGTTTTTCTTGGTGTTATATTTCAAGTTTTACTGACTTTTAAATTTGAGAGTTCATATTTTTAATTTCTAAGATTTTTTTTCTTTTCTAATGATTCCTTTTTCTTTGGAGCCTTGTTCTTATTTCAGGGATGCAAAGTCTTTTATTATTTCCTACTGTTCTGCACATTGTGCCTGCTTCCTCATAATGACATTTTGTTGTGTATGTGTTTGCTTTCATCTTTGTTTTCAGATGCTGGTGATCCTTGTCCATCTGTTAACATTTACAAGAAAATTACAAATCTCTTCATGGGAAGCTCTGTGGAGGTATAATGAATAGTCAGTTGTCTGGCGTCCTTTCCTTTCAACCTGCAGAACGCCCTTTAGCATTTCTTGTAGGGCTGGTCTCATGGTGACTAAGTCCCACTAGACATATCTGAGAATGTCTTAATCCCTCCTTCATTGTTGAAAGAGAGTTTGCCAAGTATAGAATTCTTGGCTGGCAATGTTTGTTTCAGCACTTTAAATATGCCTTCCCACTGCCTTCTTGCCGTCATCGTTTCTGATGAGAGACAGGCACTTAATCTTACTGAGGTTCCCTTGTATGTGACACATTGCTTCTCTCTTGTGGCTTTCAGAAGTCTCTAACTTTGGCATTCAACAGTTGGGTTATAACACGGTGCAGTGTGGATCTGTTTGGGTTTATCCTGTGGCTTTCACTGAGCCTCTTGGATGTGTATATTCATGGCTTTCATTAAATTTGGGAAGTGTTCAGGCATTATTTGTTTAAATATTCTCACTGCTCCTTTTCCTTTTACCTCTCCATCTGGGATTCCCACAGTTAGCATATTGGTACAGTTGATGATGTCCCACAAGTTTCTCAGGCTTGGTTCACTTAACTCTGCTCCTAAGATTGGATGATTCCAATAGTCTTATACTCAAGTTCATTTATTCTTTCTTCTGTGAATTCCACTCTGCTAGCTGAACCCCTCTATGGAATTTTAACATGTTATTATGACCTTCAGCTCTGGTTCCTTTTCATAATTTCCAGCTCTTTGATTTGTGTTCGTCTCTTGTTTCCTTGATTCCCATCAGTTCTTTGTTCATCTTTTCCTTTGGCTCTATGAGCAGATTTAGGGCCATTTTTTAAAAAGTCTTTGTGTGGATTGTTCCAGATCTGATCCTCTGCATTCATAGCTTCTAATGCTTCAATCTTCTCCTTTGACTGGGCTATTGTTTCCTGTTTCTCTGCATGTTTGGTAACCTTTTGTTGAGACCTGGACATTTTGATATTAAAACATTTTATAGCTAGAATTTAGACTCTTAGATGTCTGTTCCTTAAACTTTTACACAGCTAGTGTTATGACAGTGCATTCTGTGAATGTCAGCAGCTAACCAAAAATAAATAAATAAAAATTAAAGGAAAGTACCTTTCCTTTCCCAGTCTTTGCAGATTGACCTATGGTGTGTTCTCCTTCAGAGTTTACCCAGACAAAGAGCTTAGAGAATATCTCAAGGCCAAAGTGTAAGGCCTTCCCCAGTTCTTTCTCTGCCTATTTCTTGTCTCCGGCATGTGCATTGGATCTAGGAATTCCTACCCATTTATAGGAAAGCCCCCTCTTCCCTAGGACGCAGTTTCCTCACCATCCCAGGAACAGCACTGTCTGTCCTCCATCCAGCAACCCCTTGCCCCAAGCAGTCACTTGACTGCTCTTCCACAGATTTCTGCCAGAGACCTTGTGAGCTGCTTTCTACATGTGGGACAAGTTTTGCAACAGTGAGTGTCTCAGGCAACCACCAGGCATATTGGGCCAGACAGACATACTCCCAGTATTTGCACAAGGGTTACTCTGCTCCCTCTGGAACTGAGACTACTGCTTGGGAGTGTGGGCAGACTCTACTTCCAGCCAGTGAGGGAAAAGGGGAAGGTTCAGCCAGGGAGACATGAGATCCGATAGCTTTCAAGTAGCCTTGATTTGGCACTTGCTCTGTTACTGCAAGCTGGAGCTTTAGCTGTTTTCTAGAGCTTTGAGAAGGATATTTCTGCCAGTTCTTACTGGGTTCAAAGCTTCTTTGTGAAGATGAGCCCCAAAGCCTCTTACTCCATCTTCTTTATCCTTATGTATATTCTTAATACACCTTAGCTATATCCAGCCTATCTTGTTATTTAAAAACCAGTTCATACTTCACCTGATTAGGGAATGCTTCTCTGATTTGTGCCATTCTCTACTGCCCTTTCTTTGTTCCATCTCCCTTTACACTTGTGTCGGCAATTTAAACTAAGCCATTTCTTATGTTGACATTTTTTCTTATAACATGTCATGTACTTTTTGTAAAATTATTTTCCTTCCCAATTATATAATAATAATAATAATGTGTTTAAGATGCTAGAGGTAAAAACAACTTAATAATCATTTAATCCACTGTGCTGGAACACACATAGTTGTGTGTTCATCACTTCAATCACTATTAGAGTATTTGCATTATTTCAATAATAATAATAGTAAACAAAAAACAGACAAACAAACAAATAAGAAGATTCCTCACCCTTCAATCTCTCTATGCTTCCCCCATTGTACATAGCTGCTGTTTCTGGCTATTCTATCTAAAGTGTATAATCAATGGCTTTAAGTATCTTCACAATTTGTACATTCAACATCTCAAAAATTTTAGAACGATTTCATTACTCAAAAACAAAGACTCCACAACCCTTAGAATTCCTTCCTCAGCCTTACATAATCACTAATGTCATTTGATCTTTATACATTGATTCATATTTACACTTCATATAAATGAAATCATACAATACGTAGTACTCTCTGTCTGGTCTCCTTCACTTAGTATAATGTTATTTTTTTTTTTTTTTCTGATATTAACATTGTATATTATTAACTTACAATTGTTCGGCTTCAAAGAAAACCGGTCTTATATGTGCAATTCTACCTATATTCATATTTCACATGATATATTTATATTTCACATAATATATTTAGTTCATAATAGGGCAATCATAAAGGATTTGTCCTTTTGTGTTTGGCTTGCTTCACTCAATATAATGTCCTCCAGGTTCATCCATGTTGTCATATGTTTCCCAACATTATTTCTTCTTACCGCTGCATAATATTCCATCATGTATATATGCCACAATTTGTTTATTCATTCATCAAGTGATAGACATCTGGGTTGTTTCCACCTCTTGGCTATTGTGAATAACGCTGCTATGAACATCGCTGGGCAGATGTCTATTAGTGTCACTGCTCTCAGTTTTTCTGGGTATATACCTAGGAATGATACTGCCAGGTCCCATGGCAAATCTATATTCAACTTCCTTATGAACTGCCAAACAGTCCTCCACAGTGGCTGTACCATTCTACATTTCCACCAACAGTGAATAAGCATTTCTATCTCTCCACATCCTCGCTAACATTTACAGTTTTCCAATTTTTTAAATAGTGGCCAGCGTAAAAGGTATGAAATGATATCTCATTGTAGTTTTGATTTGAATTTCCCTAATCACTAGTGATGTTGAACATTTTTTCATGTGTTTCTTCGCCATTTGTACTTCTTTTTTTGGACAGTTGTCTTTTCAAGTCTTTTGCCTATTTTTTAATTGGATATTTTGTCTTTTTATTGTTGAGTTGTATGATCTCCTTATATATCATGGATATTAAACCCTTGTCAGATATATGATTGTCAAATATTTTCTGCATTAAGTCAGCTGCCTTCTCACCCTTTTGATAAAATCCTTTGAGGTGCAAAAGTGCAGAATTTTGAAGTGGTCCCATTTATCTATTTTCTTTTTTGTTGCTCATGCTTTAGGCTTTAGGTTTAAGAAACTACCACCTACCACAAGATCTTGAAGATGTTTTCCTACATTTTCTTCTAAGTATTTTATGGTTGTTGTTTTTATATTTAGTTCCTTGATCCATTTTGAGTTAATTTTTGTATAAGGTATGAGATAGGGGTCTTCTTTCTTTCTTTTGGACATGATTATCCAGTTTTCCCAGCACCATTTATTGAATTGACTGTTCTGGCCCAGCTGGATGGGCTTAACAGCCTTGTCAAAAATCACTTGACTGTAGATGTGAGGGTCAATTTCTGAGTTCTTGATTCAGTTTCATTGGTCAATCTGTCTGTCCTTATGCCAGTACCATGCTTGTTTTTAACACTAGCTAAGTAATATGCTTTAAAGTCAGGAAGTACAAGTCCTCCAACTTTGTCCTTCTTTTTAAAGACATTTTTGGCTATTCAAGACCTTTTACCCTTCCAAATAAATATGATTATTGGCTTTTTGATTTCTGCATATTGGGAAAGCTTCCTTCTATTCCTATCTTTTGCAATGTTTTTATCAAGAAAGGGTGCTGTATTTTGTCAAATGCCTTTTCTGCATCAATCAAGAGGATCATGTGATTTTTCTTCTTCAATTTATCCATGTGGTTTATTACACTAATTGGTTTTCTTGTGTTGAAGCACCCTTGCATAAGATAAAACCCACTTGATGGTGGTGTATAATTCCTTTAATATGCTTTTTAAAAAATTTATTCAATGTTCTTTTGGACTCTGTTGTAAGTAAATCTAATGAAGATTTTTGCATCTACTTCATTAGAGATATTGGTCTGTAATTTTCTTTTTCCATAGTATCTTTACCTGGTTTTTGGTATAAGAGTGATATTGGTTTCATAGAATAAGTTTGTTAGCATTCTTTCTTGCTAAATATTTTGGAAGAGCTTGAGCAAGATCAGTATTAGTTCATTTTTGAATGATTGGTAGAATTCACCTGTGAAGCTATTTGGTCCCAGGTTTTTCATCTTTGGGAGGTTTTTGATGACTATTTCAATCTCTTCACTTATGATTGGTTTGTTGAGGTCTTCTATTTCTTCAAAAATCAGTGTATGTGTTTCCTGTGTTTCTAGGAATTTGTCCATCTCATCTACATTTTCTAGTTTTTTGGCATACAGTTGTTCATAGTATCCTCTTATGATCTCTCATTTCTGCAGGGTCAGTGGTAATGCCCCCCACCTCATTTCTGATTTTATTTATTTGTGTCCTCTCTCTTTTTTTTCTTTGTCAGTCTAGCTAAGGGTTTGTCAATTTTGTTGATATTCTCAAAGAACCAACTTTTGGTTTTTTTGATTCTCTATTGTTTTCCTGCTCTCAGTTTCATTTATTTCTGTTCTGATCTTTACTATTTCTTTCCTTCAACTTTGTTTGGGATTAGTTTGCTATTCTTTTTCTAGTTCTTCCAGGTATGCAGCTAGATCATCAATTTTAGCTCTTTCTTTTTTTCTTTTCTTTTTTTTTTTTTTTTTTAATGTAAGCAGTGAGGGCTGTAAATTTCCCTCTCAGCATTGCCTTTGCAGTATCTCATAGGTTTTGATATGTTGTATTCTCATTTTCATATATCTCAAAATATTTGCTGAATTCTTTTGAAATTTCTTCTTTGACCCACTGATTGTTTAAGAGTGTGTTGTTTAATCTCCATATATTTATGAATTTTCCCTTTTTCCATCTATTATTGATTTCCAGCTTCATTCTGTTAAGATCAGAGAAAGTATTTTGTGTAATTTCAATCTTTTTAAATTTATTGAGACTTGTCTTATGACACAACATATGGTCTATCTTGCATAAGGTCCCTGAGCACTTGAAAATAATGTATATCCTGCTATTTTGGGGTGCAATGCTCTATAGATGTCTATTAGGTCAAGTTCATTTATCATATTATTCAAGCTCTCTGATTCTTTACTTATCTTCTATCCAGATATTCTATCCAATACTGAGAATGGTGTATTGAAGTCTCCAGGTATTATTGTAGAGACATCTATTTCTTTCTTCAGCTTTGCCAGTGTGTGCCTCATGTATCTTGGGGCACTGAAGTTAGGTGCATAAATATTTAGAATAGTTATTTCTTCTTGTTGAATTGCTCCCTTTATAAATATATAATGACTTCTTCATCCCATATAACACGTTTGCACTTAAAAACTATTTTGTCTGATATTAGTATCGCTACTCCAGCTCTTTTTTTGGTTACTATTTGTGTGGAATATCTTTTTCCAGCCTTTCACTTTTAACCTGGTTGTGTGCTTACATCTGAGGTGAGTCTCCTGCAGACAACATACAGATGGCTCATATATTTTTTATCCATTCTATCAGTCTATGATGTTTCATTGGGGAGTTCAAGCCATTAACATTCAATGATATAACTGTAAAGGCATTACTTACTTCATCCATTTTGACTTTTGGCTTTCTGTTGCCATATTGTACTACTGTCTATTTTTTACCCTTTAATTTACCCATTCAAATAATATTCATTTCTACACTATCCTCCAAGTGTCTCCCCCTGATTTTTCCTTTCAGGCTGCAGCACTCCCTTTAGTATCGTTTGTAATTCTGGTCTTTTGGTAACATATTCTATCATTTTTTGTTTGCCTGTGAAGACTTTGAATTCCCCTTCATTTTTGAAGGACAGCTTTGCCGGACACAGAATTCTTGGCTGGAAGTTTTTCTGTTTCAATACTTTAAATATCTTATACCACTTTCTTCTCTCCTCCATGGTTTCTTATGAGGGGTTAGTACTTAATCTTATCAAGTTTCCCTTTTATGTGATGTTTTGCTTTTCTCTTGTTGCTTTCAGAATCTTCTCTTTATCTCTGATATTTGTCATTCTGAATAGTAAGTGTCTTGGGGTATGTCTATTCAGGTTTATTCTGTTTGGGGTGTATTGTCATTCTTGGATAGTTATATTTATGTCTTTCATAAGAGTAGGGAAGTTTTCAGTCATTATTTCCTCCTTCTCCCTCCTTTTCCATTTTCTTCTCCTTCTGGGACACCAATAATGCATATGTTTTTTTTGCATTTTCCATTGTCATTCAATTCCCTGAGTCCCTGTTCCATTTTTTTCCCATTCTCTTCTCTTTCTGTTCTCTTGTATTTTCCAGTTCAGATGTTCTGTCTTTGAAATCACTAATTCTGTCTTCAAACAATTCAAATCTTATGTGTCTTTAATGTATTTTTAAACTCATCCATTATGTCTTTCATTCCCATAAAATCTGTTACTTTTCTTTGCAGACTTTCAAATTGTTCTTTGTGCTCACCCAGTGTCTTCTTAATATGCTTTATCTCTTTATTCATATTTTCTTTAAATTCTTTGAAGTGATTTAGGAGAGTTATGTGATTATCATTGATTGTCTTAAATCCTGAATCACTTCAGGATATTTGTTTGTTCCTTGGCTGGACCATCTCATCCTGTTTCCTAGTATGGCTTGTAATTTTTTGCTGATGTCTAAACATCTAATATGTTGGCGATATTACTCTCATGGCCAATTTCTCTTTCTTTTCTACCATTTTTTTCCCCACAGTTCTTCTTTGATATTTGGTTCAATTTATTCTAAGTCTTTAAGATTTCCCAGCATAAGTCATCAAAATCATACCAGGGACTCACTACTGGAGAGCAGATGATCTCCCAGAGGTGAGGTAAAGAGAGCTCTAAAAGCAGTTTTTGTCCATGTAATTTCCAGAATGGCCAGCAGATGGTGATCATTGGCACACCTTTCCACTGAGGTGTATCTCTCTTGGTTTTCCTTTGTTTTCACCTGGCCAGAGCTGAGATTCAAAGGGGGCTCCACTGACTGAATTCTCTGAAGAAAAGCCCCCCAACTTCCCCTCCCCCTTCCCTTGTAACAGCAGACAAGGAGGAAGACTAATGCTACTCTCTCAGTCAGCTGCACTGAGCCAGGGGTTTTACTGCAGCTGAATATCTCCTGTGTGTGGGAGGGGAGCCCTTCCTGGCAGCTGGGAGGTTTAGTACCTCAGTTTATTGTTTCAGCTTCTTTGTCTCTCTGTCCCTCACCCTCCTGGGAGTTGTGAAGCACTGTCCTGGCCTGCTGACACCCAAAGCAAGTCCCTTGGGCAAATTTTGACTCTTTCTCCATTGTTTTTGTGAGAGTTGACCCCTATCTGTCTAATATGATGCCATCTTCCCACAATCCCCTCCACTGAGTTTTAATGATAACTTTATAAAGCTCTTCAGAGCTTTCAGAATTACATAAACCTCACAATTGTATGGTCATAGCCAGGTGAGGATGACACTTCAGTTTTTACAGATGAGGAAAATGAAATCCAAAGAAACTAAGGTTTTCACCCAGGGTTGCATTGTCAGGTAGAAGGTGGACAAAAGTCTTTCGAGTTACCAGTAGTGTGATATTGGGAAAAGTTTCTAACTTTCCTGGGCCTCAATCAGGTCTCTCTAGATAGAGCTAAAACACTATCTAATACAAATTGCTTTAAGTATTAAATGAGATTAAATATATACAATTAAAATTTATATAAAAATAAATGTATATGATGCACTTGGCACAATCGCTCATATAACTGCTTAGTAAATGGTAGTCGTGTATGCCTCGGAAACATCACATGTTCTTCTTAACCAGGAATTAGCAAACTAAAGCTTCTGGGCCAAATCCAATCTAATGCTTGTTTCCGTATGTTCCACACATTAATTATGATTTTACATTTTTAAATGATTAAAAAAATTAAAATAAAAGTGTTTCATAGCACATGATAATGATATGAATTTCAAGTTTAAATGTCCATAAAGGTTTTTGGGGGGACACAGTCACGCTCATTTATTCATATATTGCCAGCAGCTGCTTTCACACTACAATGGAGGACTTGAGTAGTTGCCAGAGACCTTACAGTTCACAAAGACTAAAATTTTTACTGTTTGGTTCCTTACAGAAAAAGTTTGCCAACCCCTGTTCTTCACTATCAAGCTAATTTTCTGATCAGCTGCCCATGAGTCAAGGCCCTTTTGGCCCCTTTCTTATTACATATATTCACTTAATCTTTTAATTGTAAGAAAATAAGGAGTGAGGGTGACATAGGGAAGACTAAACAATTGGCTATTATTAGAACATTAGGAATGCCTGTGCAACTCCCTCTTTTGTATTTATCTATTTTGTCTCATTCTGCCTTCCTTCAGCCAGAAAGAGAAAAAGAGAAGAGAAAGGGGTGAAGGGAGAGTGAAGGAAGGAGAAAGGGGTAAGGGAGAGGGAAAGAGAGAAAGAGCACTTATGCCCCATAAAATTTGAGAGCTATTAATCAGATGATAGCACAGAGATTTCATACTCTTTCCTCCTGCAGTGTTTCTGGAATCTAACCAAAGGAACGGCTGAAGGAGAGAGAAGTCAACACCCTGTAGCTAAATGCAGTGCCAACAACAGTCTTTGGACCACTTCATTTTTCAGACTAGTCTCATTGCCCTCTAGACCAAAGCTGAAGAATAAATCAAACAGCATCAGAGGCTGCCATAGGTTTTCTCATTGCAAACAAAACTAAAACTAAATTATGACCTTTGCTGTTCTACTTTATACTTACACACGGTCAAAATTAAGTGTCTTGAGAGTTTACTTTTGCTTAGCACTGTTTTAGAGACCATACCTAGACTTTAAAATAAAAAGGAGAAAATGAGAGCATTTTACTAATAACCCAAGATCTCTTTTTCTCTTTTTCATCCAGAAGCAATACACATGGCTGTGTCTGATGCATAAAATGTTCCTTTGCTAAACATGCCTCAAGGTATATTCAGTCTATAAAGACAATGAACAAACAATAACTCAAACTGTAAAGATACAGAAAATATAATAGCATTACCAATGTTGGGTTTTAAGAGTTCCTAGACTTCTTTCTTAAAATACAGAATGTGGATATAGCTAAGCTATATATTTACTCACAGACAGAACCACACACACACACAACACACAGGCATACAACACACACATACAAACATATCCACAAATGCTGCCTCCTCTTAGTTTGAAAGCTGACTGGCTTGTGGCCAAATACCTCTGTGCCACCGCTTATAAAAAAGAATTGAGATAATAAAAATAGAATGTTTACACTACATGTTTATTAGGGATTTAATCATGTAACCCACAAGACATAGTCAAGTCTTAATCTGTGTTCCTACGGATGTGAGCCCATTTGAAAATACGACTTTTGAAGATGTTATTACAAGTTAAGTTTTGTACTTAATTATGAAAAGTTTCTTCAAAATGTCCTATTTACATGAGGCTAAAATGAATCAGGGTGGGCCTTAATCCATAGGACTAGAGGCCTTATAAGAGTGAAAATCCAGATGGAGTCAGAAGACAGAAGTGAGAAGTCAGAGAAAGTCACAGGAGGAGGCCAAGGAGAGAGATCACCATGTGATGAAGGTGGAGATGTAAGGCAAACAATCCCAAGGATTGCTGGCAAGTGAGCCCCAGAATACTACAGACTCTGCTTGATGTTGGACTTCTAGCCTCCAAAACCATTGAGACAATAAGTTCTTGTTACTTAATGTAAGCAGTGTGTGTTATTTGTCATAGCAGCTGTGGCAAACTAAGACAATGTTCTAACCAGGTTTATTGTGTCTCCCAACTACTCAAAACCACCCTCCATAGACAAGTACAGCTGTTCACTTCCTCTCCTACTTACAGAATGACCTGTCATTTATACATGTCCCTAGACAGGTTCTCAAAATAGGTTTTGAGCATTTTTTGAATGGTTTGATCTAGTAACTATTACTTACTATTCTAGTAAGACTATTACAAATTATAGTATTAAAAGATGTGAAATAAGTAAGACAACCAATAGTTATAATAATATGGTTGAAAGCACCAGCAATGTTAAAGAAAGTTATATTTTGTTTCTTCATGGGATAGGGTCCCACCCATCAAGATAACACTTAAGCAGAAACATAACTTCTCAGGACTAGTCAGGAGCTGCCAGGCTCAAAGGCAATCAAAGTACCCACCATCTTCCCACTAAACTCAGCAGGGTGACTCAGAAAAACATCTCTCCTGATGTGCACAAGATTCTTTTCTAATAAAGTGTCACCCTGGAGGAAAATAGTCTAATGTTAGCAGACAAAGAGGGCCATTATGGTGCTTCAAAGCTGACCTGCCCAAATCCAGGCTCATTCTTGAGGTAATGTTTACCCGAGCCAAACCTTGCCTCAGGCGTTTGCGGGGCACTACGCCCCACCTTCTTCCCGGACCCAACTTCCCCATTTCTCTCAGCCTATCACAGCATTCCCTCACAGCCATAACCTTATTTGGACATGTTGGCCTTCTCCTCTAGCCTCCCCCCTCCCTCCCAAATCTTCCCCCCACGCCCAGCAACAGCTTAGCCCTATCAGAAGACAACACGCTCACCCCCGCCCAACTCTGCCTATAAAACTGCGCAGCTCTCCCTGAATAAAGGTCTTACCTTCCAGCAAGCAAGTGAGTGGTGTCTCTTCATTTAGTACTGTCAGGGAGACCACAGGGCACCAAACGGCGACCCTGTGACAACTTCTGCTTAACCCCCGTGAAGACCAGGGAGCCGGGTCTGCGCTCTCCTGACAACTTCTTCACCCCCCCGCCGTTCCGGAGTGCACGCCGGACGGCCCACAACTAGCTAGTGTCGCCCCCCGGGCTGCAACAGGGCTGATCACCCTCAGGCCCGGAAACAAAGCGGCACATTCTGCCTTCTCGTTTGAACTGAATGCACACCCCTGATCTGGTATTTTCTGTCCCCTGTGAATACCTTTGCCATCCTGCCACTAACCCCCTTGGTCATACAAAAGTGATTACACTAACTTTGATTCCATGCCCAGAATGTTTTTTACATCTTTCCTCTCTTCATTTCAAACCCTCACCCTCTCAAATCCTAGTTCAGGTCTCCATTATCATTTCTGGGCAGGAATATTGCAACCATCCTCTAACTTGTCCTCCTGCCTCGTTTCTGCCTTCAGTAAATTATTCCCACAGCGCAGAGTTTAGACAGAGTTCAGCAATTACTCCTACTCAAAAAGCTCCAATGAATCCCCACTGCCTACAGAAAAGGTCCAATATTCATTATGACTTAGCCTATATTCATTATGACTGATGGCAATATCCTCCACAACCTTTTATTTCTGAGTGCCAAGTATTTTAAATATATTACCCATAATCTTTATAGTAACCCTGTAGGATAGGCATCTCATTGCCATTTTATTGACAGGAAGAATGAAGCTCAGAAAAGTGCAGTGACTTGCCCAGTGCCCTTGGTCTTCGGTATAATTCATTTTATGTACTCAATATTCTTTATACTTTTATTAAGTAAATGGTGGTTTCTCCCTCTTTCCTTCTCTGACGCTTTTGATAATAACCTTAATCCAGACGAGGTAAACTTCTTCCTTATTATATTTTTCATCCTCAGATAAAATGGCCTTTGATTACCTATTAGAACTTGCCCTGTGCCAAGTTCAAATGCAAGAGCTGCCACCTTCCTCAGGGTCAAAACTTGCTTGATTCAAGACATAGGCTCATGAACCTATGTGGTAATTTAAGGTCCCTAGCACTAATTTCTAAGAACCAGTGAAGGAAATATAATTCATTTTATTTTCCAATTTTATTCCAATCTATCTGCTTGATTGAAATGGAAATCCTCTGACTAAACATTTAAAACTGTAATAGCTGAGAATATCAAGGACTCTCTCCCAGTTTTCACTCAATGTAAAAAAGAAAAGATCATTTTGTGCATTGTTAAGTAGGATTTAATTACCTCTGGCCAGGAAGACTGCAATACTTTCTGTCCACCTGCCTTTCATCACTTATGGAGAAGAAGAACTGATTTCAAGCACTAGCCTTTATGTCTACAGGTATTTTGATCAAGATGAAGGCCATAGATGATGATTTATAACAGTTGATACTGAACGATGACAGTGGTTACAAGAACAACATGATTTTCTGAAAATTTATTTTCTTACTCTTTGTAAAATTTTTCTTTTAATACCTACAAGATGTAATATTAAACACAATTCATCTATTTTGAATGTAATACAGTATATAAAAGTCTATACAATTGTTTGAACTTGTTTAAAAAACATCTCATGATGTTTGATTTTTTTAATCATTTGGAATGTTTGTTTATGTAAACAAAGATGAAAACTTTTAAGATATTTAACAGGCTGAGCAGCATGTGAAAACTTTGGGAAACCAAAACAGAGACCTTATAAAACATGAAAGGGAGACTGTAAAAAGTATAAACGGAGATAAAGCTCTACTCAACAAAAAGAGAGTACATCAAAGAAAGAGAAGAATGGATATAAAAAAGATAAAAAAGATGAAGAAGAGAACAATCACACAGAAGATTCTAGCTACCAGATGTGAATAATCAACATGATATAATCAAGGGGGTAAAGTCTAACATAGAAAATATTTACTTCAGCTTTCAGACAAGCAAGGCAGACTGAGACAATTGTAAAACACAAGAATAAGCACAATGCATCATATGTACATGTAATATACATGTGTGATAAGATAGATAGAATGACATATAGAAGGCCTGGTTCAGTCACTTTATCTAACAGAAATCAGGGGGCATTTCAGCAATAATTGGGCGTTTTGAGTTTGTAAAGTTATTTTATTACAAAATTGCACAAGAGAAAAAGCCATAGTTCAGGTAAAGCTAGACGCTAGCGACATCAGCAAGGCTTTGGTACATAGTAAGCTCTCAAATTCTAGTTGTGATGAATGAAACCATAAACCCCCAGGTGGCTTGAGGAAGGACACAGGTTTAGAGAAGATATCCGCAGTTCTAAGGATCTGTCCTCAGGAACCCCTCGAGCTGGAAATTCTCCTTACTTGTCAAAAGCCAGAGTTGGATGCAAATATTCCTACCATCTCATTCCCACCCTCTTCATGGGAGGTGTATCAGGATGGGATTCGTGTGGGGTAGGACAGTGCTGAAGCACCATGCAGATCTAGAAAAGGTAAGGTAATGTGTGGACACAGCAGGCACTTCTTAAAGAGTGGGCTGAAGGCGAAAACCTGCCTTAAGCGCTGTGTCTGAACCTGGACGTGCGACTGCAGACAGTCAGAGGAATTCTTGTGGGTGGGAATAACGACCCTGGCAAACCAACAAAGCATGCCAATGCAGGCAACACACAGACCAGAACTGAGGAATTTACCAGAATTACCCCTGTCAGGGGGGTTTCTACCTTCTTGGTGAGAGGGGTGTGTGTTGGAAAGTCATACCCATAACATAAACACACCCGAACCGAGGTTTTGCCTATCAGTTCATCCTTTTCAGAGTCCCTGCATATGATAATACAGTTTATGGTCTACCCAAAGGCATCTGGTATAAGGGGTGGCAGTGGGGCTGAAAATCTACCCTACCTTCCTTTCCCCAAGCCAGCAGCCCTGGCTTGGGTTGCCAGAGCAAGGAGAAAGGGATGCATCTTTCCACATGGTCTTCCAAAGGAGTCCAGTGTGTGATTCTTATAATGTCCCAAAGGTGCTAATGGTGACTCTGAACCTTTCTGCTTTCTACAAGGTTCAAACTAAAGAATTCCTCCAGGGCCACATGTTAAATATGTATTTGAAACAAGTAACCGCTGACTGACAGGCCATGTACAGCCATGATTTTGTGGCAGAGTAGCCAGGCCAGGTAAGTTTCCACCTTTACCAGCCTGTTTAGGCAACTACCTTGGAAGCAAACACATGCATAAACACACACAAAACCCAACAAAAGGTTTGGTCACAAAAATATCACAAGGCCTGCCACTAGGAGTCTGTTTGCAACTAGAAATTAGGTAGGACTTGGATGCCTGACCACAACTCCAACTTTCCTTATTCTTTCAAATCTGCACTGGTCTGGTGATTTGAGCCATATGAAACACTTTTTATTTTTACAAAGAATTGCAGTTGGGTGTATTTTCTTCTCTGTAGTCCCTTGGAGACACACTGGGTCTAGAGAAACATTTTCTTTTAAAAATGATGGAAGGGAAAGGGAACTTTTTAAATCACATGGAAAGAACCTTTTTTCCAAAGATTTATTTATTTCTCCCCACCCCCCCTCCTTGTTGTTTTGCAATCACTATCTGTTTTCTGTGTGTTCTTCTGTGTCTGCTTGTCTTCTTTTTAGGCAGCACCAGGAACTGATCCTGGAAACTTCCAGAGTAGGAGAGAGGCACTCAATCTCTTGTGCCACCTCAATCTCTTGTGTCTGCCACATTTCTTATTGTCTCTCCTCTGTATCTCTTTTTGTTGCGTCATCTTGCTGCACCAGCTCTCTGCATGGGCCAGCTCTCTACATGGGCCAGCAGTCCTGTGCGAACCAGCATTTCGTGTGGGCCAGCTCTCCGGTAGAGCCAGCTCGCTGTGCAGGCCAGCTTGCCTTTCACCAGGAGGCCCTGGGAATAGAACCCTGGACCTCCTATATGGTAGACAGGAGCCCAATTGCTTGAGCCACATCTGTTTCCCTGAAAGAACTTCTTATAGTGAAACTTCAAGCACAATATCTCATGAGTGGGAGTCTTTATGGGTAAAAGGAATGTTCTTCCCTCACTCATATTTTGCCCCCACATCACCCCATGTAACCAAACTGCTAACCTGCTCAGGCTGAATTGTCATTAGAATACCTTAAAGCACTTTGACTCTTCTATATCTTTTGTCATCTGTTATCTCAGAATGCCCTTCTGACAAATTTCTGTTAATCCTTCAAGACTCTGCTTCACGTTGACTCATCTCTGTAGCCCACCCCCAGGCTTAATAGCTCTCTCCTCATCTGGCTTCACATATCACTTTATAAATACTTCAGTGCAGTACTTACTGATCCTCTCTGTCAATCATGTATTTATCTCTCAGCCAATCTCCCCAATTGAATAGCTCCTTGCAAAGAGGGATACAAATAGTTTTAATTTGTGTGCTGGGTAACAGACAAATATTTATTGCAATGAACCATATGCAAGTCACTATAAATAATTATATTCTTATATTTATACTTTATTTTCATCATTTTCTTTCCAAAATTCCATTTCTTATGGATCTTCAGGTAGAGTAGAAACAGCATAAAATAAGGAATATCAAAGTGAACACAGGCATGAAAAAAACAGTGTGGCTTTGAACAAATATCTTCACCTCACCACACACTGCTTCTTTATCAGTAAAATCAGGAATTGGTCTAGACCAGGGCTCCTTAGCCTTGCATTACTGGCATTTTGGGCCAGATACTTTTGTTTGTGGGGGGATGAAGAGAGCGGCTGTCCTGCACATTGTAGAATGTTAAGCAGTATCCCTGGCCTTTTCTCATGAGATGCCAGCATCATCCACCCAGAGGTGACAAGCAAAAATATCTTTGGATGTTGGCAAATATCTGCTGGGAAGTTGTGAACCACTTGTCCAGACCAGAGGTTTTCCAACCTTTTGTGCATCAAGAATCTTTCTCTAAAGAAATTTCAATTTCTTTATTGAAATTGCATAAACAAACAACATAGCTAAAGTTCAGGGCTCTACGTGAAGGGCTGGAAAGAACCTTCTAATTTCTATAATTTCCTGATTTTATAGAAGCCCAAGGTTATGCATATGCCAGATGCCTTTTTTGCAGTTTCTCCAAGGTATTTACCATTAAATGCTGGGATTTGGAAAGACCAAGTTGTAAGTATGCAGCCAAGTTTAACATTGGCAAACAATGGTAGGTTGTGAAGTCAAATCTTTTATCCATAGGAAAGGATCCTCTGCTATTGTCACAATAAAGTAAGAAAAGTAATGAAATATCTTTTTCATCAAGGAAATACTATTACTACATACAATATCCACCAGGCAATGAATCTCTTAAAGACAGACACCCAAAAAAGGGCTTCACATCTCCAAAATTTACTTAAGAATTGTTTATTGTTTACACAAAAATATTGAATTTATGCTCATTACATGCTAGATGCTAGACACTAAAGATACATGATGAATATACATGTGGTTATATATATATATGTATGGTATATATATATGTGTGTGTGTGTGTGTGTATGTGCATCCCATTGTATTTATCTGTATATCATCATATATTCTTATTCCAAGTGCATACCAATTTCCTATTAATGACAACCTTAATTGAAAAATGATCTAAAATTTATCACATGAAATTTCTTTAAAGATCAGATTTCTTTACATTAGGATTTATCAGAGCCTTTTTAAAGCAATTTTATTGAGATATATTCATATACCATACAATCCTTCCAAAGTGTACATTAAATTGGTTTTGGTATAATCAAAGAGTTGTGATTCATCACCACAATCAATAATACAGCATTTTCACTACTCCAAAAAGAACCCCCCTCCATACCCCTTAGCAATTACCTCTCAATCCCTATCTCCAACCCCTTATAAACAAAATAATACATGTAAATGTACGACAAAATTATGACTATGTTTACATATACATTCATTCACTAGAATAAAAAATATATCTAAAATGTTAGAAGCTTTAATCATTGATTATTTCTTTCTCTCTCACTAACCAGAATGAAAGATTTTAATGCAAGGTCCAGAAAAAAATTTTGCTAAATTCTTAAATACAGAGTTTTACATTTAAAGCTCAGGCCACATTCAAATCAATACAAATATTCAGTTCAAAATCACCCCCTGTTTAATAAATCTGAAGAACAAGAAAAATTAATATAACACAGCAGAGTAAGCAAATGTTCCTAATCTGAAGTCAGTAGATAAAAAATTCTGAAAGGAGAGTTCAATTTAAAATTCTAACATTAAAAAGGGGGGGGGCGGTGATATTGGTACTCACATTAATTTCTGTCTATTCTTTTGCACCCTGGAGCAAATAAGTGGGTATTAGTTAGAAGGATTTCACTTTCTAATGTTAAAAGATATGATAAATTCAGAAATGTTAACACAAGAGAAAGCCAGAGGATCCACCTCTTTAACTGATTGCAATCACTTATTCCAAGTTTGAAAACAATCAGTTATAATCTTTTAAGCTATTGATAACAAATAATAGGTTTTTGAACCACTACATATCTGTGTTTTCAACCAGATGTTTAATCCTTGGGTAAGCAATGTTTCAAAATAGACATGCAGATTAGAACTCACCCAACCGTCAAAGGTAGCAGATAATAGCCTCTCTGCTGAATTGGAGAAAGATGAATCGTCTCTATAGAGCTATGACAAGCTGGCCAGATTTCTCCTGAATTTCTAGAATCTAGATGCCTGGGCACAACTGTTCTCAGACTGTTAATCCGTTTTTATTTCACCGATGTTTACTTATGAATGGAATACTTTTTCTAAAGATAATCACGAAGGTTCTTGACCAATGATACCCACTGACTAATACCAATGATACCCGGTGGCTGGAGAGTGAGGAGAGGACCCTTTTTCGTTAGGACTTGCAAGTTAAAATCACCACTAGGCCCACAGTTTATAGACTCAGAAGAAAGGTAAAGCAAAGGTCTAAGATGGATCATGCTGATTCCTTCCCCTACTGGCAAACGAGAACCCACTCATTTTAGACAAGTTCTACATTATGAAAAGGGCAATCTATGAAGGCTATGAATGATAATATACAGATCTCCAGAAATAATCCAAGAGACAACAGAATTATTATAGGTCAAAACATTCCCCCCGAAAGCCAAAACAAGAAAACACAAGGGGAAGCAATTCAACTAAGAGCCAAGCTATGAAATTTGGAGGCACTTAAAACCCTTTAATTGTTCTCATTGCCTTTCAGAATAAAAATCTAAGTCCCTAATGCAAAATCCAGGGTCACTCATGATCTGACTCTATACTAACCTCTCACCACTCCTCTCATCCTTTATAGCATGGGTAGGCAGACCCTTGCTGCAAAGGGCCAGGTAGGAAATATTTTAGACTCTGTAGAACATACATTTTCTGTTGCAACTATTCAGCTCTGCTATTGAAGCATGAAAGCCGCCATAAACCATATGTAAACAAATGGATGTGGCTGTGTTCCAATAAAACTTTATTTGTGCACACTGAAATCTGAATTTCATATTTCCATGTGTTACAGAATATAATTCATCTTTTAGTTTTTTAGAAAACATTTAAAATGTAAAAGCAAGTGGAAGGTACTAAAACAGGCAGTGGTACAGTTTGGCCCACCCCTGATCTCTCTACAGTCCCCACCCACCCAGCTATCATCTATGATTACACAGAATAAAACACTTTGAGTTCTCCCTACATGCCACTCTCTCCCTCTCAGGCATCAGAACCTTGGTATTTATTCCCTCTCTTGGAATATCTTTCCCCAGTCCTTTTGAAAAAATAGTTTCTACTCACCATTCAGGATCAACGATTTCTCTGGGATGCTTTCCTGATTCCCTCATATCTAAGCTTGATGCTCCATTTACATGTCTCATGGAATTCTGGATTTTTACCATCACAGGGACTAGTGACATTGCAACTTAACCCCAGACCCAACACAGGCTTCTCTGTATCATTCTGTATTATATGTGCTGCACCTTGGCAATACATTGGTGCTCAGTAAATACTGGTTGAATAACTGGCTGAGAGTAGGACCTGCAGAACATCAGAGTGACAAGTTGGCTTAGCTAGATTGGCAAGAAGGTTAATTAACCATGAGGGTGCTGGAGGGCTTTCTGCAAGGACAAGCTTTGATGAATGGGCACCGCTTTTCAAATGATACAGTATGAGGTAATGGTTAGGAAAACATGTCCTGATATCAAACTACCTGTATCTGAGTCCTGGGGCCAAGACCTACTAGTTTTGTGACCCTGAGTAGGTTGCTTAAACCCTTTATACCACAACTTTTTCAAAGGATGCTATTTCATAAGCACCAAATATGTTCATACTAGTGGAACGCAGTGCTTGACTCACAAGAAGCAATCAATAAATCTTAGCTATGATTAGTATTGATATTGGCCAGAAAGGGCTCTGTATTCATGGCCCTGAAAATTGAAAGTGAGGAACAAGAATATTTTTAAACAAATTTATTGACTTGCTCCACAATTTGTGCCAAGCAGATCTGATCAGGCAAATCAAAACAGAGTATAGAAAACAGATTTCTCCTAAAAAGTCAGAGTCTACATCTTACAAATATACCTAGAATGTTCTAGATAATGTATAATGTGTACCATCAGATTTCTCACATGGATTCAAAATATTTTGAATGGCTGACTGGAGTGCAACATTGATGATTCAACTGGATGAACCTCACTAGAGAAAGATTAGGAGGAATAGCTTCCCTGTATCACGCCTAAACCTCCTTCCACCATCTCTGTTCCCTCATACCCTGGGCAGCGGCAGTATACAAGATCTCTGACAAACTCTGTGGTAAACAAGTGGGGTTTTGGCTTAAGATGTCGCTAATGTTACACCATGGTGTCTTAGAGGCCAAGCACCTTTTACGCATTTTGTGGCATCCAAATCCCTCCTCTCTTATTTTCCATTCTAAGGCAGGCAGACAACAAGGCTGTCTGTAAGCCTCTTTTCCAGCAGGGTGAAGTCCCCACTGCTGATATTGGGAAAGAAGGGACTGGAGATTCCCAGGTCTATATGATGACTGTTGACACCTGTATCTCCTAGCATTGACACAGGTTCTAGCATTGACACCTGATTCTTCTAGTGTTGACACCTGGTTCTCCTAGCTTTGACAATTGGCTCTCCTAGCATTGACACCTGGTTCTCCTAGCATTGACAACTAGCTCTCCTAGAATTGATAAATGACTTTCCTAGCATTGATACTGGTTTCTTCTAGCTTGACAACTGGCTCTCCTAGTGTTGACACCTGCCTCTCCTAGTCTTTATACATCCCATCCCTTTATCCCTCCTGGGCTTTGGTTGTGGCTGAACAGAAAGGTAACAGCATTGGAAATGCTATGACTTAAAACCAAACCAATGTTTTGGTTTATTATCCTCATCCTACACATGAAGTAACTTACCAAAATTATTAGAGCAGATAAATGGCAGAGTGTTACTGCTGCTTATTAATGTATATGTCTATAAAGCTTCCTACTTAGATTTAAATTTTTTTCATTACTATTTTTTTCAGGATGACATAATATTTATATTGCATCGTGTCATACAAGCATATTGGAAATGTGCGTCATTTTAGTTTTGTAGTCAGTAGTACATTTTCCAGCCCAAATTTCACTTAAGATACCGAGGCAAAATCACAGCCTGCAAACAAGTGCAGAAAATATGTCACGTCAACCAAAATTCTGCTCACTACCCAATTTAGTCACATAGCAGGAGCGAATCACTTTTGATAAACTTTAGCAAATGTGTTAGACGAGTAGAAAGCTGCCCTTTCCCACTGTATTGCTGAGATAAATATCTTTGGGGATGTCTTTTCAGCCAGTTTGATCTTAGCTTCCTATCCTCAAAATGAGGATTCTGTTTATCAGGGCCAAAGTATAAAATAAACTACGTTAATCTGAAGGTGCACACACACACACACCATGCACACACAGTCACATACACTCATGTACATGCATATGTACACATCCCCTTTTAGTATCTTGCTCTCTGCTTCTTGTTTCCTAACTCCTTCCCAAAGAAACACGTGCTCAGTGAACTATCAAATAAACCCTGCTAATAATGGTAGAAGATTACTCCCAAGTATCATTCTTCCAAAGAGCGGCAAACTTAGTTGACACCTGAAATGGACACCATCCCCTGTACCAAACAAATATATGGCATGTGCAAACATTTTAAAATTTGCTCTTAACAAACATTGCTATTCATACTCTGTGTCACCATTTTAAAATTTAAATACAAATGAATCTCCAAGTGGTTAGATGAAATTAATGAATTGACTCAAGTTCTGCTTCTTCCATCTTTACAACCACCATAGAATCATTGTGCACCTCCAGTTTACTGTTTAAATGCAGGGATATATAATACCACTGTGTTGAAGACCTGAACTGTGTGCATCTTAAGGCAACATGAATGGTTCCAAACGGATAATAACTTACCTTTGAAACAAAGGCATGCATATTTTATGAGCCAACTTTATAATTGGGAATTCTCCAAATTTAACTCTCATGTGAAATACAATTCTTTTCAAAAAATAAGTAACAAAATATAGAAATGCAATGCTTGTTTGTATATTATTATACATCAACAGTAACCACAGTAATTCTTTAGAAATTCCATTTTTTAATAAAAAGTGTTTTTTTCCCCCAGAGGCTATTTCATCACTAACATTGTTTAGAATTGATAGCACATGGTAATAATGAAAAGCAGACAAACTTTGAGTGGTTTTATTATGGGTTTTATATTCAGTAGAGCGCATCCCATTATGGCTGGTATCTGGCATGGACTGCTCCAACCACTCAACTCTTTGTACCCCAGTAACTCTAAAGAAAATCTGTTTGGTGGGCTTCCACTGAAATAAGACATGGAAGTGTTGTATTATTTGTAAATTATCACAACGCAAAGTGCAAATTTGTTTCAACACTAAACACTGGATGAATGAAAGGACCTACTTTAGGAACCAAAGAAACAGTTCACTATTGACATATTTTCATATGCTTTTAAGGAGCAAGACATGTGCTTGAGAATGAGGTTGAGCCTGGCACTCTTGGCTTTGTGCCACAGAGGAGGTACCAACAATGAAGCCGGGCAAGGTGTCTGAAATGTGATTGAGCACTTAAATCACATACTGAAAGAATATCTGAGTATTCCTCTTCACAACACATTTTAAAAAAAGAGGCAACCAACCCAAAGCTGTAGCTTCTAGTTTCATAAACTTGATACCTAGGAAATTTCAAGGAACTGAAAGAATTCATAAACTGACTGTGTGACCTTGGGCAGGCAGCTATTCCCTCTGGCCCAAAACTTCCTCATTTGTAAAAGGATGCCTTAGACTTAACCATCTCTGACCCTCTAATTGTGTAATTCTTTGATCTCTGTATGATCTTATATACCAAATAGCTTAGAAAAGTTAGCAGTTAACATTTGTTGTTCACCTGTCTTACTTCAGAGAATTCTGAGCTCTACTGAAATCACTCTTCCTGGTTCGAAGACCATATTGATTTGCCAAAACTAAATGACAGAAGAGTCTTCCTTTAAAAGATGATTCTAATGGTTTATATTCGTTTTTCTGATTTTTTAAAATTATCCAGGTCCAAGGTTCCATATACTAAAGTGTGATACCTCTGCCCTAACCCCCAGTCCTTGGAAATGAATTTCCATGACCTTCCAACCAAAATAGAATTGAGCCTAGCAGCTGTTAAAAGTTCTCAATGTACTCAGTGGTTTTTCAAATGCAATATAACCTTAAAAAAGGAAGAGAGAGATAATGTAAAGAAGCAGATTTTCTTCTTTGTCTAAATTACCTTTAAAAAAAAAAAAAAAAAAAAAAAAAGAAGCAATGCTTGGTTTAATATGGCCCTGGAGATCTCACTAAATGATGCCGCTTTAGGCTGTTATAAAATGGGTAATTCTCCTTTAACAACAACAGATGCCTTGTGTTTTATTTCTTGTATTTGCCATGAATCACTATAGTTTTCACAGCAGAGTTAATGGGAATGCATTTCCTTTTTGACTCTCTGCCACTGTATTTCACTAGTTCTTAAAGATAAAATGAGTTTTAACAAAACTACTTGTTCTCAACTTTACTTTTTATAAAAAATTCCTTTGAATTTTTTCCATTGATTCCATAACAATGATTTAATTTGAAACTGCAGAAAGAAAGTAAATCTTCCCAAAATGTCCTCACTGATACCCAGCACTCGACTAGCCTATTATGATTCCAGTACAATCACCAAATATGCTTTAAGGCTTATAATTTCTTACTTGCTATCCACTATTCAGACATGAAATCATTTCACAGTGTAAAAGAACAGAAATGAAGCTTAAATATTAGGTTTTATAGAGATCCAGAGATAAGCTCAAATAGTTAACCAAAAATTTTAAAAAGCATTAAATGCTTTGCCCTATTTCAAAAATAAATGTCTCCGGTTATAATAAAAATGCATATTATTTTGTATCCTTCTATTTTTATTTAACACTGTATCACCTATATGTTTTCAGGATGCTGAACAGATTTTAGACTATTTTTTATTTTAATGGCTGTTTAATGTTTTGAATAAATTTGCCACAAATTTCTCAAAAAAAAACCCCAGCTTCTAACACAAATGGCTAGAGACATGGCTGTAAGCATAATGGTGCACAACCAACCAATTCCAGTGAACCAAATAGATGAATATTTCCTTAATATAATTACTTCTTTGTTTGGCAGTCTAAACCTTTTTTTTCTTTCTGAGCTTTACTTAGCACAAAATTATGAATATTTTTCCTGCTTGACGGCCTCTTAACATCTTCCTTAAAACTGAAATTTTAAGTGCAGCATCTCTAAATTGTCCTGAGTTGACAGCACTATAAAAACATTAAGTCTGTGGATGCTATGGGGTTGTCTGAGTAGGAAGAAGAGGTTCCTTCCCATGTCTTTGAAAATTTTTCACTAAAACATTATTATTAGACTATCCATTTAGATGTGTACAGGATATATACATATATAGTGATAATATCTGGGAAACACATTGTTCTTAATTCTTCCCAATCCCCCTCAAATTAAACTCACACCAGGAGAAAATATTCCAGACTACAAACCCTGAGGTAGACTTCAAGGGTGCTCTAAAATCCTACTCTTTTATTTATCCAGTGATTACTTCTTATCTTCTCCTCCAGCCTTGAAAATCTAATTCTTTCTTCCCTAATTTAATTCCCAGCCAATAAACTCCTTGCATCTTGTGGGAAAAAATAGAAGCAATGAGAACTTCAACACACCCCACTGTGCCCCCTCTGTCCACGCCGTGCACCTGTTCCTTATCCTCTTTCCTTCTCTGGAACTGTCCCCGAGAGTGCCTACATTCGTACCTAAGGCTTATAAACAGCTTCACTTTCTCACTTGATACCCACTCTTCCTGACAATTCAGGGACATTGTTCCAGCAACTGGCCCACTCTCTCTTGGCATCATCATAAATTTTCCTCTATACTGAATCGTTCCATTATCATAAAAACAGACTGTATGCACTGGTATGTGCAACTTTGAAATGCAAAATACATTGGATGGTTTGATGAATGGATAAAAGAGTAGATAAAGCAAATACAGCAAAACGTGTAGAATCTAGGTGGTGGAGATATGGACATTCACTGTCAAAGTCCTTCAGCTTTTCCGCATATTTGAAAATTTTCATAATAAAATATTATTTTAAAAATCATAATGTAATTTCTCTCAATTAAAAAAAAATACCTTGTCAACCTCTCACACCACCCATTTCTTTGTTTCCCACTACTGCTACAAAGCATTGCCTACACTTTTTTTTTTTTTTAACTTTATCTCAGTTCTTTATATCACAGATTAGCAACTATTTCTGTCGAGTGACAAATATAACTAGTTTTGTTTTTTTAGGTCATAAAGTCTCTGCCAAAACTAGCCAACACTGCCACTGTAGCAGTAAAGCAGTTGTAGACAATATGTAAAAAGGTGGGTGCAGCTGTGATGGTTGTGTTCCAATAAAACTTTATTTACAAAAATAAGTGTTAGATTGATGATCCCTGGTATATATACGTGTGTGTGTGTGTAAACAGTATTTAACAAAATGAACATTAGTATACTCACCATGCAGATTAAAATACAGTATATTACTATCATCTTAAAATTCCCATACATCCCTAATCAATCATATACCCCTTTCCTCCTCCAGAAGTAAACCCTATAATGAATTTAGTGTTAACAATCTCTTGTTTTCTTCATAAGTTTCCAAAATCTATATTTATGTCTAAATAATGTAATGTTTGATTTTGCCTATTTTTTATTTTATATCTAATAGTAATGATAATAATTTTGCATAATTCAAAATATACATATATGATTTCTTCAAGACTTCTGTGTAAACAAACATATCATCTGCAAATCTGACTTTTTTGGTAAAGATTTATTTATTTACTTACTTTTATCCATTCCCCCCCCCCCCATTTTTGCTGTTTTTCTGTCCATTCGCTGGGAATTCTCTGTGTCTCTTTCCCGCCCTCTCTTCTCACCCTTCTCCTCCTGTCTTCACCGGGTTTGATGCTGGGAACCTACGATGTGGGAGAGAGGCATCCTACCGCCTGTGCCACCTTAGTTCCTGTTTTTTTCTTCACGTCTCGCCTTGGCTCTCCCTTGTGTCACTCTCCTGTTATGTCATCATCTTGCTGCGTGGCTCGTTGGGGCCTGACAGCACATACATGTGCAGGGCCTGGGGAGCTCACCGCTTATGGTGTGTGGCGGTGCACCCACTCGGAGGGCCTGGCAGCCCGTGCACCTTCTGTATTTTTCTTTATTTTTACCCGGAGATCCTGGGGATCAAACCCAGGTCCTTTCATATGGGAGACGGACGCCCCAAATCTGAGCCACATCCGTCCCAAATCTGACTGTTTTGAGTCTTCATTACCAATCTTTATATTTTGTATATATATTTTTTATTTCCCTCCCCCCTTGTTGTTTTGCACTCACTGTCTGCTCTCTGTGTGTTCTTCTGTGTCTGCTTGTCTTCTCTTTACGTGGCACCAGAAATCAATCCTGGGACCTTCCAGAGTGGGAGAGAGGTGCTCAAGCTCTTGTGTCACCTCATCTCCCTGTTGTGCTATGTCTCTTATTGTCTCTCCTCTGTGTCTCTTTTTGTTGTGTCATCTTGCTATGCCAGCTCTCTGTGCAGGTCAGCACTCTGCACAGGCCAGCACTCCTGCGCAGGTCAGCACTCCGTGTGGGCCCGCTCTCTACTCAGGCCAGCTCGCCGCGTGGACCAGCTTGCCTTTCACCAGGAGGCCCCGGGAATCAAACCCTGGGCCTCCTACATAGTAAATGGGAGCCCAATCGCTTGAGCCACATTCGTTTTCCAATTTCTTATGCATTTAAAAAAATTTTTCTTGCTGCATGGCTGATGCCTCCACTAGTGCTGAATATAAGTGGTAATGTTGAAAAGCTATGTTTTGCTCCTAACATCAAAGAAAAAATTTTTCACCATTAAGTATTCACCATTAAGTATGACAAAGGGCTATAAGATTTTTGTAAATACTTTTTATCAGGTTAAAGAAGACCCTGTCTTCTCTTACTTTGTTATGCATTTTCTTCCTGACTTCTATTGAATATCATTGAGATGATCATAGGATATGTTTCATTTAATTTGTTGTTCCATCACCTTCTTCTCTTATTTTGCCTTTTCTTGATTTGCCTAACATGGTTTCAACAATATCTTAGCCTCAAAAAATAAGTTTAAGAGGGTTACATTTTCCCACCTCTGGGAGTATTTTAAGACTAGGATTATCTGTTCCTTGACTATTTGGTTGAATTTCTTTTAAAGAAGTCTGGGCCTGGGTTTTTCTTTGTGTTAATATTTTCTTTAACTACTGATTAAATTTCTTTGTGGTTATAACACTACCCACATAGTTTATTTCTTTTTTAGATAACAGAGTTGGAACATGCTATTTTTATATTTTTGACTTCCATTAATTATTCAAATTTACTGACAAAATTACTTATAGCATCCTCTTAATTTATTTTTACATTTCATAAAATCTTCACTTGTGTCCAACTTTTTCATGACTAAAATTGTTATTAAAATGGTTTGCTAGAACCAAATTTTGCCTTTATTGATAGTCTAATGAATATATTTTGCCTTGATTCATTAACTTCTGTTCTTATCTTTATCATTTCTTCCTTTTACTTTGAGTTTATTTTGCCATTCTTTTAGAACCTTTCTGAGATGAATACATAAATCTCTGGTTTTCATCTTTCTTTCATTTCTAATACATACATTTTAGGTCATTAATTTATCTCAACTTAATCTTTTAGCTACATTCTATAAGATTTGATATTTAATACTTTCATCATTTAATTCAAAGTAATTTTTAATATCATCCCGATTTCCCTTTTTATCTATGAAATATTTAGAAGAATCTTTATTAATTTCCAGCATATAGGGATATTGTTTAAAAAAAAACAAGCTATTTCTGGCTTAATTCCATCTACTGAGACTTGCTTTATAATGCAGCATTTGGTATATTTTGATAAATAGTCCATGTGCAATTAAAAATAATGTATATTCTGTGGTTATCAATAAAAATATTATGTGGTGCTCAATAATATCAGTTGACATATTTGGTAATTTTGTCATTCAATCCATTTATAATCTCCATGTTTAGTTCCAGCTTATTTTAATTACTGAGGAAGATGAATTTAAATAACTCACTCACTATAAATTGTGAATTTATGTATTTTTCCTTTTGGCTTTGTTAATGTTTGATTTCTATACTTTCAAACTATATTTTTAAGTTAAAAATTTTACAATTTTTGTATCTTCTGGTGAATTGACCATTTTATCTTAAAAAATAGCTTTTAAAAAATATCTGGTAATTGTCCTTGCCTTAAAGTTTATTTTGTCTTGATAGTAATATAGCTTTTTTATATTCTTTTGCTTAGAATTTTCATGGAGTATCTTTATCCATCCCTTTAGATCCAACTTTTCCATTTCTTTATAAATAACTCATGTCTCATAAATAGCATACAAATTTTCCATTTTAGCTCAGTATGAAAATCATCTTTCAATGGGAATATTTAATCTGTTTATAATAAATTAGCATTTAATGTCATTACTTATATATATATCTTATTATCTTCTGCTTTCTTGACTTTTTGTTTATTATTTAACAATTTAAGTTCAATTATCCCATATATTGGCTTGTCAGTTTTACATCCTCTTACTCTTAGTGGATACCATAGAGATTATTACCTGCAGTCTTGACATTATATTCTACTAGATACTACTACTTAATTAATTTCTGGACAATGCAAGGACTACTTTACTTCCATTAATGCTGTCTTCATCCTTGTTTTTATACTAATATTGGCATTTAAAAAATTATTTTATATTTGCCAATTTTCACCACACAAGATATTATTATAGTATTTACCAAGTCAAAATTCATTTGGATACACCTACATATTTACTCTTTCCTATACTTTACATTACTTTGTTTATCTCTCTGTCTCCATGTAGGATCATTTTCCTTCAGCTTGAAAAACAATCTTAAGTATTTCCTGCAGTATGAGCCTGTGGGCAACACATGTTGTTTTTGTTTGTCTAAAAATACCTTTATTTCAACTTCATTTTTGAACATTTACCTAATAATGTACACTAGCATAAAATTATAGAAGAGGGGTTATTATCTTTCAGTACTTTAAATATTTCACTTCACTTAATTGGATTTTCATTATTTCTAATGAAACAGAGCTTAGTCTTTGATTTTGATCCCTTAAAAGTAACATGTAATTTTTTTTCACAGATTGCTTTTAAAATTTTATTATTGCCTTTTGTTTTCTAATGTTTTACTATTAAATAACTACATGCACTTCTTGAATACATGGCTTAATGAATTTCATCAGTTTTGGAAATTTCTAAACCATTATATATTTATTTTGTCCCTTTCTTTCTCTTCTCTACTTCTGGGATTCCATGTACCCATATATTAGATGTTTTTAACTATGCTCCATCTCTTACACTTTTTTCCATATTTTCTATCCTTTTGGCTTTCTAAGTTTTATTATGGATATTAATTCTGGCATCTTCCAATTCACTAATTCTTTCTTCAGCTTGGTCTAATCCACTATTAAACCCATGTATTGAATTCATTTCAATTATTGTAACTTCCAATTCTAGAAATTTCCATTTTGTGCTGCTTATATCTTCCAGATTGCTAACACTGTGTATCTTGTCATTTAATTCTTTAAACACATAAATCTACAGTATTTTAATATTTCTGTCTGATGATTCCAATACTTACATTTCTTGTGGATTTCTTTTTGCTATGTTATTCTCTTTGTTTTCATCCATTTCTATTTTTTCATGCCTTTTTTAATGAAATGCCACACACTGTATTGACTGTACAGGCTATATGAAATAATGGATAATGTTTTCTTCTTCCCAAGAGAAATTATTTTTATTTGTGCAGAATATTATGATACTAACAAATCATTTCAATCCAGGTAGAAGATAGGCTGATTTGAAACTGATCCTTAACCTTTATGAAGTCTGTTCTCTATGCTTCATCCACTCTGGGTCCCAAATAAAAATTTGGGTGGTCTGGCAGATAAGAATATCAAATATGTCATTAACAGAAATCTTCCTGCATGCATAATCAGCTTATGTTGCTCTTTAATCAAGCAATAAGGGAAGTCAAATCATAGTCAGACATCACTTTGTTAATATATCAAGAGAAATTACTGTAAACCAGGCTAGAAATAGTCATGTTGGCATAATCATCATTGTGAGACAATATATTTCTGTTATTCTCGCCAACCAGTTTGTGGTCATGTGTCACACCAGCCTTAGAAGAAAAGATACTATAGGACTCAGTAGGAAGGCCTTCACAAATGGGTATTCTGGCTCCAGAGTATGCTCTGAATGGCTACTTTCTACCTATAATAATAGGAAACTATTCAGATTATCTTTTCTATGAACAACAAAATATCAAGGGCATGGAAATAGTTCACAAAAAAACATGCTACTGTGGTCTCAGTTTTTAAATCAATGCAAATATGCATAGAAAAAAAAGGAAGAATTTTCACCCAAGTTTATCTGCTGTATCTGGGAGGTAGGATTTGGGGTTTTATCCATTTTCTTCCCTAGGCATTTCTATATGTTCCTTTTAAAAAACGCATATTGTTGGGAGGCGGCTGTGGCTCAATCAGTGGGGCTCCCGTTTACCATATGGGAGGCCCCGGGTTCGGTTCCCGGGGCCTCCTGGTGAGGGCAGGCTCGCCTGCACGGCGTGGTTGGCTGACCCGGCAAGCACAGGCAGCAAGGGGGGGATAAATGAATAAATAAATAAAATCTTAAAAAAAAAAAAAAAACAAAAAAAACGCATATTGTTCTACAGACATACATTAATTGTATAAAAAAAACTACATAAGTAGTTTTAACATATGCAGAGGTGCCTACTTCCTGAGGAAACAGGTTATCAGAAAACATCACAAGCAGGGTAACTGCTGAGCCCTGCATCTGTTAACAATGCCTAACAGTCTGCAGAAGTAGCCCCTTGAACAGAACCTTGAAGGTAATATAAAATGGCTTTGGAGAATATTTTGTCAGCTTCTTATCAAACTAAGCAGACACTTACCATATGACCCAACAATTATACTCTTGGGCTTTTATGACAAAGAAATGAAAATCTGTGTGCATGAAAAGAAAACAAACAAACAAACAAACAAACAAAAACTTTCACACAAATGCTTGTAGCAACATTATTCAAAATGGCCAAAAAAACGAATGTCCTTCAACAGGTGAATGGTTAAACTGTGGTGCACCCACACCGTGAAATAACACTCAGCAATAAAAAGGAAGGCGCTGTTGACAGAGGAAACAACTTGAATGAATTTCAGGGGAATTATGCTGAGTGAAAAAGGCCAGTTTCAAAAAGTTACATCCTGTGTTATTCCATTTATAGAACATTCTGAAAATGGTAAAATTATAGCAGTGGAGAACAGATCAGTGGTTGCCAGGGGTTAGGAATGGGGTAGAGATGGTGGAGAAGGATGGGTATGACAACAAATGGGTAGCATGAAGGATCCTTGTAAGCATGGAACAGTTCTGTATCCTAATTATGGTGCTGCTTACATGAATCTACTGTGTTCTAGTTTGCTAGGCTGCTGAAATGCAGATTTCAAGAAATGGGTAGGCTTTTAACAATGGGAATTAACTTACATGCTTACAGTTTTGAAGCTGAGAAAAATGTCCAAATCAAAGCATCATCAGGTGATGCTTCCTTCCTGAAGACCAGCTACCTGCAAACCTGGACTCCTCTGCCATATGGCTAGACACATGGTGGCATCTGCTTGTCTCTCCCTTCTATTTTAGGTTACAGTGCTTTCAGCTTCTTGCTTCTGTGACTTTTTCTTTTCTCACCCTATAGTCCTCACATTTAGAAGGAATCTAGGAAAAGGACTGTATGTATGAGGTAGGTCACATCTTAATTTAAGATCCTACTCACAAGAAGATTCTACTTACAATGGATTCATAACCACAGGAATGGATTAACTTTAAGAACATACTTTTCTGTGGTACATACAGCTTGAGATCATCACAGCATATGATAATATTGCATAGAACAAAAGTACAGACACACATACACATACACACCAGTATATGTAAAGCTGGCGATATCTGAATAAGGTCAGTGGAATGCCCCAATGCCAATTTCCTGGTTGTGATATTGTACTATAGTTGTGCAACGTATTATCATTGGAGGAAACTGGGTGAAAGGTTGAAGGGTAAAGGTATCCTCTGTTTTAAATTTTGCAACTGCATGTGAATCTACAATTATTTCAAAATAAAAAGTTAAAAATTATGCTAGTCAAAATAATAATGATGATTTTTTATTAAGGGCAACAAAGTTACCAAGAACAGATTCTCAAAATGGAGGTTTCTACTTTAACAAATAACTTGGAAGAGGTTTTGCTCTAGCTATCACTTAAGAGTACCCTCATTGCTATCTCATTCAGGACAATTCCCAAATCCTGAAAATGCCCCCATATTACACCTATTTTTCCCTTTCCCTCCCCTCAGAACTTCCAGTGGCCATGGCCTCCACATCAATGATAAAAGTTCTGCCATTGTTAGAATCACAATAAGTCCATAGTAGAATAACAGTAAGTCTACGCTAGTCCATAGTTCATTCCCCAATCCTGAAGATTCTGGGATGATGATGCCCACTGCACCTCTAATTGAGAGGGGGCTTAGATTCCATGGAGTAGATGGATGGGACTATCTTGCTTGAAGTTGCAGACTCTCTCTGTTCTTTAGGATGATCATTGTCCATCATCATCTCCTTGTTAGTTGTCCTGGGTGAATCCAATAAATTGGAGAGTAGGTGTTGCAACTCTATTGAGATTCAGGGCCCAACTGGCATGTGGACAGCCCAAAGATTTAAGTCTCTCGGGCATACACCTATCAACTCTAGTACTAACTATAGGTTCAAATAAAATGGGCAGAAGAGCCTTGTTTAGGGAAACTACAGCTGAGAGAGATACAGGCCATTATATATCTTGTCATAACTTATCAAAATTGTGCAGGAAAAAGTGTAAACTACAATGTAAACTATAATCCACACTTAGTGGCAATGCTCCAAAATGTATTCATCAATTGTAACAATGTAACACTAATGAAGAATGTTGTTAATGTGGGAGGGGTAGGGAGCGGGGCATATGGGAACCCCCTATATTTTTTATGTAACATTTATGTAATCTAAGTATCTTTACAAAAAATAAAAAAGTATACATATATATTTTTAAAAAGAGTACCCCCAAGTTGAAAACTTGGAGCAAAAGGGAGAAAGTTACCCTTTCGTATGAATAAACTCTTTTATATCTTTGGTATTAATTTCAGCACATTCCCCACCCCATGACACACACATACACACAAACCCAACTCATGAGCAGGGAATCCAGTGTCCAGAAGAACTGGGCAGGAGGATTTGGCTCACAGACCCAGAGGAGTACTAAGAAAGATGGCAGTTCAGGAGAAAAATGAAGGGAAAGGAAAGCAATACATTTAGATAAATTTTGACAAACCTCAGTCACGTCTACGGACTCAAAAGAAAGGAAATACGTATTTTCATTTCAAGCCATACAAACCAGCACGTAGTAATTGGTAATCTGTGGACCGAATTCCTTCACGCAGTTTATCCCAAATAATTATTTTACTTGTTACATGTGTTTTTGTTGTTGCTTTGTTTTGTTTTTCAAACAATTCAATAAAGACTTGAGAGCTTTAATGTAAATAACTGTCTCGATTTACATAGAAACAAATGATAACCAATTATAAATAATTGTATATTATGTGTCAGGTTATTTTGCTAAGCACTTTGTATCCATCATGGCTAAAATTTGTTTTAAAACTATCCAGTGGACCTCTAACATCAGTGTTGACTTTCATTTTTTCTTTTTAACAATTATATAGATATGTTGAAGCTAAACTGCAGATTTTCAAACTCTAATTCTTGACCCTATTGGTGGGTTGCTAAAGCAATTTAATTATTTGAGATCATATATTTTTAATATGTTATATTGAAAAATTATACTAGGACAAGTCAGGGCAGAAGAGAGAAAGAAAAATATCAGAAAGCCCTTCAAGGAGAAGGAGCAAATAATCTTTCATGAACTTTTATTGCGGTAACATATATCTATGTGTGGGTTGGCAAAAAAAAAAAAAAAAAAAAAAAAGAAAAAGTTGGAATCCCCTCTCTCAGGTGTGTAGCTAGAGGACCCATGACTGCACTGTCTCATTACCTCGGCTCCACTTCCTTATTCCATCTTGCACAGCCTTGAACCTAATCTGAACTTTTAGTCCCTGGATTCTGAGAGCCCCTGCCCTTCGGTGGTTTAGAGTAGGGACAACTAACATTAGGGCCAATGCTATGAGGGAGACTCTCCTTCAGTGACAGCAGGACCCATTTCTCTAACATCTCTTTCCCCATATAGAAAAAGGGATTCCAGTCATGTTCCAGGGAACACAAAGACTCAAAGTGCTTTAAAAATCCTGAACCTGGCTTCCCACCACACCTCATACATGCTTACCTCTGATTAAGTGTATCTGAGCTTTAACTGCATTTCCTCAAGTACTCGAAAAACCTCAACCATTGGGTAATCCTTCCAGCTTGTGCAAACTTCAACTCCAAAGGTCAGTAACTAGATTGGAAGTGACAGAATTGAATGAGAGAAGCTGGGTCAGTAAAGCAACCAGCTCTGGTGAGTGAAGAAACTTAGCAATGCCCAAGGTCATTTTGGAGGGAGACTTCTTGTGGCTAATATGTGCCAAAGTTCTACTTATTATAAATGGAGAAAACTCGTCACATGCTCTTCCCTGAAGAATGGTTATATGCAACAGAAACACCACTTCTAAGCAAAAGAGGTTGGTAGACGTGGTGCTTCCTTCAACCTGGTGTCTCAAATTATTTTTGGCTCCCAAAGACTGAACACTTTTGGTAAATTGAGGCTGTACAAAGTATAATGTTATCATTTCTGCATGTTGTCATATAACTATTATTATAAACAACCATTTCCCAGTATAGATAGACCTACCAAGTCTTCATGAAGAACCTATGGAAATCAGTGGAGCTAATCTCTAAACCAGAGTGTTTCAAAGTACGGCCCTTCAAATACCAGTTCTAAAGTCACCTGGGATTTTGATGAGTTCAGACCTAGGAAGATAAAGAGTGAGTGCCTTGGAAGTCTGACTCCCAAAGAGGATGCGTACTTTTAGGGCCTGCAGATTTCCCCATCAAAATGCAGTTAGGTGGTTAATAGTACAAATATAAGAATGTTCTTTCATGAACTATAACTAAAGTACGTCACGATTACAAGTTATTAATAATAGGGTGGTATATGAGAAAAAATACACCTAACACAAACTATGGACTATAGTTAACTAATATTTTAATATCTTTCATCTTAACAAAGGTACCATACCAATGTAAAGTGTCAACAATAAGGGTATATATGGAAATGTTGTATTTTTACCTGATTTTTATTTAAATCTACAACTTCTGTAATTTAAAAATATGCAATAAAAAACATTATGCTAAGTGAAAGAAACCAGACTCAAAGTATTATGTATGGGACAATTCCATTTGTATAAAATGCAAATAAATAAATCTACAGAATCAGAATTAGATTAGTGGTTTTGCAGGGCTTGGGAAGGATAGAAGGATTGAGAGGTGACTGCTAAGGGTATGGTGCTTTTCTTTTTGGAATAATGAAAGTTTTCTAAAATTTATAGTAGCAATGAAAGCATAACTCTGCTTACACTAAAAGCCATTGATTGTACACTTTGGATGGATTGTATGGTATGTGTTATATATCACTAAAACTGCTTATAAAAATGCAGTTAAATCATGACTCATTAATCACAAAATTGTAAAGCACCAACCAAGACATTGCTCAAAGCACCAACTTGCCGCTATAGACTTAGACTAATGTTTCTATCTTAAAGAATGCTATTTGTACTATTTGCTTTATAATTTTTACAACAATTTCTTCTGAAACCCATGTGGTTAGTTATAAATTTTATACATTTTGCAAATAAGAAAAGTAATATTCCTCTTACTTAATGAGCCAAAAGTTTGTGTTTTCTTTAATGGAAGGCTTAGGTACAGATCCACAGTTATGACAATTTAAGGAGATTTCAATGAAAAATCAAAGTCACAAAGCCCATATGCATATCTATTTTTTCTTACACCAAAAAGCACAGATGTACAATCTTTATAAGCTAATTTTAAATTATTTAACTATTCGGTCATGAAACCTTAAGAAGGTTCAAGTTTGAATTGGTATATGTATTTTCCCCTTATACTTCATGACTCATTTATAATTCTAGGTTGTTCAAACATTTTTAAATATTTTATTTATGTTGTGGGGCTTTGTGAGCCTTTTAAAAATTATGAAAGCTGCAGTACCATTTGTTCACACTTCATATCTGAGTTTTACCAAAAGAATAGAACCAAATTACCTCAATCCAAAGCAATTTAGGTTTGGATTTTTCATGCAAATTCTTAGCTGTAAATATTTAGACTAAAAAGTGTTAAAGAAAATTTGTCCCACATGATAAACAGAAAATAAATATTAATCCAGAGAATTCCAGTCCTCAAACAATTTTGCTCATGTTAATTTACTACTCAGCATCTTATAAGATGCTGTAAGGAAGAGTGCCACTTCCTAAGAGAAAAATCAAATTGAAAATCTGTTATTGATAAACAGCTCCCAGTATACTTCAAAGATAGCTTCTGGAATCTATTGAGCAGGACTGAAAGAATTTTCTCTTAGTCCTGCCACAGTCAATACCATTTAAGTTGTCCAGGATAAGCAGCTCAAATGAAGAGCCAGACAGTTATCTGGTGAACTTATGTGGCCAAACTTGTTAAGATTCTCAACAAAATCCTCTTTTTCCTCTAAAGTAGTTAATTTTCCCATTCTTCACTCCATGTTATCTGTACTTATTGGACCTGTTCATTTGCATGAAAATCATATCTATATTAATGAAGTTAAGCATACAATGAGGGACAGAACCATGTAATTATGTCCAAAGAGATGCTTTCGCCTGAAATACCAGGAAATTTGAGACAAAGGATCACAATGCATGTGTGAGGCTGATATGTCTGAACGGGCCAGGGCAATGCTTCATCCTTCTATTAATTTTGCTAGTGATACACTAGCAATACTTTGGACATGTTCTTTGTGCTAATCTCATTTAACCTTCATACAAGCCAATGAAGTCTGTAATGTCACTACTGTCACCCCCATGGTACAGGTATGGAGACAGAGACTTAGAAAGGCTAAGGAACTGATGTGCACATCCAGAGTTCAGAAGTGGAGGACAATGGCTGTGGACTCACAACAGGGTGATGCCAAAGACTGTGCATTTAACAGCAAGTCTGATGAGGGTCTAGTCAGAGGACACTCCAGTATCAGAAAAGAAGGCTAGATAAAAGTGGGACAATTTTCAGAGAGAAATGTCTCCAAGTTCCAAAAAAATTACAGAAAATTATTAAATGTGATGACTGATAAGAAAATCACATTTACTTTGTGTTTGCTTGCTTGTCTTAGCTTCTCCAGCCCTTCAGTCCTCTGTTGCTCTCCTGGGGTTCCAGGGCCTGACCCCCCAGCTCTGCAGGGACCGCAGCGGTCCTTCAGAACAGGGTACTGTATGGCACACATGCCAAGCTTGCCCTGACCAAAAGGCCAGTTCCCCCCTTTCCAGAGTTCTACCTTAATCCCCTGACAATAACTGCAAAAACAACACTAGTTCACATTTATGTTAACATTTCATGTTTCTGAAAACAATTCTGGAGGCAATACATCAAGACTGACTTACTATTAAGTTTTGCAGAAACTCATTTGAACCAATAATACATATTGCACGAGCTTCCTGGTCAGTGGCCTCTGTGATAGCTAATGGTGTTCCTGGTGCTACAAGAATTCAAAAGGCTCAGGAGACAAGGTCCTGCCTCCCTGTGGCTTAGAATTTCAGCATAGTATAGTCAAGGGAAAGTCTTCATTTTAGGTGTATAGTCCCCTTTTTTGTCTTGTTTTTTTAATTTTTATTTAAAAAAAATTTTTTTATACTTCTGTGAACTCTTTTCAACTGGGAAATGAGGTGAGAAATACAAGCACATCATAAGACTTCCCCTCCCGCCCCCTCCAAGAAAGGCCACTGGCAGAGAAGTTGCTGCAGGAGGAAATGTCCTTTGCTAATTGGCCCCCAAACTAAAAATAGCATTCAAATATTCTTCAGTAGAGGGGAGTTAGCTGAATCTCTAATGTAAATATTCATGAAAGGAGACAGATCCTAAGGGAGGGCAAACCTCTAAATCCCCGAGACTCTCCATTCCCTTTATTTCCTGCCTAGTTGAAAATAACAGCCAAATCAGGACCCTGCATGGTAAGAGTGGCCTCCTGGTCATAAGCACGGTCAGTCCAAGGCAAAAATAAAAATTTCCAACTGAGGAACGCTCTTGCATTACTTTCTCTTCTACTTTTGCTGTTCATTCTCCTTCTACATTTTATGTTACGGTTCCTGACATGAAGCCTGGCAAAATCTCCAAGTTTTATCAGTTAATGTAGAAAGAATCTCATCTGGACTCAAAAGCTGCCATGTCAGCCTGGGGGTGGACGCTGCGGCCACTCTACCTCTGTGTTTTGAAAGGGAGTGGAGGGAGAAGAGGTAAGAGACCCTCTCTTCACACTGTGTCACCTGAAAGCAAGTTTTCCCAGAATGAGAAGAGGTTTAAATACTCCACTGGCCTCTCTCATATTCCCTCCACCTCCAACCACATACTTCAGAGGGGAGGTTTTGAAAATCTGTTGTGAAGTGGAAGAGAGGGGCCGTTGGAAACTGAAAGAGTTAAAACACTAGGGATATTAGAAAACAATAATGAAGCAACTACTACGTTAGCTGGGCAGTGTCAGCTGCCACAGAGCATTACCCACCAGGAGGTATGGCACATGGATGTGTGCAAAGGACATTAGTGATGTACAAAGTGGCTCCAGCACCGTGACATTTGCAGCTACACACTGAGTGGCATGAAAACCGGAGCTGGGGGCAGAGGCCCCATAGTGGGGTGTCTTTATGACTGCCACAGAGCATGTGTGAGTCACCCAGGATCTGCCATGGGAAGGAAAGGACTTGGAGATGTGCTGGGCTGGGGGTGGGATAGAGTGAGGAGCAAGGAGGGCTGCCAACTAGCCAGGCAGTGGGGGCCTTGTTTTAATCCACAAATTTGGTTTGACTCCTAGGTGGTTCTGTCCTAGAGAAAAGGTGCCCACCAAAAAAATTTCACTTTTTTCATTTAATACATTATTTTCTATGTGCAAATCCAATCATTTCAAGAAAGATAAACTGTATTTTAAATATATTAAGGAAACCCACTCTTTAAAGTAAATTGCAATAAATGCTCAGGGAAGTCAAATACATACTTTTAGAATACTAGTAATCACCTCTTAAGTTCCTCTCTTTTGTAAGTATGGACTTCTGTGTCTTATGTGCAAAGTATAGGTTACTTTATATGTGTGTGTACAGCTGAATAACAAAATGAAAACCTGAACGGTGAGTGCAGGGAGAAGCCAGCGATGGCATTGGTGGCAGAAGCACCGCCTGACAGAAGCAGAAAGTGTTGGGGAACATTCTCTAAATTTCCATAAATTTCATATGTTGCCTTCAAGAGAAGTCTTTTTGCATTTACAATGAAAGTGAAATGCAAGTAAGTTTAATTTCAAGGAGACCCAAAAGCTTTAGAAAAACATGAAGTTTTCTTTGTATCTAATTGGAAAGGTGTTATCCAACTGGATGCCAAGAACTTTGGGCCCACACTTGTGCCTTCAAAGAAGCAAAGAACCAGGAAGCAGAGGCCGATGACTCTTTCAGATGAGTCCAGTGAGGCAGGCACGAATCTGGTGCTGGATAAAGGTGGTGAGGGAAAACACAAGGGCTCCAGGGCTCACACGGCTGCATCCTATCACTGAGGCTAAAGGAGGAAAATCTGTGGGCATAGAGGCACTATCTTCAAGTGTGACAATGCTTGAAACTGTAGTGTTAACCTCAGGAGATAATCAGCTGAGGAACTGCTGTTCACTAACCAACCCATGCAAGGCAGAGCTTTGGGCACAATAGAGTGGATTCTGGAAATAAATGCCTGCCTTCTAGAGCCGGTTTCCATCCAGACCTTCAAGACCAACCATCACAGCAACAAACAACAACATATCATTTACTGTGCACTTACTAGAAGCCCATTATTAGGCTAAGTTTTGGTTTTCCTTTTTTGTTTTTAATTTCATCTATTCCTCAGTGAGCTGCAAAATAATCTAAAATGTCTTTACTGAAGATAACCTCATGTCAAAGATACTGGAAAGACAGCCAATTTGGGGTGGAAAATTGGGCTAATTTATCTTCAAAGTTCCTTCATACTCTAAACTTGATTTTATCGTGAGAGTTAGAAGAGATCTTAGAGTTCTGGTATTTTCAGATTTGCACATTAAATCTGTGCATAGTTAAGTGATTTGCCCAAAGGCCACATGTAAGTTAGTGATGTGGTGGGACCATGTTTAAAATATTAATATGTGTGTGTTTCTTAGTACCTGATATGGACCATCTAAGCGGTTCTGAATGTATTGCTTAAGATTAGGAACGCTTTAGCAGAAAACAGAAGGAATAAATGAGCCTTAGGAAAGGATTCAGTGAACAAACCAAAAACTTGGTAGAATATGAAGAAGAACTTGTCTACCCATCCCAAGTCCAAACAACCTCAAAACAGGACTCAGCATCCCAAAAGAACCCAGGAAGTTTGAAAGCAATAGAACTCCTTCAAATATAAATGAAGCAAATTTTGCATGATATTTGAGTGAGTC
>JAKSZT010054030.1:8582097-8656262 GCA_026826555.1 Tolypeutes matacus
CCTTCAAATATAAATGAAGCAAATTTTGCATGATATTTGAGTGAGTCTTAAAAGAAATAAAATTAAGAATGAGTCCCTTAAAACTTGTCATCTAGTTAAAATTTTAGTGATTAGTACTGCCAACAGTGATAAATATACTACAGGAGATGAGCTCTTAATTAAAGACAAGTGAAGGCAAAATGTTTTTTTGTGAATTTGATTTATTGTAATACATTTCAAGATATCCACAAAGTTTTACAGACGGAATAAACTCTAGGTGGATGTTAAAACCTTCTGAATGTTTCCTTTTATGCAACATACGCAAGCAGAACTTATCCCTAACAGGATATAATGATAACTTCTAGATTTGTAAATTTAGGATGATGTGGCTCAATAAAAAGACTTATGTTTAAAAGAGAAGGGTGTGTCCGGACAGCATGTGCTCAGTCCATCATTGTAAAATGTAGTCAGTCCAAGGGCCAACTCAGCAGAGACCCACATGTGCTGCCAGTTGGGGACCAAGGTCAAAGAGCATCTCTGAGGATGACTTCACATAGGGGCGACCCAGCTGGCAAGACAGTCCATCCAATGCTCTGGTACCTGAGACTTAAAGTATAAATCCGGTGGAATCTAGGAGGAACCTACAATTGACTGAGAATAAGTTTCTTCCTCCCCAGTGGTTTAAGGGATTCAAATAGAAGTTAAATTTTCTTATAAAAATGAAGAAAGTTATATGTTTTAAAACCTTGCAAAGATAATAGAGTCAGAAATATTCATTCATTCATTCATTCATTCATTCATTCCAGAATTGTTTATTAAGAAACTACCATGTGTCAAATACTCTCTTAGCCCTAAAATATCTATAATTAAATAGACATCTAAGTCTCCTGACTTTCACCAATTATCTTTAATAACAAACCCCCAAAAGTATCTGATCTTTCATAATGTGATTGCATATTTTTATAAACAAAACTCAAAGATTTAAAATAATGCAGAAATAACATTATATGCAGTTAAAATTGCATTTTATGCGTGTTTCAGCAATCAAAACTATACTTTTTAAGAAGCTATAGAGCAATGATAAAATTCCTAAGACCCATACAGTTTTTCTGAATTGTGTCTGGAATTTGTCTTCTCTTAATAGAAAATGAAATGGTTTATTCCAACTTTATCTAGACATTTTTTTCTATCCTCTTGACCAAAATACTAAATCCACTAGTATTCTAAGAAGAAATATGCATTAACACAACCATAAAATTAGGTAGCACTGGTTTCTGACAGTTTGAATCAATACCAATTTTATGTCACCAGTCCTCTCTATTATTGCAGAGGCTTCTAATTCAAGCATTTAGCAACAATTCTCCCCATTGTTCTTCAGCAAGAAGAAAAGTGTGAAGGAATCGATTGAGTTCAGATACCTAATTCATGACATTTATTGTTTTCCCGATTATACATCAGAGAATAGTTGCTCATTATTTCAGTGAATCCAAGACATTCACAACTGAAAACAATTCACTGATAATGTTACTTTTAAATATCAAACTACTACCCCATACAAGATACTTAAAAAAGAAACATATTAATATAGTCTGTTCACAACTAGAATAGTCCAACATTTTACCAAAAGGCACTGATAAATGGTTTCTGT
Source organism: Tolypeutes matacus (assembly GCA_026826555.1). NCBI lineage: Eukaryota > Metazoa > Chordata > Mammalia > Cingulata > Chlamyphoridae > Tolypeutes > Tolypeutes matacus. Next base: position 8,583,725 of record JAKSZT010054030.1, read on the forward strand.
GTTAATTCTAGATGGAATTTAAACTCAATCTACAGACATTTTGAAAATAAACTTGCAGAATCAAGAGATGTTAGAGACTGGGAGACTGTTTTGTGAATTTCTGTTGTGATTGCCAATAATAAAAAGTGTCAAGTGAAAGTGTGGTAGTTCTGTATTATGACAATTTATTCTGGGGCCGTGCCACTCAGAATTTCTTATCCATTTCTTTCTATCTTGTGGGCTATTTGAAAAGCAGACTCATGGGCACACTGGGGGTAGATAACAGCAGACAAAAGCAGTCAATGTGGTCACACACAAACTGAAGTTTCTGAGGTGTCACCAAGCAGAGAAGGTGGAAGGTGGAAGGCATCAGGAACACAGTCTGTGTGTTTCTCCTTGAAATGAACTATTGTTTCCTCAAACCAAATTCTACCCTCAGGGGTCAGCTCAATATCTATGTACTTCAAGAAGCTTTCTTCACAATGGGCCACTGGCATTCTAACAATTACATGGAAGTCAAGGTGTCTTATTGTCTGTGTGGTTTCAGAACCATATAGACAATTAAATTCCCCAGGGCAATTTTTAAAAATACCAATTCCCAAGCATCTGTCTGGGACCTACCAAATCTTAAACCCAGAGGATGGAGCTTTGGAATCTGCATTTAAATACATTCCCAGCACAATTCCCTTATATAGTAAATTTTAAGACCCCTACCCCACAGCCTCCAGCCCAGATCTATCTATGCACATGTTAGAAGTTCAATAAATAGTGACTTAGTGTTTGAGGCCATAGATGAGGGGGATATACTTAGAAAGGGAAAACATGAGCACAAAGGATAAACACAGCTTATTAGGAAATGGAAGAGAAAGTAGAGACAGAGGCAGACTAAGGGAACAGAGAAAGCAGGCATGTAAAAATGAAAGTGATGACACCACACAGAAAAGTACCATAGATGTAGTCAGGTACTAGAAAGAAATGCTGCCAAAAAAAAAAAAAAAAAAAAACAACCACCACCACCACCAACAACAACAACAAAAAAGAAATGAAAGAGAAAAATCATTAAGATAAAATAAATGTTTGCTATTATAAAGGGCAAATGGGAAGCAGATGTGGCTCAAGCTGTTGAGCACCTGCTTCTTACATGGGAGGTGCTGGTTAGGTTCCCGATGCCTCCTGAAAAAAATCAGGAACAAACAACAAGCAAAACAACTGAAAAAAACCAACTAAGGGGAGCCAATGTGGCTCAGTGGTTGAGCACCGGCTTCCCACATAGAAGGTCCCGGGTTCAGTCCCAGGCCCCCAGAACCTAAAAAAAAAAAAAGGCAAATGGGCATTCTTTCATTTTTATTTACAAATTCACATAACTGTGTTACTCAACCTAAAAATGCTGACAAAGGTGACTGAAAAAATCTCTTCTTACTTTGTATTCAGAAGGAAAAACAAGCAAAATAGTTCTTTCTAGCCACAGTCAAATGATCAAGTTTTCACGGAACAAAAATCACCATATTGTACGTTTTTTTCCCTCGATTCCTCTATACAATTTACAAAGTACATTTAACTTGATACTCCTAAAAAGCTATCACTTTCTTTGCACTTTAAACAACAAAAGTACATGGAAATCCAGGTTTAAATCTACAATAAAAGATAAATTCCTCTAAAAATCATTTTGAAAATATGGGTATTTTATCTCCAAAAAGTGAACTAACAATTTTAATGGAAACAAACAAATAATAATAAGGTATATTACTATGTTGTAAAATCAAACAATCATGATAAAACCAATATGTTGCTAAAACATTCTAATAATTTGTAATAGGGAAAAACAAGGAAACCTAAATATCTAAGCAATAAAAAAACCTGGTTAAGCAAAATTTTAAAAGACCAATCCAACAAAATAATATTCAATTATGAAAAGTCACTTAGATGAATATTTAATGTATGGGTAAAAATTCTAATATAAAGCAAAATAGTTGTGTTTTTTCACCTCAATCCTGTTGTCATGTTGAAAATATTGCATGTGAAAATATTAAGATGAATTAATATTTTAAATAGCTATCTATTACTATTTTCTTCTGGGTGATTTTTTTATATTTTCAACTTTTCTAAAATGCACATTGACTTATAGGCTAACAAAAACAAATATGATTATATTCTGTTTATATTTTGCAAAATGTTCATTTTCCATTGTGAGATTTCTTTTTCGTTTCTTTTTGATGATATTTCTATAAAGATGGCAGGTCTTCTTAAAACTGATTAAAATAAAAAGAATAATTGCACATATCTATCATGTTCTAGCTTATTCCATTTAACTTGATTAAATTTGCTTTAATGTTGGTGATTATAGTTACTCCTTATGAGTGAATGATTTCTGAGAGTCTATGTTTTTTCCTAAAGTAATATAATTCCTATTTATTTTTCATGGAGGCAGGTCTCACATATGCATTAAATAATGGATGAATAACTACAAACATCAGGACTCCAACAAGGGCGAGGGTCTTTGTTAGCCTTTGAGGAATATAATAATTGGCACGGAATTTTTTGATTACCATCAACTTGTAAAACACATTGGCTAAAGGAACTTTTGGTAATGGGAAATAGGTATTTGTTTAGATTATAAAATATGTATATAGAGAAAACTGAATTTGCTCTGTTGAGCTGTGAATCAACTCACCAGCCTTGTGCTTATCTCCCTTCTACTATTCATATATGTGCTGTCAGTGCACTCTCAAAAAAAAAAAAAAATTACATTTAAATGATGGAGTCACATATTTTACATTTGATCCACACAATGTGGAAATTCTTCCCTCAGTGACTCAGGAGATAGTAACCCAGGAATCAGACCTGTGAAAACTGGGCAACACTAAGGTTATCTTTAGATCTCATTTATCCTAAATTTATACACGAAATCACATGGAATTTCTTCTCTTTTTTAAAAATAACTTTATTGCAAATTCAAAAAATAGAATAAAACAACAGAAAAAGCAGGTCGACAAGTTACACAAGCATTACACCTAAAAAGCTCTGTCCAGGCAATTTTGTCTCATCTAATCCCAACTACTAGATCAGTTGTTCCTCTAGTGTTCTGAAAGATACACAGATATAACACAGATTAGCTAAATAACATAGTCAAGGTCTCCTTATTAATGAAAAAAAATGAAGAAGAGAAAAAAAATGCTTAATCATATTCGTACCTCATACAACCAAACCCCATATTCTTTTTTTACCTTTAGCATTAGTACAGTACCAATTTTGCTTTTGTTAAAGAAACATTACAATGTTGCTGTTAACTACAGTCTATAAATTACGTGAGTTGTATTTTCCCATGTATCACCACATTCTTAACACCTTGTAGTAGAAGAACATTCTTGTATTTATATTATTAACCAGAATCCTCTGCTAAAATCATTGTTATATATTCCCTGTAATATCCTCCAGCTGTTGTCCAACTAACATTAATATCCCTAGCCTACATTTCTTCTCTAAATTGTAACAAAATATATTAAGCATTTACTATGTGCCAGGTCCTAAGAAGTTCCCAGTTCTCACAGCTTCCCACAATAAACTTATTTTACATGTAAAAAGACAGAGGCTCAGAAAGTTTAAAATGCTTACATGGGTAGGAGAGCGGAATCCAATAATCTGTCCCTGGGCATTTTGAGACTGGACATGCTTAACTTCAATGCTGCATGAAATGTTTGACTAAAGGATTCCCACCTCACAACTGTGAACTTTGATATTTGGATTTTATAAGACAGGAAATACCTGTCAATGTTGTTGTTGTTTTTCTTTATTTTTAAAGGAGCTTTAGATTACATATATGTTACATTGAAAATACAGGGGATTCCCATATACCCCACCCTTTCCCCTTCCCACACTTTCCCCATTTAACAACATCTTTTATTAACGTGGTACATTTTGTTACAATTGATGAACACATATTGAAGCATTGCCACTAACCATGGTCTATAGTTTATATTATGGTTTATACTTTACACCGCACAATTTTATAATTTTACAAATTTTCACCACACATTGACAAAATGTATAACAGCTAAATACAGAGAGCATCTACAACTGCAAGCAAGACAGTTCCATCCATGGGATCCAAGCCCCCTCTCAATCAGAAGCAGAGTGGGCATCACCATTCCAAAATCCTCAAGATTGAAGAATGAACTAACATAAGAGGGGAATGCAAATATGGACTAAAGTAGACTTATTATTATTCTAGTAATGGGAGAACTTGTAACATTGATATAAAGACAGTGGTCACCGGAGGTTCTGAGGGAAGGGAGAGAGAAGAATCAATGTAATATGGAACACTTCTGGAACCTTGGAATTGTTCCACATGATATTGTCAATGCTTTTTTATGTTGAGAAATCCAAAATTAACTTTTTTATCCTTGTAAACCTTATGTCTTTTAGCATTTAAAAAGTTAAAAATTCCTTCCTATTTTAAAAATACATTTTAAATTTTATTCTTGATTTCTCACTTTCCTCGGTATTTGCCTTCTCTTTTGCTCCATGAAACTATCCATTTCTGAACCTCGGCCAGAGGTTTTCCTCAGCTTTGTAGACCTTTTTCAAGAGAGCCATACATATGGAAAGGAGATATAGGCTGGGTCCATAGGCAAAGCGTTTGGAAAAACAATCATTAACTTGAATATGGACTAGTAGGAAAGCAAAGAAAGATTTCCTACTCTCACTGATCTGTGCTCTGCTGAGTTGAAGCTGCTCAAAATGCTGGCCACAGATCCAGTCTTAGCCCACACAGGGGGATTTCACTCCCTTCTGTTCCCGGCTCCTCGGGCTAAGGACTTCAGGCAGTATCTCCTGAGGCACAAGATCACCATCATCCCAGTCTTTGGTGCAAGCAGTCAACATTGAAGTCTGTTTCTTAGGCATGTGAGCACGGGGAACAGATTCACTTCACATGTCAGGCCTTTTATCTGCTGATATAGCTTTTAAAATGTTGGCCCCAAAGAATGACATGTGAGAAAACTTGTGAATAATCTTGATTTTGAGGGTAGAGAGACATGAATTTCAAGGAAGGCCAGAAATCAAAGTGAAACATCTTGAAATCAAAATGAACCTCCAAAATGCAGGCAAACAGAACATGAGTGAGAGGGAACTAAATACATCTTCTAATGCCAAAAGCATTAACCACAAAATTCAGCTTCAGTGAACCAAACTGAGAGTATCAAAACCACTGTTCTGATATACCACTTTTACCACAAAAAAAGGTACTACTATATTAAAATTGAAGATTATGGAGGTACATAGAAATTTTTTTAAAATCCACTACGGAGTACACTAGTGGAAGAAATAAAGTACCAAATTTGATAAACCACAATTACAGTAATGGGGCTAAGTTTATTTATTCATTTATTCAGCCTGTTAAAAATAAGGCAAACTCAAAAGATCTTTTTTTTTTTTCTTTCAGCATCATATAATGGAGGGTATCAATGGCTAGAAACTTAAAGAAATTGCATTTTTGGTTTCGACTACAAAATATTTGCGTGATCCTCTGTTACCAACAGTTTTCCTGTTATTATTGATTCAACAGTTGACGAATTACTATCCATCTGGTCTCATTGTGCTATGCTTAAAGATAGTCTGTAAAGGGAGCTATACCCAAAAGAAAATGAAATTATTAAATATTTTAAAAGTTATGAACACTTCCAACTGCAATCAAGATATGTTCATAGATCTCAAAGTCTTATTTGCAAGATCCTCTGGTCACAGCTCCACACCTCCACTGGTGTGTTGGAACTACGGGAGGCAAAGAAAGAATTGCTAATAGCTACATCCCCATATCCCAATCTGTACAGATTATGCAATTATCTAATCCTATCTCATACAATACTGTCCATTTAGAAATCCAGATCAGCACAGGAAGCCATGATACAAAGCTGCACATATTATAATCCAAAAACAAAGTTCACAATCTACAGCTAGTGGCTACATCTATATTCTCAAACAACAGACATTTTTTCACCTTATTTTTCCATTGTCAACAGCTCTTTTTTTAAGAGAAGATGAAATCATGGGAGGGGTATTTTAAACAGTGTCCCAAAGGCACATGTCCTTCATAAAAAAGGAAGTGGATACTGTCTTGAGAAAAGAAAGGAATATTCAAGGAGCTGTTTCTCATTCCCTAGGACATGGATTCAAAGCCATGCTGAATGTTAATAAGAAACTTGATGCTGTTAGTCACTGATGTAGATACATAAATGGAAAAGGTAAACGTAGGAAGCATTTAAAAAACTGATTTTTAAAACATGTGAGGGAAATGAACTAGCTAATGCACTTAGCCCAAATGTCCTAAATCACTAAACTATTAAAAGTCTATCTGATTAGAAAGTAGGGAGGGAAAGAAATTCTGTGAGCTTCCAAAATGACAGAAAAGAGAAAAATGTTCAAGTTTTTAATATTATGGATTTTAGTTGGTATAGGACTTCCGAATAATGTATGGTTAATTAAAATACTACAAATTGTGCATTAAAGTTTAATCACCCTTTTCTATAGCTTTCAGAGATGTGTTTAATTTGCTGTGCAAACCTAAATATATTAATATATGTCTTCTGGAAATAACTCAATATCTAGTAACCACTCAGTATGCTAAGATTGATTATGCCTCTACATGAATAGCTAGTAATAAAAGAACTTGCTATTAGCATATAAGGGTGCAATTCATTTTCAAGTTATAGAATAACATGATGTAAATGGTGAAATGTAATTTCATTTTCAGAATGTACCCTTTGTATACCTTCTCATTATAAATATATAGAGAGAGGGAGAGAGAGAGAGGGAGAGAAAGAGACAACTTAACCCTTTCCTACCTGATTGTATTAGATATACAGATTCTCATTTAAAAAAAATTCAACAAGCTTAAAATGAGTATAAATTGGAGCAGGGCTTTGTAAAAGGAACTTCAACTAAACATTAGATAGCCAAAAAAGAGCTTCCTAGGAAATGGTAAACTACTGGAAATTCATTTGAAATACAAATTCTATCTAGTTCTCTAATCATGAATAAAAGACACTCCAGAAAAAAAAAAAAAAAAAAAACTTGAAAGTAAACCTCAAAGTTTCTCACCTTCGTGATTTTCCCCAAGCACACAGAGGCCAAAAGATTTGTATAAGGGTTCCGAGAGGACTAATCTAAAACAGGCCATGAGTAGGACATTTTGAGATGCTCTATTGTGTAAACCACCAATTTACAAAAGATGGTTACTTTATCTTCAAGAGGAATCCTTACATTAAATCTAGCCAACATTGGTTTTAGTGATTGCCTAAGTTATTGAATTTACATTGCAAGAACCCTGCTTTAAGGTTTCTGTGGCAAAAGCATAAAGGAATGACCTTGCTAATCACAAGCGTCTGCTTCTCCGGGATTTCTTGATGTTCCTCCCTGATTTAAAGTTTTGGTAATGGATGGTGTGATCGGAGCACAACATTGAGAATGTAATTAATACCACCAAATTATCCACTCAAGAATGGTTGAAGTGGGAAATGTTTATATATATTTTACCCTAATAAAACTTTTTAAAGCTTGCAAACCGAAATCTTGGCCTTTCCTTCCTGCTCTAGAGGTTTCTACAGGAGACTATCATGCTTGAGCAGCAGCCTTTCTATGACCATGAGGATGAGGCAAAGAGAACTATGGAAATGTGAATCTGAGCCCTGACCATGCTCAGATGCTGAACCAACCCTGGTTTCTGTGGGCAAAAGAAATCCCTATTGTGTAAGCCACCTCCATTCGGGAATTCAGACGAAAGAGCTTCACTAAAATTGAAATAAAAACTGCTTGTACTCTTTACCCCGACTTATTTATTACAGTGAAAGCACTACACAAATAGGAACTGTGTGTGTAGAGTTTAAAGAAGCAAACTACACAGATAAGCATTTCTGGAGATAACTCAAAGTTAGGGCTAAATAAAAAAAAGAATAGTTCCTTTGGCAATTTGACTTTACTGGAAAGCCTACTCAGTACAAGTTTTCTAATATTGGAAACATTGTGTTCTCATTCCACAGCCCTCTCTCCACCTAAAAAACAATAAATAAAACCAGTATCATCACAAAAAGCACCTCTTGGTAAGAAATGCATCACTCAAGTGCATACTTTATAGAATTAATTCCCAGTTCCCATGCCCCACACAACACGGGCAGGTAAAATATGTGTTTTTCTTTCCAGCTTAGACTTTAGTTGCCTTTTACTTTTCCCCTTTTCAATGTCTGGTTTTAAATCTGGGGCATCATCTTCCGAGTTTCCACAAACTACTGTCATTTACAAATTTACCACCTGCACGTTTCTTTCCCATACATAACAATTATTCGCAAATTTTCCAAATTTTTTCTTCACTTCTTTTACTTATTCTTTATTAACAAATTAATTTTTCTCTGTTTCTCTTGTATGCTGTAATGTCCCCTAGCAAGGTTTAAATCCCTACCACTAAACTTTTTTCTCAATTCAATCTTTACTTCTCCTCACAGGCCTATCTGAAATTGCTAACTGATTACTTAGACCAGTTGTTTTTCTTCACCAACAAAAATGATCATCTTGAGGATCAATTTCCACAAGTCTGAGGGAAACTGCAAATACAGAACCATGTGGTATCCTTTTTGCTCTGTGTAATATTAAACCTGCAATTCTAAGGTAAGTTTGATACAAGTGCTCATGTTAGGGGCGTCTCTCGTTGACCATGTGATGTCATGGCACAAAATGAGGGTTCCTGTTTCTGATTATTGCCTGGCAGGTTGTTCTTTGCTCTTCAGTAATCCACGGAGTTACTGCATTACTTGGAGTTCTAATTAATTATGTGCCAGAATCACAGAACTAAAGATCTGGAAGTCTCCAGTGCAACCCAGGCTAGACAAAGACACGACCTGGTTACCTCAGGAGAATGTAAGTGGCACCCAGGAGAGCGTGACAAGTATTTTTAGTTGGTATTGGTAACAGACAATGAGAGACTTCATAAGTGGGATTTCCTCAGCTGGAATCCAGAGACAGAGGCGACTTCTGTAAGTGGGAAACTTAAGTAATAGAATTGAGGAGTATGAGGTGAAGTATGGGACTGGCCACTCCAACCCACTCTAGAAAATTCCTACAAAAGAGTTGACTGGGTTTCTTGAGCCACCCACATTTGTGATAGCTTAGATCTGGGGCATTTTAAGTGAATCAATTTGTCTAATAAAGGAAGGAATTACAGGAAAAATAGATTCTAAGAGCTTAATTTTATACAAAGAATGTAAGTAATTTCCCAAGGGTCACACATCAATTAGCAGAGTCAAACCTCAGGCCACGTTGTTCTGATATCCAGAGCATCTACAGAGCACCTCCTTGGAACTTCCTGTGCTTGTGATACCTTCAATTCACAGGCCATTCTTTGTACCCAGTTAATCATCTTATCTATATAACTATGTTTCATAAATGATGATCATCAACTGTCTCACTGGTCATTTACTGACTGACTGTAGCAGGAAGGGAGTCTTGTGTGTTAGAAAAGTCAGGGTAGTATGGGTCACCAGGAACTGGGTTGCAGTTAAGAATCTATTCATACAGACAGGGGTGTAAAATACACTGATTTATAAGACATGCTGTAGAGAGGGAAAGCAGATAAAATGGAGAGAAGCAAACCTGGCCAGGCCTGAATGAAACAGAGGAATGGAGTAATCAGCCAGACTTTAATGCAGGTGTTTTATTAAAAAGTGGAGTTATAAGTCCAATTCACCAATATTTAATTCAAGGATAAAATATCTAAAATATCAGTCTAAATTGTAATAAAAGAAAATAAGTTCTGCTCAAAAAGGTGAAGCCCACAGAACTATCAGAGAAAACAGAGAAAAGAGATCAAGTCCAAGCCCAGAACAAATGTGCACGTCCCTCCTCCTTGTTCCCAGGGAATTTCCTTTCTACCACCCTTAAACTACTGATCACTTTATCATCCCTGTATCCTTTGAAATATCTGTAGAATGAAAGAAGTGAATCATACATTTTTCATTCAAAGTTAGGAAGCCTGAACCTAAGCAAGTCAAAGTATAAAAAGAGCTTTCATTCTGAGAGATTTCAATTTTGCATTCCCCTGGACTTTTTGGGTTGTAAAGTATATTAAAATTAATAAATATCCTCAATGGAAAACATCAAACTGTCCTTAGATCTCTCCCTCAAAAGATAATTCTCATACTCAAATCTGCTTCAGCTTAGTTTTAGAAGACACCTGAACTTGTAGAAGAAAACCACAAGAATAATGTGTTTACAGTTAGTTATGTTTCTGGTCTGAGCCAAATTAATCTTCTCCCCATATGTATTTTGAGAAAGCATTCTAAACTTGGTGGTGGGATTTGCTTTCAATTCACAGCCACAACTGGGTCACTGACAATCTCAACATGAGGACTAGCTCTAAACTGAACAGTCAAGAGGTTAGTGCAGGTAATGAGGTATTGCTCCCTGCTGGAATGTGCTTTGTGCTTGAGTCATCAAAGTAGCAGAGCCCATCATTCTAGAGGTGGTATATCCTCAGATCAACACCAAAAGTCATTTTAAGAACACATGCGCTGCAACTGCAAGCAAGATAGTCCCATCCATCTGCCCCATGGGATCTAAGCCCCCTTTCAATTCAAGGCAGGGTGGGCATCACCATCTCCAAATCCTCAAGATTGGGGAATGAACAATGGACTAAAGTAGACTTACTATTATTCTACTATAGGACATTATTATTCTAGCAATGGAAGAACTCTTATCATTGACATAAAGGCAGTGGCCACCAGAGGTTCTGAGGGATGGGAGACGAAAGAATATGTGTAATATGGGGGCATTCTTGGGACACTGGAGTTGTCCTACATGACATTGCAGTGACAGATACAAGCCATTGTATATTTTATCATAAGCTACAAAATTGTGCAGGACAGAGTATAAACTACAATGTAAACTGTAATCCATAGTTAGTAGCAATGCCTCAATATGTTTTCATCAACTATAACAAATATACCACACTAATGAGGGATGTTGTTGATGTGGGAAAGTGTGGGAGGGGGAGAGAGTAGAGCATATGGAATCCCTTATATTTTTTATGTAACATTTATGTAACCTAAAGCCTCTTTAAAAATAAAAAAAAAAATTAAAACAACAACAACAAAAGAACTCATGCAATAGAGATTGCTAATTGTTGCACAATATCCATTCTGCCCCTCTTCCTTTTAATAAGAGAACCACCAAGTTTTGCCTCCCTTGCAGCCAAATGATTACGTTCTCACTAATGACATATGAATGGATAGGATATATACAAGTTCCAGATTGTATCTATCTATCTATATATAATCCTTATATATTGTATATGCTTTATATTTCTTTTTCCCTCCTCGAGCAAATGAGTTATGAATATGGTGGTAATGAGCAATCTTGCACCATGAAGATGAGAGAAAACCAAAGGGAACAATGGATGGCAAGATATCTGAGAAACATGGTAGATCCCTGGATCTCTGGCTATCTTGTGGATCAGTGCAAGCAACCCACTGCACTATTTACCACTTTGGACTTACATGTGAGAAATAATTTTCTATCTTGTCTAAGAGGCAAATGCCATGTTATAGTCCTGTGTAAGTTAAGGTAAGTAATGCCAGCTGCTGTATCATATATACTCAAAATTGTAGTGACTTAACACAACAGAAGTTTGCAAATATAGGCAAAAAGTCCATTCTTGTACTAAACCCAAGCTCAGTGTTTGGAGTAAACAAACCAAGGGGTGACTAAGGGTTTCAGGCTCCTTACCTTTTCTGGGTCCACCAGCATCAACATGTGTTTTCCATGGTCACTGTACTCATCTGTATCAAGCTTTGGAAAGAGGGAAGATCGTGGAAGGGTTTAATGGGCCAAACTTGGGCATGGAGTGCATCTCTTCCACTCACAGTCCATGTATTCACCCACCTACAAGTGAGGCTGAGGAAAGCTCTGAGCCCAGAGAGAAGAGGAAACCAGTTTGGTGAATAGTACAATGGCCTCTGCCACAGCACTCAAACCAAATTATACCTCCTCTCCAGCCTGACCCTGGTATATATAGTGGACAGCTACCTTGCTACCTAGATTAGTCTTGACGTAAAGAATTGTGAAGTAACATCTGAAAATCACCCATGTTAGCAGTAACCAGGTGTGTGGCTAATCATCTATGATGTATTAGACAGGGAGGACAATTCCAGTAAGCACCTGCAACCTGCAACATCCAGAGGCCCATTGTATGGGCATACAAAAAATAGTGGGGAGCTGATAACGAATAATATGAAGACATCAAATAATGAAAAGACCATGAACTCAAAATCAGTCACCACTTCTGCTATTCACACACTACCTACCAATGTAGAGAAGTTTGCTAAACAAATAAACTAAATCTACCATCCTTTCAGTAGCAGTTTATCAATACTTGGCACAGTTAAAATTTCAATTTTCTATAATGTTTGGTGTATTAATCTGCCAAAATGGTGCCAAAGCAAAGTACCAGAAATCTGTTGGCTTTTATAAAGGGTATTATTTGAAGTAAAAGCTTACAGCCCCGAGGCCATGAAAAGTCCAACTCTCACCCAGGTCAGCAGCCACATGTTGAAGCACGAAGGTGGGCAATTTCTGTGAGGTTTCAGCCTTCCCCTCTGGGCTTCCTTTCTCAGGCACAGCTGTCCCTCCCTCTTCCCAAGGTCAGTGGTAAGCTCCCGGGCAAAATGACTCCTCTCTCCCCAGGACTTAGGTGTTTGAGCCTTCTTCTTTCTGTCACATGGCCAGATAAAAAATGACAGAGCTCTCTCTTCCCATGTGTCTTCTTGTCTGTGTGAGTGCCCATTTATATGAGACCCAGCAAGGAGGCAGAGATTCAATCAGCGTCACACCCACTGAAGTAGTCAAATCAAAAGCCCTAATCTTAACAGGTGATCTAATCAAACACACCTCTGCTGAATTTAATGCAATCAAAGGGCATCACATCCAGAGGAATAGATTAGTTTACAAACATAATCTTTTTTTCTTTAGGATTCATAAAATAATCTCAAATTTCCTCATTTGGCTATTGAAAAATTCTGAATACTTTCTTACCTACAGTGTCTGTCCATTCTGAGAAAGATGTTCAAATGAATGATAAAGTTTGGAAAACAAAAATATACAAGCCACCAAAATACTCTGACATTTTTAATAGTTGGGGAAAATCATTTTTACCATGCTTCAATACATCAGCTAAAGGCGTTTTTGTTTCATCTCTTTCTAAAATTCCCTTTGGGGATGAAAACAAGCTTGAGAAGTTTCAGTCAACAGTGTAAATTGGGAGTTTGTGTTAAATAAGCCATTGAAAACTGCAGTTTAGAATGAAATTATCATCTCAGCCATTACCGCAGGGACCCACAGAACACTTGCAATAATAGTTGTGCTTTGTAATAACATCATATCCATGCAAGTTATACTTTTCTCATTTTTAAATTTAACTAACCTACTGCAGGAAATCAAGCATCTTTTCACTTTTCATTTTTCTAGGCCCAGATAAGAACATGATAATGACTACTAATGCTCTTGCAATGATAAAACACAAAATTACTAGTAAGAAGACTGACCAGTAAACATGATATTCTCCCAAGCCCATTAATTTTTAAAAATAATATACTTTAACAGGATGGTATAACCTAATATGTAACGATAATTGAAGTGATCCAGAAAACTGAATTGTAGCTCTGCTGAAGGTCTGAATGTGGAGCCTTGCTTCATTGAAGAGAGATCCAGAGGGAAAGAGAAGGAGACAAGGGTCCAGTTCTCAAAGGAGGGAATTTACTGTGTCAACAAAGAAATCATCATTCATTTATTACTTCAACAGACATTTACAAAGTGACTATTACATGCCATGACAAGGCTGTACAGAGAATGGACTGTATGGTCTTATGGCAAAGATGACATACACAAGCATGCATGCATACAAAAACAGACACAGGAACACAGATACACACCACACACACACACACACACACACAAACACACACACTGTAAACCAGTAATTTAAAACTATGGGAAGATACATGACAGGGAAAGTTTAGGATGTTCTGGGAATACAGGGAGATGGAGTCCAGTTTTGTAGATGTCAGAAAAGCTACCTGAAGCAGGAAACATCTAAGATCAGAGCTGAAGAATGCTCACGTGCTAGCCAGGCTAAAGGAAAGAAAAGAGAATTTCCCAGACACAGGTTAAATGAGAGAGAGCAGTGCTATAGAGATTGAGAGATGGTCTGTCTGGGATGAGGGTGGAAATCGAGGCAGGACTGGTAAGAGATCAGCAAAGAGAGAGATTAATGGTGAAATGTCTTGGAAAGGAATTTTAACTTTTTAAAGTGGAACACACAAAAATTGGTCTGGAAATACAGCATTTCTAATCACTGCAGATTCTTTCCTACATTGCTAACATAATCTTCTGAGATACTAAATATGACATTATCCAGAATTTACAAATAGCAGTTAATTCTAATCTCAAAGCTGAAAAGAATTTTAGGTATACTCTTTGTTTTTATAGATGTAAATAGAGAAATGTGTGATCCTCAGTGTTTTGGATTTGCATATGCAATTCATCACCTCTTTCTATGGTCAACAAACTTTCCTGATTAATTGATCTAAACTAAAACAATTTGTATTTCATACATAATTCCAAATGAACACCAAGGAAAACAGGCCAGAACTCCAAAAATTGAAATGGGGATATTAGAGCAAGACTAAATCTTTGCCAAAGATCCCCTAATAAAATGAGATTCCCTTTAAGTGAAGGACAATTATATGAAGTAACAAGTCATATTGCCTCTCCTCAGAAACTTCAAAAGAAAGAGCTGTGCAAACAGAGGGAAACTGTGCATCACCTCTAGAGAGTAAGGGAGGAGGGAGCCATTGAATTTACAGAAGTTTCTGGAAAATTCTGCTAAATACAAATGGAATCAAACAGATAAAGTTTCTTAGGGGAATCCTTCAGCCCAACTCAAAAAATGCAGCACTGTCTCCCTGGAAGTACGGAAGACCCTACTTACAACTTGTACTGAAATCCCCTATTATCTCTCTGTTTGTATGAAAAGCTTATAAAGCATGGTTGTTTGGAGCTATGTACCCCAGAAATACATGTCCTTGAACTTAATCCATTCCTGTGGGTGTGGACCCATTTTAAGTAAGATCGCTTCAAGATGCCACTTCAGTTAAAGTGTATCCCAAATAGTTTAATCTGGATTACTGAAATCCTGTATAAGCAGAATGAAAGTCAAACACAAAAGCCAGAGGGAGAAACCAGAAGCTGAAAGTCAATGGAATGGAAGCGGGAGGAGAAGGGAGAAGCCAGGGGAGGCTGCCATATGCATTGACAGAGGAGCCAAGGACCAAGGATGGGCAGCAACCAGCCCCAGAAGGCTGTTCTTTGGGAAGAAAGCATCACCATGATGACACTTTGATTTGGATGTCTCCTAGCCTCAAATCCGTGAGCTAGTAAATTTTCATTGTTTAATCCAACCCATTGCACGGTATTTGCTTTAGCAACAAGGAAACTAAAACACAGCAGTAAAACAATGTACTGCCCATTATATATATTTCCATACCTTTATTCTCAGTTGCCTGCTTCCCTTATCCCCTGGGAGCTACGTGAGGTGTGGCAACAAGCTTTTCATTGACATCCTTGCCACAAAATCCTGACCAAAAAAGCCTTTAAAAAGAGGAGGATTGGCCTTTAAAATACAGGACATCTAGATAAATGTAAATTTCACATAAACTATAGGTTTTTTTAGTGTGTCTTAATTATTGCATGTAGCACAATTTTTCTAAGATAATGATGTGTTGTTTATCTGAAATTCGAATTTCACTGGAGATCCTGCATTTTTATTTGCTAAGTTTTAGTTGCCTCCCTAACCAGGAGGCAATCAAAGGACTTCTTTTGATAGTCAACTAAGTGGTATAAAAAGCTAGAACAGCTATGCACAGAGAGTACATACATCCCAACTCCAGTGTGAATAATAGGAAGTACATATTTTTTTGAGAAACTTTAATGAAAATCATTTTGCTCAACAATGTATTTAAGGCCCCTAAATGCCCCTGAATGTTAGTAATTGAGAAGAAGGGTTTCTTAGAACACAAGGTCAAGAAAAATTCTTTTTCTAAAGAAAATATCGACTCTTTAAAGGCAATGTGAAAGCCTTGCTAATTTTCTCTATGTGTACATATGCTTACACATATATACACACATGCAAAATGCTGACAGTATATATATGGTACCTTTTATTAAAAAGATAAAATATTGAAGATTTCAATGCATGAAAACAAAATATTCCTTAGTTTGGTCACTACTTCCTAAAACATTGATTCACACTCTTAAAAAGCTAATGAATATTTTCACCCTTGAAATCCCATAACAACAAACAATTATAATTGCCAACATCTTCATAAAACAAATACTGCAACAGATAATTACTTTTTACTACTAACTAATTATAGAAGAATGAGGAAGGCAAAAAGAAAATGTACAAACTGCATTTTTAAGGAGGTGGTTTATTTAATCATGCAATAAATATTTGTCAAACCCTTTCTATGTCCAAGGTACTGGGGTTAAATATATGAACAAGACTGATCTCATCCTGTCCTCATGGAGCTCTTCACTTAGAGAAGGAGATAGACAAAATACAAACAAACATATATGACAATTACAAATGGCAATTAGTGCTTTGAAGGAAACAGATAAAGAACAGTGAATTTGGGTGGGAGGCATGTAGTTTAAAAGAGTGCCCAAGAAAGGTCTCTGGAACTCTAGGGGAATGATAATATAGGAGGTGAAAGATGTGAGGGAGCAAGTCTTGGCAGAAAAAGGGCATCATCATTCCATGCGCAAAGGTCCCAAGCCAAGAGAGAACTTGGTATGTCCAAGAAGCTGAAAGGGCTCTGTGGCTTGAGCACGGTGACTGAAGAGCCACCAACACTATATAATGGAGGCAGAAGACAAATCAGGACATGGTTAGGAGATTAAATGCTATCCTAAGTAACTGCAGGGTCATAAGCAAGGAACTGTAAAATGAAACTATGCATTGTTTTAAGTGATCATTCTGGTTGCTGTTAAGAGAACTTATGGGACATGATGAAGAGTGGGAATGGAGGATTATTTAGGAGGTGAGTGCATTGGTCACAGTGAGAGAAGACGTGTTTGGAACCAGGACTTTAGGAACAGAGTTGGAAGAGGTGGGCAGTTCTAGGGGAAAAAAGGAACCAAGAACTCAGGTGTGAGGATGGGGCTCAGTGAAAGTGTGTACTAATTATATACATTTGAGTGTTGCCTGCATATTGATTGTACTTAAGGCTCTGGGAATAGGTGAAACCATCTGGGGAGAAAATGCCCAGAGAAAGAAAAGAAAGAGCCCAAATCTAAACCTTAGGCAGGGAAACAAGACATAGCAATGGAGCCACCATGGACAAAGTATCCACGTTACAGGGAGGACTGAGAGTTTTTTTTTTCCAAATGAAAGAAAAATAGATGATTACAGCTTCCGCTGCTTTTCATGGCCCTCCCTCTTTCCTAAATATGTGGGGGAAAAACAAATCATTTTTACTTAATCAATGACAAGCACTGGAAGGGCAGTTGTACTAACATGCCCCAATCCTTTATCTCCAATCTATGGCAAACTTTAATAATTAGTTTGCTAGTTGAGGCCTCCTGGTCAATGCAACCCTGTCACTTCATAGGAATTCTCATGTTCAGCCTAATGGATTTTTTTGGTCTCCAGCTCAGATAATGTTTCTATATTGTACAAAATAGCATGGACAATTTTGTTAGCCTAACTTCCCACAATTTCTCCAGCAAAATTTCTGAATTAGCATGCATAAGATTTTATTAACTATCCTGTTTAAAGCACATTAAAAATCATTATTCTTCACTGATACTACCTACATTTTAAAATTTTAGCTTAAAATTCCATTTCCCCATTTAAAATAGTTGCTAATTAATCACTGACATGAAAAATACAAGAAGGAAATCACTTTTAAGGCTTGAGTTTATTGATAAACACAAGAAAAGGAGAAAGTTACTGCTAAGTTTGGATGTTCTCATGCATTAACCATTTAATATACAAAATGAGTTTTAAGTTTAAATTATTCATTTGCATTTTAGGCCATGTTTGCATGTTGGTAATCATCCTCTTTGGGCAAAACTTAGTTGATGCAAACAAGAAAAGCTACCAAATTCTTACTTTATATATATGTTCTGTCCTCTTCTGTTTGATCCTCTTCCTCTGTCTGTTTAATGCTGGTGGATCTCATCCCTTTCCACATCTTCAATGTATTCCTTTCCTCTCTTTCCTTGCTTCCCTATATATTTGGTGTGCTTGATGAACTTACAACCTAACATTTCAATATTTACAGCCCATGTTTCCCTTATTAGCTCCAGACCTACACAGTCTGCACAGCTCTGGTTAGATCATTTATTATATAATCTAAGTCTCTCTTTTATCATCTATAAAATGGGCAGAATCATATTGACTTTAGAGAGTTGATGCAAGGAGCAAATGAGAACTCCTGAGAAATACCTAGGATAGCCATCAGGCACATAGCAGCTACTCAAGAAACATTTTAGGGCCTCGTTCCCCTCTTCTTTTTAAAAGCTCCATATGGGAGAACCCCCAACCATCATATGATAGAAAAACCAGGATGGGTAAGATGGACCTTAGTAAAGATGGGGAAGGGAAACCCCAGCTGTCACCTTTTTCATTAGGAACAAGAAATTAATAAAAATTCAGATAATTTCGCAGTGCCTAAGACTTCTCTTTTATTTTACCTTCTACTAAATGGGATTTCCTTTAGAATATGTAAATAATCACTTTGTTTAAACTACAAATTATTGAAAATAAATATTTTGATGGAAGCAAGGTTAGTTGTATCATCATATAATAATCTTTTATAACTTTACTTTAGTTTTCCTTGGCTAATGAGAAGTAAACCAAGGCATTCACTGCATGTTAACTCTGAGTGTATTTATGCCAAGTGAAGGCAAAATGACCCCCTGGTGCATTAAGTAGCTGTGATTTGCAGTCGTTGGGCACAAAAGGGGAGGAAAATTGACTTATCACATGGCACTGGTGGGATGTGTGTGCCAAACACAAAAGATCCTGGGCTACAACACTCACCACCAAATTTATATTGTGTGCAATGGCTTTAATTTCTGCCCAGCAACATCATTCATCATATTAATGTTAATTTCCATTTTCAAATTTTGCAATTTTTGTACTTATTTTGTAAGTTTCTTTATGAATAAACATATGTGTGTTCATGATTCCACATTTGTGCTATTATAAATCTGCTCTGGGGTTTGGGGTGGATGTCCCTTCCCCCCTCCCTCTTCCCCCCCCCCCCCCGCCCCCCCCCCCCGCCATTTAAAGCACTCCTATTACTCATTGTGATGGTTAGGCTAATGTGTCAACTCGGCCAAGTAGTTGTGTCCAGGTGTTTGTTCCAGCAAGCACTGGGCTAATTGTAATACAAGAGCATTTATGGACTTCAATCACCAGTGAGTTTACTGCGTGGATGGCTGATTACATCTGCATCAATCAGGGAGATTACATTATCAATGGGTGGTGCTTTTATCCAATCAGTTGAATGACTTAAAAGTGGAAGTGATTTCAACATTCAGAGAGAATTTCCCAGCTCGTTGTTGGACAGGCAACTTCTCCCAGAAACTCATCAACGACCTTTCATCGGGCTTTCATCGGAGCCACTGGTTTGCAGCCTGCCTGCAAAACCTGGACTTGTGCATCCCCACGGTCACGTGAGAGACTCTTTTAAAATTTCATATTATTGACAGATATCTCCTGCTGATTCTGTTTCCGGAGAGAACCCTGACTAATACACTCATGTTTCGAAACAGCAAAATAGCTGGCTATATAACAGAAAGAACATCAATCCTGGTGGCAGACTGGAATACTTTAAGCATAATCCCAAACCAGAAATTAACCTAGTTCCAGACTATATACTACCTAATTAAACTCCTTTTTCAGAAGTGGCAAACACAGTAACTGCCAAATTTTAAAATTACAGCATTTTAGGTAATTCATTCATGCACAAAAATTTCTGTTAAAGGTGATTATGCTGAAATACTTTTCCAGGCAATAGAAAAATATCTTCCAAAAATCAAAATGTAATCTGGTATGAAAATAATTAAGAAAAAGATAATAATGGAGAAAAAAAACTTGAAAAGAGGTTCATCACACTATACATATAGTTTATCAAAGAATTAAATAGCATAAATGAGCTCACATCATTTACTTTAAGCACATTCTTTACTTCTCATACAATTTCAATCTTTTGACAAAGATCCATGAACAGTTTATTTTAAAATTAGTGTCACCATGAAAATCACCCAAATATATGAATCTCTGAACCACATAAATGAACCATAAATTGAGGTGGTTTTTGGTAATGATATTTTCTGGACATCCTGAAATAGAGTACAATCATACTTCATTTTACCATTTGATTAATTTGGTAAATTCATATATAAAATATTCTATTTTGTAAATTGTATAAGAGAGTGCATGTTATAGTGACAAAAGGCACTTGCTAAATTCTCAGAACTTATTTCCTTTCTCTGAGCATCAGATTCCTAATCAAATAAAAAAGTTTGTCTTAGATTATTTCTACAATTATCTTCAACTCTAGACCCCCTGATTCCCTGATTTTTAATGCATCAGGGAATTGACTATTACTTTGAGTCATACAGAGGTGACTCCTTTAGTAAAGAATTAGTATAGAAAGTGGGTGAAAATCAATTGTGTCTAAAATTGAGTTTTTAGAATTTTATAATAATATTTTAGATATATAAAGTTTTAATTATTTAGTATTTGAAATAATTATTAATTGCTGAGTAATATTTAAAATGATGCAACCCAGAATACGCCAGAGTCTTACCATAAGGCTCCTGGAACTTACTCCAAATAATACTGTAAATGATTAGAGAGCCCTTCCTCTTAGGCAGTCCCTACACATCAAACCAATTTAGAATATCACACTGAATATCAATGATATTCTTTTGTCAGATCCTCAGCCTTATTTCTTAAGTCGCATATACATCTTTCTAAATAAATAAGGAAAAAATTAGAGTAAATTCCATTCTGAACTATTTTGATGGCCTGTGTTTAATTAGCTTACTAAAAAATGATAGCTGAATTCCCAGTAACTGCAGAAGTCTCTGCTTTAATTATCCTTGATTAAATTCAGTAAGCAAATCCTTCTTCTTCTAAATTTGCAATAGTGGCATGGGTATAACTGAATCGTTGAGTGTTTGCTTCACATATACAAGTACTGGGTTCAATTGCCAGTACCTCCTAAAAATATTAAATTTGCAGTACATTTTTTTCTCTAAAATATATCCAAATGAACCCCTACGTTATTATGCATGGCACCTACATTCTAATAAGTGGAAGACATTTCTATCAAGTAGTTCATGGTATATAGAGCAAATTTTTATTAATATAAACACAGTGGATGACTTTCACTAATCACTTGAAAGCATCATCTCAATTAAACATTCAATATTTCTGTGAGGTACAAATTATTATTATCTATTGTTTATATCTTAGGAGAGGTGTGGTAACTTACTCAAAGTATCAACATGAATGCTGGACTCACACTCAAGCTTCTCTGATTTTAAAGCCTGTGCAAACTTAAATTCTGCTCCAACAATGTGCAAACATGTATACAATTGTCATAAAAACAAAACTACAAAAAATTAAGGTAGAATTTTTTGCAGTTATGAAAAGAATATTTTCTTTAGATTTCTAGCAGCTTAGAATAGAGGAAATCTAGTGATATATGTATATTTATCTTATATCTAGCCACCTAACCCCATTCTCATATTAACTTTCATGGTGTGATGGTTAGACTAATGTGTCAACTCAGCTAGATAATGGTGCCCAGTTGTTTAGTCAAGTAGGCACTGGGCTAATTGGAATACTAGGGTATTTCATAGATTTTAATCATCATTGATTGCACAGATAGCTGGTTACATCTACAATCAAGTGAGAGTGGCATCAGCAATGAGTGATGCCTCATACAGTCAGTTGAATACCTTAAAAGGGAAAGTGATTTCAGCATTCAGTGAGAGAATTCCCATCTCTACTTTGGACAGCCAGTATCACCTGGGGAACTCATCATGGACCTTCAACGGAGCTCCAGGTTTGCCGCCTACCTGCAGAATTTCGACTTGTGCGTCCCCACAGTCAAATGAAACAATTTTATAAAATCTCATGCTATTTACAGATATCTCCTGTTAGTTATGTTTCCCTATAGAACCCTGACTAATACAGCTTGATACAGAATGGTTCTTGAGAAACAGAATCTTAAAAATGGGATTTCTGAATTGGTTCTAGGATTTTGGCAATTGGCTTTCTACTCTGATTAGATTCAAGGGCACTAATAACTCTGTTTCAAATAATCAAGAGGCCACTGACAGTTCACAGCCTCAAGTGGCAATAGAGATATGAAAAATATCACCACTAGTTATGAGTACTTCTGTGCTTATAAGAAGTAAGGATCTGAGTGAGAGTGTTTATAACACCTTAACAGAGTTTTGCAGACTTAAAAGCTACAATGATGTTGGCTGTCTGTTCTTAAATATGCTGGAGATAGTTACAAAAGAAAGGGATGACCTGAGGGCTTCAAATTTGCAACTTAAGTGCTGCATAAATGATGTGAAAGTTTCTATGTGCGCCGTGAAAGAAAATCTTGTTTCATGCAGCCACAGACTTGAGATCTCTGAAAACCAGACTCAGAGTCTCATTGTACAATTAATAGAGTTATAACAGAAACTAAAATCTCAACCTTGCAGATTGTCTGCTGTTAAAGTGAGGGCATTGATTAGAAAGGAGTGGAACCGTGAGGATCGGGATGGAGACATATGGGTTGATGATGATAGTGGTGGGGACACTGAAACCCTAAATTCTGCTGAGACTTTGCCAGGTAAACCTGTAATGGTCTGCCCTGAGGAGACCACCCAATGTCAAGCTTGCATCATCCAACTTCCAGCCTGCCCCAAGGAGTTCAGACTTCCTCCCTGCCCTGAGGAGAGTAGCACCAAACCTCAATCCTGCACTACCCAATCTCCAACCTTCCCCAAGTAGTCTCAACCTCTTCCCTGCCCTGAAGAAACTATTACCCAACCTCCACCCTGCCCTGATTTCCTTGGTATACTGAGGAGTCTACCATCCAACCCCCACATGAAGAGATTAATCCTGTTTCACCAGATGAAACTTCAAGGGAAAGCTCTGTGGTAATTGGCTTTCAAGACACTTCTAATTCTTCTCCTTACACACTCCCACCACCCCTCTTCTCTTACAGACTTATAACAAGACTAAAATCACAATAAGCCCCAAAAGGTGAAGTACAAAGTGTGACCCATGAGGGAGTACATTACACTGTAGAAGAATTTCATGAGTTTTCCAATTTAGATAGATAGAAACCAGGAGAATATGTATGGGATTGTATATTAAGGGTAAGGGATAATGGTGGAAGGAATATAAAGTTGGATCAGGCTGAATTTATTGATATGGGACCACTAAGCAGAGATCCTGGATTCAATGTTGTAGCTCATGGAATTAGAAAGGGGTCTAACAGTTTGTTCACGTGGCTGGCTGAAACATGGACCAAAAGATGACCTATAATGACTGAGGTCATGATGCCTGATTTCCCTGGTACACTGTAGATGACGGGATCCAAAGCTAAGAGAGATTGGAATGTTAGAATGGATTCACCATTTAAGACCTGCCCACCCACCTCAGGAATCTCCAGAGGACACATCTCTTACCAGAACTGTGAGGAATAAATTTGTGAGACAAACTCCATCTTCCCTGAAAAGCTCTGTGGTTGCTATTCTCTGTATATCAGATATTACTGTGGGAAAGGCTGGGACAGAACTAGAATCCTTAAACACTAAGGAGATGATTGAATCCCTGGCTGGAAAAAGCCAAGTAGCAGCACTTAATTGCCAAAGACAAGGTGAGCATGGCTACCACAATGAAAGGCAGAGTCAAAGCAGCAAACATAAGAGCCTGAGTTGCATGGACCTATGGTGTTGTTTAGTAGATCATGGGGTACTTAGAAGTAAAATAGATGGGCAGTCTACTAAATTTCTACTTAATTTATATAAACAGAAGAGTTCTAGGTCGAGTCAGCAAAACCCTAACTTGAATTACAGAAACAGATAGTCACAGCCCCTTAATAAATTCCTAGATTTGAGACAGTTTACAGACCCAGAGCCCCCTGAATGAGGGGAAGGCCAGGATCAGTTAGGGAAGGGTCCTGTTACACTGCCAAAAATTTATTCTGTTAATTTTCCTCCCAGCTTTCCCCAAAGAGAACTTCAGCCTTTTACCAAGGTAACTGTGCACTGGGGAAAAGGAAATGATCAGACATTTGGGGGATTATTAGTCACTGGCTCAGAAGTGACATTAATTCCAGGAGACCCAAAATGTCACTGTGGTCCACCAGTCCACCAGGCTTATGGAGGTGACTGATGGAGTCTTAACCCAGGTTCATCTCACAGTGCATCCAGTGGTTCCCCAGACACATTCTGTGGTTATTTTCCCAGTTACAGAATGCATAATTGGAAAAGACTTACTCAGTAACTGGCAGAATCCCCACATTGGATCTCTGACTTGTAGAATAAGGGCTATTATGGTAGGAAAGACCAAGTAGAAGCCACTAAAACTGCCCCTACCTAGCAAAATAGACAGTCAAAAGCAATACCAGATTACTGGAGCGATTGCAGGGATCAGTGCCACCACAAGGATTTAAAGTATGCAGGGGTGGTGATTCCCACCACATGCCCATTCAACTCTCCTATTTAGCCTGAGCAGAAAACAGATGGATCTTGGAAGAAGACAGAAGATTATTGTAAACTTAACCAGGTGGTGACTCCAATTGCAGCTGCTGTTCCAGATGTGGTATCATTGCTTGAGCAAATCAACACATCCTCTGGTACCTGGTATGCTGCTATTGATCAAGCAAATGATTTTTTTTTTTTTTTTTTTAATTTCCATTAGTAAGGACCATCAGAATCAGTTTGCTTTCAGCTGGCAAGGTCAGCAATATACTCTCACTGTCCTGCTTCAGGGATATAGCAACACTTTAGCCCTATCATAATATTGTCCGCAAGGACCTTGATCATCTCTCCCTCCCTCAAGACAACACACTGGTCCATAATAATGATGATATCATGCTGATTGGACCTAGTGAGCAAGAAGTAGCAATTACTCTAGATATTGGTAAAGCATTTGTGTAAGAGAGGATAGAAGGTGAATGCAACAAAAATACAGGGGCCTTCTACCTTGATGAAATTTCTAGGTTTCCAGTGTGTGGGGCATATCAATATAGCCCTTCTACAGCGAAGGATAAGCTGTTGCATCTGGTCCCCCCTACGACCAAAAAAGAGGTGCAATGCTTAGTTGGTCTCTTTGCATTTTGGAGACAACATATTCCTCATTGCGGTGTGCTACTCTGGTCCATTTGCCAAATAACCAGAGAAGCTGTTAGTTTTGAGTGGGGACCAGAACAACAGGAGGCTCTGAGACAGGTCAAGGCTGGCTGCACTGCCACTTGGGTCACATGATCCAGCAGATCCAATGGTGCTGGAAGTGTCACTGACAAATATAGATGCCATCTGGAGCCCTTGGCAGGACTCGGTAGGAGAATCACAGTGCAGACCCTTAGGATTTTTGGAGCAAAGCCCTGCATCTTCTGCAGATAACTACTCCTTTTGACAAATGGCTTTGGCCCACTACTGGGCCTTAGTAGAGAATGAACATTTACTCATGGGCCACCAAGTTACCATGAGACCTGAGTTGCTTATCATGAGCTGGATATAGTCTGACTCACCAATCCATAAAGTTGGGTGTGCGCAACAGCACTCCATCATAAAATGCAAGTGGTATATATAAGACAGGGCTCAAGCAGGTCCTGAAGACACAAGGAAGTTATGTGAGGAAGTGGCCCAAATATCCATGGTCTCCACTTCTGCCACATTACTTTCTCTTTCCCTGCCCACAGTTATGGCCTCTTGAGAAGTTCCTTACAATCAGTTGACTGAGCAACTGGTTTACAGATGGTTGGGCCTGGTTTACAGATGGATCTGCATGATATGCAGGTACCACCCGAAAATGAACAGCTGCAGCACCGCAGCCCCTTTCTGGGATGTCCCTGAAGAACAGTAGTGAAGGACTCCCAGTGTGCAAAGTTTCAAGCAGTGCACCTGGTTGTTCAATTTTCCTGGAAAAAGAAATGGATGGAAGTGCATTTGTACACCAATTCATGGGTTATTGCCAATGGTTTGGCTGGATGGTCAGGGACTTAGAAGGAACATGATTGGAAAATTGGTGACAAAGAGGTCTGGGGAAGAGGTATGTGAATAGACCATTATGAGTGGGGAAAAAACATGAAAATATTTGTGTCTCACATGAATGCTCACCAGAGGGTGACTTCAGCAGAGCAAGTTTTTAATAATCAAGGGAATAAGATGACCCATGCTGTAGCTAGCACTGAGCATCTTTCCCCAGCCACTCTTGTTATTGCCCAATGGGCTCATGAATAAAGTGGCCATGGTGGTAGGAATGGAGGTTATTCATGAGCAACTTCTCCTCACCAAGGCCGACTTGGTTACAGCCACTGCTGAGTGCCCAATCTGCCAGAAGTAGAGACCCACACTCAGCCGCCATATGGCACCATTTCCCGAGGTGATCAGCTTACTATTTGGTAACAGGTTGATAACATTGGATCACTTCCATCTTAGAAGGGGCAGCGACTCATTATAACTGGAACAGACACATATTCCAGATATGGGTTTGCTTTCCTTGCACATAATGCTTCTTCCAAAACTACTATCCTTGGACTTACTATATGTCTTATCTACTACCATGGTATTCCACACAGCATTGATTCTGATCAAAGAACCCACTTCACAGCAAATGATGTGCAGGAATGGGCACTTGCTCAAGGAATTCACAGGTCTTACCACATTCCCCATTATACTGAAGCAAATGGATGGATAGAACGGTGGAATGGCCTTTTGAAGACTTAGGTACAGTGCCAACTAGGTGGCAATACCTTGCAGGACTGGGGCCATGTTCTCCAGGAGGCTGTGTATGCTCTAAATCAGTGTCTATTCTATGGTGCTGTTTCTCCCATAACCAGGATTCATGGGTCCAGGAATGAAGGGGTGGAAATGGGAGTGGCACTATTTACTATTACCCCTAGTGATCCACTAGGAAAATTTTTGCTTCCTGTTCCTGAAATTTTAAGCTCTGCTGGTCTACACGTCTTAGTTCCAAAAGAAGGAAGTGTTTCTACCAGGAAACAGAACAATAATTCCAGTGAATTGGAAATAAAGCCTGCCTCCTGGCCACTTTGGGCTCCTTGTGCCTTTGAATCAACCGACAAAGAAGGGAATTACTGTACTGGCTGGGATGACTGATCATGAATATCAAGGGGAACTAGGACTGCACCTACACAATGGAAGCAAAGAAGAGCTTACGTGGAATACAGGAGATCCCCTAGGGCATCTCTTAGTATTACCATGCCCTGTGATTAAAGCCAATGGAAAATTGCAACAACCCAATCCAAGCAGGACTAACAATGGCCCAGCATCTTCAGGAATGAAAGTTTGGGCCATCCCACCAGGAAAAGAACAACAGCCAGCTGAGGGTAAAAAGATCATGGAATGGTTACTGGAAGAAGGTAGTGATAAATACAAACTTAGATCATGTGACCAGTTACAGAAATGAGGACAGTAATGGTCATGAATATTTTTTCCTTGTTTTGTTATAAGTATGTTTGTATATGTACATAAAATGAATATCTTTGTTTTCTTCCCTAACCTTTCCTCTTATCATATGATATAAGTTGTATTAGATTCACGTCGTAGTATTTAAGAATGTCAAGCTTAAGAGTGAATATTACCCAATGACTTGCACCCTCTTCTGGAGGGATTTAATGCATTCATGGTTAAACACAGGAGAGTTTAGTATTGTTAAGCGGATATATAAATATGTGTATGTGTGTGTGTGTATGTTATTATTTTTAGTTAGAGACTAAGTATGGTTTAAGGTGATGTGTATGCCTGCCAAGTTGAAAACTGTGATGGCTAAGCTAATGTGTCAACTCAGCCATGTAATGGTGCCCAGTTGTTTGGTCAACCTAGCATTGGGCTAACTGTAACACAAAGGCATTTCATGCAATTTAAAAATCAGTGAGTTAATTGCACAGTTGGCCAGTTACATCTACAATCAGCTGAGGAGATTGCCATCCAATCAGTTGACTCCTTAAAAGAGAAGTGATTTCAGCATTCAGAGAGAGAATCTCCATCTCTACTTCAAACAGCCAACATCTCCTAGGGAACTCATCAAGGACCTTCATCAGAGGCCCTGGTTTGATCCCCAAAGTCATGTGAGACACTTTTATAAAATCTCATGCTATTTACAGATATCTCCTATTGGTTCTGTTTCCCTAGAGGACCCTGACAAATACAAATATTATGTAATTATATTACATAAGAGAATTTTATGTGTCCTATTCCAATGTTTATATGTTACATTCCTTTATTCCAATTTTCCTCCTTGTGATGTTTAATATCTAGCTCATGGTGTCTAGTTATCTGGTCAAGCAAGCACTGGCCTACTTGTTATTATGAAGATATTTCATAGATGGATTTGCATCCAAACTCAGTTGATTGCATCTACAGTTGGTTGCAGCTACAATCAACAAAGGAGATTGCCATCAGCAATGAGGGGAGTCTTGTCATCCAATCGATTGGAAGTCTTAAAAGGCAGAACTAAAGATTTCAGATATCAGAAGCAATCTCTGCCTGTGCTTTAGCCAGCCACCTTCTCCTGGGGAATTCAACTTCACGTTCGTTGGAGTTTCCTTACAACATGCATGCCCTACAGAATTTGAACTTGCCAATCTTAACAGATGCATGAGCCAATTTCTGTAATAAATTCCTCTCTAGACATAGATATTGCTAGATAGATATAGATATAAATTATATTGCTAGAGATATGATATAATTACAGATATAGATATAAATATGTAGACATAGGCATAAATGGAGGTCGTGGTCTGGGTCTGGGTCTGGATTCAGTCTAGGTCTATAGAGCCTATCAGTCCTGTTTCTCTGGAGAACCCTAACAATAAACGCATGCTCCTGTTCAGAACTCTTATTAGAAAATAATTGCAAAAATAATTATAAATATGTTTTTAGTATCTAATGTTATAATATATTGATATACTGAATTATTTTTGTTTCCTAATAATAAATCATCATTAAAATCCTTAAAAAGTACCATTTAATCTTTTGATATACTGCTGGGTTTTATTTATTAATATTTTCAGTAGTTTTTTTTTTTTTAATTGAGAAATGATTTGGAACCATCATTGACCATTTTTAAAGATATCTTAAGGTATTTCAAGGAAATGATGTTTCTACATTTTTTAAGTTTAAAACTATGATTCTTCAAAAAAAGATGAGGAAATCTCCATCTTTTTCTGTGGCTGGAAATAGCTTAAATAGGATTACAATTATCTGTCATTTAAATGTCAGATATTATTCAGCTGTGCCTCCATATGTTCTGATGTTTTTACAGAAAAAGGTCATTAAACACCTTTTGAATCTTTATTATGACTTATTCCAGTCTTCTACTTCCTTTACAAATTTTGTTAATTTAAATTATTCTAGGCGTTCATCCCATTCCTCTGGGTTTTCATGTTTCATTTCCATAGATTTTCATGTAATAATCTATTATACTTCTTCTAATGTCTCTTGTTCCTGGGGTTATAATTGTTTCTCATTAATAATCTTATATATTCTTATTCTTTACATTTTCCATAATTAGTGTTGTGAAGGGTTTTATTAACCATTTGAAATATGAATTCAGTTTTGAATTTATTTAACCTTTTTGCTTTTGTATTCTATTGCAGTGATTCCAGCTTTAAATGTTCTTAAATTCCGTTTTTAGGTTCTTTTGATATTCTTTTCCTAATTTCTTAAGATGAGTACTAAGTTTATTTTATCCTTTTTATTTAATACAAACATACTGCAAGCTACAATTCTGTACTGAGCACAGCTTTTACCAGGTGCTATATGCTTTATTACATAGGGATCTCCTTTCTTGTCTTCTCACACATTATAGTCTGTAATTTTCATTTGATTCCAAGAGTTATCTAAGGGTATTTCTTAAGTTCCTAATAAAATTTTTTTAGTTTACTGATAAAGTTGCCTAATGCTTTAGTTTCCTAATAAAGTTAATTATCACAGAATATGCCCATTAAAAATCCTTACATGCTTTGAATTTATAAAAATTTCAAGACCTCTAAAGAGTTGCTTTCAAAGATGAATCTCTTCCCAATAGCAATGTCATGAATTCTATAATGTAAAGCTCCTCCAAAAGGAATCTTTCCATTTCCACATGGTAAGACAAGTACATTGCTATTAAAATGAGGTAAAAATGTTTTCGCTATTTTAAATATTTATCAACAGAAAATTCTTAATGCCATTTTTCTTCGGACAGTGAATGAACATTACTCTGAATTCCTTAACTACTGATTTTATTTCATCTCTCATCCATCCTTAGAAGTTAACTTCTGGATAGCTAAGGGTATACTGAGTCAATGAATATTGCTATGTTGTTTGATTTTTCAATTTATAGAGTTGCATGTGTGAGTGCTTCAGACAAATGGAGCTTGTTGTTTTTATTTTTATTTTTCTCCCTCAATTCCATCTTTTGTTTTAAATTTTGGGCATGGAGTTTAAATCTGATATTTTCTTATCTCTCCTCTTATTTACATATGTCCACCAAGGGTCAGCAGTCACACCACAGCTATCGTTAAGGTTTCATTTCAGGTAAGTGTGTGGGTGGGTGGGGAGTACGGGAGTTAGGCATGTTTGTATAGCCATAACATAATATTACAGGGAAATATTATAAAAAGGTATGTCTTTAAAAATCTCGTTTGTTAGATTTTCTTTTTTTTTTTTCTAAATTAGGGTAGGAACACTGGAAAAAAATAAATCACCCATGAGTTTGTAGATAAGTGCAAGAGAAAAAAATATGAATATATGAAAATTTTAAGAAATAAAAGGCAGTGAGAGTGATATACTGGGCTAGTCCATGCCTGATTCGCTCATATCCTACTCACAGACTTAGACAGTATTAGTTTACATCAAATATAAAATTGAATATAAGGCCACCAGAAAAGAGAAACCCCAGACAGTATCTATTCAACATTTGCTTTATAGAAAGCATTATGTTTTAAATATTTTGTTTCATTTAATCCTAATGAAAAGGACTAAATGTACTCATGAGGATACTGAAGTGGGAACCCGAGACTAGGAAGTCACTCAGCTATTAACGGGTCCAGTAGAACTACATTTAATAAATGTGCATTGGTTTATGTCATTAAGTTTGCAGTAATTTGTTATAGCCGCATACAAAATGAATACAAAGGGTTTCTACTTAATTTGGCATAATTATTCTCTACAAATGTATCATAAAAACATCTTGAATCTTCACATCCCAGGAATCTCAGAGTTAACAAAGCCAGGAACATGTGTCGCAAAACGTGGCAAATTAACTTTTAAATTAAAAAATCCTGAAGATATTCTTTCTGTTGACAATCATCTTCTAGAATGTGGCAACTGTGACAACACACAAAAAATGGAACATCTCATAATTCCAACAGAATGGATTCTGCTTTGTAAACTGAAGCAAAAATAATTCAATAAAAATGCTTACCTTTTAAATATTCAATACCGTTCTTCCTAAATTCATTAGCATTTGAAAGTGAGCTAGGAATGGTTTATTTAGATTATGGATTCATTACCGCAAATGAGGACCCCCTTCATCAAGGCCCCTCTCTTCAATTATCTCATCAACTTAATTTAAAAATCATATGTATGATTTTTAAAAGGCACTTTAAACCTTATAGGGCAATGAGCTTGTCCATAGTCCAGGCAGTAAAATGTGATTTAGTAATGTACATATGGCATGCTTTATTCTCTATTAAGGATTTCTCAGTTTTTTGGAGAGTTGGGATATAATTACAATAAAAACATATAAAGGTAACAAAGTGTTTCAAAGCACCCCTTACCTGTGTAACAAGTGGTTCCAACAGCCTCTCCACTGTTAAAGTACGTATTTCCAAACTTTTGGGGTCCCATTTCAAAATGATAGGTGAAGTTGCCGAAGTCATGCTCCCTATAGGAAACATGTATTATCAGTTAGAATAAACAATCAATGAAATAAGCTGTTACTTGTGCAATACAAAATGAATAAATAACTGAAATTTAGATCAGACTTGAAGATCACTTGTCTGGTCCAACCTCATAAGTTAGAGGGGAAATCTGAGTAAGAGCTAGGTGAGGTAGCAATGTTGGATTCGGATTAAAAACCAAGGGCTCCTGAGAGCACCTGTATATATTAGGCAAACTCTTGGGACCCATTTGACATGGCAATATTCATTCATCAACATTTAGTATGCACATCCATCTGCTCTAGACTTTGAAAACTTAGACGCTGCCCTGGTATAGCTTACGGTAGAGACGTCAGAGACAACCAATAATTATGCCTCGGCATGGCATGTGCTATGATGAAAGAATTCAGAGAGAGATACAGGAGAACTGAGAAAGGACACTTAAGTCATTCCTGGGGGATCAGCGAAGGCTGCCAGGTGGCACCACAAATCTAGCAATGTCACCAGATAAGGGATCCCCCATATCTTGGACAAGAGACTATTTTTTTTTTAATGTTCAGATCACAACTGACCACTGAGGATTGTCATTCTGTCTGTGGCAAGAGAGCTTCATTCTCTTATATAGCAAAGATATCTTGCAAACCAAGTGCCAAATTTTCTGAAAATTAGCCTGCTGTCATTTACATGCTCTCTGATTACTCACTGCATTTATATTCTTGTCCCATAAAATCAGTGTCTGATAAGGTTATTTATCTTATTCTAAGGCAATCCTCTCTAACCTGAAAACAATGGCATGCAGGAAAAACCCTCCCACATATCCATATCAAATATGCTCCTGGCCTCAAGAGAATAAATTATACATTCTATCAGGGGTATCTTTCTCATTGAGCAATTGACAGCTATTTGCTGAATATATTTTGACATCTAACCACTGGACAAGTAACCTTAGATTGTACAAACTCAATTTGAAACATTTGCCTTAATACCTTCATAAATCAAACTGCTCATTGCTGTTCTCTTCTTTTGACTCAATGTCCCCACTCAATTCCATGTGTATAAATGAATGTGGATAATTATTTCTATTAGAATTCACATCAAGAGAAAACCCATCACAATGGCACTAATAAAAACATGCTTCTTTAGCTCTCTGCTACAGCTCATGTTTTTGCAAAGAGATTCAACCAGTTTGCTTCAGGGAAAAAAAAGCCAAAGACACAGTGTGCTCTTATTTTAATTCCCTCCAAATGCCATGTTTTAAATAAACTAAGCATAGTGATCCAACCATACAGACCAATTTAGATTTGGGTTCCTTCACAACAACAATAGTTGGCACTGATATGCTGCCTGTCCTCCAAAAACCTAAAAATACTTTACACATTTCCCATTCACACTATCAACTGCCACATAGCAGCTCTGCCGTACACAGAATTCTGCTGCTGGGCAGCCCACCTTCTCGTGCTATGAAAGGATAAAGATGCCAGATACTCTCTATATAGACCAGAATACATTCATCCTTGCTGAGTTCAGACCTATCTAAGTGATCTTGGTCCAGTATTTGTGACAAATATATTAAGTTTCTGGAGACACTCCCTGAAACTCTTTCAAGCTCTCATGGAAGAGTGTCATAATAATGATGGACAAGGAAGTCCTATGGGAAAGCTGGGTTACTAGGAGTGAAGGGATTTAAATATCATGGTGAAAGATACAAGGTGAGAATATGTAGAGAATTCCAATCATCACATGGGCAAGCTTGTGCATATAGGCTGGCTGGTGGAGTGAGGAAGGCAAGCAAAATCTTTTATGGATGTTCTGATGCATAACTTATTAAAAAATGACATTAAAAATTATGGCGTAAAATAAATGCTGGGGTAGTCACATCAGTGACACTAATGTAGCATATATCAAGCACAAATGGAGGGAAGCACTCCTTGAACAAAGACATCACGCTAACTATGAGCAAAGGAGCAAACAGCCTTGTGTCCTGAAGGTCACAGGGGTCCTCTAAATCGAGCGTTGAAAGGACAAGAGTTACCGGAAAAATTGCTCAACCGAATATTTTCCTTTGGGGATCAATCCTTTCAGCTATTTCTTGTGACACAGGTAAAATTCAATAGGAAAAGGCAAATAAAGGATACATGGTATTAATTTGTCCAAGGGGAAAATTTAGTACAGAAACTTTAAATGCTATTTTCTCAGCCATGCTGCTTTTGATACAGTTATGGCTAAAGCTGTTTATATTCTGAACCCAACCCTTAATCTTTTCACCATTTGGTTCAGTAATCAAATTAGCAGCCCAAGCAGTGGGTGTGTGTGCCTCTATGCAAAATCCTGACCTCTAAACGCAAGATGTTGATATCTAGAGTTCCACTTAATTGCCCAGTGACTTAACCTTAAGTCACCTACTGGGAGCAGGTGACAAAGGAAAGTAAGAACTCATCTGACTGCAATTTACCTGAGCTATTCCAGTATAATCCTTGAAATCTCTTTCTAGAAGGAGTGCTTTGTTCCTGCTATTTTGAGCACATTCAGTTGCTTTCTATTGTATGTAATAGATCCTGTATTCGAGATATTTCCTTGTCAAAACCCTCAGCCAATTGAAATTGCATACCATCAGAAAAAAAGAGATCCCAAAGAGATCCCATTCTAAGCTAGTGATCATGACCACAGTTATCTAGAGTGACCTATAAGTGGTCTTTGCCCAGAGTTCTAATAGGAATGAATGAGAGCAGAGAAGAGAAAGAAATGTCAGCCATCCCGTAGAGCAAAGAAAGAGGGCAATTATCAGTACATAGAAATGACAATTTGGTATGTGATCCCCTCACAAAAACACACAAGATGGCTGACACTCAAACTAGAATATCATCTCATTTGTACTTTCAATATTTATAAGTTATAAAGGGCAAAGAAAGCACATTGACTTGCTTTTGTTTTGTTTTGTTTTTGGAGAAATTGTAGGTTTACAGAAAAAAATACAGAATTCCCAAGTATCTGCCCCCACATGCAGAGTTTTCCCTATCATTAACACTTTGCATTAGTGTGAACCTTTGTTACCCGTGATGAAATAACATTATTATAAATTATACTATTAACTATAGTCCATAAATTACATTAGCAACGACTCTTTGTGTTGTGCATTCTACAATTTTTACAAGTTTTTATTCTAGTAATATATATAAAAATATATATAAAATCTAAAAGTATTTAAATTTCCCCTTTTAACCACATTGACAAATATAATTTAGTTGTGTTCATTACATTCACAGTATTTCACTCCTATGACCACTATCCATTACCAAAACTTTTCCATCACCCCAAATAGAAACTCTGTGCTCTGCTACTGTTGGGTAAAGTGTTCTATATATGTCTGTTAGGTCTAGGTGGTTTATAGTATCATTCAATCTTCTATTTCATTACTGATTTTCTGTCTAGATGCTCGAATCAGTACTCAAAGTGAATAATTAAGGTAGAATCATCTATTTCTCCCTTAAAACTGTCAATATTTGCTTCAGATATTTTTGGGCTTCAATGTTAGATGCATATATATTTATACTTGTTATATCTTTTGTTTAATTGACTCATTTTTCAGTATATTGTGACCTTCTTTGCCCTCATAAAAGTTTTTGACAAAGTCTATTTTATCTGCTATTTAGTATAGCAACCCCAGCTTTCTGTTGGTTACTATTTGTATGATATATTTCATTCCATCCTTTCACTTTCAACCTACTTGTGTCTTTTTATGTAAGGTGAATCTCTTGTAAATAATGTATAATTGGAGCATGCTTTTTTATCCATTGTGCTAATCTCTGCCTTTTGACTGTAGTGTTTAATATATTTACCTTTAAAGTATCCACTGATAATGCATGACTTTCTTCTTCCATTTTGCTATCTGGTCTTTCAAAAAAAGGTCTTTATACCTTTTTATCCCTCAATTCTTCAACAATTCCTACTTTTACATTTATTTGCATTTTTGTGTTTCAGCATTTTCAGTCAGTCCCCTCTCATTCCTTTCTGTATATATTTTTCAGAGATTTTCTTTGTGGTTACTATGATTTAATATCCTAAATCTGTAACAACAACATTTGATTATTTGATATCAACTTGACTTCAATAGCATACACAAACACTGTCTTATATCTGTCTGCCCCCCACCTTTTGTACTTGTTAGAAATTACATATGTTATGTCCAAAACCATAAATTTACCATTAGACAAATGTAGTTGCATTTTAAAACCTTTAAAAAGTTAAAAGTGGGGTTACAAAAATAAAACAAAATGCAATACCACTTGCATTTACAATTACCCATATGCCACCTTTACTGGAGATGTTTATTTCTTTATGCCAGTTCAATACACTGTCTAGTATCCTATCCTCTGTGTCTGAAGAACTCCCTTTAGCATTGCTTGTAGGGCAGGATGAGTGGTAATGAACTCACTCAACTTTTGTTTATCTGATAATGTTTTAATCTCTCCCTCATTTTTGAAAGACAGTCTCCCTTGATATACAATTCTTTTTTGGCAGCTGTTTTCTTTCAGCACTATAAATATTTTGTCCCACTTCCTTCTTGTACCTATGGTTTCTGATGAGAAATTGGCACTAATGTTATTAGGACTCTGTCACACATAATGCATTGTTTTTCTCTTGCAACTTTCCTTGTCTTTGGCATTTGACAGCTTGATAACTATATGCCTGGGCATGGTCCTCTTCAAGTTTATCTTGGTTGAGATTTGTTAAACCTCATGAATGTATACATTCATGTCTTTTATTAAATTTTAGAAATTTTCTGATAGCATTTCTTTGAATATTCCTTCTGCCCATTTCTTTCTTTCTTCTTCTTCTGGGACTCCTGCTATTGCAACCCTCTAGGGAATATTTCATTTCAGTTATTGTGGTTTTCAACTCCAGTATTTTTTGTTTGGTTCCTTTTTAAAATTTCTAACTTTTTATTGAGATCCTCATATTGTTCATTCATTGTTTACCTGCATCCTTTTGTTGTTTCTCTGTTTTCTCTTTTAGTTTTTTAAGTATAAAGATTATTTTTTAAAGTCTTTGTTTAGAACATCCAAAGTCTGGTCTTCTTCGATGATGGTTTCTGAATTTTTATCTTGTTCTTTGGATGGATTATCATTTTCTGATTCTTTACTTGTATTGTAATTTTTTGTTGCACACTGTGCATTTCAACATTTAAATGTGTTAACTCTGGTATTTAGTCCTTGAGCTGTCAGTGCCATAAGATTATATCCAGATACTGACATAACAGAGATTTCCTTGAGTGGCAGAAGTTAACAAAAACAAACATTCCAAAGGAAAAAAAATACCTTTCAAAGTCTTTGAAAAATTGTTCTGCTTTGGCTAGTGCTTTCCTTCAGAGTTTGAATCTCTTATCAAGAAGATCTGCCCAAGGAGAAAGTGAAGTGCAGGGTCTTCTCTGTCTTCTGTGCCTACATCTTGTCCTGAACGTGTGCTTGTTGCAGCCTCAGGAATAACCCTGTATAAAGGATTCCAAATGTCCCCTCTACTCCCAATGAATTGGGCTTTCCCACATTCTAGGTGCTCTATTACATGTCTCAAAGCCAGTAATCCTTTGCCCCATGCTGTTTCGACATAATTATTACATTGCTGTAGCTGTCTGCAAGCTATTTCTGCCTGCAGAGCAAATTCTGGGAGGGTGATCCTGAGAAGAGTGTTCTGGTTCAGTCATTCACAGTGTCACACAGTAAGTTGGCACTGACATATAGGCACCCCAGTATGCACATAGAGGTTTCTCTGTTCCCTCCTGAAAAGGGCAAGGGACCCACTACTGGTGCACAGGTCAGCTGGGAAGGTTTTGAGGAGTAGTCAGCAAGTGCACCACAAGACTCTCCTATCATTTTTAAAGATGTATTTTCTTGATTTGTCACTCACCCAGTTACTGCAACCCTTTTAACTATTTTTAGAAGTTTTCAGGAAGATGGCTCTGCCAATTTTTGCTAATTGTTCAAAGATTGTGAGGAATAACAGTACCCTGGAGCATCTTATGCCACCATCTTGGTCAACCAGAAGACCAGAAAATACAGACTTTTAATAGTTATGCTATATTGGACGACTGTTCAGTAAATAGTTACTGTCTCCTATACCTCTCACCTCCATATGAAGAGAATACTTCTCTGCTGTTGGGCTTTGGCCAAGGAAGTATTAGGAAATAGAAATACTATACAAGTAGAGGTTTGAAATGTGCTTGCTTGGGTTGGATTTGCCCTCTTGTACTATTGTCTTCTGCCATGAGAGTCACGCATAGCCCAATGGTCCAAAAATGAAAAAAGACATATAGAGTGAACCTGAACCCAAGCTGCAGCTAGGACCAAGCCCAGTTGAGTCAATCCTTGTCAGGCATACCCCAACCAAACTGTATACAGAAACAAACAATAAATTCTTGTTGTATATGCCTGAGATTTTGCCATTGATTGTTATTCAGCAATAGCTATCTAACACAATGGTGTCAAAGAGACTTTTGTTTGAACTGAAGTCCTACAACCTATCCAATTTATGATGTTGGCCAAATCACCTACCCTCTTGGGGTCCCAGTTACCTCAAATGAGAAAATAATGATGATAATATTTTAAAAGTTAGTGTGAGGATTAAATAACATAA
This sequence comes from Tolypeutes matacus, assembly GCA_026826555.1. NCBI lineage: Eukaryota > Metazoa > Chordata > Mammalia > Cingulata > Chlamyphoridae > Tolypeutes > Tolypeutes matacus. Next base: position 8,622,571 of record JAKSZT010054030.1, read on the forward strand.
TGGATAGAAACCATACTAACAAAAAAAAAAAAAAGCAAGCATACTAACAGTTAAGGAAACATTAATTATCATCATCGTTGCTGTTCTTGTAATTCTCCCAAATTTAAATATCTTTTTTGCAAATCTTTACCTCCTAGGAAAAAATAAGGAGGCCGTATTATAAATTAGAGATGGAGATTTACACTCTCCTGTGTGCACAAAAAGAAACTGTGACTCAAACAACAAGGTAAGAAGGGAAATCAAGTGCATATAGTAAAAAAACAACCCTTCACCTTTCCAAGGATTAATGATACACCTGTCTGAATTCCACACTACACATTGTGCATTTAACACGGTCTATCTTGCCTTCTAAAGAGAATCTACCTAAAGTAAATACACTTCTCACTGATTTAAATTCAAAGAAAAAAATCATATTTCAGTTGTCTTTGTTGGGGAAACTTAGAATACTGACTGGTCATAGCAAAAGAATGAAAAACAGCAATTGTGAACAACAGAACACAGTAAATTTTTATTTATCCATCACAATTTTACAACCCCAAGAGCACACTCTAAGCAATTATTTAATCTCTGAGAATATTTTCTTCTTGAAAAAGTGTCAAACTGCCTATGTATGAAAGGTGATATCACAGCTTACACTGTAACATCTTAGATTATTTCAGACTTTCTCTGTGGTGATGAGGAAGAAACATGGGCTAGGATGCTAGCAGCTATTTGTCACTCACTACAGACTAAGCAAAACTAGACTGAAAGACAAGCCAGAGTGAAACAAACTTCCCTACAAATAACCAAGGATCACGGCACCTTATTTATTTGGACCGTGTCTGAAGAAATAGAAAATGACTCTGGGTTTTCTATTCAAGGAAGGTTCTAAATTGTCAAATATGTTCATGCATTTCATAATTTGATGCAGAATTTCTCTTTTTCGTTTTATTCTGGGAAATGTTTTTTTTTTTTTAATCCTCTGCTTCGCCTTTCTGAATTCTCACTATTTCTTCTACTCTTCTTTTGCAAAGTAATGATGAGGATGCTTTCTAGTTTCTCAGGGGGCTGCCCAAACCTGCCTTTCCTCCACAGGCCTCCAGCTACAGATTCTCACCACCAATCCTTCTCTTTACCAATTCTGAGTGCCACAGCTATTAAAGTATTTGAGGTTTTATAAGATCACAGGCTAATTTTAGTTGATTTAGAAATTCAGGAGAAGTTAATGACTGATATTGGGTTCATTCTTCTCTCTCCACACATTTAATATTTAGTCAGTTAACCTCTCTGAGCTTCAGTTCCATCATCTGTAAAACAAAGGTGGTAATGACCTTATATAATTCATGAATTTTTAAATGAGAATCAATGAAATAATTGCATATGCAAAAGTGATGGTTTTTCTTCTTTGCAACTTTGTCCTCATGATCATCACCCCCCCAGCCAGTTCACAACATCCATGGGGGTAAAGGGCATGGAAGTCCTGCAAGACAAGATGCTTGAAAATCCAGCTTTGATGAGAAACAGAGAGAGAGACAATAAAGAGAGAGGATTGTCTAAATTTCTTCAGCACGTCAACAATCAAGGTAGAAACCCTGAATCACAGTTTATTCCACATGTAAATAATAATAGTAGTAATCTGGTATAATTATTATTTCCAGTTTAGAGATGGGCAAACTGAGGCATAAAACATTTTATAAAGTTGCCCAAGACCACAAAATTTGAATCTAAATCATCTGTCTCCAATCGATGCTCATAACCACTATGCTTCACTGCCTCTAGAAGAGAATCTTTAGGTTCAGGCTTATGCCATCTAGGCCATGGAAGGAAGATATAGATATGGACAGGAATGGAAGATGAGGAGCCAGGCCCTTCTGGAGAATGAGAACAGAATAGGCAGGAGAGGGACACAAAGGAATGCTAGATAAGATGAAGGAGAAACTGATGGCAGATGTGTTGGATACATGTGAAGCTCAGGGAAATGTGGCCACTCTTCTTGATGAGGCAGGTCAGGTCCTGAATTCAGTTTCCTCAAACCACCTTTAGTCCCATGTGGCAAGAGTGGGATGCTGGTGGGTGAGGCTGTGTCCTCTAGTGAGCCACACAGGGCCTTGAACCAGGAAACAAATGGACCCTACAACCAGTGATGTTGTAGGCAGAAGCCTGGCTCCTGTGACCTCAGCACACTGTGTTACACTCATGAACATATTACATTACAGGGCAAAAGGGACTGCATGTGTAATTAAGGTTACTCGTCAGTGGACCTTAAAATGGGGGAGATTATCTTGGATTACCTGGAATAGCACAATGTAACACAGAGTCCTTAAAAACACAGCTTTCTCCCAGTGACAAGAGGAAGTCATAGAGATCTGGCAGATGATGATGTCGGGAGAGGCGTAGCAGAAGGGGAAAGCAAAGAGACTTGAAATGTGACAGGTACACAACCCAGTGTTGTTGGAGGGGACCACATGGAAGGCACGAAAAGGAATCTGAGCAGCTTCTGGGAATGAAGAGCAGACCTCAGTTGACAGCTGGCCTGAAAACAGGATCTTATTCCTATAGTCACAAGGAAATGAATATGGCCAATAACCTGAATGAGTCTGAATGAGTCTGGAGACTTTGGAGACTCCAGTAAGGAACAAAGTCCTATCAACAACTTGAGTTTGGCCTTTTTAGAATCTAACCAGAAGATTCAGCCAAGTCGACTTCGACTTGTGACCTTCAGAAACTATGAGATTAATAAATTTGAGTTGTTTTAACCCACTAAGTTGATATTTTACAGCATTAGGAAACTAATACAAGTGGTTGTCAAATTTGTGTGCATATCACAATCACCTGGAGGTCTTGTTCAAATACTAACTGCTGAGACCCACCCCACCCCAGAGTTTCTGATTCATTAAGTCCAGGGTAAGACCTGAGAATCTGCATTTCCAGTAAGTTCCCAGATGATGATGATGATGGTGATGACGCTGGTTCCAGTCTACACTTGGAAAACCACTGCTGAAATCACAGCCCATCACCCTGTATGCACGCAGGGTTGCAGTGACCAGGAAAATATGGAATGCCTCTGTGGAGACCAGGGGATCAATAATAATAACATCCCGGTTACCATTACAATTATAAAAGTGGTTATTCTGGACACGGGCGTGTAGGGCCGGATGACCAGGTTGCCGTCGATTCGAGCCGAGAGGTAGATGTGCTGACCGACGGGGAGGCCCAGGATGTGCTGGGGCGATGGCAGGGCGAAGCGGGACCGCCGGGTGTCGTGGCTGATGACCTCCTTGTCGATGAGCCGCAGCGGGTACTTGATATCGGGGCTCTCGAGGGTGATGGCCGCGGTGGGGCGCTGGAACAGCTTCATGAGCAGGCTGTAGAGGAACCAGACTGGGGAGAGCACCACCTGGCCCAACGTGCTCAGCTGGGCCCCCATGGTGGCGCCGCGCCGCCCGGCCCTCATTCCCACCCAGGCTGCCTTGGCGCTCCAGCGGTTGCTCGGGCAGAGGCCGGTGGGCCACCTCGGAGCCCTGGGCCCTGGCTGGAGCCACCAGCCCTTAGGGCAGCGGGCAGGCGGTGGTTTCCTGCTCTTTCGTCCCAGGCCCACCCGTGCTCCTGCCCTCTCCTGGTAGGGGGAGACGTTGAGCTGTGCCTCTTGTTCGAGAGCTGTAGACACTCGGCGATCTCGACGTTGCCTTCAGACAACAGCTGCTCTAGCCTCTTGTGTATCGGCTTTTTCAGAGTCATTTATGAGCAGAAAAAATTTGAAGTAAAATTTTAATAATATAAAAAAAAAAAAAAAAAAAAAAAAAAGTGGTTATTCTACTCTGTGAAAGGTATACATTTCCAAGGCTTCCAATGCCTTAAAGACAGATATTCATGGGGAAAAAGAGTGTCACATCGGAACCACATGTGATTTTTCAAAGCCATGTGTACCAACCCTTGATCTCCTCAGAAGTTCAGATAGCGCCCCTGGAAGACATCTACTCTGGTTAGAAACCTGTCATGGTAGTGATCACTGTCAAGTACATTAAGTAACAACTGGAAAGAGTCACAACCCTCGGTGTGAAGACTTGGGAGCAGAAATGCAGGTCAAGAAACACTTCCTTAATAAAGAATAATGTTTCTAAAGAAGCTATATTCCTAATTTGAAGTTGTGTGGGGGTTTAAAAATAAGTCACCCAAATATGCTGTCTGAAATATGTTATTGGATCTAATTTTCTGTTGTTGATAAAGGAAAGTACCTCTCATATCGAAGTTAAGTGGGGTGTTTTATGGAGTTGAAGAGAGTAAGTATTAATGCATCAGGTACAAAAGTTGAGAAACAAAACAAGAAAAGAGCTTTTTTAACACTTCAAATAGCCCTCGAGAGTAAAAGCCATTCTGATTCCCATGGGAATATACTCTGCTACAAAAGAACTAGGTCCAAATCTGGAGGTGGAGAGAAAAGTGGGTACAGCACTCTTCCTGGTGATACCCCGTGTATGAAAATGGCTGAACGACCTAACCATGGGGAAGTCCTGCTTCTTATTTTCATCCACCAACTCTGCTGGATTTAAGCTCATTTCCTCTTACTTTGACCACAAGGAGGCAGCATACCACCTATCACTGTCCTCTATAAGCATTCAGAGTCATGATTCAGTGACCTGAGAGGTGACCCAATATACAAGTGGCTGCTGTAATTATAGGAACCATCAATATTTTAATTCATTATTGAAGTGATATGTAATTTCCAACTAGTAGTTGCTATTTACAATGGATGCTCCTAAGTATTACAGTACCTAATAAGCTTTAAAATCATAGTTTTTAAAAATCAGTCCAATAAATACCACTGAACAAAAAAGTACTCCAATACTTTGAAAAGGATGTAATAATATTTCACGTTTAACATAAATGCACACACAAGAACACTGCATTAATTATAAGGAATTACATATTAAATAAAAGTTAAATTATTATATCCTCTTCATGAGCCCATTTTTCTTCTACCTAAATACACAAAACCTTTACCAAAAAGAAACATATGAAGACAGCACCACAACCTCAAGACTTTCAGAGTGACAATACGAGACTAATAACGTATAGCCTAGAGTCAGCTGATTAAGAAGAAATAACCATGCCTCTATCTTACTGAAATGGGTTTTTATGCTTATAATAGCATACTCATAAAATTTAAAAAGTCAGTAATTTCAAGTTTAAAATGAAACCAAATATCTGTCAGATTCATTTCCTTGCCTTTCACTACATTCATAGTCTCATCATTTAAATTCATTCTGGAAGCATAAAGAGATTCAATCTACTCCTAAATCATGGTTTGCTTTCTATTTGGGTGTGAACATATGTGATAAACAGGTAGGTGGTACTCACTATATAAATTACACCAGGTTTCCTAAGTCCCAGCTAAGGACATAGTTTTTCTAAATGATATGTACTTGACTAAAGGTTAACATTGTTCTATCTCCATATCCTTCAACAAACTGCAATTCAGATTTGGACACGAGATTCCAACAAGAGAAAATCAGAACAGTTATGTATTTCACTTACCATATTTTGAGGAATTATCTTTATAGCCCAAGAGTAACTTCAAATTACTTAATAGGAACATAGCATCTTTTGAACCAAATTTATTCCTTGTCCCTCTAATCACCTGTAACTTAGAATGTCATATGCAATGATTATATAACTCTGTTCTTTGCCAGAATCTTAATATTTCATACTGGGATTACAGCAAAATTGTCACCAAACTTCTCTCTTTACCTCTAGTCTTGCTGTTAATTAAGTCCAAATCTAATTATACACAACTTTCCTTTCATAGGGAAACCAAAACGACTGATAACTCTCTTCTCCAACAAGTACCAAGTTCTCTTTGTAACCAGCCTAACTCTTCACATTCTGACTCAACTCTCCTGGATCTTATTTCTTTAACATAAGTCTTCTGCTCCAATCAAGTTTCAATCATATTACAGCACACATAGTTCATATCACTTCCCAAAGTCCCAACCTGGGACACTTTCCTTCTCATCCTCCAACATCCAAATATTAGCATCCTCACTTTTTACCTTCTCCACAACCTTTAGGTTTATATATCCCACCAGATCATAAACTCATTGGTGCCCAAATCAAGTTTTTTACTTCTTTTCTATGTCCTGAAGAAAGTAGCATGCTCTTAGGTCCTCCATAAATGTTTGGTTAATTAGGCACATGTAAAATATTATCCAAAATATGTATCTACATTTTTTTAGTGTATCAAGTCTTCATCTTTTCAATTGTGGTATCTATTTCCTAGGGAGTAATAGTTTATGAAATATATTTCAGAAATATTTTTATACATAATCTTTACTCGCTATTTACCAGAGACATAAAACAAATGACTGCTTAGAATGGTTTAGAAAACATATTTTGTATTCAAGTTTTTTTTAGTTTAAGTATTTAGAAAAATACAGAGTTTCAAGACTTATTTTAACTGATTCAATAGTTTTTATTTATTATGTTTTAAAACTGGGCTCCATTTCTGTTCAGGAAAAGTAACCTTGGGGCTTTCTTCAGAAAATTTGTAAGGTTTACTTTGATATTTGATCTACAGCTGAGTTCTACATAAGGAATTTTGTACAAATGATAGACCAAGCTCAGCAAGTTGACGCAATCTATTCTTCACTCCATCTATCCCAACTGTGTTTGTCTCAAAGTCCATATCCAGTCCCTCTATCTGCATGAAGTCTCCCTGTCTACAAGTTCCAGGGCTTTTGCTTTCTCTAAATTCTGTAGGTACTTAGAATGACTACTACATAATATTTAATTTGAATACAATCTGCCTTGTGTTGCTCACTATTTGCTTTGTCTAAGTTTTGTCCTCTTTGATACATTCAGGGGCAGGGATCTCCCTTTCACAATTATTAGCAGAGTGTTGGGCATTTAGTAAAAAAGTTGTCAGTACCCATGGACTTGGTTTTTCAGCAAGATCAAGCCCCACAATCCCCGGCCCCCCCAAAAAAAAACATGACAATAATTAAAATACAATACTGGTGCATTTATAAAGAAAGGGGATTTCAGCTCAGAATGTACCACTTTAGATGTCACTTACATGAAAAACAAAAGGTTGTTTTTCTCCCTCAAAATGCATTTGGTATTCCAGAGAGAAGTCAAATACCAATACTCTACAATTAAAGTTTTCTATCTCTTCCTACATTCATTTATCCATGCATTCATTCATTTAACACGTGGGCACAAACAACCTGTTGAGCGCCAGGCCCAGCCAGGTGCTCTGGGAAACATCAAGGTCAATCAGACTTGCTTAATGCAGGTTGAGGAGATGGGATTTGCCCTGACGGATCAGGCTGTAAAAGCATTCCCCAAGAGAGGAATATTCAGAGAGTGAGCTCAGCTGCAGACAGGTGTCTGCAGGGCCATTATACCTTTCATTTTCAACAGGGCACTTAACATCAGGCATAGCGAGGGAGCCAACAGCATTGCAAGATTCGAACGGAAGGCTAAAAATGTCTTAGCAGAGTGATATTGAGTACTTTGTGCAATGGAGTAATGGGAAAATCAACACCCTTTTGATTTGCTGCCAGAAAAATGCTAGAAACAAACATGGGCAGGGTTTGGAAAGGATAGGTATCCAAGTAGCCCCAGGATGGAGAGCCGAGAGAGACACAGTAATCATAGTATTAGGATATGAGATAAAAATAAATGCAAATATTTAGGTAAGAGGTATTTTAAACTGTTAAATGATTATAAGAATACTTAATTAGTACTTAAGGACTTGTATTTTTTAAATGTTGCTCTATTGGGTTTTTATATTTTATTTTTAAAGTCAAAGTTAAACCCCCAAATGTGTTGGTGACTTAATAAGAAATTAAGTCTCAGAAAATCATAGGGAAAGGAATTAAGCCTAATATCCCTGCTTCTTAAAATGGCTTATTCACTTGGCCTAACAAACACAGATACTGCTGTGCATCTAGGCAGCTACAGAGAATGAAAGATACTTCACCTGCATTGTGTTAATGCTGCCCCTTTAAGTTGAAAGAAGAAACTAGAAAGGTCATAATACATTATAGCAATTACATTGCTCAGAAGTCTTTTACAGTGAGGAGTGATATTTTGTCTACAGTGGTACTAATCACCTTGTTTGTTGACATAGAAAGTCATACATGAAAAAAAAAACAAGAACTCAGGTTTCCTTCAGGTCGTCTGTGGCATTTAATTTTGTGTTTATGAGCCAAAAAACACCTCAGGTGATAGGCTTCTGTAAATACAAAATCAAATGTCCCATGGCATTTAGGAAATACAAATGAGGCTCCATTAAATCTGTGCATTGCAAGGCAGTAATTTCTTTTCACGTAGTTCATGATATTGACATTTCACAACTACAAAAATTTCCCTGAATATCCTTGGCCACTGGCCAAAGTCTGGTATCATTATTACCAGTTTCCTGATACTGGCGTGAATAGGCATGCTCTATCACTGTGCGTGACAATACATCAGTGGGTGACAACACGTCAGTGCATGACAACATGCGCAGAAGAAGTCCTTCCCGTAAAGGCTACGCCGAGATGAGGACTCACTGTGCAGGTGTTTTACGTGGATTACCTTATGGTATCCTATCACGCTGTGAAAGCAGTATGATAGAACCCCAATTTTATAGATAAGGACACTAAAACTCAACGATGTTGTTATTTTCCCAGGGTTAACAATATTCCACCAAAATGTGTTCCAAATCTGTGATTTCTCCCAACATACAATGCAAGTCCCCCAATTACGTTAAATAATTCCTCACTTCACTGGTTCTAAGTATCAGGAGACAGAACAAGCTAAAAAAATCCACAACTTCAAGTCACTTCACAGAAATACAAGGATAATAAATCCATAATGTATTATTAAAGGTAACTAAAATGTTTGGGGACTGTTCCTGACCTTTGAGTTTGTCAGAGAAGACAACTAGGACTTTCTAACATGCATCTCTCGGATACAAGTGAACAGATAATGGACCTGATCCAATATGGCAATTTCTTGATTCATTCAAATTCCAAAAGCCTTTACCACATAACTGAATACATATGGGTATCAACTATCTTCATTTTGCAGTGACTCTTGCACAAATTTTTCAGCAGCTACTTCCAACCTTACATCTTTCCCAATTACTTTATTGGAAGGGGACTTTCTCCTTGGTATCCTCAGTTTATCCCACTGTTCTGCATCTTCCTAGTCATTTAAAAGTCTTGCCCAATTCAGAAACTAAAATACAAAGAACACCCTCTCATCTTACAGCTCTCTTGTCATTCTCCAAGTCCCTTCACAGCCTAGTTTCTTGAAAGTGTAGTATATACTGGCTGCTCTATTTCCTCACCACCCACCCTCTCCCCAACCCACAGCAATCTGGCTGCTACCCTCACTGCTCCACTGAAATTACCCTTGCTATGTTACAAATGATCTCCTAGATGCTAAATTCAATGGACACCATGTTCTTTTTCAGCTTATACACTATAATTGGAAAGATATGGAGAAGATCCTCACAGTCTCTGGGCAAGGATGAGAAGCATATTCATGAAGCTTCTCATATTTTTATACTATGAACCCATTTTGTTATATATAGACATATATCTAGATATAGAGAAGTATATTTGCATATAGAAAAAGTTTGCAAAGATATACATGAAAATTTTAAGAGTAGTTAAGCTGGGTGATGGGATTTAGGGTGATATTTTTAAAACATATTTTTATTACGGAAGTTGTGAACTTACAAAACAATCATGCACATGTGTAGAATTCCCATACAACACCCCTTGACCAACACATCACACTGCTGTGGAACATTTGTTAGATTATGAGTTAATATCATCAGACTATTACCACTAACCATGATCCATAGGATGATTTTTAAAATTGTAAATCATTATTTGTATTTTTAATATATATCCACCTTATGTAATGATCACATGTTCCTTATTAAAAAAATAAATATACCCCCTTAAAATCAGGTGTCTCTTTTCAGTTTTTATCTTCTTTGACCTCTCAGCCTCCCCTTGGTTTCCATGACACCACACTCCTGGTCTTCCTTTACCTTTTGGCACCTTGTTCTTAAACATTTCTCTTTGTGGCCTCCTTTTCTATACCCAGCCCTTTATATTGCTACTCTGAATTCCATCTTGTCCCTGCTCTATAACCAGTCTCTGGCAGTTTCATTCATGCCAGTGGCTTCCATTATGCTGAAAACTTGCCAAAGAATCTTCTGTCATCCAGAGCTCCTGCCTGAGTTTCAGCCTCCTATATCCAACCACTTATTGTCTTTAGCCACCAAGGATTCTGAGAACCTCCAGGAACATGCTCAAAAGCAAACTCATCACATGTCAAAAAAATGTAAAGCCATTCTTGCTTCTTTCCTTTCTCTTACCTCCTTCATCAAAATGATCATCGAGTCTAATAGATTCTCTCTCCACATATTTCACCTCTTTATTTTTCTATTCCCACCACTTTCATCAAAGCTCTCGTTTCTTCCTTAAAATTCTAAAAGAGACTCTTGACTAGTCATATTGCTTTCAGTCTTATGACTTTCCAAACCCTCCTCTATTCTGTAAAATAGTGTTTTATCTAAAATATTTAAAAAATCATTATATCATTACATACGCTCCTTGTGAAAAGCCTCTGATGATTCCTGTTGCCTAAATATAAAGTACAAATTATACTAATGCTCCCCACCCCCACCTACCAGTATGGGCTCATTACTCAGCTCTTGTCCCACCTTGCATCTTAGTCTTTGTGAATTCTTGACTCATTGAACTGCTGCTAGCTGATCTCCAAACATTCCTTAATCTCCCTAAGCCACTTCTTCTACAGAGAAGCTCCTTTCCTGCTTTCTTTACTTGATTTAGTAATCTTGTGAAACCCAACTCGGGCATCATTTCTCAACCTGCTCAGATGAACCCTTGCTCTCAGAGCACATCATGCTTCCCTCTAGTGTGCAAATTACCCCCTATTTTAATTGTCCATTTATTTGTCTTTTTCACACTAGAATGTGACATCTTTGAAGGGAAGACTGAATGTAGTATTTTTTAAATAAACATGCAAGTAAATGTTTGGCCTAAAAGAGACAGCTACTTCCCTACTGATGTGATTGATGGGAGGGAGATGCAAAATAAGATCTCCTGAACAAATTTATCCACAAACTATTACAGTGTCATTCTTCAAAATATCTTCAGTAAATAATGGTGTATTCACAGGGAATCTGTTCACACTTAAAAGTAACAGCTCAAAGAGCTCAAAACTCAGGAAGAGCTCCAGAGGAAAAATTCAGAACTTGAGTTATGGCAATCTCTACCAATAATAATCAGGTCTTTTGAGCAAGCATTTTGCTGGAGGAATATCATGATGTAATACAGGGAACACTGAATACTAGGGAGAGGGGCAAACCAGTATATATTTACCTCCAAGCCAACCAAATCACTCTTGGCAAATCACCTGCTGCATTTGAAATTGTGGAACAGCACCTTTATGAGCCTGAAAGAACCAGATGTCCTGCATTGCCTTTTGCACTAAAATGAGTAATTATAACATTTCAGGCAGAATACTTTATGACGATTGTTTTCAATTCTTATAATATAAAGTAGATGATATGCTACCTATGTATGATTATGGGTTTATTTAAGAGCTTCCTTAAGGACTACTGAAAACTCTCTTTTAACTTAGTTTAAATACTGCCTTTCACATATTAGAATGGCATTATTGACCTCACAACAGGAGGGGATGAGCTCTGCACTGGTTCTTCAGTACTAGAGAGAGATTAGTTGTGCTGGATGCGTAAAACGTTGGCCTACCCTCCTCTCTCTCCTCTGACCAAAGATAGGCATGCATAGAATGTTCCCTTTGACTAGGTGGGAGATGGAGGGAAACACATGATCTCAAATAGCACTGAAGACAGCATTATATTTAAAGTGTAATAACTAACATGGCAAATACTGCTTTGCATTGATGTCTCCCACCAATAAGCCTCCACAAGCCTCCTGCTCTTTCTCGTAAACACAATGACAATCATTCAAATATTGGGCACCCACAAATTTGGAAAAGGGCTAGATCCCTCCCCAGCCCAAGGAAGAGAATTATAATTATTCTGCGTTATTTATGTGGAATCTCAACCCTTTGCCGTTTATTAGTTCTCTACCTAATGAGATCTGAGAGCAATTCACCTGGGGACTTCTGGGAAAGGATTTCCTGTAGAATTGACAGAGACACATTGTTCTCCCTTGAGCAGTCTTGTAACCTATGGAATACTTGACACTGTTGTATCAATCCATGATAGTGAAGAGAAATAACTACAACTGAGGATCACAGAGTGGAAGGATGGAAAACACTTTGGTCTTTTGTGAGAGCAACACAAATAGCCAACACTGAAACTACTCTTCCTTTAGAAACAAAAAATTATTTCATAGTGTTTGCAGTTCCTAAGCCTCCTACTTGATAATATTAGTAATGATTGTTTTTCAAATAACATTCCTTACAGTGTTATTTCAAATTGGTGGGTTTGTGCTACATATGAAGGGGTGGGAAAATTATTTCCTGCAGGCTAACTCTGCCCAACACCTGTTTTTGTAAATAAAGTTTTACTGAAACACGGCTATGCTTTGTTGTATCGTCTATGGTTACTTTTGTGCTAAAAGGGCAGAGTTGAGGGGTTGTTACAGAAACTGCATGGCCCACGTGGCTGAAGATATTGACTATCTTGCCCATTACAAAGTTTGTCGGCACCTACTCTATACCAGTGGCTCTCAACTAGGAGCTGCACAACCCAGGATATACTTTCCAGGAGGCATTTGGAAATGTGGTTTTGGATATCCCAGTAACTGTGAGGTTCTATAGGGCCAGGCATGTTTAATGTCCTGTAAGGTGAAGTCCCACACAGCAAAGGATATGCCACCAAAAGTTACCCAGAGCCAAAGGGGTACTGATGCAAAGTACCAGAAATCTGTTGGCTTTTATAAATGGTATTTATTTGGGGATAAACACTTACAGTTACAAGGCCCTAAAGAGTCCAACTCAAGTCCATACCAAACTCTGTTGCCATGTATTAGAAGCAAGATGATGGGTGACGTCTGCGAGGGTTCAGTCTTCTTTCTTCTTACTGCTCTGAAGGTCCAGCTTCTTCTGGTCTCAGCTGTAGGCTGGCATGGGGCTCGTCTCTCTTCCCGGGGCTCGTTTCTTTCCAGGCTCAGCTGCTCTGTTCTCTTCACAAGGTCAGCTATAAACTATCAGATGAATGGCCCATCCCGGGGCCTCTGCCGTGTCTATGGAGCTGTCTCTTCCTCTGTGAATCTTCTCTGTGGATCTATTTCTGTGTTCTTGATTGAGCATCTATTTATATAGCCCACCAAGGGGGCGGGGACTCAACTCTGAGTAGCCCTAATGACGTGGTCCAATCAAAGCTATAATCTTAACATAGTTTAATCAAAGACATCTCAGCTGAATCTAATACAATCAAATGGTATCACACCCAGAGGAACAGACAAGTTTACAAACATAATCTCTCTTTTTGGAATTCATAAATAAATCTCAAACTGCCACTGTTGAGAGGTATTGCTCATATATAATTACTAGTCCTTACCATGACACTTCTTGGTCTACATGAGTATTTCTTAGATCAGTAACCACAGGTCTGGTAGGTTTACTAGCATAAGTAAATGGCAAACTAGAAGCATACTGCTGAACATACTATTGATGCCCATTAAGTGTTTGTTGATTAGTTAGAGGAAATATATTTACCCTGATTTTGAGAGATATTTTCTATAATTAGAATTTTCTGACTTGGGGGCTGATTTAAGCATAGACATAATTTTCTAAGCAAGGTTCTAAATTACAAGTTGGCAACACACACAATTTTTTATTGAAGCATACTTTATTTTCTACTCATGAATTTTTAAGTGTATTCTATTTTCAATTTTACAAAGTTGATTATAATTTCTTTGGGGTTTCTTTTATATTAAGCAGTATTTTTATAAATTGTGGTAATTATTTTAATTCCTGCTTTAATAAAAAGACCTCAAAATATATTATTGGAATGAACTAAATTAGCCTCACCACAGGGATCCAAATTTGAATGAAAAACATGAGCATCTGAGACTATCGCAACTCTTTTACAATCAAGAAATACTTATCCTAAACTATATATTCAGCTTAAAATATTTGAAAATTATAGGGGTTTAAAATGTATGAATTGCCTTCACAAAAACAATTAAAGGAGTATACAAAAATCTAGCCTCAGTGGAATGAACCTAGTTCCAAAAAATTCATAAGTCCCCTAGAATTGTTATTTCAGTCAAGATATTACAAAACTAAAAATAAGGAAAGCTAGGTTGAGGCACTGACTGCTTAATAAGACCCAGAAGAAGAAGGAGGAAGGCTCGGTCCTTTAATGTCAGCCAAATGTTTTAGTCTGTTTTATGGGGTATACAAGGTAAGAAAGAGGAAGACTTTAGGGTGCTTTGAGTTTCACATGTTGCATATACAATCTCAGTTTACTGGATCTTTCATGTGCTTTGAGGATAAATATTTCTTGTACATTTACAGAACAAAACCACCAAAAGGTATTACCAGCTCCTGTAATAATGCTTGCTCGGCATACATGAAAATTATTTGCCCTGTAACAACCTGCAATTAGACAGCAAACATTGTTAGGGTGCTGCAGCCTGCGAGACATGCAGTGATTCCATGACACCTAACAGTGGAAATGTCTTTTCACAACTTGGGCCCCAAGTGTGAAAGACCCTAAACACACACAAAAAAAGTTTAAAATATCATCCGAGAGGGCATGTAGATGGCAAAGAGGTAACACACAGGACTCCACACCCAAGAAGACAGCTACCTGGTTGACCAAATAAACAAAAGCAAAAGGATGAGTTAACACATAAGGCTGACAGCATTATAAACACGGCATATGGGAAGGAAGGGAAACCTTCAAAATGACTGTGCTTAGAGGAAATACTGAGAAGCTACAGCAGAAATATGCAGGGCCCCGAAAAGATGCAGTGGGGGAAAAAAACTGCCATAGGCACACAAAACAAATCCCACAACCTAGGGGAAAGCATCTCAGACCAGGAGCATACCTTTCACAGTGAAGAATTTTAAGCAGTGTTCACAAGGAGGAAGTGAAAATGTAATTGTTACCAAATGTAATACAGACTATACAAATTTGCTATCTATTCTTGAGTATAGTAGCAAGTACATAATTCTCAGTTTAGAGCATGAGCCTAGCCATCCCCCCAAAAAATATTTTGATTGTGGAAAGAAGTTGAAGACACACCCATCCAGCAATGTTTGATATATAGACCTGGGATTGGTGGATCCTATGTCACCTTCACAATCAAGATTCTAATGCCCAAAGGGGTGAAAATCAGGTAAGTGGCAACACATTTTAAATAATCTTTGAATTAAATGAAATAATTCACATCAAGTGGAAAAGAATTTGAAAATACAGATAGACAAGACGACAAGTTATCTTAAATTGCACTCTTAGCACTTTGTTGTATTTCATGCCAGACTATTTGTTACTGTTTTTCACGCTATGTAAGTTTATAGTTTTCATATAGTTAGGATTTGAATGTACATACAGTTTTAAACAACCTGTTGCATTTTATGTTTTAATTTGTAAAGGAGATTTTTTGAACAAATCAATTTTATTGATACATATTAATAAAACATACGATTTTCTTTGTTTTTTTTGTTTATTATTATTATTGGAATAATGAAAATGTTCTAATAATGATTAAAGTGATTAATGCACAACTATGTGATTATACCAAATACTACTGTTTGTACACTTTGAATGAATTGTATGTTGATGAGTTTTTGATTTTAACATATAAACTTCATTATAAATCACTGAATGGTAGTTCATTTTATTTCATTTCTCCAGCCAATTCTCTGTGGTTACACATATGTACTGTCTCCCCATACTAATCATTGCCCAGTAAGCTTCTCTACAGCAGCTTCACCTCTCCTCCATCGTCTTTCAAGGGACTGGGTTCCAAATCCCTTGATCATCAGAGCCTTCAGCATCTGACTCCATCCCCTCCTTTAGCCCAGTATCTGTTATTGTCCTTGATCGCTCAGCAACCTTGTGTTTGAGTCATTTGACACCCCACCTCTCAGGTCACTGGCCTCTTTCTTTGTTCCTTCTCACCCATGTATTTCCATAACCACCTCCTGGGCCTAAAAATCACCAGAAGCAGCACCATCTCCAGAAAGCAGTATTGGGAGCCACAACATCAAAACTATAACATCGAGTGTTCAGAGAATTATTTCTTAGTAATTTAACAACTGAAAAATAGTGTCTTCTAAAGTTAAAAAGGTAACGACTATGTGGTAACGGTCAAAAAGTCTGAAAGAACATTGGTACATGTTTGGGAAAACGAGCAGTCTTTAGCATAAACAGCTATTCTGATGGTAAGTAGGTACTATACCTTTGTAAAGCAATTTTATAATATCCAACAAAATGTTAACTTGCATTTTTTTTACTCAGAAATCCAATTTCTAGCCATTTATTTAACTGATAAAATTTATAGAAAACGATTCTCATTGTAATATTTGGGAAACAACAAAAAAGGAAAATGGCTGCAGGAGAGTGGAAAAGCAAAGAGAAACAGATGGAATAAGAAAACTAGGAAATTGACAGATCATGTGAGGTCTCAGGACAAGGCTAAGAATTGAATTTTATTTTCAGTGCAACAGGAAACCAATGCAGGGTTTTCAGCAGTAGAGTGAAATGACTGGATCAACTTAAGTCAATTTTTATTACTTTCTTCACCATGCACACTGCTACTCCAAAGGCAGAGTTGGTATATTTCTGAAATATGAGCCGAAAAGGGACAGAAGCAAGGAGTGGGAAAGGGGAAGGAAAGAGAACAAAACTGCTGCTTATGAGACAAGAGCATGAAAACTCATTAAAAAGATCTAAAAGGAAATTAATAACATTGTGAAGTTGAAAAAAAATTAATAAAGTAAATGGGAAGGGGTAAAAAAAGTAAGTTAGAGGTTGTCTTAGTATGTTAGAGCTGCTATGACAAATACCACATGATGGGCTGGCTTAAACAACAAGCATTTATGGTTTCATGGTTTTAAGGCATGGATGTCCAAAATAATGATGTTGGCAAGGCCATGATTTCTTCCAGAGTCAGTGATGTTATAGTGATGGCAGTCCTCTGTTATATAGTGAGGTCTTTGGTCTTCTCCTGTGCCTTTCTCTAACTTCTGGATACTTTTTAAAAGGCCTCCAGTAATACAGGTTATGGCCCACCCTGATTCAGTATGACCACACCCAAAATAGGATCTTAGATGGTCATACAAATGAACCCAAACTTTGACTAATATATCTTCAAAAGGTCTTATTGACAAATGTTTCCATACACATTGGACTACAGATTAAAATTAAGAACATGTCTTTTGTTGAGGTACATGATTTATTCTAACACAGAGGTTGTCTAAAAGATATAGGAGAAAAACTCTTGTACAATTTAAACTGTATTCATGATTGCAATGAGAAATCAGCAGTAATAATCTATATTGTTTCTATAGAACAAAAATAATTCAGATTGGACCATGCTCTTAAGAGAAATATTATTAATTCTTTAGAAGCATAAATACATCTGAAATAAAAATTTTATAAAGAAAACAACTCAGTTGTTCCACAATTGACTACTGATTGTTCAAGTAACATCACTAATTTTTAGACTATTTTTTTAATATGTATTTTTGAAATAAGAAAAACTTAGGTCAAAATATCAATTAATTTCCACAAGGGCCTTTGCAAGAATGACTTAAAATCATTAAAATTGTATTTTTAATAAATCTATACTATACAAATATACATTCAATACATTGTGCAAATAATCCATAAATCCACATTGTAACATTTCTATGATTTGGCAGAGTCAAGGCTATTCAAGGAACAGTATGTTTCCCCTCATTATGCAAAATGTCTGTATTTTAAAAAGTGTTTGTACAACACCAAGTGTCAAAAACTTTGAACAAGAAATGTCAACACATTCAAAATATGTAATCAAACGGTAAAGAAAAACTAACAATAGATTTCAAAAATAAAGCATCAATTAAATATGTTTGTACCAGGAGTTAATTATATGAAAATTTTCTAAATCATTTGAAGCACAAAAGATGAACTGTCATAATATACTCTAATGGAATTCCATTTTAATACCAACAACAGCAAGCAAGGTTTAATAGAGAAGAGTCATGATATAACAAGGGAAGTAGACCATATGTTTATGAAGCTGAAATTTAACCTGTGCTGTAATCACGGTTAAGATATAACCAGGCAGAAATAGTGAAATTGTGTTTTATCTGTTCTACCAGATTCATCACACACCCATGGGAAATTTGCTATTAGGCAGGGGCAGCTGGCAGCACAGTATAGGTATTCACAAATTCTAATCCTCCCACTGGCCAAACTTGCCCTAAAGTAGCTTGAGAACATGGATGTGTGATTTTATTAGAATTCCTCCTTGGCACATTCAGGCAACTGGTCTCATTCTCTGTGAGCTTTTTCACTCCTTGGATCCATATGTCAATTTGTTTGTATGGTTTATGGCAAAACAGAAAGCCATTGGTGAAATAACTAAGAAACAGACTTTCAGAGTTGGAAGACACCTGATTCTTTGAAACAACACATTTTTAATTTGATAAAGTGTGCCATTCTTCCCTTCATGTACGCATGTGTGCACCACAACATGATAAGGCAAAAGTCCCCATTTCCTTTCTATGAAAGGAAATAGTTCCTTAGAAGATAAAACCCAAGAACAGCAGATTTTGGAAAACCCGCATCTACACACACACCACTACCAAACTAAGAATCGAGGTCCAGAACCTAAGCAAAGAATATTAAACATTTAAAATTTTTGTTAGTATAACATTTTTATGAGCCTTCTGGGAAAGTCCTTTTACTCAAAGAGAATTCATATGAGCAGATTGCCCTGGCGCCATCTCAAGCCTTGACAGAAATTCTACCTCACTAGCTCCAGAGCAATTAGCTTTCCATACTGCTCCTCATGCCTTCTTCATCCTACTCTGGAGATTCACACGCATTTCTAATACCTATCCCATTTCCTCTGGACTCCAGACACACACACACACACACACACACATGCACACACCCCAACCAAGTTACCATTCATAGGATACATATGCCCACTCCCACATCTAAAGCTATGCAAAAAATATTCCATCTGCTTGGCCTTCCTTTGCCTGGCAGACAAACGCCCACTGACCAAGTCTGAAGAGAAGCACACCACCGTCTGTGGTTCTTGGTTTATACACCATTCTAGGCAGAATTGCAAAAGCCTGGCTCCACAGCAACTTACCCTTAATTTTAACTATGTATTTATATGTCCCTCCTTTAAATAGGCTGCATTGTCTTCATCTTCACACTCCCAGAATCAAGCAGTACCTGTTATACAGGAGACTTTTTAATCAATGCATCAGTTAAATCAATAATACAGTGCATACATGCACTGATGTACTTTGAGAATTCATTTCTAATTATTCTGTATTTAATTTTATAAATTATGGTATGATAAAAATGAAAGTGTAGTTTCTATTTCATTGGAAAATGACATAACTTCCTTCTACATAGCAAAGAAGAGACACACTTTATATCCCAGACATTTACATCTTACTGATATTAAAAGACAAAAAGAAAGAAGAATGTATTCAGATTGTATTATTAGTTTTATAATAATATTGGGAGAACAATGATTGCCTGAGTGTTTTAAACAAAGATGCAACTGTTCTTCCTTTAGCTTTAATTTTGGGTATATTTTAATGTATTAACCATTAAAAATTAACTTATGTTTGTTGTAACTGTTGAAAAAAGCCATAAATGTATAAATGAAAATAAATACCCTGCCCCATCAGGAGGCGGAGTGAGATGTACCAGGGCTCCATCCCCCCAGAGAAGCTTTGAACAAACAGCAAGAACTGGCAGAAACATTTTTCTCAAAGCTCCAAAAGACAGTTAAAACTCTAGCCTGCAGTAACAAGGTGAGCACCCAATCAAGAAAAAGGCTATTTAAAAGCAGTAGGACTAAAGTAGACTTACTGGTATTCTACTATAGACTTACTGTAATTCTAGCAATGGAAGAACTTATATTATTGATGTGGAGGCAGAGGCCACTGGAGGTTCTGAGGGCAGAGAGAGGGAAAAACAGGTGTAATACAGGGGCATTTATGGGACTTGGGAATTGTCCTGAATGACATTGCAATGACAGATACAGGCCATTATAAATTTTGCCATAACCTACAGAATTGTGTGGGAGAGAGTGTAAACTACAATGTAAACTTTAATCCATGCTTAGTGGCAATACTCCAAAATGTGTTCATCAATTGCAATGAATGTACCTCACTAATGAAGAATGTTGTTAATGTGGGAAAATTTGGGAAGTGTGGGAAGCGGGGCAAATGGGAATCCCCTATATTTTTTATGTGACATTTGTATAATCTAAGTATCTTTAAATAAATAAATAAATAAATAAATAAATAAATAAAAGCAGTAGGATCTCCTGGTGCACTGGCTAGCCCTTCCCCCACTCCTCATCCATTCATGCCAGCAGCCCATACTCCCAGGGCAGATCGCTGGTTCCAACAAGAACAGGGTTACCCTGGTGAACATACTGGGAACATATGTGTCTGGCCCAATTTATCTGATTGTATTCCAAGAAACTCGCTGTCCCAGAACTGGCCTGTGTAGAGAAGGCGGCTCACCAAGCCCTCCTGCAGAACCTATGGGAGGGCAGCCAAGTCATGCTACCTGGGGCAAGGGATTGCTGGCTGTAGGATACACAGTGCTGTGCCTGGGACTGCCAGGAAACTATTTCCTAGGGGAAATGGGAGCATTTGTATCTATGTAAATGGAGGAATTCTAGGGCCACAAACCTATGCCTAAGACTAGAAGCATAACAGAAAAGATCAAGGATGCCTCTATGATTTGACCTGGAACTATTCTCTAAAATCATTGCAGTACAAGCCCTAAAGGAGAGCACTTGCACAGGTCAATCTGCAAAGACTAGGAAAGGTGTTTTCTTTCTTTTTTTTATTTATTAGCTCCTAGCATTCAATAAAAGCTCTGTTATAACCTTATCTGTATACAAGCTTAAGGAACAGATGCCTCAGAAGCTAAATTCCAGTGATAACACATTAAAATATCAAAATGTCCATGTTTCAACAAAATATTACAAAACATACAAAGAAACAAGAAATGATGGCCCGGCAAAGGAGAACATTAAAGCATTAGAAACCATCAATGAAGAGAATCAGACTTGAAACATTCTAGACAAAACTTTTAAAAATGGTCCTAAATATTCTCAAAGAAAAACATGTACAAAGAACTAAAAGAAACCAGGAAAATGATAGATGAACACAGAATATCAATATCAATAGAGAGATGGAAAAATATGAAAAGCAACCAGAGATGCAGACTATAATAACAGAACTTAAAAATTCCCTAATGGCATTCAAGAGCAGATTGGAGCTGGCAGAAGAATCAGTAAATTTGCAGGTAAAATCATTGAAATCATCCAGTCTGAGCAGCAGAAGGCAGAACCTGAGGAACCTGTGGGACACCATCAAGCATATCAACACATACATTGCGGGAGTCTCAGAGAGTGCAGAAAGAGAGAAATTTACAGAAAGAATATTCAAAGAGATAATTACTGAAAACTTCCCAATTTTAATGAAAAACTTGAATAGACATCTACCAGATGCTCACTGAACTCCAAACAGGATAAAATCAAATAAACCCACACTGCAGGCCACGATAGTCAAACTTTTGTATGCCAGTGATGAAAAGAGAATTCTGAAAGTTACAGAGAAAAGCAATGTCCTGTACAGGGGAGCCCCAATAAGATTATGTGCCAATTTCTCATCAGAAATCACAGAGGCAGGAAGGCAATGGGAAGACAAGTTTAAAGTGCTAAAAGCAAAAAAACGACCAAACAAGAATTCTATATCTGGCAAAAGTGTCTTTCAAAAATGAGGGAGATAGTAAGACATTCCTAGATAAACAAAAGCTGAAGGAATCTGTCACCACAGACCAGTCCTACAAGTATGCTAAAGCGAGTTCTGCACATTGAAAGGAAAGGACAACAGACAATAGATCAAAGACAAATGAAGAAATACTGATCTTTGGTAAGTGTATCAACCGAGGTTAATATAAATGCCAGTACTATTGTATTTCTCTAACTCCACTTTTTATTTTTTACAAGATCTGAAAGGCAAATGCAGGAAGACATCAGTACATTTTTGGACTCATGATGTATAAACGTGTAATTTGTAACAAGAACTACACAAAGGTGGGAGGCACAGAGGGTTATAGGAACATAGTTTGGTATACTATTGAAGTTAGTGTCAAAGCAAATGAGATTGTTACAGATATATGAGATTAAATTTAAGCCCCATGGTAAATACAAAGGAACTATTAGAGACTATGAAAGCTCTTATAAAGACAGAAATTAGAGTACAGTTTGTCAAGGGTAGTTGGGAAAGGGAAATGTGAGAGCTAATGCAAAATGAGTGTAGGTTTTCTGTTCGGAGAGATGAGGAAGCTGTAGTAATGGAAGGAGGTGAGGGTACCATAACATGGTGAAAGTGATTAATTCCACTAAGTGGTATACTTGCGGATGGCTGGGATGGGAAAGTTTGTGTTGCATATATGTTCCCACAGTTAAAAGGAAAAAAAAGTAAAAACAACTAAAAAGACAATGACAATTAAAGGCATCTAACAAGTGAAGAGAGTATCTAACAATGGAAGAGAGAAGGCTCAAAGGGACATTGTTGGAACATATGAAAACAGTGGAATATAGACTATAAGTTTTATACCAATATTAAATTTCTTGAAATTGATAACTGCACTTAATATGTATACATAAATGAATACTCTTGATTGTGGAAAATGTACATGGCAGTATTAACAGTTTAAAGAAACCATGGTGTATACAATTTACTCTCAAGTGTTCAGAAAATGGATTGATAGACAGTCACATTCACAGATAGATAGCTAAATATATGGACTGATAGAATGATAGAGAAAGAAAAGAAGGAAGGAAAGCAGAAGGGAGGGAGAGAGGAAGGAAGAGAGGGATTGATGGAGGGAGGGAGGGAGAGAGGGAGAAAGGAAGGGCAAATGTGGCAAAATGTTAAAATTGATGGACCTAAAATTGATGGATCTAAGGATAGGTGTATATTGGAGTGCTCCATATGGGTTTGTATTTTCTTTGTAACTGTTCTGCAAGTTTAAAAGTATTTCAAAATAATTTTTAATTGGTTAAAAAAATCATGTCATTTTTTCATTCCAGAACCACACATTTTATTTAATAAAATTAATTTTATAAAATTAGGAAGTGAATAATTTCAGTTCAACCTCATTCCATCCTTGTCCCCCTGAGGAAACAAATGAATAATATCTTCACTTAACTCTTTCACCCTTTTCCCCAGCACATACAAACATAAACAAATGTGTACTTAAACATACAATTTTTTATAAAACTGAGATTATAATATACAGAACACTGCAAATAAATATTATATCATGGACATCGCTTTGCATCAATAGATTAAGTCCTAGACAATTCTTTTCCATAACTATATGTGGTGGACACACTCTGGTGTGGCGTCCAAGATTCTTACCTCCTGGAATTCACACCTTATATAATCCACTTCCCTTGAGTTTGGCAGAACTTCTGACTCCACTTCCTACTAAGCAACAGAAGATGGTCAAGGTGATGGGGTGTCTGTGATGATGTGTACGTGATTATAAATATAAGCCTGTAACACCATCTTGCTAAGAGAGCACTCTCTCTTGCCGGCTTTGAAGCAGTTGGCTGCCATGTTGAGCTGCTCTACGGAGAGGGTCACACACCAAGGAACTGCAAGAGGCCTCGGGCTGACCTCTCAAATGATGGAGACCCACAGTACAGCAGTCTGAAAAGAAATGAATGCTGCCAGCAACAAGGTGAGCTTGGAAGTGTGACCTTG
This sequence comes from Tolypeutes matacus, assembly GCA_026826555.1. NCBI lineage: Eukaryota > Metazoa > Chordata > Mammalia > Cingulata > Chlamyphoridae > Tolypeutes > Tolypeutes matacus. The sequence goes on from JAKSZT010054030.1 coordinate 8,646,562, forward strand.
AGCAGAGCACACAGATAAGCAATGATTGAGCCTTGACCCATAGAAACTGTGACATAATAAATGTGCATGTTGAGCCACTGAGTTTGTGGCAATATTGTTAAGTGGCAATAGAAAATTATCCCGTTATGTAATACAGTTTGGAGGTGCCAAAGTGTACAAAAAATTGTGCTGACTTTTGGATTTCAGGTTGTGCCACCACAAACAAATTCTGTATTACTCATGGAAAATCCTTGCTTATTTCTATGGGATACACTCCCAGAATAGAGACTGCTGCATAAGAAATATGACATAAAGATCATTTTTGTTTAAAAAAATGCATTATTCCTTGTAATGTTATTGCTTTATTACTCCATTCACCTATGCCCTGATTACCTCTAAACTTTCCTAAAAGGTCTTTTTTTCCCCAATGAACACACTTCAATGTGTTCTCCACACTGCACCTAGAGTGGCCTATTTGCAATTCAATTCTGACTATCTAATATTTCTTCTTAAAATATTATAAAGGATTCCAACTATCCTTAGGATAGAGCCTGATTCCTCAGCACAATTCATCTGCCCTTCATGGCTGTCCTCTAACTTATATCATGCAGCCAGATATCTCACCACTCCCCTCATGCAACTCTAATAGTCCAGCCATTCACAATCTCCTGATTTTGTCATGTGCAAGTTTTATCAATCCTGTGCATATACAGTGATTTTTCTCATAAACATACCATTCTTACTTCCCCCAATCCACTGTCCACTCCCTGGGACAATTGCTAATTATGCTTTAATATCAAACTTCAACATCCCTTATCCTGAAAAGCCTCACTTGAGGCCAATGTTTTAAGTTTCCTGCCTCTCCTATGTGCTCCCTTTCCACCTGTATTTTCTCTATTTAAGCTCAGAGGATATTCTATTACAACTGAAGTTTGTAATATAAGCCAAATGGATTCTAGTACATTCACAGAGTTGTACAACTATCAACATCATCTAATTTTAAAACATTTCATCACACCAAAAAGAAACTTATAATCCATTAGCAGATACCTGTATTCCACTCTCACTGCAGGCCCTGCTAACCATTACTTACTCTCTCCATGGATTTGCCACTTATGGATATTTCTATAGATAGAATCATACAATATGGCCCTTTGTGTCTGGCTTCTTTCACTTAGCATAGTGTTTTCAAAGTTCATCCATGTTTTGGTATGTATCAGTAGTCGATTTATTTCTTATGGCCAAATAACATTCCATTACATGGATATGTCCCATTTTATTCCATGCATTAGTTGAAGGACTTTTGAATTGTTTCCACATTTTAGCTATTATGAATAAAGCTGCTATGAACATCTGAATACAAATTTTTGCCTGAATATAGTGTGTTCCATTCTCTTGGATATATATATGCAAGGGCAGAATGGCCGATAGGTCTCATTCATGCACATGCCCAGGACAGGCGACATGATCAGAAAAGTCCTTAGAATACTCTGAGGCCTTATGTCTGCCTGATCTCCAGACTCTGTGCAAACAGGAAATGAAGAGTAAGGAAGAGTTGTATACTGCCTGCTAAGTGCTGAAGGAGTGCCCAAACAGAGAGCCAATCTACAAAGACTGAGAGAGGTGTTTTGTTTTGGTTTGTTTTGGTTTGTTTTGGTTCCAGAAATATACGAAATTTCTTTCAAAGCAGTTGAAGACATGAAGCTTAAGGAATAGAGACATAAATAGTCATACACAACAATAAATACAAAATATATAAAATTGGTTAAAAAATGTCACTCAAACAAACAAAACACAACCAATAGCAACACAAACCTTAGAAAAGGAGAAGGATCTGATTTTCAGAGTTGACACATTACAATATTCAAAATGCACATGTTTCCAGCAAAACATTGCAAGGAATGCAAAGAAACAAGAAACTATGACCTATTTACAGTTAAAAAAAAAAAAGATTAGGAACTGTCCCTTAGGAAGCCCAGACATTGGACTTAAAGACTTTAAATAAAATAAACTGTCTTAAATATGCTCAAAAAAATTGAAGGAAGCCATAAATTAAGAACTATAGGAAGAACAATGTCTCACCCATGGAGAAGAAGAAACCACATAGAAATTCAGAGGTTGAAAAATATAATGACCAAAATGAAATATTCACCATCAGATCTGAGAAGACAGAAGAAACAAATTTGTGAATGTGTATGTAAGTTAATTGTGATTATGTAGTTGGAGGAGCAGAAAGAAAAAGGAATGAGGAGAAATGAACAAAGAGATCCGTGGTACACCAACAAGTGTATCAAGGGCATAACAGGAGTCTCAGAAGAAGAGGAGAGAAAGGAACAGAAAGAACATTTGAAGAAATAGCCAAAAAACTCTCCAATTTGATAAAATTAATTAAATTGCACATCCAAAAAGTTCACAGTACTCAGAGTACAATAAACTCAAAGAGAGCCACACCATAACACATTGTGATGAAATGATTGAAAGACAAAGACAACGAGATCATATTGAAACAGCAAGAGAGAAACAATTCATCCAGCATAAGGGATCCTCAATAAGATCAACAGCTGACTCTCTTTCAGACACCATGGAGGTCATAAGTGCTGAAAGATAAAAAAAACAAAACAAAAAAAAAAATCAAGAATTCTACAGCTTCCAAAAGTATCCTTCAAAATGAAGGAGGAATTAGACATTAACTGATAAAGAAAAACTGTATCCATCGCTAGTAGACCTGTACTGTAAGAAAGGCTATAGGGAGTACTTCAGGCTGACATGAAAGGCCAATGGGAAAAAAAAAAATAAATAAATAAATAAATAAATAAAAAATTAAAAAAAAAAAAAAAGGGAAACGGATGTGGCTCAAAAGGTTCGGCGTCCGTCTACCATATGGAGAGACCGGGGTTCGATCCCCGGTACCTCCCGGTAAAAAATAAAATAAAAAAAAAATAAAAATAAAAATAAATTAAAAAAAAATAAAAAAAAAAAAGGCCAATGGACAGTGATGCAAATCACTCACATATTAAGAACACCAGTAAAGATAACTATACAGAGGTAAACATAAAAGCCAATGTTATTGTATATTTGGTTTGTAACACCTCTTTTTCCTATATAATTTAAAAGGCAAATGCACAAAAGAGTAAATATTAATCTATATTAATGAGCAAACATTGTATAGAGATGTAATTTGTGACAATAACAACATAAAGTGGTGGGATTGGGCTACATAGAAGAAAAGTATTTGTAGTCTTTTAGAATTAAGTTGGTATCAATTCAAACCAGAATAAACTGAAAGGATAGCTTTAATCCCTAGGTTAGCCACTACGAATATAACTAAAATTTATACAGTAAAAAGAAAACAGGAATGGAGTCAAAATGGCTCTATAGAAAAATCAATTAAACATACAAGAAAGCAGTAATAGAGGAATTGTGGATAAAAATGAGAAAAGACGGGGGGCGGCTGTGGCTCAATCGGTGGGGCTCCCGTTTGCCATGTGGGAGGCCCCGGGTTCGGTTCCCGGGGCCTCCTGGTGGGGGCGGGCCCGCCCGCACAGCGTGGTTGGCTGGCCCGGCGAGCACAGAGCAGCAGGAGGGGGATAAATGAATAAATAAAAAAATAAATAAATAAATAAATTAAAAAAAAAAAAAAAAATGAGAAAAGACGTATAAGAAAATAGGTAACAAAATTACAAAAGTCCTTCCTAATCAGTAATTGCCTTAAATGTAAAGTACTCCTCCCAATTAAAAGGCAGATTTTTTTTCAGAATGCCTGAAAAAATATGATCCCAATATATGCTGCTCACAACACTCATTTAAGACCCAAAGGTATAAATAAGATAAAAGTGAAAGCATGGAAAAATATTCCATTCAAATAATACCAAAAGAGAGTTGTGGTAGCAATACTAATATCAAACAAAATAGGATTTTAAGTCAAAATAAATAATGTATACAAGTGACAAAGAAAAATATTATATATTGATAGAAGGGTTAACTCATCAAGAAGATATAATAATTATAAAAATATACATTGCAAAGAACAGAGCCCTGAAATATATGAAGCAAAACTGACAGAAAAAAAGGGGCAAATAGATAATTCAACAATAACTGTTGCAGACTTCAATACATCACTTTTAACAATGAATAGAATAACTGTTGATCAGCAAGGAAAATAAAGAATTTGAACAGAGCTCTAAACCAACTTGATCATACAGATGATACTTAAATATAGCAGAAGATACTTTCTTCTCAAGTGCATATTAACATTCTCTATGACAAACCATTTTTGGTCAAAAAAACAAGCTTTGATACATTTTACAAGACTTGGGAAATCATATAAAGTGTCTTCTCTGATCACAAGGAAATGAAACTAGATATCAATAAAAGAAGGAAATCTGGTAAATTCACAAATTAATGGAATTTAAGTAACACACACTTACACAGCAAATGGATCAATGAGGAAATGTGACAAGGGAAAGGAGAAAATTTGAGACTAATGAAAAGGAAAACACAGTATACAAAAATTTATGGATGCAACAAAACAGATCTCAGAGGGAAATGTATATCTGTAAAAACCTACATGAATAAGAAGATATCAAATCAATATCTAATATTCCAACACAAGGACTAAAAAGACAATAGTAAATGAAACCCAAAGTGAGAAGAGGGAAGAAACAACAAAGATTAAAGCAGTCATAAAAGAAACAGAGTAAAGGAAAAACAGAAAAAATTCAATGAAAACAAAAGTTGGTTATTTGAAAAGCTAAAAAAAAAAAAAGATTTTTAAATATAAAAATCTTTAGCTAGACTGTCAGAAGGAAAGACAGACAGAGAGAGAGACAGAGAGAGAGAGACAGAGAGAGAGAGAGAGAAACCAAAGTACTAAAACCAGAACTGAATGTGGGTACACTACTACTGACCTGACAAAAATTAAAAGGATTATTAAAGCAAACTATGTACAACTGTACACCAATAAATTAGATAACTAAGATGAAATGGTCTAATTCCTAGAATCACACAAACTACAATACCTGATTCAGGAAGAAACAGAAAATCTGAATAGACCTATAGCAACTGAAGAGACTGAATCAATAATAAAAACCTCACAATAAGGATGAATTCTACTGAACAATTAAGTAAATAACTAATATCAATGTTTCTCAACTCTTTCAAAAGAATAGAAGAGTGAGCACTTCCTGATTTATTATATTGGGGGCATTACCCTGATACTAAGGGCAAAGAAAGACATCCCAGAAAAAGAAAACTGCAGGTCAAAATCCTTAACAAATATAAATGCAAAAATCCTTGATAAAATGGTATCCATCCAAATCCAGCAGCACATTAAAAGGATTCTATACCATGACCAAGTGGAATTTATCCCAGGAAAGCAAAGCTAGCTGAACAGAGGAAATTCAATCAATGTAATACACCACAATAATTGAATGAAGGGGGAAAATGTCATAATTTCAACTACTTCAAGAAAAGCATTTTACAAAATACAACATATAGAAGGGATCTTCCTCTATATGACAAAGGGCACTTTTGAAAAATACATAGCTAACATCATATTTAATAGTGAAAGATTGAAAGCTTTTCCCCTAAGATCACGAACACAACAAGGATGCCCACTTTCACTGCAGCTATGCAATATTGTACTGAAAGTTCTAATGAGATCAATTAGGCAAGAAAAATAAAATGTGTCCGTATTGTAAAGGAAGAAGTAAAACTACCTCTTCACTGATGATATGATCTTTCAAAAAGAAAATCATAAAGAAATCACAAAACGACCTACCAAACAAATTCAGCAAAGTTGCCACGTAGATCAGCATGCAAAAAAAAAAAAAATCAGTTTTATTTAAAGGAGCCATGAACAATCTGAAAAGGAATTTAAGAAAACAATTCCATCACAATAACATCAAAAATATAAAATATTTATAAATTACTTTAACAAAAAGTTGCATTACTTGTACACTGAAACTACAAAGCATTGCTGATAGAAATGAAAGATGACAACTAAATGGAAAGTCATCCCATGTTCCCAGATTGGAGGACATAATATCGGCAAGCTCGCAATATTCTTCAAAGTGACCTACATATTCAATGTACTCCCTATTAAAATCTCAATTGCCCTTTTTGCAGGAAAGCTGATCCAAAAATTCATACAGAATTGCAAGGAGCCTCAAATATTCAAAACAATCTTGAAAAAGAATAAATTTGCAGGACTTATATTACCCAATTTCAAAACTTGCTTCAAAGGTAATCAAAATTGTTGCTGGCATAAGGACTGACATAAACATCAATGTTATAGAATTGGTAGTCCAGGAATCATTCTAAACTTCTATGGCCAAATGATGTTTGACAAGGGAGCCAAGACAATCCTTGAAGGAAAGAATCATCTCTTCAACAAAGGGTACTGGGAAAACTGAATATCCCCAGCAAAAGAATGAAGGTGGACTCTCATACCATGTATAAAAGTTAAATCAAAATCGATAAAAAATCTAAATGTAAGAGCTAAAACTATAAAACTCTTAGAAGAAAATATAGGAGTAGATCATCCTGACTGTGGATTTCGTTATGGTTTCTTAGTCATGACACCAAAAGCAAAAACAATATAAAAGAATAAATAAATTGGAATAAAACAAAATGAAAAACTTTTTGCAACAAAGGACACTTTAGAAAGTGAAAAGATGATCCACAGAATGGGAAAAATTGAAAATCATATCTCTGTATTATATAGAATATATAAAGAACCCCTAAAACTCAACAACAAAAAGGTTATCAAATTTAAAAATGTATAAAGGAAGTGAATAAACATTTCTTCAAAAAAGATACACAAATGGCCAAAAAGGGTATGAAAAGACACTCAACATCATTAGTTATTAGGGAAATATAAATCCAAACCACAATATGATACCACTTAACACCCAGTAAGATAACTCTAATTTTTAAAATTGTTAAACAAGTGTTGGTGAGATGTTGGAAAATTAGATTCCTCATACATTGCTGGAGGGGTTGTCAAATGGTAGCATTACAGTAGAAAACAGTTTAACAGTTTCTCAAATAGTTAAACAGAGAATCATCACATGACCCTGAAATTCCTGTCTTCGGGATATACTCAAAAGAATAGAAAACAGCCATTCAAACAAAAACCAGTGCAGGAATGTTCATAGCAACATTATTCACAATAATAAGAGGTGTACACAATCCAAGTGTCCATCAACTACTGAACGGTTAAACAAAATGCGGCATACCCACACAAAGGAATATCATTCAACCATAAAAGGGAATGAAGTACTGATCTATGCTAAAACATGAATGACTCTTGAACACATTACACTAAGTGAAAGTAGCCAGACAGAAAAAAGATCCCATAGTGTATGATTCCATACATGTGCAATATCCAGAATATGGAAATCCATAGACACAGAAAGCACACTAGTACCAAAGTCTGTTGGGAAAGGAAAGCAAGAGTGACTGCTTACTGTGTATGGGGTCTCCTTTTTGAGTGGTGTAAATATTCTGGATCTAAATAGTGGCGATGGCTGCTCCAAAACATTGTGAATGTACTAAAAGCCCCTGAATTGTACATTTTAAAATGATTGAAATTATGAATTTTATGTTATATGAATTTTACCTCGATGAAAAATACTATTTAAGTATTTTATTATTTTATGCTATTGTAAATTATATTGTTTTTCTTAATTTAATTTTTGAATTGTTCATTGCTAGTGTATAGAAATTAATTTTTATATACTGACCTTTTCTCCTACAATCTTAACACTTTCATTAGTTCTAATATACTTTATGTGGATTCCCTAAGGTTTTCTATATAGTAAAATCATGTCATCTCTGAACAGAGAATTTTGTTTCTTCCTTTCAAACATGGATGCGTTTAATTTCTTTATCTTACTTTATTGACATGGCAAGAACATACAGGGCAATATTGAAAAAAGGTGGCAAAAGCAAACATCCTTTTCTTGTTCCTGATTTTTGGAGGAACAACTTCAGGCTTTCACCATTAAGTATGATGTTTACTGTTGGGATTTCATAGATGTGCTGTATATAGCAGAGGAAGTACTCTTCTAGTCCTCATTTTTGAGCGATTTTCTCATGAAAGAAAGTTGGATTTTTGTCAAATGCTTTTTCTGCAACTACTGAGATGGTTGTGTGGTTGTCCTTGATATTATTATATGTTGTATTTCATTGTTTGATTTTTGGATACTAAATTAACCTCCCATTTTTGGAAGAAAAAACACTAACAAACAAAATAGTAAGTTCTCCTTTAAACCTTGTCCACTAGGTAAGGTCAAGTCATCTTTTCACGGCTGAGCTTCTAGAAGGAAGAATCTATACTCGCTCACTCCATTCCTCACTTCCCATTCACCCTGCACCACTTGACGATATGGCTCCACTACCACCACCCCATCAGATATGCTCACCATGATTACCAATGGCCCATTTCTTCTTAAAACTAATGAGTAAATTTAAGGCACTCAATAGTTCAATTCTCTGAAGCATCTAAAATTGTGGGAGACTGACTCCATCTTGATATTCTTTTTCTCCCTATACTGGGAGAAACCTGGATCTTCCTTCTAAGTTTCCTATGGGGATTCCTAGATAGTGATCCAAATTTAAATACTGGAATTACCCAGTATTTGACTGAAAACACCTTTCCTTCTAATTCTACTACAGTGTCTTGTACAATCATACCAGCAAGGAGTCAACCTTCACCTGAAGGCTGCCTCCCCATTTTTAGCCCATAACTCTCAAACTCAGATGCCATCAGCCTAGTAGACATCTCCTTAAAGGTTTTTTGTAGGCATCTCAAAATTAATGTGCCTCATTCCTCCCCCACAATGCTCCTGATCTCCTGCACACAATTTTTCTGCTGATAATGATACTGATAACATAAAATGATGTTGGGTATAAGAAATGTTAGTGCTGACATTATTACACATGAGGAAAATAAAATCCAAACCACATACTCGACTATGACAGAAATACTCAAGATGCCTCCTCTTCCATATACCCTTATAGAAGTAACTCTTTCCTAGGTTTCCTGGCTATTGCTCTCAATCCAACTAGCATATAGAATAAAATGTAAACACTTTTAGATGATTAAGAGACTCTTTTTGATCAGTTCTTCTCCCTACTTATACAACTCATTTTGTGGTATGCCTCCACCAATGCTTAAACTGTAGCAATGCTGAATTACTTAAAATTCCTACCAACATTTTGAGATGTTATTTCCTCTACCTGGACCATCCTCCTTCAAATACATCAAAATGCAGACCCTTGCTGACCCTTCTAGACTTGGTTTTTACTTCTTTTTGTGTGTGTGCTTTCCCTGACACATATAGAATGAAGTGGGGACTGCTGCTATGCTTCCAGTGCAGCTGACACTCATTGCCCTTAGCACAATAATTATGCTCTACATAACTGTTTGCATATCTGGCTCCTGGGGCAACAATAAGGGCCCTATCACTAAACCCAACCTAGACTGGGACAGAAATCCCTCCCCCATCTTATACACCTACGCATACTGAATATGCAACTCAGTACCCCAGACTTCTCACCACAACAGCAGAAAATTATTTCTACTTCCTTTCTAGAGTATAAACTCTATGGGTAATGAAACTGTATGAGTCCCTCACAGAAGTCAAAGCACTTTAGGTTTTCAATCAGGAGTGAGTGAGTGAGTGAGTGAGTGAGTGAGTGAGTGAGTGAGTGAGTGA
>JAKSZT010054030.1:8656272-8772391 GCA_026826555.1 Tolypeutes matacus
TGAGTGAGTGAGTGAGTGAGTGAGTGAGTGAGTGAGTGAGTGAGTGACTGAAGGAAAGTAAGTCAAGGACCAAAACCAACCCAATGACTTAGCTTCTACACACCAGTCATGAAGCAGCAGCATCTACTTTACTTAAAATCCTCCTCCACGTTACTCTTCCAAAAATATCTTCCAAATTGTTGTGTGTTCCCTGAATTGCCCTTCTTCTCACATTTCCCAAAACCTTCTCTAGGCACACTTCATCAACTTCCCTCACCTGGTAAACATTTTTCAATTTTAATTATATGCTTACTGTGGGTGAATCACAATTGAAGTAATTTTAGAAGGTGAGATATTTGCTAACTATAAAGAAAAAAAAGCCTGATGAAATTCAAATATCTTTCCCTGCTTCTTATCCAAATTTACAGCTGTTAGCATAGCTCTATTTAATGAATATAGCTATTTTCATATCCATCTGAATTTCCAGTCTCTTTCTTATTTCTGTTAAGACTGTCTATCCTCCCCCAGAAATCACAGAATATTCTTTTTTTAAACTACACTTGCCTAGAGCTTCCCTCACAATTTCAATGAAAAAAAATTAAAACATATTTTGGGAGTTCCCCTGAAAAAATAGTAGAAGTAATGAAAGGAAAATAAAGAATGGAAGGAGGGGTGAAAAGAGAGAAAGGCAAGAGGAAGGGAGAGAGGAGAGAGAGAATGGAAAGGAGGAGAGACAGAGAGAGAAAGAATGCCTTTCCTATGAGTTCAAACATTCTTTCACCATATATGAAAGTCAAATGAAGGAGATACTACTCAGAATGTTCCTGGGACCCATTGGTCAAGTTTCAGTCAAAGCCCTATTAACTTCTATTGCAAAGTTTGAAACAAATAAAGTAAAAATATGGTGAAATTACTCTTCAAGCCCTTTCATGTAATTTTCAACCTAAACTGATTTTCTTTCTCTTCCATTTATTGTCGATCACCAATATCTCAACTTCCTGAAAAATAACAATGGCTATTAATAGAATATATACCTGCATCCAAGGATTTTTATTTATTTATTTTTTTTGCATGCTGGTCTACCATAATGGAAATGAGCAACTTAAAACTTAAGGTAAGCAGATGTGGCTCAAGCAACTGAGCTTCCGCCTATCACATGAGAGGTCCCGGGTTCAGTTCCCTGTGCCTCCTGGAGAAGATGAGCAAGATAGCAAGCTGATGTGACTGGCAGGCGCAGCAAGCTGATGAAACAAGATGACTCAACAAAGAGACACAAAGAGGAAAAACAAGGAAAGACACAACAAACTAGGGAGCAGAGGTGGCTCAAGCAATTGAGTGCCTCTGCCTCTCTCCCACATGGGAGGTCCCAGGTTCGGATCCTGGTGCCTCCTAAAGAGAAAACGAGTGTACAACAAATGGACACAGAGAGCGGACAGTGAGTGCAAACAACAAGGGCAGGGGGGATAAGTAAAAAATAAAATAAACTTTTTAAAAAACTTAAGGTCTATATTCTAATACCGTAATTATTTTGTCAATCCCTATATTGAACTGGAGAACAAATGCAAAAGGCAGAACTATGATAAGTCTGTAATGATTACAAGAGTTTTTGTGCACAAATTCACCTAAATTTCATGGTTATGGTATTTCAGAGTGATATTCTTCTCATCAATTATTAGGCAAGGAGGGAAACCTTGGAGTTGGGATGGGAGGGAAGGGTTTTTACAAGGAGTCTGGAAGCATTGGAAGCCAATTAGCTTGGCTCACGGTTCTCCTTCCTAGGTCACTGGTTAAAGATCTTTGTGGACGACTTGAGTTTGTTTGTGTACATGCTTGAGTCTATATGGATAATCCTGGCAAGCCTCCCAGGAAATGCAATAGTCACAATTGCATAGGAAATGGATCAGTAAAAATTCAAACCCACATCATAAAAACATCCAGTACATATAAAAGGTTCAGAACATCCTCTTTGCATACAATAACAAACATATCATCATTAGCTCTAGAATAACCATGGGCTTTTAATTATAACAAAAAAAACCACAACAATGTTGATAGACTATGAGTCATGAACATCTCTCTCCTACCATCACCAACTAAAGAGCTTATTTCAAAACAATAAAAACCTACCGAAATGACTTTGAAACATATTTATTAAACTCTAGTGGCTATTAGTCAATCATCAGTGGGTTACAGAATGAGTGCACAGTGAAAAAGAGATGCTTTGTTAAGAAAAGACGATACTTCATTAAAAATTGTTTTCCTATCAATATTCAAGGAGCTGTAATTTAGTTTTGTTTAGGGTGTGAGGAGTCCCCTTTACAGGCATGGCCATCAAATTTCTCCATCACAGCCCTCCAACTATTCTCTCTGTCCCTTGTCTCTTTCTCTCTCTGCATCTGGGAGGATAGAAGGGAAGCATTCCAAGGTCCTAGCAGATGGCTGAGCCATGAAAAGAAAGTACCTGTGTCCTTGAATCACCCTAACGAAAAGACAGCTGAGCAGAAATATCTCTGTTGAGTCTGCCTACATTGAAATAAACTGAAATGAGGGGTATATACATGTTTATTAAACATTTAGCTTTCCCTAACTAATGCACCAATTGAAAAATAGTGTTTTCTTATTGTTATTTAAGTGGATGACTTTTTTGCTCTAAAGGATGTGAAAAATGTCATTTCCCAAACATACATATTTCAATCACAATTTAAAGGATCATTAAGTAAATTCTTTCTCTTTCGTTTAAGAGCTGTTACTTCATTCCAAAAGTTCAGGATCTTAACCTGTATGATTTTTTTCCAGAGTCTATGTATCCAATTTAGGATTGGAAAATTTTAGCAACATAAAAAAAAGGAGGATTATACCAGAGAATTGTATAAACCAAACAGGATATTTAGGAAAAATGAAAGAAATTCCAGGCAATGAATCATGTCTTAAAAAGACTGAGGTGGATGGTATCCATGACCATTCTTTAAAACTTTGAAATAAAAAATAATAATAATTCAGAAAAAAAAATAGTCTGAAGTGGATTCTCTCTTCAAATTCATATTGCATGTCGGTGAAAATTGGAAACGACTGTGAAAGATTTTGCCATTCTTAAGAAGCCAATTTTTTGTTTGCTTGTTTGTTTAAAGTCCCTACTTAACTCTGATTTCCTCAGCATTTTCCTCATGTCCCAGGATCCCACATTATATTAAGTCCTCATTTCTCCTTTGGTGACTCGTAGCTGAAACAGTTTCTTGTTTTTGATGACCTGGAGAGTTTTGAGGGCAGCTATTTGGTAGAATGTCCCTCAATTGAGATTTGTCTGGTGTTTTTTTCATGATTTTTCTGGAGTTATGGGTTTGGGAGGAGGAAGATCACAGGGGCAAAACGTCATTCTCATCGCATCATACTATCAACATGGCTTATCATTGCTGATGCTAAACTTGACCACCTGGCTGAAGCAGTGTTTGTCAGGTTTCTTCACTTTAAAGTTACTCTTCTCCTTCCAGACTGTCCCCCTGAGAAGCAATTCACTATGGGCATGAAGGAGTGGGGAGTTATGGTCTACCTCCTTGAGGGTAGAGTACCTACATAAATTACTGGGAATTCCTCTGCATGGAAGATTTGTCTATTCTTCTCCACTTATTCAATCACTTATTTATGTCTGTATGGATTTATGGGTATTTATATTATCATGTGGGCTATAAAATAATGTTACTTTATTTTATTGCTCAAATCATTTGAGCTTTGTCCACAGTGAGCTCTTTCAGTTGGCTCCTATGTTTGACATACTCCACCATGGTGTTTTTTTGTGTTTGCATTTCCTTAGTGTATGTCACTTCATGATGCTCCAGGCACATGTTATTTATTTCTTACACCAATCTTACAATCAGTCATTTCTCCAAGGACTTGAGGTTCCTTTAATTGTAGAATGGTTTTAGAAACCAAGACTGAGGCACTAGTTATGCTCACTGCTGCTAACAGGTTGTTGTTTCTAGGCTTCTCAGGTAATAGAGCAAGGAAATATATGTGTCTGTACTAACTCTACTAACCCGTGTCTACACATGTCTATACATATTTCTATATATAACCATCTGCATCTGTATTAAGCTAAACATGAGTTCATACTGATGTCTCCAACTCCAATCCATTACCACATGGATCATTCTCGACTCCTTCCCTTGCTTCTCTGTAACCTCCCACTCCACCAGTAGGAAAACTGGATAGGCTTGCTTTTCATTTTTAATTTTACCTAATTATTTATTTTCTCTAAATTTTCTTACAAATAGAAAAAACTGAATAAATGTGATGCTACTAATGACAATCTTCAACATTGTGCAATATTCAGTGAAGCAATGAATTATTTCATACAATACCCTGTGATCTATATAAAGCACAATACAAAGAAGCACCCCCCCCCAATCACTTGATATATTTCATCAATCCCCAAAATGTCCACAGCTTTTTTCACATAAGTCTGATTCCCTCCAAAATCTGGTTCCTTCCTGCTTTTCAGTCTTGTCCCTCCCAACCCCTGGCTTTTGACTGCTGAACTGTATCATTATAGCTATTCTCTCACCCCCACCCCATTTATCTTCTCTTTAATTCTGCCTTTACCCAGACCTCTGCTCACATATTTTCATCTCGCTGTTCCTTACACTCCCTTTAACAGTCAGAAAGAAGGATGTCCATGAAGCCACAGGCTGGGTATGGGGTCTCTACCTACTGGTGGTCCCATAATGTCTTATGTATAGTTTTGCCACTGCACTCAAAACGTTGTTTATATTCACCTGTCTCTGTGTCTGCCTGAGTCACCAGAATGTGAACTTGAGCCCAGAGCACACATCTTGGTCATCTAGTCTTCCTAGCACACTGCTTAGAATTTAGCAGTCATTTAATAATTGTGTAATATGAACATTTTCCAATCAAGTATTCACATGTATCAATTTTAACTTAATATTTCCACTTTTCTACCAATAGACATAAAATGAATAAAGATAAAGAAAATTGTCAAAAATACCATCAAAATACAATATCATTGAAATATAAAGAATAAGTATATAGCACGGAAATTATATGTCTGAATAGAAAGAGCCAAGAAGCAATCTACAGGGGAATAAACTGATATTATTTCAGAAGCAGGAATTCAATTTGCAAAAATATCACCCAGGCACAGTTAAGAATACTGACAATCAAATGTGCTGTAGAGAGAGAGGCTTTGACAAGATTATCTGAAATGTCTGCTACCATCTAATGGGAGGTTCCCAAAATTACCTCTGTCGGTCTCTTTTATTGGCATAACAGACATAAGCAAGTTAAATAGACAGGTCCTTGGCTTCTTTTATGCACTCCACAAATGTGTTTCTTTTAACCATGTCTATCTAATTATGCCAGAAATATGTATATATAGAAAATATTATATGTAATGCCTGATAAAAAAGTCATGTCAAGATAATTATTAAGAATGAAAAATTGAGTAAGCTTCCATGTCAAACCATAAGTAAGGAAATTCTTATTTCAGAACCTTCCATAAAAGCAGCCCATATTGATTCACATTTTTTTTTATTTTAGTCTTCCAGCTATACTTTTTACTATCTCTCCTTCTATTCTTTAAAAAAAAATTCTTGAGTGTCATAACCGAAGTATCTGCCAGAACCACATCCCATTAGTGTTTGCCAAACTCTTTATCCATCCATTACGTATTTTTCATTTATTCATATAAGATTATAAATGTTATATATAACAACTCTATTATATATAATATATAATATAGTATAAATATATAATATAAAATAATATATAAATTATAGATACATACACAGAAAAAGAAATAAAAGTACCCATATAAGTACAAACAAATACAGTTTTACCTATATAAGTACTTTTATTTCTATGAGATGGATTCATAGTAATGGAACTGGTAGGTCAAAGAAGTGTGTATTTCCTTCTTTTTATTTTTTGAATTAATAGACTTTTTAAGAGCATTTTTGTTTTGTTTTGTTTTGTTTTGTTTTGTTTTGTTTTTCAGGAATTACCAGAGATTGAGACCAAAACCTCATATAAAGGAAGCAGGTGTTCATCCACTGGGCTCCCTTCACTCCCCAATGAGAGTTTGTTTTTTCATTTGTTTGTTTGTTTCTTTTTAAGAGGTACCAAGGATCGAACCTGGAACCTCATTCATGGGAACCAGTTGCTCAACCACTTGAGCTACCCGCTGCCCAAGAGCAGTTTTGGGTTTACAGAAAAGTTGAGCAGAAAGTTCAGAGTAGAGTTCAGTTATTTATATTTGTATTCATATTTATATTTATATTTATATTTAATTTATATTCCCTCCCCCTAAAACCACACATATTCATTTATTATTAATATCTTGCATTAGTGTGGCACTAATTATTAATATTGATATTAATATTAATATTGATGAACCAATACTGATACACTATTACTTAGGGTTCACTCTTTGTGTTGTACCATTCTAGGGGTTTTGACAAATGCGTCCTATCATGTATTCACCATCACAGTACCAGAATAGTTTCATTGACCTAAATATCCCCTAGGCTCCCTATTCATCCCTACCCCATCCCTGAACCCCTGGCAAACAATGATTTTTTTTGGTCTTTAAGTTTGTTTTCTTTTTCATAATGTCATAATCCCATAGAGTTGGAATGATACAGTGTGTACCCTTTTCAAACTGGTTCTTTCATTTATCAATTGGAATGATACAGTGTGTACCCTTTTCAAACTGGTTTCTTTTATTTATCAATATGCATTTAAGGTTCCTCCATGTCTTTTCATGGCTTGATAACTCATTTTTTTAAATCACTGAATAATATTCCATTGTCTGGAGGCACCACATTTTATCCATTCACCTATTAAAAGGCATCTTGGTTGCTTTCAGTTTGGGGCAATTATATAAAACTTCTGTAAACATTTGTGTGCAGGTTTTTGTGTGGACATAAGAATTCAACTCATATGAGTCAATATTTAGGAGCACAACTGTTAGATTGTAGGGTTAGACTAAATTTAGCTTTCTAAGAAACTACCACAGTCTTCTAAATTGGCTGTTCCATTCTGTATACCCACCATGCACGATATTTTAAAAGTCCTAAAACCCTGCTTGTTTCAGCAAAAGTCCTGGAGTCAACCTTCTCTTTGTGGGCAATTCTCTCTCCCCAGGTCTTGTGTTTTTCAGGTACTCTAGTCAACCTCTCACCATTTCATGTCCTTTTCTGCTAATCAGGACTACCCAGTAACAACCTTTTTCCTTAGAAGGTTTCACCTTCACCCTTCTCTTGCTCAATATGTGGGATGTATATAATCTTGATATATGTGTGATGTTTCAGTGCTAGATATGGCGGAGAAACCTAGAACCTTGGATCCAAAACATCAGTAATCCTAAAGCCACCTGGAAACTTTTCAGAGATATGTACACACCAGGGGAAAAAAAATCTAAACTAAGAGGGGAGAATGACATGTTGCAGCAGGATGCAGAGCTTCTTAACTTTTAGTAGTGTTTGTCAAAATGAACTCCTTTCTTTCCTATTATGTGCCAGAACTGGATATGCAAATAAATAAAATTGGTACCATTTCTGTCCTTTATAAAGTCTACTGTCCAAGAGGTATATGTGTGTATAAAGTTTTTTTAAATGCTTATCATTATGAATTTCAAGAAGTACCACTGGGATGAGGATGGGATATAGCTTAGATTGAGAGGGAAGCATCAAGAAAAGCTTCTATGAGAAGAAAATTAATGAAATCATGGAAGATGAACTGACATTAGCCAGAAGACTAGAAGCAAAGCATTTCAGGCAGAAGGAACATGTGCAAAGACCCTGTGGTTGAAGCAAGTTTGGTAGTTCACTCAAGCAGCTGAAAGAAGGCCAAAATGGTGGGAGGATGAGAACTAAGAAGGGATAAGGACATGAGGGGAAGGGAGACAAGGAACAGATTATACAGGGTCTTGAAGGCCATGTTAAAGGCTCACAGTCTTATCCTGGTTGCAAAGAGAAAATATATTGATGGGTTTTAAGTAGGATAGTGCACACTCTGGTTTCCTTTTTATAAAGGTCGATCTGGGTACCTGCATTGAATGGGTTGAAGTAGGGCAATCGCTGAAGTAGAATGAAGAGGCCACGGCTTCCCCACCAAGGAAAAAAGAGAGTGCCAAAGGAAATGGCCAGAAATAGGTAGATTCTACAGAGATCGGTGAGCAATCTCTGAATATGGAGGGTGATGGAGAGGAAAGTGTCAGGAATGGCTCCCAGGTGACTGGTGGATGGAAGGGACATTTATGAGGACAGGGAAGATGGAAAAAGCAAGTTTCATAAGCCAATTTAATAGTTCTGTACCTGGGACATTGTGTTTCCTATGTGACATCCATGTGGGTGCCTCAAAAGTAGGTAGCTGAATATATGAACTTTTTAAGCAGAAGAGAGGTCTGGATGGAAATCATGAGCCTAGAGATAGTTTTTAAAACAAGACAGTGGATAGGATCCCTCCCAAAGGCAGTAGTTCTCAGACTGTGCTCTGGGAACTCCTGAAGGGTGAAGAGAACTGCACTAAACTAAAAAAGATTTTCATACTCATAATAAGATGCTATTTGCATTTTTCACTCTCCTCTCATGGGTGGAGAGTGGAATTTTCTAGAAGCTACATGGCATATGATATCACCATAAATCAAATGAAGAAGCCGATATGAGAATCCAGCTTCTACCATTAAGCTGGACATCAAAGAACATTTTTTAACGTAAAACATTGCCACTCTTCTCACTAAACTATTCTTGTTTTCGATAATATACTTATTTTTCATTAAAATTAGATATATATGATAGCTATTTTATATTTTATAATATACTGTTTTAATTTGCTAAATGCTGCAAAGCAATATACCAGAAATGAGTTGGCTTTTACAATTATTATTATTAAGTTAAAAGCTTACGGTTCTGAGACTATGACAGTGTCCAAGTCAAGGCATCATCAAGAGACGTGTTCTTCCCAAGCTGCAGCTGTGATCTAGCAGGTACATGGCGGTGTCCACTCGTCCCTCCCTCTCCTCTGGGCCTCGCTGTTTCAGCTTCTGGCTGTTCCACCTGTGGCTTTTCTCTCTCCTGAGTTCTTTGAATTCAACTTCTGGAGGTTTCCCTGTGTCTCTGCAGCCTTTTTATCTGTGTCTGTGGCTTTTTATTCCTCTGTTTATAGAGGATTAAGACCCACCCTGGGTCCCACAATCTAATCAACGGTCCTTAACTGAAGTGATTTAATCAAACAGTCCCACCTACAATAGGTTTACATGCACAGGAATGAATTAGCTTTAAGAACAGAAAAACTTCAAACTGTCACTTATACATTAATAGTTTTCATTAAATATATACACATAAAGCAAATCTGTCGAGAGTCCTCAATAATTTTTTTTAAAGGAGATACCGGGTATTGAACTCAAGACCTTGTACATGCAAAGCAGGTGCTCAACCACTGAGCTACACCCGCTCCACCTCAATAGCTTTTTAAGTGTGTAAAGAAATCTCAAGTTCAAAAAGTTTGATAACTACTCCAAAGAGAGAAAGTGTGGAGCAAATAGAGTGCCCAGAGCCAATTCCTCAGTGCTTACTAGTTATATCAAACAAGAGTGTTCCAGGTCATCATGAATCACAGTCACTACTCCAAGAATGAAGCCTCATTCCCTTAGGTTAAGAAATCACATAAATGACACTGCTTAGAGATACTGAATTAAAATGTTCCCTATATTATTAAATCTTGGAAAGAAGCTACACTCCATGACGTATTTTTCATGCAACAAAAAGGTAATTAAATAATTTTCCTAGGTCTGATAGCCAATCATATAATTTTGGTTTGATAATGAGTTTAATTATCTTTAATGATTATTTATAATCTTCATCTTGCAACCCAAGCTAAATAAACTATTTTATTTAAAAATAAAAATTAAACTGTTGTAAAATCATGGTAAATACCTGGCACACCAAATACTCCGTGTTTGCCTCCCCAGGATATGCAACGTAACTGGTGGGCAACATGTTATTGGTAGGTATTGCCAGCTGGACCTTATGTCTGTGAGCACATCCCACAGCCTGCAGGAAGTGCCTGGCCAAGGGTCAAATGACGTGTAGGCATTACTTCAGTCCAACCAAGGCAATTCTGTATGTCATTCAGCAGCTTTTGACTGGCCTTCCTTTCACTCTTCCTTGAACTTTTCCTCCTCCTCTTCTTTCTCCTCCTCCACCTCCACGTCCTCCTTCTCCTACTCCTCTTCCTCCTTTTAATTTTTTACATCATGATCTCCAAACAGCGTTAGAAAGTAGAGCAGAGTATTCTTTGTGAGAATGAGGTGAGCCTATTCTTTCCTCAAACACTGTCATCACTCCATAGGGAGAATTCACATAGGAAAACAACAGGGTACTACATTCATTACTTTTAAAAAAGGAAGCTATGGGGAAGGAGCTCCTGCAAAGCCTGCAGACTCCTTTTTGGCCTCATCCACTATTGATCAAATGACCCACCTGTTGCACAATGTCATGTGCACAAAGGTTAATTAGTAACTCTACTCAACTTACTATTACCCAGCTCCCGGCTTTAGATGTTGCCTGAGTCTGACTCTCAAACTGGGACCCTCAACTTGCCCTCATGTGAGCGCCTACCTCAATTACAAGTGTCCAGGCTGTCCATGAGCGACAAAAGTGTACATTCTATACTTCAGATTGCTGCAATCGATTTTCCACTGGATACTTTCTGGTGGAATAAATAGCACCTCTCTCACCCTAGCCCTTTGCTATAGCTTATCCCTCATGCGAAATCTTAGCAATTAATCAACCTATTTCATTCCGCTTGACTTTACTGGTTATGTCTGAACAATCTGCCAGGGGTGACAAGCACACAATAGCATATCAACAGAAAGAAGGGGTTCTGGAAGGTTCTACACACAAGGCAATATTTCCACTGTCTTGGAAGACATGTAAGATTTTTCTAGGTGAAGAGTGAGCAAGGTCACGATGCTACAGAGAACAAAGAAAACTCCAAAGCTACAGAAGCAGGAGCGAGCACACTACATTTGAAGATTGGAGGGAGTTCAGGAATGGGTGGCACACAAGGGGAAGTAGAGGGTGAGGAAGTTAGAGAGCTGGAAGGGACTAGAAGTGATGGACTTTGTAGACCATGACCTGGAGTTTGGAAATTAATCTTGGGTGACGGTAAAATACTGAAAAATGTTAAGCACGTAGTAACATAAATAGATTTTCTGAAAATTCTGCTACGGCTATCAGCCTCATAGACTATGACAAAGTCAATTTGGAATCCATCACACTGAAAATGATATTTTTTTTCACCTCATAGGGAAAAATCGCATAGTATATGACCCTATTCATATTACAATCAAATTGCTGAAATGGAAGTTGCAAAAAAAAAAAAAGCTTTAAAAAATCTAAAAATCAAGTGAGCCCATAAAAAAAGAGAGGTCTTTATAAATAGACCTTCCATCTGCAATGGAGAAGACATTAAAGTCTGGCTTTAAGTTGCTGTGTTGCTGTATAAATTTTCTGGCTTTCACAAGAGATGCATTTGCTTTTTAGTCATAGAGATTATGAGATGCAGGACCTGTCTGAGCCTTTTAACATGAGTGGAGTGGCTACACCTACTGAAGTAGGATGAGATATTCAAACACTTTCTTAATGACAGCCATTCACCCACAATATGAAGGAGCCTCAAATAAGTTGTTATGAAATCTTCAGATTCAAATCTTGTGTCAAAACAGCTCAAGGTGTAAAGTGAAAATTGCCATTTGGAAAATAGAAAAGTATTAAAATTAGAAAACAGCAATAAATAATGTCAGCAGGGCTCACTGCAGCCAAGGTTAAACAGTCTGCTCTTCAGGAATTATTTAAGGAGTGTGATCTGATGTCATCTCAACATGGGGTATTGTGGCGCCACCTTGGACAGCTGGAGCTAATACCCAATTATCACTCTTGGCACAGGATCCAGTCACTGCAGTGTCCTTCTCCTTTTTTCTTTCTTTTTTTCCCCTATCATCAGGTAAAGAAAGAATATGCTCATTCTCTGCAAAACTGATGGAATACAGTTGTTAGTACTCTTAATGTGGTACTCATATAATTTGTTTGTGAGCCCACTGCTTCTTTCCAACTGGAAGTTTGGCCCATTACTGAGACATTTGGAAAGAATCACGGTGCCTGTCTAATACAGGGATAAAGCATTACATACACTCCTACTTCAATTTTTCTTAACAGCTTAATTTGCTGATCAATATTTTAGGATCCAAAAATGTGAGAATACCTATAGATGCTCTGGAAGCTTGGGGAAGATAAAAAAATAAAAATAAAAAATAAAAAAAGAATAGGAGAAAAGACACTGTCTTAGTCAGCATTCTCTAGGGAAACAGAATCAACAGGAGATATCTGTCAAAAGTATGAGATTTTATAAGAGTCTCTCACGTGACCGTGGGGATGCACAAGTCCAGGTTCCATAGGCTGTAAACCAAGGGCCCAGATGAAAGTCCAATGAAGGTTCTGAATGACTTTCCAGGAGACATTGGCTGTCCAAAGATGAGCTGGGAATTTTTCTGAATGCTGAAATCACTTCCCCTTTTAAGGCATTCAACTAATTAGATAAAATGTCACTCATTGCTGATGGGAATTTCCCTAGTTGATAGTAGATGTAATCAGCCATCTATGCAGTAAACTCACTGATGACTAAAGCCCATAAATGTACTTGTATTACAATTAGTCCAGTGCTTGTTTGACCAAACAACTGGGCACAATTACCTGGCCGAGTTGACACATTAGCTTAACCATCACAGATCCTATGCAGGGACCTTAACTTACAGAATTTACATTAAAAAATTTAAGAGTATACGCTATCTCCAGGGTTTAAGAGGCTTATCACGGGCATTTTGTTTCTCATCAGTGAACTAGTCCTTTCACTGGCAAAAGAATTAAATTCTAACACCAGAGATAACTCAAGCCATCACCCTAAGAGCTGGTTCTAAATGCCGGGCCAGATGGAGGCAGCCCTCTCAGTATCACAGAGACAGGAGCTTTTGCAGGGAAAAGGGAAAGGAGAAAGAAGTGTGATGAAATTGCAAACAAAATATTCAAAGGACACTGGGAAAATGCACTTCTGGAGAAATTTAAAAAAATAGGATCTTCGGAAAAGGATTTTCTAACAAGCATGTGAAATACCCCCTTTCTCATTTCCCTGGTGGGAATTAGCATGCCCAGCTCCTGGGCTCAGGTTTGCCTTATCCAGTCTTATTTGCCAATTATGGCTTTTAGTATGTGTGTGTGTGGCCCAACTACAATCAAAAAAGGCATGCCACCTGTCAATTTTTCACTTTTTCTTTATATATTTTTTTCAATTTATTGAGGCCTAATTGGAGAGATTTTCCTCTCTGGTTTGAGAGAAGAAATCCTTTTGACGCCATCGTCCTTACTTACTGCTTTGCCATCAACTCTCATGTGAAAACGGCAGAGGAGTTAGCGTTTTTGGAGTCCCTAACGCAAATCCTGGCCTGCTTTCCTGCAGACTTCTCATTAGGGACCAATAAAAGCAGACACAGAGAATTGCCCAGCTAACGGACACAAAACAGCAAATGGGGAAGGGGGCATTTAAAATGGATAAAGTAAATAAATAAATCTTTAAAAAAAAAAAAAAAAAGCCTATGATTTAAAACACTGTGGGAATCAACAATAACAGGATTTCAAATTGCCAGAATGCATCTAAAACTTACACAGTATATTTAAAACGCTCATAATTGTAAAAGATGGAATAAGGCTCATAAAGCAAAAAGAATGTATTATGTAACAAAATAGTGAATATGATCGATATACCACTGTATATTAAATAGAACCAAATAGAAATATGAAAATTAAAAATGTAATCATTAAGGAAGTACAATTATTACAACACCAAGCTATAGAGAGAATTAGAGAATTGAAAGAAAGTATGGGGAAACTGATTCAAGAAATAGCATAGAAAGATTGAGCCATATAAAATTAGAAAATAAGAAAGAGAAGTTAACATACAAAATGGAAGTTAGATACAATAAATTAATGAGGCATTCCTAAATAGATAATGGCTGAGAAATTTACTGAGTAATAAAATAAGAGGGATGAAAATATTTTCACTCCCCAAACAGAGGATATTGGACAGCATAATATCAAAGATAAAAGGAAAATATTAACTGTTATCATGGAGAAGAAGGGGTAGAAAATAACAGATGCCAGGAGTCACGGAGTGGTTGTAACAAATAGCAATAACTATCAACTTAGAATTCTCTTAATCATTTAAAATTGCACTCAAGAGTGGGGGTGAACATAAGGCATTTCCAGAAATAGAAGATCCTCATTGAAATAGCTACTAAGTTAATAAAAAAATGAATAAAGAGGAAAAGCTCAGATACAAGAAGCAATGGAATTTAGGTAGATGTGAATACGTGAATAAATAGGTAATGGATGGATGCATGGATGGTAGAGATGAAGGAGGGCAACAGTATTTTTTGTGATGGTAAGATTTATCTTCTTTATGGTGTTCTCACTTTTTTAATGTTGTAATTTATTTTTAAATTTTGATAGTAATGGTCCTCAGTGTGACAAGATCAAAAATTAATAAGTGAATAAAAAATGACTGCCATTCTTTACATTTCACTCTCATATATAATTCCTGTTAACATTCTTTTTTTTAAAAAAAAATTTATTTATTTATTTACTTTTATCCATCTTAAACCCCACCCCCTAGTTTTTTGCTGTTTTGTGTCCATTCATTGAGCAATTCTCTGTGTCTGTTTCCTGCCCTCTCTTCTCATCCTTTTCCTCCTATCTTCACCGGGATTCTATCCTGAGAAACTACGATGTGGGAGAGAGGCATTCTGCCACCTGCACCACCTCAGTTCCTGGTTTTTCGGTGAGTCTCATCTTGGCTCCCCCTTGTGTCACTCTCCTGTTCCACCATCATCTTGCTGCGTGGCTCGGTGGGGCCTGGCACGCCCGCTCGTGGGATCTGGGGGCTCACCCACGCGTGGGGCCTAGGGACTGGCCTGCTCACAGGGCCTGATGGCATGCCCGTGCGCCAGGCCTGGTGGTCCACACACCTTCTGTATTTTTCTTTTATTTTACCGATAGGTCCCGGGGATCAAACCCAGGTCCCTCCATATGGGAGATGGACACCCAACCATTTGAGCCACATCCGCACCCGCCGTTAACATTTTATTTTATGTCCTTCCAGACTTAAGGTCTCCTTATACAATCATATATACATGATTTGGGAATTGGGGGGGGGGGTCCAAAATAGTCATACTGCACATATAGTTCTTTTTTATCTAACAATATATTAAAAACATATTTAAGAGTCGGGAGGTCATCCCAGAGGTAACTCTTATGCACACCTCAGTAGGAGCTCATAGAACATCTAAGTGCCTATCACCCCACTCAGTGGGGTTCCTGAGAGCTCCAGAGACACCCTGGTCTTGTATAAGGGGGGATAGCCCCAGAGACTGATGCCTTATCAGTGGGTTCTATTTTGGAATCTGTGCTCCTGAGAGTGACAGAATTAGACTCAAATAAGTCCTCCCTGCACATGGTTCACCAGTCCCTTCTATTCAAACCTACATGTGATGCTGGAGTTTCTTAGGTATACTTCCAGAGACTCCCGCCTACCTATGTGCCAGGTGTGCATGAAATCTAGGTGGAGCTGCAATTCCTACCCTACAGCTCAATGGACTCATCCAAGTCACCTGGTGAGGAGACAACGATGGGAAATGGCCATCCCAGGGAATGGAGAGGGCCTGCATCTGCAGGCAGGATCATCCCACCCACCATATCCATGGGATATAAGCCCTCTCTCACTTGGAGTTGGAGTGGACATCACAATCCCAGTCGCCTCTGGATTGGGGGAAGAACTATGGACTAGAGTGGACTTGATGGTATTCTCTTGCTCACATATGGTGATTCTTGCAATGCAAGAAATTATAACAATGAGGTGGAGCCAATGGCCACTTGACAGTTTTTGGGTAGGGAGGGGATGAGCAGTTGAGATACAGGGGCTTCTTTGGGAGTTGGAGGTTGTCCTGAGTACTGTTGTGGCGATGGATGTGGGCCATTTTGGATCAGCACACACCGCTCAGGGCTGAGTGGGGGAGAGTGTGGTCTGCGGTGTGGACTGTGGTCTGTGGTTGGTGGCAGGGCTCCAGGATGTGTGGGTTCATTGAGGTTGGTGGGCCACACTGTGGGAGATGTTTGTGTGGGATGTGGTGGGAGGTGTGGGAGGTGGGCAACATGGGAATCCCAGTGGGTTCCGTGTAGTGTTTTGGGTAATCTAAGCACCTCTTAAAATATATGCATATATATATATATATAAATAACATTTTTGTAAGCAAATACACATATATGCATATATTTTTATATATCGTTTTACAAATGTTTGTATGTATTGTGAGAATTTTGATTTTTACCCATAATAAAAAAAAAAAAAAGTCAGTACTACATTTCTATTTTATTATTTTTAATGAGTGCATAGCATAAAGTGTGGGGGGCGGCTAACTTTTTCTGTAAAGGGGTAGATAGTAAATATGTTTTGGCTTGTGAGACATAAGGTCTCCATTGCCACTACTCAACTCTGGTGTTATAGCATGAAAGCTGCCACGAACAGCTGTCTGCTTCCACTCAGCCCTGCTCTCTGTCAAAAAAATCATACTTCCCCTCATTTCAGAAGTCATTGGCCAAGCCAGGGCATTTTTGGCATGTGGGTTGTACTGGATATATTTACATGGTTCACAGTCACCAGTGTGTATCACTGAATTACTGTTAGCCCTCCTGGTGTAGAAATGGTTTCCAGGACTCTTCCTTGCACTCACTGTGGCAGACTCATCTGGTGCTGTGACAGAAAGGGACATGGTCAAGTTCGTACAGTGATATCAAAGAGCTTTACAAGTCCTGCCCCCAGGAGCATGTGCATAGTGGAAGAGAAACAAAATGTGAAATGTATGAAGCCAGAACATGGTCTGGGAAAAACTCCTCCAGACATCACATCTGTACACAGAGGATCAGTTTTCATTGCCACCTACTCAAAACAGTTGTCTCCTATCAGGAATATATTTGAAAACACAGTATGTAAAATTAAGAATGAACCAAACATTTTTTGTTTTTACTTTTTTGATAGAAATGAAGTATTTAATGAAGTTCAAGTATTCTATTTTAATGAAATCTTAGAATCTTTCTGTAAATCAAGAGGTTATTATGGGGAAACGGATGTGGCTCAAGTAATTGGGCTCTTGTCTACCATATAGGAGGTCCAGGATTCGATTCCCAGGCCCTCCTGGTGAAAGGCAAGCTGGCGCACGTGGCAAGTTGGCCTTAGTGGAGGGCTGGCCCACGCGGAGTGCTGGCCCATGCAGGAGTGCTGGCCCACACGGGAGAGCTGGTGCAGCAAGATGATGCAACAAAAAGAGACACAGAGGAGAGACAATAAGAGATGCAGTTCCCGGGTCTGAGGTGGAACTGAGTTGAACTGAGGTGGTGCAAGAGATTGAGTTCCTCTCTCCCACTCTGGAGGGTCCTGGGATAGGTTCCTGGTGCCGCCTAAAGAGAAAACAAGCAGACACAGAAGAACATACAGAGAGCAGACAGCGAGCACAAAAGAATGAGGGGCAGGGGAGAAGAAATAAATAAATAAAATAAAGCTTTTTTTTAAAAAAAGAGGTCATTGTGGACTCTTAATTTGTTTGTGTAGAGAGATTAACGTTTTTGGCAATCTTTCAATGTCCTTTTGGAAAAACTGAGAAAAAATTTAGGAAAAAATTTAATGGACATGAAGCAAATGTGATAAACATGAGGAATAAAATCAAATAAAAATTATTTTAACATTTAGTAGTAAATTGTACAATTTTTTTTCAGATCACACCAAAAACTGAATTCATTAAAAGGAAAATATTTTTCAAAGAAAGCTAATTAATAGGCACTGATTATTTGATAATCCAATTAAAGAAGAGGACTGAATTATACGGACATGCTGGAAAAATTAAATTCCTTGATGATTTTACAAAAAAATACTATCCTCAACAAAAATAACCTACAACACTAAATATGTTTTCTCATTAACCCAACAAAAAACTTTATGAGGTTTGCCCAAATTAAAAAACAATTTCATAAATTCATATAACGTTATCAATAATGAGTTTTAAAACTCATTATTCAAAAGATACTTTTCTAAACTAGTAATATTCTTTTTGAAAACAGTTCAATCAACCATTCTAGAGGGAAGACTAATCCTCATTCTATTTTTTCCACAGAAAATATTATAAAATTGGTGCATATGAAGAGGTAATCAAAGTGTATGCACCTAAAAACTGCAGGTAAAAAGGTATAATCATGCCTATATTAGGCGGCTAATAAGAATATTTAGTTTTCTGGATTTCATGACATTTGTGGTATTTGTCAGCTTTTTTACAATTTGTACATTGTGACTTTTCTCATTCTCAATATATATCTGAACTTCTATCTATTTTCGTATTCCTAATTCTTATTACTTTTCTTAAGTAGGGCACCAAATTGGGTATTTTTCAGATCCCACAACCTGGATCTTTGTCTGTTTACAGCTATTTACCTCCTAGGAAGTGTTTGCAAGACAAGAGTTATACATCTCTAGATCAAGGACTATTGATGACATTTCCAAACAAATAGTATGTATCACATCAAATAATCTTCAAATAAAGTCAATTAATAAACACACAAAAATACTTCTGAAATTCCTATTTCCTTGTTTTTCAACACCAGCATATCCTTAAGTGGTGCCTAAGCAAGAATTAATCACATAAAAATACAGGAGGAGTACAGAACCACTGTTTTTAATGTTGAGCTTACTTTCTAATACTCCATACCACAATCAGTCTCACAATTAAATAAGCAAATATTTCATTTATAATCGCTGTGCATTATCTCTTTGGCTAGATCTTCCAGAAGAATTCCCAGGTCTCCTAACACACCATTTCCAAGAGTATACTGCTTGCTAAAATGAATTCTGTATGTCCCTAATTTGTTCATTCTATTTTCATAAATTTTATAGTACATGGAATTCTCTATGCTATACTTAGGAAAATTGAAAAAATATGAATAGGTTAAAAGTGGTATCTAGCGTAAATGTAGCTACCAACTCAACTCTTCGAAAGTATAATAAAATATTTGATAAAGCTCAGCATACTTAAAAATAACATTTCAATTTGCTGAACACTAGAATTACATACATATTGTTTTTAAAAGTTAATGATTATCGGCAATATATTCTAGGATTAAGAGGGCAAACTGTGGAATCAGTTTGCCTACTCTTGTTGTTTTTTCTTTTTCTTTAAAGATTTATTTTTTATTTATTTATTCCACCCCTCTTGTTGTTTATGCTCCTTGTCTGTTCTCTGTGTCCATTCGCTGTGTGCTCTCTGTGTCTGTTTGTCTTCTCTTTAGGAGGCACTGGGAAACATACGTGGGACTTTCCATGTGGAAAGAGGTACTCGATTGCTTGAGCCACCTCTGCTCCCTGCTTTTTTGTGTCTGTCATTGTATATCCTCTCTGTGTCTCCTTGTTGCTTCAGCTCACCATGCCTGCCCATCACGCCAGCTTGGTGTCTTGCTCGTCTTCTCCAGGAGCACCAAGAACCAAACTGGGGACCTCCCATGTGGTAGGTGGAAGCTCAATCACTTGAGCCACATCCATTTTCTGCCTGCTCTTATTTTAATTGAGGTCTATCAACAGGCAAGTTTGCAGATCGAGAGCAAAGTTTAACCTGACTTTATTTCCTTTACCAACTATAAAATGATAATGACAATAATAGTAGAGCCACCATTACAGAGATCAAATTAGATAACCCATGCATATATTTTTTTAATTTATTATTATTATTATTATTTTTTAAAGATACTTAGATTACATAAATGTTACACAAAAATTATAGGGATTCCCATATGCTCCACCTCCCACACCTCCCACAACATCCCACACAAACATCCTTCATCAGTGTGGCACATCACCTGCAATGGATATATACATCCTGGGGCTTTGCCACTAAGCATGGACCATAGTTCACATTGTAGACCACACTCTCTACCACACAGTTCTGCATGTTATATGATGATAGAAAATGGCCTATATCTGTCATTGCAAGGTCACTCAGGATAATTCCCATGTCCCGAAAAAGCCCCTGTATTACAACTGCTTTTCCCTCTCCCTTCCCCCAAAGCATGCAGTGGCCCCTGGCTCCACAATATGTTGTAATTTCTTCCATTGCTTGAATCACAATATGTCTATAAAAGAATAACAGTAAGTCCACTTTAGTCCATAGCTCTTCCCCCAATCATACTGCTTTAAAAAGAGCATAGTACATAGTAAACCCTCAATAAATGTGAGCTATTATTATTATTAATAGTCATAATCCTTGTTTATTATCTGATCTTTAATACCTAAAATATGTGAAGTTGATGGAGAACACAAAGAAACAGTATGTCTTTAAGAAGTTTCTGAAGCAGTGGGTTATGATAGGAAAAGAATTCATGACCTGCTTCCAAGCAGAAAACCTCCAAGGACAGTACATGCAAACACTTGGAGATGACCCAGACGAGACACCTCTGTTCCCACGACAGGTTCTTGATAGCTACTAAGAAAAGATAAATAGTTATGCTAAACATACAATCATATAATAAATAAACGCATGTGCAGTAGTGAATCCTTTGTTTAACTTCTTGCAATAAAAGCCAGGATGAGAAGCAGTCCAGGACTCTTCTCCTTTACGGTGGAGGGTCCCGACACCATCTTTCTTTCAAATAAGTTTTATTTCATTTCATCTCTGGCACCATCTTCACAATTCCTGTTCCAAAATTCCAACATGAAGTAAAAAGCAACCAAAGGATCCATTACCTGAAAGAGAAGCTTGCACAGGAAGTCTGTTTTGAACACAGTAGATCTGAGTCAACCATCGTTATTTTTTATTATTAATATTTTACAACGAGAATTACAAGCTCTTGAATAAGGGTAATGGAAGTCCCTCTGAAATTTGTAGTTGTCTCTTCTCAAAAACGAAACAACAAGCGAACAGAAAGCATGGTGACACCCTAAACAAAAATCAAAAAAGTCCACATTCTGGAACTTTGGAAATAGTCTAACTGAAAACAGTAGGGTGAAAAATGATTCCAGGAAAATTTGTGGGGTCGTTCCTCCTTTCTGAGGTTGAAGTTTGACTACACAATTGGATTTTTCTGAGGAGAGATGACTGGACATGTGCACTAGCATTTTTTGCTTTAAACATAAGACAGTGTTAACATATTAATGGTAGATACTTTCATCTTAGCAAAATGGGGTAACCAAATCACACATTAGCAAAATTGTTTTCAGAAATTCTTTGGGAAGAAATCTATTAAAGTCAACTCCCAAGCAAAAAGATCTTTACACCGTGATAGTTTAAAGATGCAAAATCATGCCAAATTAATTTGAAATTCATCCTCTACTTACTAAGAAATACCATTGTAGTCCAATGAAACACAACAATTTTTACAAAAGAATGTTCCTTAACTTTGGACATTTTAAACTGTTTTATCATGCTTACAAATTTATGGGAACTATGCTGTACAAATTATATAAATAGAAACCTGCTATTATCACAAATTTTTTATGAGAATATGAAGATTAACTTCTGTGGCTCAGGGATTTAAAATTTCATTTTTAGGAAACCTTGATACCTGATTTCTTCTTCAATTTAAATACTTCACAGTAAGTGTAATAAAAGAAAACCTGAACAACAATCCTCTATGGTAACAGGTCAAATGGATAATCCATACCAGGTTTCCTTAACCATTTCCAACTTGGATTTATTCTTTAAATTGCTAGCTTATTTTTTTAATTGATAAAAGGCCTATATAATTTCTAAAAATCATGCCAGGCAAATGCATCAGCTCTCTCCTAATGTCTCATCCCCAGCCATTTGCTGAAGTCAAGTAACAGAGCTTATTTAAGAGTAGTATGAATAATTTTTTCTCCAAATTGACTGTAAGTTAACATTCAATGTGCAATCCTCACTTACGCGAAGGAGCATTTTAAAAGTGTACTCTATAATATTATAATAGTAAATCAATGATGCTAGAAAATGTGGGTTGCCTTTATATTAAGGAGGCAATATTTTTAAAGCAGGTGCTCATATGTTGATTTGTTATTAAAACTGTATACATGGCAAGAAAGCATTCAAAACCCTCACAAAAATAAAACAAAGGATTCTGATTTAGAAACTCCTGTTCAAAAATATTCCAAGGTCAGCATTTTAAAAAATTCAAACAGCTTCCCTTTAGTTGCCCGTAAAGCAAATATGAAATGTGTGCTATCTTGTACATCTTGGTCTGATTTGGATTACTCAGAAGGCATACTGGGTCTTCAAGTCCAGCACGATGAAGGCCTCGGTGGTCTCAGGGTATCTCTTCTCCTCCTTTTTTTGTTGGTCTGGAAATGTGGATCTAGACTTGAACCTGCAGTGACTTCAGCGTGTACTAAGGATTGGTTGGTAGCCAGAATGAAAAGAAGGCCATTTGATAATGACCCAGAAGTTAGACCTGGTGACATATATCTGGGAAATAACTGTTCTGCAACAATGGTGCTGTTGTTTAACTATGAGTTTTCTTATCCTGTCACTAATTGTCGTATCATGAAAATTATATTCCCAGGGAATGATATGATCATGCTATCTGGGATCAATTATACACCAATGTTGGACAGCACCTATGAATTTTAGGTGCTGTGCTTCTTTAAGAGGCTTATATTACCACCTACAGTGCCTTTTTGGAATGAATGGGTATGATGCCAGTACTCTGAGTGGCAGATATCCAAACAAAGCAGAAGGGCAACAAGCATCAGCTGCATCACAAGATAAAAAAAATGTGAGCACCATTTTAGCAAAGATAAGGAGCAACATTCCAGGAATTACTGGACAATGCCTGCTTCATTACTTCCTCTTTTTCCTTAGACAAGAGATCAGGTGGTACATGCTGGTCTGGGAACCACTTTCAGTAATGGTGTTACTGTGTCTGTCCAAAGATGGGTAACATATCTCTTATGTTACCTTCTAGAAGTTTGGATAGTGCATATCTATAACAAACTTTTTAAAGAGGTAATTTTCAATGTAATTGTCATTCTGCCTAACTTTGCAAATGAAAGTTAAGTTCATAATAAAGTTCCTATATGAAAAAAAGGCAGAGACAACCAGCAAGATGGCGGCAGAATAAGAAGCTCCTAGAGTCAGCTTGCGGTACAGGGAAGTTTGTAATCAATCAGAGCTGACTAAAGCATCTGTTTGGGAGATCCAGGAGACCAGAAGAGCATGTTGCAACATCCTTGAAAGAAAGGAAGGAGAAAACTGCCCATATGCAGAGAAGATTCATAAGTAGATCCCTCCACGCTGCAGAGGCTGGTGCCCATCCTCCACTGGCAGTGCAAGCCACCTCAGGAGCTATTCTGTGGCTGGAATTGGAAGCTCCACTTCCCTAAAATGGGGGAGGAAGAGATGGTTGGGCACCAACTTCAGCTACTGATTAGTAAATTCGGCTGGCTAAAGTATAATCCTTATAACAGCTAGAGTTTGAACTTGTCCAAGTCAGAAAGAGGCTGGTAGCTGCCATTTTGACTCTGCCCCTGGAATGAGGAGAAGCAGGGCAGATTGAAAATCACAGTGTGGTGGACACCAGCTTCCTCCCATCCAAATCGGATTGCTGTTCTAGCCTAAGCCCCAGCCCCACCTCTGGCAGTAAGGACCCTGGGGAGACCTGTGCAGCCTCTCCAGGAAAATACAGTGAAAGTCTGGAAAAAGTATTCCATGCATTCAGTTACCAAGAACAAAATAAACAAAAAAAAAGCTGGAATAGCTATACTAATATGAGATGAAATAGGCTTTAAAAGACACTAGTAATGTGCAATCTGAGGAGGAAGTCAGAAAAAAATATTCCATTTACAATAGCAACTAAAAGAATAAAATTTCTAAGAATAAACTTAATCAACAATATAAAGCAGGTGTATTCAGAAAACTATAATGCACTGTTAAAAGAAATTTTAAAAGATCCATATATTTGGAAGAACATTCAATGCTCAAAGACTGGAAGACTAAATATCATTCAGATGTTGACCTACCCAAATTGATATACAGATTCAATGCAAGCCTGATAAAAATTACAAAAGCATTTTTTAAATAAATGGAAAACATGATTATCAAACTTATTTGGAAGGGTAAGGAGTCCCAAATAGCCAGAAACATCTTAAAGGAAAAGCAAAGTCGGAGGACTCTCACTTCCAGTCTTTAAATCATATTACCTAGCTACAGTTTTAAAAATAACATGGTACTGGCATAAATACAGACACATAGACCAATGGAACCGAATTGATGGTTCAGCAACAGACCTTCACATCTACGGTCAAGTGATTTTTGAGAAGCCTGTCAAAACCACCCAGTTTGGACAGAACAGTCCATGCAACAAATGGTGCTGAGAGAACTGGATATCCACCGCCAAAAGAAAGAAAGACAACCTTTATCTCATACTTTATACAAAAATTAACTCAAAATGGATTAAAAAAAAAACTAAATATAAAATCAAGAAACATAAATCTTTTAGAAGAAAATATAGGAAAACATCATTAAGACCAGGTAGGAGGTGGGGAATTCCTAAAGGAGAAAAGAATAGGACTGGGATGGATTACTGATGCTTACTGTATGTAGAAGTTTTAATTAGCTTTACTGTAAAAGTATGGAAATGTATAGAGTTGATAATATATTGTAGTAACAGCTGGTTTATAAATGGGAATGTGGTTGGAAAGGGTAGTCGAGGAATGTAAATGCCAATTGAAAGAAAGCTAGAGAATAATCTAGGGACTGAATAACACAGTAAAGCCAGAGATGGATGAGAATTGTGGTTGATGGTACAGATGCAAGAGTTTCCTTTGTGAGGTAGAACAGATGTACATCACTATTGCAGGGTGGTGGGAATGTGGAGAAGCATGGGAAGACTACAATTGGAGTGACCTATTGTGGTTAAAAGCAATTCTGTAATATTTATGCATCTATGCCAAAGATGAACTGTGTTGATAATGGGGAGATATGGAAAAAAGTGTGCCAAATGTACTCTATGGATCATGGTTGGTGTTAATAGTCTGATTATATTATCTCATAATCTGTAACAAATGTTCCACCACAGTGTGGTGTGTTGATAGAGAGCTGTTGTATGGGAATTCTGCACATGTGCATGATTGTTTTGTAAGTTCACAACTTCTGTACTAAAAATATATTTTAAAAATAATAATAATAGGGTGGGTTGGGAGAAAAATACCCCAAATGTAAGACATGGACTATAGTTAGTAGTAAGATTTTGATGATATTCTTTCATAATTTGTAACAAATGTACAAGGTGTTGGTGGTGGGTTGATGTATGGACTACTGCATGATGTTATGCATGTTTGTTTTGTAAGTTCACAACATTTACTATACACTTGTTTATGTATGTTTATGTATAAATGAATAAAAATAATAACAGGGTGGGTTGGGGAAAAATACACCAAATGTAAGATACTTTGGTTAGTAGTAATATTTTGAAGATGCTCTTAAATCATTAGTTAAAAATGTCTCACAACAATGCAAAGTATTGGTGGTAGGGTGAAGTATGAGAGCCCTATATGATGTCATGTATGTTTGTTTTGTAAGTTCACAATTATTACTACATACTTATTGTTTATGTATATTTATGTATGAATTATATACATCAATAAGTTTTTTTAAAAGGCATCCTGGGGGAAAAAAAACCATTTTGGCCAGCCTCTAACATATGGAATATTGCACTTAGGATTCACTTATTCTACTATTACCATCTACCGACCCATAAACATGCTTCCTTGACATAATCATACAGATGCTAAACTCACAACACCTGCACAGTGGAAAATGTGCTGACTGTAAAGCATTTCAGAATAACATTTAGTGCACTGTAGGTGAAAACTTCCCAGATTCTGCAGGGTCATAAGAACCCAGTTAGACTTTGGTGTCTACAAAAAATCAACTGTGTAGGGGAGAGGTATCAAGAGAAGAGACAAAAACAAAAACAAAAAAATGCTCTCCAATGTCAATTCACTGATTTTTGAAATCCAACTCATTCAGCTCATAATGACAGAAATCGAATTAACCTAGTCTAAAAGGGTTTATGGTTATTTCTGTCATTGACTTTGTATGATTCGACCAAAAATTTTAAAAAATACATTCTTAATAATGACACATTTATGCTGCATGCTACAGAAAATTAATTAAAAAGGTGACAAGCCACGGGAAAGGCTATCTAAAAGCACCACACGCTGCAATCACCTCCCTCATACACAGTTCAAAGCCTCCGCCTGACCATTGCAGAACAGACTTCTCTGAGTCTGAGCTTAACACATCCCTCTTCACAGCTACTACTGATCCCAGGATATTAGGTATCCCCAAGATACAGTCTCACAGCACCTGTTTTCATTTTTTATATCACCGATCACAGCTTTAGCTGAATAATCATCTGTTTAGTTATGCACTTAATGTCTTTCCCCTCCCTCGAGGAGAGACTCCATAAAGACAGGGACCTATCTCTCTCCTTCACTGTACAAAAGCTCCAGCCAAGTAAAGGGCCTTTCACAGGTGCTCAAATATATTGTGCTATGACTGCTAAATGTGAAACTTGTAAGACATACAGGCACATGTGGAAATATAATATATTAGGAGTCTATCTATATTCCTACACTGAAGGTTAAAAAGATACTTTAAAAATATTTTAGGGGGCGGATGTGGCTCAAATGGTTGGGCGTCAGTCTGCCATATGGAGGGACCTGGGTTCGATCCCCGGGACCTCCCGGTAAAATAAATAAAAAAATAAAAAATAAAATAAAATAAAATATTTTATATATTTTAAGGAAAATTAAGCTGGATTAATGATTAAATTCCATCCCATCTCTTCTCTCTCTCCTCTTCAAGAGTAACCACTATCTTCACTTGGTGTGTACCAACCCCCTGTATTATAGTAAATGATTTCCAGCATTTTTTTTTTTTTTTTTATTATGGGTAAAAATCAAAATTCTCACAATACATACAAACATTTGCATAATGATATATAAATATATGTGCATATATGTGTATTTGCTTACAAAAATGTTATTTATATATATATATATATATACATATATTTTAAGAGGTGCTTAGATTACCTAAAATATTACACGGAACCCACTGGGATTCCCATGTTGCCCACCTCCCACACCTTATACTTATATATTATATATAAGTATACTTATATTTTATACACACATATTAGCATTTTGTTTAAGTGAAACACTTACCTAAATGACGTATTATATGAATTCTTTTTTCAGTTATCATGCTTTTGAGATTAACCTCTGTTGATTCATATAGTTAATTGTATTGTGTGGGTAAGCTTCTGGCTCTTCAGAATTACATTGCATGCATCATTTTTTTCATTTTTTTAAAAAGATTTATTGACCTAGTGTACATACTTAAAGTGTACAATGGTAATATGTAAAGACCCATGAAACCATAACCACAATCAAAACAATGAACGTATCTTTCACCCCCAAACGTTTCCTCATGTTCCTTTATAACGTTCTCCTTTCCTCCCACCTCCAGCTCCATCCTTGCTCCCCAGGTAATCACCAATCCATTTTCTGTTACTATAAATTAGTTTGCATTTTCTAGAAAGTTATATAAATGGAATCATACAATATGTACACTTTTTTGTTTGCTTTCATTCAGGATAAGTACTTGGAGATTTACCCACATGTGGGTATCAATTTCCTTCATTTTTATTGCTAAATAGTATTCCATTACATGCTTAGATCACATTTTATTTATCCATTTACCTATTGGTGAACATTAGATAAGTTGTTTCTAGTTTTTGGCTATTATTAAATAAGCTGTTATAAAAATTCATGTTCAAGTCTTTGTATAGATATATGTTTTCATTTTGCTTGGGTAAATACCCAAGAGTAGAATAGCTCTATCATATGGTAAGTGCATGTTTAACTTTTTAAGAAACTGGCAAACATTTTCAACAGTTTACTTTACATTTTACTTTCCCAGCAGCACTACATGAGAGTGCCAGGTGTTCTGTATTCTCACAAAATCTTGGTGTGAGCAGTCTTTTTAATTTAGCTATTTGAAGAATACATAGTGATTTCACATTGTGGTTTTAATTTGTATATCCCACCAGTGCCTAACATAGTTGGGATTCTTTTCACGTGCTTATTTCCCATCTGTATATATTCTTTGGTGAAGTGTTTTGTTTAAATGTTTTGCCCTTATTTTAAATAGGTTTATTTTCTTATTATTGAGTTTTGTGAGGTCTTTATATATTCCAGGTACAAGTCCTTTGCCAGGTATATACTTTGCAAATATTTTCTTCTAGTCTATGACTTGTCTTTTCATTCTGATAACATCATTCAAAAAAACAAAAAAATTTACTTTTCATAAGGCCAAATTTGTTTACTTGTTCTTCTATAGATAATGCTTTTTGTGTTTTATCTAAGGGCAGAAAAGATTTTCTTTATATTTCCATCTAGAAGTTTCAGACCTTTAGGTTTATATTTGGTCCATATTTCTTTTCTTTTTTTTTTTTTAAGATGTTTTTATTTATTTCTCTCCCCCTCCCCCCATTGTCTGCTCTCTGTGTCCATTCATTGTGTGTTCTTCTATATCTGCTTGTCTTCTCTTTAGGCGGCATTGGGAACCAATCCTGGGACATTCCAGAGTGGGAGAAAGGCACTCAATCTCTTGAGCCACCTCAGCTCCCTGGTCTGCTGTGTCTCTTATTGTCTCTCCTCTGTGTATCTTTTTGTTGCGTCATCTTGCTGCATCAGCTCTCTGTGCGGGCCAGCACCCTGCATGGACCAGCAGTCCTGTGTGGGCCAGCTCCTGCTCGGGCCAGCTCACCACTTGGCCCAGCTTGTCTTCACCAGAAGGCCCCAGGAATTGAACCCTGGACCTGCTATATGGTAGATGGGAGCCCAATCGTTTAAGCCACATCTGCTTCCCCCATATTTCATTTCAATTTTGTTATATGGTGCAAGTTATGGATTAAATATCACTTTTTGACATATGTATACCCAAATATTCCAATACCATTTGTTGAAAAGACTATCCATTTTCCAAAGAGCTGACTTTGCACCTATGTCAAAAATAAGTTATCCAGATGTCACTAGTGCAGGGTGGTGGGAATGTGGAGAAGCATGGGAAAAACAAAATTAATGTAACATATGGACTATAGTTAACAGGAATACTGTAATATTCTTACATCAATGCCAAAGAGGTACAGTGTTAACAATAGAGGGTACGGAAAAAATATGCCAAATGTACACTATGGACCACAGTTAGTGGTAATAGTCTGAAGATACTATCCCATAATTTGTGTAAAAAACGTTCCACAACAGTGTGGTATGTTGGTTAAGGGGTGTTGTAAGAGAATTCTATATAAGTGCATGATTGTTTTGTAAGTTCACAACTTCTGTAATAAAAATATATTTAAAAAAAATAAGTTATCCAGATACGTATTGGTCTATTTCCAAACTTAATATTTTGTGAACCTGTTTTTCTTAATATCAATACCACACTCTCTAGATTTTTGTAGGTTTATAATGTCTTGAAATTGAATAGTATTAGTCTGCCAACTTTGTTCTACGTTTTCAAAATTATTTTAGCATTGCTAAATGCTAGGCATTTCCATGTGGATTTGAGAATCAGCTTGTCAATTTTTTCCAAAAAAAGAAAATTCCTACTAAGAATTTGAGTTTCAATTTGAGGTAGGGTCTCCAGATTTAGCAAATAAAAATACAGGATGGTTCATACACTAAAAATGATTCATTTTTACATGAAATTCAAATTTAACTGGGCATCCTGTAGTTTACAAGGCAATTCTAATTTAAGGAGAATTAATATCTTAATAACACTGAGTACTTCAACCCATGAACAGGCCATCTTTTTATTTATTCAGAACATCTTTAATTTCTCTTGGTTACGTTTTCTAGTTTTCAGTGTATAGGCCATACACATCTTTAGTTAGATTGATCTCTAAGTAAATCATATGCATTGATGCAATTGCATATTTTACTTTTTAAATGTTAATTCCTGATTTTTCATTGCTATTAGATACAAATACAATAGACTTTTTGCAGCCTACAACCTTGTTCAACTCAATATTCTACCTAGTAACTTCTTTGTATGTCCCATTGGATTTTTTCACAGACAATCATACTGTCTACAAATTGCAGGGTTATTGCTTCCTTTCTAATCTTAACATCGTTAATTTCTTTTCCTTCCCTAATTACACTTGCTAGATCCTCCAATACAATGTTGACTAGAAGTGGTGAGAGCTAACATCCTTGTCTTGTTCTTCTTTTTAAAGGGGAAACATTCATCAGTTTTGTACCATAAAGTTTTTTTATTATTTTTATCTTCTGAAGAGATTTAAATGACAAGACAAAAGGCATATATATGTACCCATATAATTACTATTCTCCTTTTCATTCAGTTGTGTTGATGCATAGTTCCATCTGTCATCATTTCCCTACATCCTGAAGGACATAGTTTCTTTCAGCTTTTGCACGTATGAAAAAAGGGCTTTTATATTACTTTCATTTTTAAGATATTATTTTCTATGTATGGAATTATGGATGGACAGCTTTTGGATTTTTTGTTTTGTTTTGTTTTGTTTTCAGTACATTAATGATGTTACTCCACTGTTCTCAGGCTTGTATTGTTTCTGACAAGAAATACCCAGTCACCCTTATCTTTGTTAATCTGTATGCAATGTATTCCTTTTCTCTGTCTGCTTTTAAGATATCCTGTTTATCATTAGTTTTCAGCCCATTTGATTATGATGTAGTCTTTGTTGGGGATGGTTTTTTTCACATCTTATGTTTGGAGTTTGTTTCACCTCTTCAGTCTCTGAATTTATAGATTTTATCAAATTTGGAAAATGTACGGCCACTATGTCTTTAAGTATTTTTTCTGCCCTCCCCTCCTTTGAGTGATTTAAGTCACATGTAAGGCTACATGGTCCCAAAACTTCATGAAGTTATTTCATATTATTGATTTTCTCTTTCTCTGCCTTCAAATTCAGTAATCTTTTATTCTATGTCTAATCTGTCACTAATCTTATCTACTACATTTTTTGCTTTAGCTATAGAAATTTATTGGTTCATGCGTTGGAAGGCTAGAGGTCCAAAATCAAGGTATCAGCAAGGTGATGCTTTCCCCCCCAAAATACGTAGTGTTAGGATGCAGGCTTGCCACAATCCTTAGGGTTCCGTGGCTTGTACTCTCTCCTTGTACCTGCTCTTCAATTCCACTAACTTCTGGTTCCTGGATTCTCTCTGCCCTTCTCTTTCTCTGGCTTCCCATTTCTTCTCTTTATAAAGCTGCCAGAAATATGGATTAGGGCACACCCCCATTCAAATGCGCCAGACCTTAACAAAACTAACATTTTCAAGAGGTCCTATTTATAATGAGATCCTACGCCACAGGAATACAGATTAAGAACAAGAACATGTCTTAATCGAGGTATATAATTCAATCTACCACCCAAGTCATCTAGGGATCTTGTTAAAATGCAGATTTTAATTCAGGAATTCTGGGGTGGGGCCTGAGATTCTGTATTTCTAACACACTCCCTGGTGATGACACTGCTGCTCGTCCTCAAATCATTCTTAGAGTTACAAGGCTCTAGAATGCGTCTAATCCCCCCTACTAGCCTCTTTAATTACTTTCCCATCCATCGTTTTTTCCTGTCGGGGTTACTGCATAGTCCACCTCACTGCCCTCCATTTCCAATCTGGCCCTTGGATGATTTGTTCAACACATTTTAGCCAGAATGATCTTTAGAAAGTCACCTAGTATATTTTTAATGTCAGGCATTGTAGTTTTCATCTCTAGAAGTTAGTTGGGTAATTTTTTTTAAATTTCTTCTATGTCTATTTGAACATTAGAATATAGTCATAATAACTGTTTTAATTTCGTTGCCAACTAATTCTAACAACTGTGTCAGCTCTGACAGATTGATTTTTATCCTAATTCTCAGTCAAATTTCATTAATGCTTCATTAATCATCTGATAATTTGTGACTGGATGCCAGACATCATGAATTTGACTTTGTCGGATGCTTTTCAGTTTTATATTTCTATAAACACTCTTGGCTTTGTTATAGAACTCAGTTACCTGAAACTGTTTCATCCTTTTGGGTCTTGTTTTTAAGTGCATTAGGCAAGACCAGACTGATGATCAATCAATGGTTAATTATTCCCTGATACTCAGGTAAGATTGTTCTGTGTATTACAGCTAATGCCCCATAATTCATGAAGTTTTCCATACATTTGATGTAATCAGGCATTATTCATGAATGTGTGAGTACCCAGGATAGTTTCCTCTAAAACTTTTCTATGTTGTGTCTTTTGTGCACATGTGTGTGCTGACCAAATGAATGCAAGAGGAGGGTTCTCTGAACATCTCTAGAATTCTCTTCCTCTGTGCAGCTCTCTCATTTTCAGTATTCTGTCTTGCAGCTTCTAGACACATCAGTTTCCCCGCAATCTCAGTTCTTTTTCCCCAACTCAAGGAGTCCACTGGAGTCTACCTGAATTCCCGTTTCTCCACTGTGTCCTGAAAACACTCTCAATGTGTTCTCAGGACACATTGAGCAATATTAGGCACATTGGGTAATATTAGGACATATCTCTTATGTTTTCCATCTAGAGAATTATAGTATATATGTTTCACATATATGTCTAATATCCAGCAACCTTACTTTTTTCTAAGTTTAAATAGATTGTCTGTTTTTTATTGTTCTTCTTTTAAGAAAAGGCTATAATATAATAACTATAAAAATTTTGACTCTTTGTTTCTTATTCTTACAGCTTTGATATTTTTGCGTCTTGCTACCATGACCAGAATTTGGAGTACAGTAGTGAGTAAAATGAATGATAGTGGGTATCCATGTCTTCTGATTTTAAAGAAAAGCGTTCTTGCCTTTGTGATTACTTGTG
This sequence comes from Tolypeutes matacus, assembly GCA_026826555.1. Lineage (NCBI taxonomy): Eukaryota > Metazoa > Chordata > Mammalia > Cingulata > Chlamyphoridae > Tolypeutes > Tolypeutes matacus. Next base: position 8,689,315 of record JAKSZT010054030.1, read on the forward strand.
ATAGATGTTGAATAGATACCCTTTAGTAGATACCTGATGATTTCTTTTTTAAAAAATGAATGTGCTGAATTTTATCAAATACATTTTATCTGAGATAAAGCCTTCCTGGTCATTATATCTTTCTCTTTTCTTTGCCCTCTAATTTTAATTGGAAGTGTATATTGTGAAATATTCATTACCTAAAAGACGTCTTGCAATGAGAAATTCTTCTGTGTCACATGATCATATAGCTGAAACATTTGTAATTTATCCGTATCATGTTTTTAACACCCATTTTTCAAAAGCTTTGCTTCCCTAAATAATATGATGTTCACTGTGTGATGGGCATTTGTGGCAGTCAACGTTAGTGTTCCACCCAGACATTCTTAAGTCACTTTTTACCCATTTGTTGGTTTCAAATAGATTTTACTTCTAACAGTGGAAAAATCCACAACTCCTCTTTGGTGGACTCCCCTCAGATTACTGGAGCTTCTATCCCCACACATGCCCCCCACCCCTTAACCATTGATTGACAGCTGTAGAACATGGGAGCACAACTGCCTGGCCTCAGTCCGGGACAACCCTGAGGAGCACTCATATTGCAGAACTTCCCAAACCACCCTCCCACAGGGATTCATCTGAAGTCATACCCGCTTCCTTGTCCTACTTCTCCCAGGGAACAATCCCTTAATAAATGGCATGCATATGAAGTCCTCTCCTCAGGGCCTACTTCCAACCTCAAACAACATTCTTATAGATAATAAGAATGCACCATCCTGAAAAATGCATTTTAAGTCTTTTGCTAAATTTCTTCCCATGAAAGTTGGTAAATCCATATTTCTATCAGCAATATCATTTATTCTTTCTCCTAATCTTAACATTGGAAATAATGTGTCTGTGCATGAATGCATAGCCAAGTGCCCACACATATATATTAATCTTTCATAGTTCAAAAAATGGAAATGGCATTTTTCATTTCTTCATTTGATCAGTGGTGAGGGTGAACTTAATCTGTCATTTATAATTTCACTTTGTGGAACCTCCACATACTGCGTGACTCCACTCAATACAAGTGGTCAAACACTTTGATAACAAAGTGGCATGGTTCAAGTCAGTTTGCACATATTACTGTAATCATTCTTTCCCTATTTATGGGGAACTAGGCATAACAGAAATTGCCTTCTAGAAAGCCAAGTTACATTCATTAGCCCTTAAACTGTTTTGTGAAAGTAAGAGAAAATGAGCCTAATCTGTCTTCCACACAATGACCATTAAGGTAAGTGAGGAAACTTAAGACACTTTCCACAACTTCTCTGCTTCACTCATTCAAGTCTCTCCTTCAGACCAATACATTACGGGAATCCGTCAATTGTTCCTCACAAGACGGGGTTTGGTATTCATTCAGTAACTCTTCACAATCTGGTCAGTCTGGTTCTATGCTTTTTTACAGAAAATGCATTTTCAACAAACCAAAGTAAAAATGGCAAAGGAAAGTTTCCTTTAGTATCAGGAAAATTCACTGCTTTAAATATATTTTTAAGATATTTTGTTTGAAATATCCCACTTTAAAATTCTCAGATTTTCTTGATTTACTTTCTATATCTTATAAATCCACATGCAGTCTCCATTTCCACTATTTTTTGACAATTAATCTATTCCTCATTTTAATTTTAAAAAGCTGAAGAAGGGCATTCAGTTCAAATATATAATTCTATCCAGCAATGGTGTTCAAAACAGCCTCATTAGAGATAAAATAATACTAAGTACCATAAAATAAATAGGTCACAGATAATCTTATGGTAATCTATAATAAAATTAAATTTAGTATTATGCATTACTTATTCATAAAAATATTATTCATGAGGATATTTATTTTTATGTTCAATGTTATATAACATTCAGCAGCAAACTAAATATTTATCAATATTTCTGTTTATATCCTTAATATTTACAGGTTTGTTTTGCTCATGATTGTAATACAATTTCTTTAAACAAGTCAATTTTATTGATATATATTAATAAAGCATACAATTCATCTAAACTGTACAATCAATGATATTTGGTATAATCACATAGTTGTGCGTTCATCACTTCAATCATTATTAGAGCATTTTCATTATTTCAATAAAAATAATAACAAACAAAAAACAGACAAACAAACAAGAAAATTCCTCACCTCTCAATCTCTCTATGCTTCCTCCACTGTATATAGCTCCTGTTTCTGGCTATTCTATCCAAAGTGTATAATCAATGGCTTTTAGTATAATCACAATGTTGTACGTTCATCATCTCAAAAATTTTAGAACAATTTCATTAGTCCAAAAAGAAAGACTCCACACCCCTTAGCATAACCTATTTCACAGGACCTTGCAATGGAAGAGATACAAAGCAGCCCCACAGCCCCAGTGCCCTGTTTTCAGATCTACCCATGGACTTGGCCCCCACTGTTGCAACCTCTATTTGTGAACCTCTCTAAGGGGCATCTCGGTGCTTCTAAGAAAGCAAAACGTAGTATGTTTTCATTCTTCACGCTCCAATAGCATATGCATATGGATCCATTCAGTTTATTTAATGAAAATTTAAGGTTGTTTCCAATCCTGACCTACACATGAGATAACACCCTTCCCCATAAACAGTAGTGGTGCATCCTCTGCAGGAAGGCAGTAAGAGCCACCCACTCTTTACAAATACTGAGGAGGGTGGTTCTCATGACCCTCCTGGGTTTACATTCTCTAGCGTACTTCAGAGTCAGGAATAATGGTTGATAACTCTCTGGACCATAGCTTTGGTTGTTGTTGACTATTTGTTTTATTTTCTGCAAGTAAACCATGGAGGATAACAGAGGACTGGGAAGTTTTTGCATAAGAGATTGGCAGTAGGTCAAAGCTGTTTTCCAAACAGCTGAAATTGTGCTACAGAAAAGGCACTTTAGACGAAGGGCTCTTTGAACACACATTTCTGAGAGACGTTAGGTTGCATGTGGCTTTAGAGCATCATTACTTTGCAGAAAAGTACAAAGCAGCTGTAAGGAAATGTCTCCTCTTCATTCCTTCTGCTGATGCTCTCTGTAACTCCTGCTGCTCAGGTTTTCTCTCTCACACAGTCGCCCTTTTCATTCTGTTGCCATCCACTCCTGTCTTTCCTTGGGTGCTTTGGTGGGCAGAGTTTCAATGACATCCTCTTCCTTCGGCAGTGCTATTTTCCCAAAGCTCTCCTTTATCCAAGGATCTACCTCTTCATGCTTCCTTTCTTTATTCTTTATTCATGCTTCCTTTCTTTATTCTTTACTCAGTTTTCCATTATTTGGCTTACTCACTATTTCCTTTCTTCCTCTGTGTTATATGGATTCAATCATGCCCCCAAAGAAGATGTAAACAAGTTCTTACCCCAAGGCCCGTGGATGTGAACTCATTTGTACATAGGATCTTTGAAGATTTTATTAGTTACGATGAGGCTGAACTGAATCAGGGTGGGCATGATGACTAGAGTCTGGATAAAAAGTAAATCTGCACACAGTAGGAGACATAAGAGGATTAAGGGCCATGTGACAGAGGCAGGCACTGAGTTATTGATGGACAGCAAGCCACCAGCAGAACACTAGACTTCAGAGAAAGCATGATCTGCTGATGCCTTGGGTTTTTGTTTTTTTTACTTCTAGCTTCCAAAACTGTGAGATAACAAATTCCTGTTGTTTAAGCCAACCAGTCTGTAGTACTTTGTTACACACCCTGGCAAACTAAGACACTTTGATACCATTCTTTATCCATCACTTGTCTTATCTTCCCTCTGAGCTACACTGAGGAAGCTATCACCTCAATCTTTTTTAAGTATTTAATTCTAATATTCATTTGAACATTTGATAAGCACCTATTACACTCCAGGCAATGTCCCAGAATGCAGGAATGCAATGAAAATAACACAGAGTCCTCTGGAATTTAAATGGTTCCAGGCCAAAGTGATAATTACCATCTATAAAATAAAAACAAAGGGGGGTGGTAAATGAATGTCTTGAAAATTGATGAAAGGATTCACCAAAAAGAGAGCAATTGGGTAGGGCCTTGAAAGATAAATACAATTTTCCTAGGGGATGGGAAAAGGGGCATTCCAGATAGTAAGGACAGCATAGCACAGGCAAAGAATGAGGCACTAAAGACAAGAGCATCATGTGGGGAACAGATGTGTCACTTGTTCATGGAGGGGACTGACAAGAGCTGAGGCTGGGAAAAAAAGGTAGGGACTGTGTGGTAGAGAATACTTCTAATCACAAGAGGTAGATTATAAACTGCAAGCAATGGTGGACTATATAATAAATTGAAGCAAAACAAGGCATGATCAGATTGATGTTCTAAAAGATAACTAGCAATGGTGCATACAACAGATTGGAATACAGTTGACATTGGGGAGTGAAAGCCATAAAAAGATTCTTATAACAGCTGAAGTAAAGGGAAGTGAGGGACTAAACTGAGGCAGTGTGGGTTAAGACAAGAGAGAGATGAGAGATTGTTTTAAGTGTAGTGATATCAACAGGGACTTACTTGCTGAGTATAAGGAGACCAACTGGTTTCTAGTCTGGCTTTTTAGGTTGATGGTGAGGGTATCCACTGAGATAGAAATATAGGAGCAATGTGTCAACTGAAAACGTAATGAGTTTAATTTTAGATGCACTGAATTCGATGTGCCTATGGGTATTCACATCAAAGAGTTAGTTGGAAGGAGGTAAGAAAGCTAAGGAGAGATTTGGGGCTCGAAATAGAGATTTGTGAGTCACTGGTACATCCAATAAATGGCAAATGACGTCATGGGAATATATTAAATTAACCAGGGAATATATGGAGAGCAAAGAACAGGATACATAATGGGACCTGGGGAAGAGGATATATTTAAGAAATGGGATAAAAACCTAGAAAAGGATAATGGGGAGGAGTCAAGAGCATAGAGTACAACCAAGTGACAGTGGGATGGTGGAAGATGAGAATTTATGCCCTGATCGTTGGAATTGGTTAACAGTGTGAAATTCATAAGATGCTCAGAGTACACTGTGATAGAAGGCAAATCTTTGAACATGACAAACAGTTAAACTTCAAGGTATTTGTTTAGTATCAGTAAATTTTCAGCTAGAGCCAGAAATCAGGCCTAAAAGGAGGGAGACCAATCTTTCCAAAAATCTCTATGAGAGAAAAGAGAAAGATGAAAGAAAGGGGTTGAAGTATAGGAGAGCAGAGGAAAATTCCTGAGTTTACTTTCCTTTTGTCATTTCTGATGATGATGATCATGATGATGTTTCTGTTGTTTTTAGAATTAGAGTAATTTTAATATGCTTATAGATTCAGGGTATCAATTTAGCATCAAAGAAGAGATTAAAGATGTGGAAGAAAGAGAGAGATGAACATGGAACTAGGACAGAGGCATAAAGACACAGGAAGAGGGATATTTAATGGACTATTTCTGAGAATGAAAGAAATGCAAGAAGAGCAGATAGAATTGTTAACAAAAATCACAAGTATGGAGAATTGGAAAGAGAGAGAAAAGAGATCTAACAGCCTCAAGGTTATCAGGGATAAATGAGGCAATAATAACCAACATTTATAATCCCTACTATGTGCCAGGAGCTATTATAAATTCTTATACCAATATTAAGTCATTTGCTCCTCACAACTTCACTATTTGGTAGGTGCCATTATTAACCACATTTTACTAATAAAGAAATATAGGCAAAGAGAAGTCAAATTACTTACCCAGGATCACAGAACAACTTGTAGAGCAAGGACTCGAACACAGCCTAGAATGTGAGCCCCGGCTCTTAACCTCTTGGCTATCCTGCTGTCCTGTCTAAGAAGGTATCAGCTGAGACAGAGGATAGGGATGAGTAGGAGAATTGGGGTTTAGAGGCTAGGAGAAGTCCAAAATTGAGGTGTCAGGAAAGTGATGCTTTCTTCCAGAAGACTGTAGCATTCTGGGGCTGGCTGCTGGTGATCGTTGGTCTTTGGCTTTATCATCACATGGCAAAGTACATGGCAGGCATCTCTCTCTTTCCAATTCTGCTGATTTCTAGCTTCTGCTCCTCCACCTGGATTTCTCTCATTATTACTGAATTTCTTCTGAAGTCTGGAGTAAGACCTGTCCCATTTCAGTTGGTCACACCCAAGTAAAATAACATCTTCAAATTGCCTTTTTAAAAAAATAGGTTCAGGGAAGCGGCTGTGGCTCAATCAGTAGGGCTCCCGTTTACTACATGGGAGGCCCCGGGTTCGGTTCCCGGGGCCTCCTGGTGAAGGCAAGCCCGCCCGCACGGCGTGGTTAGCTGACCCAGCGAGCACAAGCAGCAAGGGGGGGATAAATGAATAAATAAATAAAATCTAAAAAAAAAAAAAAAATAGGTTCATACCCTCAGGAGTGGATTAATAAGTTTAAGAACATGTTTTTCTAGGGTGCATAATACAACCCACCACATATTTTTACACACAGGTGAAAAATTTATTAATTCCATCTTGTCAAACTATTCTTGTGTGCTGTTCCTTTGCCCAGAGGGGTCATAACCTCCTTTTAAGGACAGGAAATTATGCACAACATGGCTTTTCCACACACTAACATAATTCTAAGGATGCTGTGTTAAATAATGACCAATATCACTAGATTTATATCCAAGAGATTCCTTAGAAAAAGATTTTTTTTCTAGGCCTCAAATTCTTCATGCAAATCAGAAAGGGGACTCAGACTCAACTACACACAGGTAGGAAAATTAATGGAAAGCAGAATCAGATCATCAGATCATCTTACTGTCATACAATAACTAACAAATTACCTCCTATGGGCCACCGTTATTGGGCACTGCAAGAAGGATCTGATTTTGCTACACAGGCTATAAACTTTTGTCTTTGCATCCATACTAAAATTAACATTGCATTACACAGCACAAGCTAGATTTTTGACTCATAAAGGCAAGAGTTTGTGTATGAGAAAGAGACACAGAGAAGGAGAGGGAGAGATGAGATATTATTTTAAACTTGGGAGAGGATAAGGGAAAACTAAATAAACTGTTTAAAAAAATCTTCCAGACTCAAAATAGTTTCACACAAAAAAAGGAATTTTCCTGCCCACATGACCAGCTGTTCATCTGGCACCACAGTAACTCATCAGTTCACACTCTTTCGAGAGAGAGCGAGTGAATGAGAGGGAGAAGGAGAGGTGTTAGCAGTCTAATCCAGAGAAGAAATACTGAAACCAGCTCTAATGAGCATCTTTGAAAAAAAATGAAAATGAAGTTGAAAAACAAGTTAGCCAATATGAAAAGAAACTACCAATAAAATAAAAGAACTTCTGTAAGAACAGATGCAAGGATGGGCTCCTCATACATAAAATGCAGATTGGTTTTGATAAACCAGCACCAGCATTTATACACATTCATATCCTCTCTCTCTCTCTCTCTCTCTCTCTCTCTCTCTCTCTGTCTCAATATAAGGCTCTATTCAGCAGACCAGTATCCTCTCAGAAGTATTGGTCTTCTAGGTGCAGAAAGACTGATGAAGCTAAAATAAGATGGAAAGCCGATCAACTACAGTAAGCAGTGTTTTTTTATACGATTTTGATGCAAAGGGCATCAATAGAAGAAATATGTAACTGGAATATGTCTGTATTCAAAGCAAAACCAATGGGAGCTTTAAATAATTAATGATGAATCTCATGACATCCTTGGAGGCCCAGTTTTTCTTCAGGACTGTATCTAGTGTATGAGCAACCATGTCATTAGCAGTGACTGCACATTATGGTCAGAAACATTTCATCAAACCCTTGTCCAATGTGTTTTTCTAAACCATGGCTAAAAATACCAACAAATTACATTTATACATTCATTCTATTGACAATCCACTTTCACATAAATTGTCTCATTTGATCCACCCTCTCCCAAATAGTGTTCTGGTAAAAATCAGAATGCTGAGGTAAATGATCCAACATAAGGATATGTATATAAGGTAATTCAAATTAAAATTTCACAGGAAAAAAATCTAATTATAATGTTCATAGATGGTAAAATCAAATTAACTTTATAATAGAATATTTCTTACAACAAAGAATTGCCTTGGTTACAAATCTACTTTCAATTTCTTACACTAATTTATACACCATTATAAAGATATGCCCCATGTCTTCTAAAGTAATACAAATGCACATTAGAGAACACTGAAGGAGTAAGAAAGAAAACACCTTACTGATATTCAGTCCTTGTCTTTAGAGTAAAACAAAATCAAGACATTGGTTATATTCAGGAAGAGTCACTTTCATGTGACTTGATCAAATATTAAGCAAGCTATTTTGTTCATTAAAAGATCTAGGAAATATCTCATTTACAAATTTAATTTAAAATAAAATACAGTTCTTTTTCTCATCAGCTAAGTTAAAAAAGCAAATTACCAACATTGTACAACAAGAAACTTCATTCTATCAAATTTACTTTATCAAGAAAGAAGTAAAATGTTCACATATTTGAGATAAACAGGTATCTATCAGCCATAGAAAAGGCCTTATCCTGAGACAGCAAATCTAATGTTGTTTTTTAAATAAAGGGAGGAAAAGATAAGCTTAATATTATGAGTATAACATATTATAGAAATAGGGCAAATTGAAAATGATAGAAAAAATAAGGAAGGACATTTTGCTGGCCAGTTATTTCTTTGGCATGAAAAATTCTCCAAACCAATATTTTATAGTAAGCCTTTCCTCATCAGTTAGAAAATATCAAAGAGCTCCTGAATACCTGACATTATTCTATAAGGTAAACTGAACTTTGAAGAAATGAGGACAGTAGCTGAAACACCATTTTAAAAATGTAATAACCCTTGCATTCCCTAAAAAGTACTACAACAAATCTAAAAAAAAAAAAAAAAAAAAAAAGTCCTTTGCCATATATTGGTTTGTCAAATATGGACCAGCAAGGGGTGATTAAGTAGCGATGTCTCAGCAATGTCCCTGGGAAAAGACCACACAAGCCTCCTCAATGGACCAGTCACAGCAGGTTTCACAGATGAAGACTGTTTTACTCAAGATTTAAAGAAACCTTTACCTCTGTAATGCCCTTAAGATCAAACTTAAAAGAAATATGGGAACAAAAACTCTGATAATAGATAAGAGCCACTGAAAAAAGTGCAACAAGTTAAGTCCTCAGACATCCCTATAACAACGTCAAAAACAGGGTGTCATATTTAGTAAAATAACTTAGATTGTATATCCTTACAAGAGAAAGTCTCTAAGCTTTACTTTTAATTAAATTTGAAGACTGAACACATTTCTGTGCTTGCCAAGAGCAGTCATCAAATTCCTAGAGAAAAGTTAGAAGACACCTGCAGCTCAGTGAAATAGTGAACTTTGTCAATTTGATTTAAGACTTCAATAGTCATTGCTTAGTTTTCCATCCCTCCTGATACTCTTAGGAGTATAATTGGAGTCTCAGGAAAAACAGATCTGGAAATTGCCACAATAAAACAACTCACACAGAACATTTTTCTTTCCTTAATGGACAAAAATGCTACTTAGCATATATTTCACTTCCTTTTTTTTAAATACTGAGTCCAGTTTCCAACTTTTCAGGTCCTTGGTGCAGCCTAGTCTAGGGAAAGTCCTAAAGAAATACAGTTCTTCCTAATAATCTGCCTCCTCTCTTCTAAATGGCAATGAGGGTTCATGTACTCTTTAGCAGGGAATTTGCCAAGAAGTTTTCTTAAGGGGAAAAATGGCAATAGTGGAATAGTGGAGACTAAATTCAGACTATTTTATTACGTATATAAAGATAAATTTAGTAACCAAAACCCTTGCAATTTATAAACCAATGAGTACTGCAAAGAAAAAAAAGTGAGCAATTATTTCTTATAAAATAAAGAAGATAAGTAATTATAGAACATAGATTTTATTATACACAGCTCTGGCTTTCTAATCACCTTTCCAAGCAGTGGCACCAACTCAAAACTACTTTTGAAGGATAGCTTTGGACTGCTGGAGCCCTGGCCACGGCTCACTTTGACTGTAAATAGATTTTTTATTAGAGAAGATGTGAACTTAGAAAACAATCATGTACGTGTGTGGAGTTCCCACACAAAACCCGTCTACCAACACATTACATTGTTGTGGAATATTTGTGGCTCACTTTTGAAGAAAAGTAAAATGACCTTCTATTATGTCATGTACACTGCTCAGATTTCTCAGTTTTCAGGACAGGACGTCATTTCTCCCACCTAATAGTTTAAAAAAAGACAAATATTCTATGGTCTCACTAATAGGGACTGAATATGATGAGCAAACTCATGGAGGTGAACTCTAGATCACAGGTTACTAGGAGATAGAATGTGGGTTGAGAATGAGAGCTGATGCTTAATGTATGTAAAAGTTGTTAACAACGTTTATTATGAAAGTGTGGAAATGAATAAAGATAATGGTAACATTATAGTGAGTATAACTAATTCTGATGATTTATAAATGTGATTTGGCTGAAACAGCTAGTCAATTGACTTAAATAGTCAATTCAAAGAAGCTAAAGAATAAGGAATGTATAACAGTGATTTTGGTTGTAGATGAAGATTGTGGTTAATAGTATAAATATAACAATGTTCTTCATTTACAAGTTGTTAGGAATATGGTGATACACGGGAAAATTACAATTTATATTGCTCAAGAGTCAATACAACAATGAAAGAACTTCACAGGCCTTGCTGATTAAGTCTATGAAGAAAGATAACCTACAGATTCAAGACCCTTGAAAAGTAGTAGAATGCCTTCCTCCCCAGTCCAAGACTCTGCCACTAAATGTATGAACATACATATCTTAGGAAGGTCAGTAGCAATCTTCCCTTCCTCCTTCAGGCTAAAAGTCCTCCAGGGAGTTCCCATGGCTGCTATAATGTGCTTTTAAAGCATTTTTTTTTCTATCAAGGGAGTGCATCAAGAATGAATCTAGGAATCAAAAACAATCTTTACCACCATCCATTGCCAAAACTTTTCCATCAACACAAATAAAAAGTTTGTACAATGTAAGCATTATCTCCCCACAACATTGTGAAATCAGTAATAGAGCTGAATTATAAATTTGAATGTGGTTAAAAGGGGAAGTTTTAGTTTGTATATATATTACTAGAATAAATTAAAAAAAAACACATAGAAATATATAACACAAATAGGGAAACGTAATGTAAAGCATGGACTATAGTTAATAGTGTGATTATAATATTCTTTCATCAACTGTAACAAAAGAACCACACTGATGCTAAGGTATTAATAATAAGGAGACTATACTGGAATTCTGTATTTTTGCATGATTTTTCTGGAAACCTACAAATTCTCTAAAACAAAAAAAGAAAACAATGCTCTTGAATCGAGATGAAAAAAATAAAAACTAAAACCACAGACCTGAGTTGAATCAGAAAGAATATGAGCTGTGAGCATATCAGCTTCTGTTTATTGGATTTATTCCTTGAGAAATGGGCCCCACAGTGGCACTGCCAGGCAGCATAAAAACAGGAATACAGATATGTGGGCTCTGGGCTGAGAGAGGAAATCCTGGCCACACCAATGAACTGCTGCCCTTAGAGAAAGTCAATGACCTTTCTTGGGCTGGACTCACCTTCCTGGCAGCTGGGCCCCGTAGGCATTCTGAGCCCATACCCAGAAAGCAAGACTTTACAAAGGAACTCATAGCCTGCGAAGGGCCCAGGGCATGGATGTCAGTGACCAGGAGAGGGTATGTTGGTGCAATGGGATGAAGTGGGAGAGAGGAAGTGCCAGTGAGAAGCGGGGAGCAGGAGGAGGGCTGCAAGGAAGGAGAGGAACAAAAGGAAGAACACCAGGAGAGGAGATGGAGCAACCTTTCTGCAAGGCGGGGTGAAGGGCAGGCTTGAGCCTGTCCCTCCATTCACGTGCCTTCACCGCCCCCACCCCCCGACCCCCCAGTGCCTCGGTCTCCTCTTCTGTCAAACGTGGGTAATCACTGAACCTCCCTTGCAGCCTGCTGGTTGCATTAAACTGGCTTAACACACTTAAAGCTCAAGACAGGGCCTGGCCCAGTGTTAGACCTAAGAAATGTTTGCTATCAATACTACTTTGAGGTTTTCTTAACTACCTAACTCAAATTTCCCAAGCCCAACAGAAGCTCCGGCCCATGTAAAGCTACAGAGAGGGACCTGAACGGTTCAAAAATAAAATTCAAAGTGAAATCAAACCCAAAAATAACAACAACAAAAGGAAAGTGCTATAACTGGGGCATTAAAAAGCTTTGTGGAAAAGAAAACCTGTGAAAAATGACAATAGGTATAAAACAATGTGATGGAGCTAAAGGACAGGGAATTGCCAGAGGATGAGAATGAAAATAAGACTCAAGGAATCGAACTCGAAATCGCACCCATGTGACCACAAGGCTGACAGCACGGACAGTATAAAGGGAGGCCAGGGTTTTAGGAAGTGGCATTCTTGGCAGAGAATAATCAAAACAATGCAATGTCCACTCCAACTCCAAGTGAGAGAGGGCTTATATCCCATGGATATGGTGGATGGGATGATCCTGCCTGCAGATGCAGGCCCTCTCCATTCCCTGGGATGGCCATTTCCCATCGTTGTCTCCTCACCAGGTGACTTGGATGAGTCCATTGAGCTGTAGGGTAGGAGTTGCAGCTCCACCTAGATTTCATGCACACCTGGCACATAAGCCCTCTCTCACTTGGAGTTGGAGTGGACATCACCATCCCAGTCGCCTCTGGATTGGGGGAAGAACTATGGACTAAAGTGGACTTGATGGTATTCTCTTGCTCACATATGGTGATTCTTGCAATGCAAGAAATTATAACAATGAGGTGGAGCCAGTGGCCACTTGACAGTTTTTGGGTAGGGAGGGGATGAGCAGTTGAAATACAGGGGCTTCTTTGGGAGTTGGAGGTTGTCCTGAGTACTGTTGTGGCAATGGATGTAGGCCATTTTAAATCAGCACACACCACTCATAACTGAGTGGGAGAGAGTGTGGTCTACAGTGTGAACTGTGGTCTATGGTTGGTGGCAAGGCTCCAGGATGTGTAAGTTCATTGAGGTTGGTGGGCCACACTGTGGGAGATGTTTGTGTTGGATGTGGTGGGAGGTGTGGGAGGTGGGCAACATGGGAATCCCAGTGGGTTCCGTGTAATATTTTAGGTAATCTAAGCACCTCTTAAAATATATGTATATATATATATATAAATAACATTTTTGTAAGCAAATACACATATATGCATAAAAAAAAAAAAAAAAAAACACACGATGTGACGTTCTTGACAGTTTGATAATATTAGAAGATTTGCTACATGAAGACAGCGGTGAGCAGGTCCTAGGGCTTCGTTTTGCTAGAGAGAAGAGGCTTCTGCTCTTGACTGAAATTTAGGTCACACATGTATTTAACTATAGTGTTTTCTGAGTTTCTTTTAGGCTCCACCAGCAGGAACACTTGCCCCCTCCTCACCCAAGTACAGCTGGGACCCACAGTGACTGGCCTAGAGGTCACCTGAATGATTACCCAGCCTGGATCTCCTCTAAGGGGCATGCTGAGCTCACATCCAAGAATGAGAACACTATTGGAAGCAGAGCAGCAAATGGACTCCAAGCCAATCCAGAATGCAGCCGGGGAATCAGGGGTGGGAAACTGAGAAGTGACTCCTCCTAAGGGACTCCTCCATGTTGCCTGGGGGAGGGAGAGATATTACTTACAGAGTAGGCAAGTATGCTCAGCTGTGCAAGTGCGGTCATTGCTCTATTAGGAATTACATAGGAAGAAATAGCATCAGTGATGAATTTTCTAATTTAAAATGCTCTTTGTTGTTGCTGACCAGCTCTGAGACAGAGTACCATACATTCAACCAATCTGATGTTTCCAATATTCACATATGATAATTGTGTAACAATCATAGTCAAATCTTACTTTGTGGGGACATGCCACAAGTACTGACATTAAACTCAGGAATAAGGAAAGTATGTCCACTATTGCCACTACTATTTAATATCATCTTGAAGTATTAGGCAACACAGATAAGACAAATGAATTAGGGACATGAGAATTAGAGAAAAAGAGACGTGATAATCTCTAATTATAAAAAAAAAAAAAGTCAGGAAAATTGAGAAAATCAATTTAAAAACTACCGCAAACAATAAAAGATATCAGTAAAATAGCACATACACAAATTAACATAACTAAAATAATAGCCTTCATATATACAAACAAAAATACACCTATTATAACGACAAAAAAGATTAACTACCCAGAGATAAATGTGAAAAACTTACATGAGAAAAAGCTTTAAACAATCTTGAGATATCTAAAAATAGAAATTCAAAAGTATAGAAGGAAATAAGTCCTTGTATGGGAACATTCAAGATCATTAAAGCTGTCTAATTCTCCCTAATTTATTAATTTATAGTAATCTCCATAAAAATACTGTGTGTGTTTGGTTGGTTATCATTTAGAGCTAAATAATTTTATCAGTGTGATATTGGTGCAGGGATAGGCAGATCAAAGAATCAGAAAAGAAAATTCAGAAACCAGATCCAGGTACATATGAAAATCTGGGAGCATCTACATCTTTCCTTTATTTTATATCTCCTCAACTTATACTGCATTTGAACAGCAACAACAACAATTGAACTTGATTGAAACATACTGAATACACACAAATCCTTGAATTTGTAATAACTCACAAAGGAAAGCCAAGAAGAAGAAAAGAAAACCCACTACAACCACCTACTGATTAACCCCGGACGTTTCTAGCAAATCAAGCTCCTTCCTCTAAAAGGTAGCAATGACAACCTTTCTATGTAAACTGTACTTCAGGAGAACCAAAACATCCTAGGAGAAGAGAAAAAGTTCTTTATAGAACAAATCCAGCTGATAAATCCAGAGAAAGGGCAGAATTAGAATATCACTATTTTTGCAACACCTAATGAAATAATTAATTCAATTAAAGGTCAATGGATGAAACCATTAGATGAAAAGTTGACTGGGAGCTTTACAACAGAGATAACACTGCCAGCACCTGGAACCAATGACAGCCAGGCATTATGCACATCCTAATGTGTTGCAATGTGAAATATATGGCATTACCTATGAAGCATCCCTTCAAAAAATTAAACTTGAAATCAAATCGAGTTTCACAAGCTACTTTCCAGTTTATAAGAATATTGAAAGATCAATGATAAAGTTAAATGACATAATGAAAAGGTGAGGAATGATAAACTGACCCACTGGTAGAAGAGTTCAGACATCCATTAGGTTCTGTAAGTACCTTTACACAACAGGATGAAATACTTGAGAAGATCTTGAAAACGGCAAAACCCAGGGCATTAAGTCATATCAGGATCACTAGATATGGCTTGGAATTTAGCTGGGCACCAAATTACAAAAGGATTGGAATTGTAAGAAAAAGAAAAATGCAGGACAAAGCAAAGTATAACATGTTATTATTAGTAATAACCCACAAAAGATAAGTTGACTAAAAATAACAGTTAAAAAGGCAGAGAATACCAGAATGGCTTTAAAAGGTACAGATAGGGAAGCGGCTGTGGCTCAATCAGTAGGGCTCCCGTTTACCATATGGGAGGCCCTGGGTTCGGTTCCCGGGGCCTCCTGGTGAAGGCAAGTCCGCCCGCACGGCGTGGTTAGCTGACCCAGCGAGCACAAGCAGCAAGGGGGGGATAAATGAATAAATAAATAAAAAATCTAAAAAAAAAAAAAAGGTACAGATATATACCACTTACAGGAAATACACTTAAAGCACAAAAAGACTGAAAGGAAGGAAAATATGCACTAGGTGAGGAAGATTAGATTCAGTCCTTGCCGCACTAGATGCTAAAGCTTCAGAAAAAGCTGTAGCAATTTAGACAGCATGTTTTGACCCCGGGATTGTTCAACAGACCCCGGGAACAGAACAGAGAGCCCAGAAGAACACTCGTGCTATAGAGAAAGTTGATGTAAGGCAGAGAGTACACTAAAAATGAGCTGGAGGAGACAGACTAGACATGTTACTGGGGCCACTGGTTCTCCATACAATACGAAAGAAAATTCGAATCCTAGCTCACCCATAGACAGAAATGTTTTCTAGGTGGATGATAGATTTGAACATGAAATGAAACACTTTAAAATTTTAAGAGGAAAATAGTTTTCACTATTTAAGATTGGAAAATACTTGCTACACAAAACACCTCTCCCCGAGAAACCCACAAAATATATGTTTAAATGATATTTTAACTATCTTGCCAAATGTGTCAAAAAACACCATTAAAATTAAACAGGCAGGCGACACATATTTGAACAATATACAACAGATATAGGAATATTATCTTGAAAATATAATAAAATTCCACACATTAATGAGAAAAAGGCAATTTACTAAATAGAAAAAATGGGCAAAATATCTAAACAGGAAATTCACAAAACAAAAATATCAGGAGTTACAAGATAAACCAATGATATCATATCATATTTACCATATAGCCCAAAGTATGAAGTCTGATAATATCCCTTGTTGACAAGGCTGTGGAGGAATGAGAGCATTTAAAAGCTGCTTACAGCAATAGAAATTGACACAACAATTATTCTTCGGAGAATAATCTAGTAATATCTATTCTAGTTGAAAAGGCACATACCCTATGACAGAGCAATTCTACTCCTAAGTAAATAATTGAAAGGAACTCCCAAATATTTGCACAAGAAGACACATAGGAATTTTCATAGTACTTTTGTTTGAGGTAAGAAATAATTAGAAGTTATCTAAATAACCACCAATAGAAGATTGTATAAATAAATCCTGGGATGGTTATATGGTGAAAGACTATATAAAAGAGAAAATTGATAGCCTATAGTCATGTTTTCAACATAAATGAATCTCACAATGTTGAGTGACAAATGCAAATTGCAAAAAATATACATAAGATAATCCATTTTCCATAAAGCTTAAAAACAAGAAGATATTTATATGCTGGGATATGTTTATATGCAGTGAAAGCATAAATAGAAATGCTTGGACATAATAAGCACTAAATTCACTGAATTCACAGTCCATAAGTTATCTGAAGGTAGGGACTTTTTTGTAATCCGGATGCCACCCAACACAGTGTCTACCAGATAGTAGGAGCATATGAAATATTTGTGGAATGAATATTAAATAAGATCAAAATATTAGCCTGCACCCCACTCTTGAATGGGCTATTCTAGTTAAGCAAATACTCTAAATCAGGTGTCAGCAAACTTTTCTATAAAAGGCTAGAGAGTAAATATTTTTGGCTTTGTGAGCCATATGGTCTCTGTCACAACTATTCAACTATGCCATTTTTTCAAGAAAGCAGACACAAATAATATGTAAGCAAATGGGCATGGTCATTTTCCAATAAAACTGTATTTACAAAGTGAGGAGGCTGGCTGGATTTAGCCAGTTTAATGACTGCTGTTCTAATTGGTAAAGTATTTCCAGTTGCTGTTCATTGATTTTTTTCCAAAGGTAAAGAATAAACAATAGGTGTGCCACCAAAATCTATACTGAGTAATCTGATATTCATAGTATTATAACCATAGCAAAACCCATTTGGCTTCTTACTGCCTTTAAGATAAATGCTTAACTAGTATAGAATTTCTATTTAGGCTGATGGTAAACGTTTGGAAATGGATGGTGGTAATGGCAGCACATTATTATGAGTGTAATTAATAGCACTGAGCTATATAGGTGAAAATGAATAGAAGGGGAAAGTTTAGGATGCATATACTAATAGAAAAAAAATTAAAAGATAAAACATAGGTCTGT
The DNA here is from genome assembly GCA_026826555.1 of Tolypeutes matacus. Classification (NCBI taxonomy): domain Eukaryota; kingdom Metazoa; phylum Chordata; class Mammalia; order Cingulata; family Chlamyphoridae; genus Tolypeutes; species Tolypeutes matacus. Next base: position 8,707,080 of record JAKSZT010054030.1, read on the forward strand.
ATGACACAGAGAACCCTATTGTAAATGACGGACTACAGTTAATAGTACAAGTATAAGAATGCACTTTCAGGAATTACAGCAAATGTAGGACACTAATACAAGGTGCTAATAATTGGGAGGTATATGGGAAGAAATACACCTAATGTAAATAATGGATGATAGAACTATTTTAATAATTTTTCACCAATTGTAACAAAGGTAACTACTATTAAAAAATAATAGTTATTTTTTAAAAGTGCAAATGTTCCACACCAATGCAAGGTGTCGGTGGTGGGATGGTGTATGGGAATCCTTTATGTTATGCATGATCGTTCTGTAAACTCACAACTTCTCTAATAAAAAAAGTTAAAATTTAAATTCCTTATAGCAAATAGAAGGCCTTTAATAATGTGTTCATAACACTATCTCTAGCTTCATTAGCACATCTTACATGTAATTCATGGCATTCCATGCACCATTCCCAACAATGCCTTGTTCTTTACATTGCTTACCTGGCAATCATTCCTCTTTTCCTTTTCTGGTAAAATCCTACTGATACTCTAATAACCAGTTAATATATTGCCCCTGCTGAAGCTCCTTTTCCAAACTCTAAGTTGACTTAGCTACTTCCTCCTCTATGCTCCTACTCTACTAGAACAAAATGCTATTTGAGTAACTAACTCATTGTGTTTTAGATGTATTTTTACATGCTACTGTCCTTCACCAAAGGCCTGTCTTATTTATTCCCCAGAGCCCAGTTCAGTTCCTACTAAATACCAGGTGCTCAATGAACATCCATATATGGACAGAAAGAAAAAGGGGATGGATGGAGTGTTCATTCAAAAGGTACCTCAAGGCCTTGCAACTCATCAATCAATACCTTGATCATCCACTATCATTCTGTAGATGTGAAGAACTGCTAAAAATGGGAAGCGGCTGTGGCTCAATCAGTAGGGCTCCCGTTTACCATATGGGAGGTCCCGTGTTCGGTTCCCGGGGCCTCCTGGTGAAGGCAAGCCCGCCCGCACGGTGTGGTTAGCTGACCCAGCGAGCACAAGCAGCAAGGGGGGGATAAATGAATAAATAAATAAAGTCTTAAAAAAAAAGAACTGCTAAATAAAAGGAACTCATTCTTGGTATGAAATAAGGTAAGCTGGCTTTAAGCACATATTATATTCAGCTCTTTCCTAAGTAATCAAACATGTACTTCTAGTTTATGAAACTAAGATGTTGCTACTAAGAGTTAGGATATCTTTCATTCATTTACAATTTTCTTTCAAATGTTGAGCTGCTGGTGCCCAGTATTTTATAGTAGCTATTCACACCTCAGTGAGTTTATTCATTATTGAAGCAGTGACATTCGTGTGTACGTGCTCTGTTTAAATCATCTCTACGAATATTTTCCACTTACAATTATCAACTGAATTTATAAAAAGTGGTTACTTTTATTAAAGTAGCAGATAAAAAGGTCATACCCTCTTCCTAAATGTGGGATCTGAATTATACTTAGATTCTTCCATTTTTAAAATAGCAAATATAGTCAGTTTAGAGTCATTACATGAAGAAAAACTCTCATAACACATGCAAAGTATTATCACTATTGAGTTGGCAACACTTTAAATTACCACTCACTTTCATACACCTGATCTAATTGGACTTCAAAATCATGGGGGAACAAAACTCATGTTGTTTTAGAGCACCAAGGTAGTTAATACTTTAAAATAATGTTTAGAGTATCTATAGCAAATGTTTTGGGTTCAGTGAAGGTAATTCTTGCACCAATCCAAATATATTTATTTAAACTATAAATAACTAACCTATATATTTTACAACAGGTGCAATGTGCAGTGAAGTTGAAGGTTCAAGTATAAGAGAAAAGCTACACTAAAAATGGATGACATCATCTATCAAAAAGAATACATACCTGACATTTTAATTTCAGATTCAATTATGCCTGGATGTATGAACAACACATAAACATGAGCTTTGAAGAACAAAATGATGAGACTATCTTTCTGCACTCTTTATATAGAATCAAAGTAATGTAGAAAGCATAACTCATTCAAATAATAGATAAAGTAATATGGATAATTTTTTAGACTGAGTTATAAGTATCACTAAACAAAAAGCACAAATATTAAGTATTTAGTTTGTTGAGTTTTTAAAATTTTATACACCAATATAATTACCACCCATAAATCCCCTTTTTCCTAGGTAAATGGAGTTGATTTTTAACAAAGCAAACAGAGCTAGATAATCAAGTATCTCTTTCTGGCATTTTATTGCATTGAAATTGCCACTGCTAATAAATTTTGGAATTTTCATTTGGAAATGTTTTCAGACATTGGGTGGTGATGAACTTTCATCTTTTAGGTGTTTCACTATTGAGAAACATCCAAATTCATTCATAAGCAAAAGAACAACAACAAACAAACAAACAACTCCAAAATAGGTGGTCATTACAGAGAAGAAAAGATGACATAATCTTGTCACTTAAGTGCCACAAACTGGTCTAGCTTCTTCAGAATAATGTTCTCATTTGTTGTTCATAGCAACCCTAAAATGTAGTTAGGGCTATTTTTATTTTGGCAAGGAGATAACCGAGGTTCAATAAGGTTAAGTGACTTGGCCAGTATTCCTCATTTGTAAAGCCAGAATTCAATCAGATCTATGATTCCAAAACAGATGCTCTTGTGCTACATTCCAAGCTGACTGTTTACATTGGGAAATCATGTTTGGAATAAAAGCTGAAGTCTAATTTTATCTTACTGAAGTTGACTTTCTTAGCTTCAGAGACTTGAAGAGGTAAAAGAATGTGAAGTCATCTACAGTGGCCTTGTAACTTACAGATGATGAAACTAAAGCCCAGGGAAGGAAGGAAAAAAGCTGGACGTAAAACTCAAGTCAAGTTAAACAGTCCTATATTTTTTTTGTGGTGATGAATGCACAAAACTGTGATTATACTAAAAGCCATCGATTGTACACTTCGGAGAGAGTGTATGGCATATGAATAGATCACAGTAAAACTGCTTTAAAAAAAAACAAACTCAAGTCTCTTGACTCCAGGTCTGGGTTCTTCTCCTACACAACCATGGCTTTCAAACTTCTTTAGCCTCAACACTTTCCTCAAAAATAAGCAAATGCAGAAAGTTGGTATGAAACAGATCAAAGCAGAAAAGTTGTGATTGAAGCTGTGGGGAATCGTGATGCCTAAATCAACTCGCTTTCCCTCCCCCAGTCATATTTACAAGAATCCCCAGGGTTTGGTGGAATACATTTTTAAAACCATCTGCTCTCCATCATGCCATCTCATAAAATTTAAACTGGAAGAAAGCCAAGCTTAAAAATGTGAAAAATGAAACATCAATACAAAAGATGAATTACAATGCAGTATAACAATATGAAAACTGTCACAATTAGCTCCAGATTAAGAATCAAATGAATGAGGCTAAAAATGGACACACCAGGAGTTCAGAAAAGGAAGACATCAATGGTGTGCCAACAGTGGTCTGGAATGAGTTACCAAAGACGAGTGATTCGGGTCCTGAAATATGGAGAGCACTGAAATAGAAAGGGGAAGGATTGAAACAGGAAGAAGTAAGAGAGAGAGCATCGACCACAACACTGGAACAAGAAGTATCAATATAATTTCAATAATAGCAAGTAGACCAAAGAAGCTGAAAGAGGTACTTAGAAAGCTAAAAAGGTTGACGGCGAAGCCAGAAATGCATGCCAGGGCCAGATTATTTCAAGTTAATGAGTCCAGACTTTATCCTGCAGGCTACAGAGAATTACTGAAGGTTTCTAGGCAAGGTGGCAATATGATCAAAGTTACTTTAGGAATTTCATTCAGTGAGTGGTGTAAATATATTCTAGGCAAGAAAAATGGGGAGAGAAAGATCAGTTAGGTGGCTATTTGTAGATGCCCAGACAAGATAAGGATCAAAACAGGTTAAAAGCTGAAAGGACAAAAAGAAATGGAGAGAGAAAAGCCATGAACGAAGATTTGAAAGGATTTTGAAATTTCCTTGTCATTCTAGGTATAAGAACACAGCACGGATATTTATCAGAGATCTTGTAAAGAGGATTCATATCTCGGATGATAATTGAACGATACGACCTCTAGGGTTCTTTAACATTTCTGAAATTATAATTTTATGGAACAGACTGGATATGTTGATAAAGGAGGGTAAAAGTCAAGCACAGATGAAGGGTGTAAAGCCTAGGTCACTACAAGGATGATGGATATAATTTCAAAGGTGTGACATCTATTATTGACCATTTTAATAGAGAAATGGAAAGCAGGCAAAATTCCTTTTAAAATGTGAAACCATTTAAGCCTAGAAAATCAGGTAGTATATTATGGTGCATAATTCTCTAAAGCCAAGTGCTTCTAATGATTCAATATACTAGGTTTTTCTAGGCTATACATCAAGGGGATAGTTCAGAAAGAAGAAGACTGAAGTGTTATCAGTGCTGATATAAAATAACATTAAATCTGTTAATATTTGGTTCTTTCAACCAGTCATACAGACACTGTACTCAACAGGAGGCAGATCACTTCTGAGTATGGATGAGATCACTATAAGTATTTTAAAGTGTATGTTATATTTGTCTTAGTTTCCTGGCTGCTGAAACAAAAACCATACAATGGGTTGGCTTAAACAACAGAAATGTATTGGCTCATGATTTTGAGGCAAGGAGAAGTTCAAAACCAAGGCATCAACAAGACGATACTTTTTCCCTGAAGACTGTGACATCCAGGGATTGGCTGCTGGTAATCCTTGGGTCCTTGGCTATTCTGTTGCATGGCCAAGTCCCCTCCTTTCTCTTCTGGATTCTTTTGACTTCCAGCTTCTTCTCCTCCATGTGGCTCTCTCTTCATAAAGCCTCCAGTAGTAGGACTAAGATACAACCTCATTCAGTGGGGCTATACCTTAGCAAAAATTAACATTTTCAAAAGGTCCTATTTACAATAGGTTCACACCCATAGAAATGGATTAAGAGTAAGAATATGCTTTTTTTCCCCCTTGGGTACATCATTCAATCTGCCACGATATTTTATTTCCTTTAATTTACTGGTCTCCTAAATTTGGCAGAGTTATATTCTGTTTCATTTTCTTTCTAACCTTGCATAGCACATAATCTGTGCTTTTTATGCAAAACAAAATTTGACTAATTCATGTTCAATTTTAGTCTTGTATGATCTATACATCTTTTTCCAGTTTTTCACTTTTTAAACATATAGTGAATCACTCTCCTTTTAGAAATGTATAGTCAGTTATTATTCTGAAGTATACTTTCCTGAGTATGCCACCCAATGAAAATCATTGTCATAATCTCTGATCTTTTTTCCTATTTAAAAAAGGGCTTTGAATTCTAAACCTAGCCTCCAGGATTCCCAATCTACAAGCACTCTTATACTTTCTTGCTGACAGGTTACAATCTGCAAATTTCATCCATATATTTTAATCCCATTATCCAAATTGGCTGATACTATTTTTAAACAACAATTTTTTTTTTGTAAGAAATTATTTTCTATGTTTACAAAGGTTTCAACAAGAGAATTTCATCATATGTAGCAGAAATTTTCAAAGGGAAAATTATTTCTGGGTACTTTCTAGACACCTAGGTTTGTGACATTTAGACCTTGTGAAAAGATACTTAAGAAATAGAGGTTCTATTGTTGTAAGGGAAACTGTTATGGGAACAAAACACTGGACTGGGAAGGGAGCTATGGAACTATGTTCCTGAAGACCTTTCAAAATTTAATAGATGAGAATAAACAATCATCAGTACTGGTTTATTTAGACATCTGGGTGCCTTAATTTAAAACAAATATATCAAGATGGCTTACATAACTCAAGCTCATTAAAAATTCCTGAATAATGAAATCTCCAGAAAAACCAATGAATGTTAAAGTAAGTTTGCCTCTCTTTAGATTTCAGGAACAAATAATTGTGAAAACTCCAAAATTGTTCTTAATTATGAATATCATTGATGCATGTGTGTATGTAAATTTACCCGTCAAAGGAAAGTCCCAGTTTAACACATTTAGGAGACAAGATACAGAATAAATTCTCTGAGTATTATAAGGTAATATTGTTATAATGTGAGGATTGGACATAATGATTTCAATTTACTGTGTTCAAGAGAGCATTATTGCAAATTTAACTAGTTATTACAAGCTATGGTTACATTTTAGTTTAGCCATGTTAATTTAAAAGTAATAAAATGTGTTTTTAGGAGTTGAAGCCTAGGTGTCCCCACAATAAATATCAATTTGTTCAATACTGAAAAAGCTTTGGCATAGGAAATAATGTCTTTTTTTATCTAAATAGATTTTTAAAAATCATAAAGTCCCAGCCTGCATATCATACCTAAGCCAAACTAATGTTGAATTAAATTTGCCAAAGGAGTTACTGAATAGCAAAATGTACTTTTCAGGGCAGGCACCATGATTAAATGACTTTGATAATTACATTTGTGTCAGTGGTATCAAGACTTCCATGGATTCCTGGACAGTTTAATGTTGTAGGAACTAACAGAATCCTGGAAGAACTTGTGTGATGGGGCATCCAAAAGTTAGGTCTAAGGTAAAGCAGTGAAAAGTAAAAGAAATGAATTTGAAATCCCTTCATAACTATTTCAGTACTTCACAAGATGAAGAATAAAGTTCAAATTCTTTAAAATGACATGCCTTCCTGATCAGCCCCCTTTCAGTGTTTACTCTTTCCTATCTTTTCTAAATTTCCAGTATTTTCACCTACTGAACTGTTTTCCCCAGATCCACAAGCTTCATGCCTCATAACTTGCCCACAGGACCCCTGCTCATAATTTTACACTCAGCTAAGCCCCCTCCCTTAATCATATGCTGGGAGTATGGCTAGTCATATATTGCACTGTGCATACACTTTTAACTGAACCTGACACAATTTTGGTAACCACTTATTATCCACCTTCTCTTCTATACGGTGAATAAGCAGTAATTTTGCTTTCTGAATAGTTCCCAAGGCATAATAATAGTTATTGTTCAAAATAAATGAATGAATGATTAAGAGGATGGATTTTTTATGCAAAAAATTAATAGGGATATTAATATTGTCAATTTAAATACAAAACAGGTTCAACATTCACTCAATAAATAAAGCAAATAATTATTTTGCACTTATGATGTGTCAGACATAATACTAAATGTGAAATAGCTACAAAGAAGACTACAACAAAAAAATAACAATGACGATACTTTCAATGTATGGGGAGAGAAGAAAAATTTACTAAACTACTCTAGGTAAAGGAAAATTGTAATAAGTGCTATATGATGTATCTGTATAAAGATATTGTGTCTTCCCCGGGTCAGGTCTTTAATGCCTATCTTCCACCCCACCAAGTCAGAGGAACATCTTAGAAGAGTTCACTCTTCTCTGCTTCAGTTCATTTCTTCAGGTGCCAACTCCCTCCCTAAATTTCAAGCCCTTTGTTCCTGATTGCTACCTCCAGTGTGCATCGTTCCTCAAAGCCTAGCCATTTGAGGTTGATGAGTCCTCTGAGTTTGGCTTCTTCCCAGGATGCTGTATTGTGGACCACATCCCTGGGCTCTACTTTCTGTGGCCCGCGTACAAGCGATCAAGGCCCACCAGCGTCAGGCTGCAACTCCAGGGAATTCACCCAACATCTCTGCCTCTACTTGTCTGGGAAGGGGGACCTGGCAAACCAGAATAAAGAGGAAGTCTCACTGGAAGGAGAGGTGAAGGTTATGTATGGGCAACATCATTTGAGTGGGTCCTTAAATATTTGGGCAGCCAGATATAACAGGAGAAGGGTTTTCGGAACAGAGGAATCTTCCTGCTTGAACAATGGCATAAAATGTAAAACTGCAAGTGAAGTAGACAAGCCTGCTGTAGGCTTACTAAATCGCATATCTACCAAATGTGGAAATAAACAAGATATTTGTAAAATACTGTGAAGTGTCAGATTAAGGCTTATAAGAAAACCAAGGGAAAGTCCCTCTTTTAGAGAAGAGGTTAAATGCATTTGGCAAAGAGAATTACAAATGATAACTACTTAAAAAAAGAAGAAGAACACAGAGCAGCAGGACTTCATGACCCCCATGCAATCTCAAAGCTATCCGTGTTACCTGTCAAGGTGCCTAAGTCAAATATATTTCCTTCTTCCAACTTAGTTTTTCTCATCAACAAAAACAATAAACTTCTTCCTAAATTGTACTTTAAAAAGTATCAAATTCATTGAATTTGTTATGACTTCCATAAGTTTATCCAATGTATCTATGTTGGGTCTAGTAACTTCTTTTCATTTATATACTTGTCAATGTTAGACATTTAGTATTTTATCATGAGTTTCATTGATTAGAGCACATCCTCAAGATGCTATTTCTTTTTATCATATTAGTTAGAACTATAAGTATGGAAGGAATTCTAATGACAAGCATTTGACATAGGATTCGATATCCAAATACAATGCAACTCAAAAGGTATATCATATTATCGCAATGGACAGGTATGAATTGTAAAATAACCGAAGAGAAGAAAATAACACTAGGCTTGGATTTCAATTTTTCCTAAATGCCTTCCAGTTCCACTTTTTATCATGTTATGCAAAATAATATATTTTCTATCATTCAAGTCATCATAACTGTCTCACATGACTGCCTCTCTATGTGCACAGCCATCATTAGGAAAGTGAAAAGAAAGGAGCCATTTAAGTGTGTCACCATTTCATCTTTTGGGTCTCTACATATCAAAATACAATTTCAACATGCCGCATATTTGGCCTTTTAGACAAAAAAAGAGGAGAAACACTATGGTTGGCAACATTAAGAAAATTCCCATTTCTCTCTTAATGAAATCATTCTTCATAGGGAAAAGTTTTTTTTCTGTGATTCCTGTACTTGGACTGAACTAAAGGAAAGCTAGTCCTTCATTTATATTTTTTCCCCTTGTAACATGGGAACGGTCCTTCAAACTTTAAGATGTGCAAAAGGTCAGAAGGCGCAGCCTGGATTAGGTTATCAGGAATTAATGATGGTGAAGATTTTTCATTAAATACTTTATAAGTTGCTGGCTGGCACTACCTGGGACTGTTTGAGATCACAGTCATACAAGAGACCCGTTATAAATGCTCTTGCAGTAAAAGTCTAGTGGATACCTTATGGTTCCCCTCTTTTATGCGTTCTCTGAGTCACCTCATGCAACTGGCCACAAACTTCCTGAAATGTTCTTCTCCTGGTATCCCACTTTCCTGGTCCTCCACCTAAATCTCTGGCCGCTTCTTCATTTGTGCTCTTGGGACCTAGTTCCCCTGTCTAGTCCATAAATGTGCAACAATCCTCAAGAACCTACCTTCAGTATTCTATTCTTCTCTCCATATGTTTCCTGGGAAATCTTTTTAACTTTAACTTCATCAACTAGTCATGCTTTGATGAATCTAAACTCATATCCTCTCCAGCACAGCGCTCTCTCTCCTGGGTTGTAGTCCTTATTTCCAGCTACTGGATGTGTCTCTTTCATGGTCCTCAGGCACCTTAAATGATCCATACTCAAAACGGATGTCATTGAATTCTATACAGAAAACGGCTCCTCATCACCACAATTCCACCAGCGCAGAAAAAAAGAAACCTGAGAGTGTTCCTAAACTCTTCCTTTCACTTATCACACACACCTCTCAAGCCACAAGCCCCTGGAGCCTACATCCTTAATACTGACTAAATTCTTCCATCACTTTGCTACCTACCGCCAGCATCTTAAATCAGGGCATCATCATCTCTTGTATCAGCTTCTTAAGTCCTCTCCCTACCACCAGGCATGCTCCAGCTACCAGACTTAGCTGAAGTAAATGAAAATATAAATCTGATCAAGTCTTTCTCCGGCTTAAATACTTTCCACCTCTCTGCCCATAAGATAAAGGCTCAAAATTTTAGCATGACCTGCCAGGTTCTTTATGACCGCCACAGGTCCCTGGCCTTACAGAGTTTACTCTTTTATGGAAGAGCAGAAAATATAAACAGAAAACAAGTAAATCAAACAGGACTTGTGCAAACAATACAACTGAAATAAGTACATGAAGACATGGAAGCACCTATACATGATTCAGTGTTAATGTCTGTAGCATGATGCCTGAAATCTGAGCAAAAGAGAAGTAAAGATACTTTAGAATACATTCTAAGGAACAGAGGAGCAGGACCGGCCATTCTCTCTACTTTCTACCCCATTTAATAAACCAAATTTAGGTATACTTAAAAAAAAGTGTGAGCTCACCTTTTTTTATAAAAAAGTTCAACATGTAGTCCAGAGGTGTTATAAACTAGTCTAGTGTGGTGAGGTGCAAATTAGTTTCACTTTTGTCCCACAAAATGTCAATGCAACTGTGCACAGCCTGCAGAGTGGAATTTCTAAAATAAGCCATGTGTGCGTAAGCCCCTCCCTTTTAAGCAGGAAACTCAATCATCTTCACCACTCCCCAGCTTAACAAATTCTGTCTCCTAGGGAACCTCCATTAAAATGTGTCAGTGAATTGTGCTATTTTTTGCTCACCTTTTGGAGATTGTCTTCCACTAACATATTTATTATATAATGGAACATTAAGTTGTACAAAGTTAGGACCTTAGTTTCCTCCTGACATTTATTTTTAAAAGTACGTAATAAAACAATAAAATGAAATTTAATGGGATATTTTTGCACCACTGGCACAGCAAGCATTTTTATCACCTCCCTAACAACAATGGTAACTCTGTTCCTATTTTCGATGATGGCAAGAGTAGGTGATATGTGCTCCTTGCCCTGTCCACATCGGTCCACTCTGAGCATGTCTTGGTGGAGATGAACTCTGTTGTGATATGACAACAAACAGTGTAACCTGGGAGTGCAAACATACCATTCAATCTCGATGCTGATTGCATTCACTATGCTGGCTTTGAATGACCAAGTACAATCCAGCAAATTACGCTTTTTCCAAACTAATGAAATCTAAATACATGTTGCACCAGTATACTGTTGAGTTCTAGACAGCATAATTATACAACTTGGCTTAAAAGAACATAATGTGCTTAAAAGACTTTTTCAAATTTTGCATATGATTTTAAAAAGGAAATTCATAAATATATATGGAAATAACTTTATTTGCATCAGCACCAAATTCATGTTTTTTTCCCTTATGGTGTGAAATAGGGTTGCATTAACCCAAAATAGACATTCTCCCTCCCCTTATTCTTAGGTATATAGACCATAACCTTTTTGGTGTCTGGCAATGATGGTGGGAGAAAGGGATGCAATTTGAGCAGTATTACTACACCTTTCCCTACACAAGGAGTTTGAAGCAGAATTGATTGTAGTGTATGGCCTGATGGTTACAGTTACAATACAAATTTCATTTAAACAAATACAACATCTATTTTTGTTCTAAGGAGACAAAGAGCATGTAGGCAAGTGTCTTTCCAGACAAAATAACCCTGGATCTCATTATAAATTATATGAGAAAAAATTATTTTTCATATAAGTATATATGTATGTATATATGTGATATACACTCAGAAGAGAAAACAACATAGACAGAAGGAACAAATATTTTAAATCTTATTATTCGGTAGTTTTTCGCCCCAAATACTTAACAAAGCCATATCTGTAAACTATGATGAATCATACCTGAGAACACTGTCAGCTGGATATGCACTTCCCCATCACACTCAATGGACTATGTCAGGAATAAACATAATCTTCATAAGTAAGTGCATATGTTGTCTGTATATTTTTATCCCTTACATTCTTATCTGGTCAAAAAGCAGTATTTTACAATTTACATTTTGTTAGTATTCTCTTTCTCTCTTTTCCTCTCTCTCTCTCACATACATACACACACACACACACACAAGCATGATTTTAGCATCAAATAAGGCCTTCAGCATTTTAACATCTACCTCCAATTTGTGTAGATGTGTTTTTTCAAACTAATAAAAAGAAAGGTGATATCATGCTGATCAACAAAGCAAGATCCCACATGCATAACTGCATGAATGCCACTAGAAAAACAATATATATCCCAAACCTTTTCTTCATGCTATACATATGGTTTCAATAGGACACCTATGAATGTTAATCATAAGATAACTTTTTGCAGTAAAAAATATAATGTAATTATAACATTTAAAAATTATAAATGTAATTATAACTCTTACATTTATGATGAATTGATTTTGACAAGGGTGACAAGACACATCAGTGGGGAAAGAGGTCTTTTAAAAAAATAATGCTAAATACCTAGATTCCACATGCAAAAGAAAGAAGTTGTAACCCGACCACACCACATTCAAAAATTAGAAATGGATCGGAGACATAAATATAAAAGCTAAAGCTATAAAACATTTAAAATAAAACAAATGTGTAAATCTTTGTGACCTTGAATCAGTAAATAATTTCTTAGATATAACACCAAAAGCATAAGCAACCAGAGGAAAAACTAGATACAAATGACTTAATCAAAATTAAAAGCTTTTGTGCTTCAAAGGACACCATATAAAAAGAGAAGGAAAGGGAGAAGGAGAAGGAAAGGAGAGAAACAGACACAGGGGAGAGAGACAGACTGAATGGGAATGAATATAAAATATTCATTTATTCAATACCTCTACACGCTAAGCAAAGGATCTACAATTGGAATTTATATTCTCCTTAGCTTGGCATTCAAGCCCTACACTGTCAGGCTTCATTCTTATTTACCACCATTACCCATGCTCCAACCAAAATTAACAGTTCACCATTTCCACAAGATCTCTGTCTTCCTGCATATAAGTTTTGGCTCAGAGTTTGTTCTTGAGTGATAGCTCGATAAGATCTCATCTCTTTATTTCCAAACCATTGTCACGCTTCATGTCCCAGCCAAACCCAAGCTGATTCCTCAAACAGGAAATTCATTCTTCCTGCTACTCTCAGCTTCTACAATTCTATGTGGACTTGAGTGCCTTCAACCCTACAAAATAGTAGTTATTCATTCATTTTCTTTCCTATTATGCCATAATCCCCTTTGGAGGCAGTATTCATAGTGGACCTTTCACAGAATCCTTACAGTACAATAAACAGGTTTAATAAATGAGGGTAGATTAGAGAGACAGAGAAAGAGATACACACAGAAATAGATACTTTATAAATATATACATAGAATATACATATAACTTTATATATATAAGGGATATATATATCTTTATATAGATCAATACTTTCACAAAACCTTCAATCTGGTACCTACTAGGGCTTTAGCCGACCAGAAAAAAGTTCACTAAGATGACAGTATCAATATAAAATGATTGCTGATTTATGGGTAATTATTCTTTCATCACTGAATCAGGATGCATAACAGTGTTATGTGTAGTGGTGGGTTAATTATGATAACAATAATTAAAACAACAAGAACAGGAATTACGGGGGCATGTTTCCTTGTGAACCAATATTTACTAGGTTAGTAAACTACCTAGATATTCTGAAAATATTATCGAAATTTCTTAAGAAAAATTTATAAAGAACTGCAAAGCAGTATGTTAATAGTTGTATTCTGGTCTGAATGGGTATATCTGTGTGTGCATGTTTATTTATGTGAATAAATACTCTGAAGATTCTATGCAATGCCATGAAGTAAGAATCACATTTAAAAATAAAACAAAATTAAGACCAACCTTCACCAAGAAAATTCTATGCACACCTAAAAAGTTAACTGTAATGAACTGAAAGTTTCACTTAAATGGATTCAGTACCACTGTAGTCCACTAACAGAGAAAACAGGTGTCGACACCATTGAAGGAAGTCAACACTGGGTAGACAGAGCTGCAGAGCAACCAGTTAATCTATATATACGGATCTAGGGGTAAAATGAATTACATAATGGATTTTACAGTCACACTAGTTCATAGAGATTATGCCGCCAAAAGCAGGGCCAACATTTTGAAAACAAAGGAGAGCTAGAACTAAAGAAATTAATATTGTTTTCCAAGTACTTAATATGTTCCATAAGAGTTTTCCATAGGCTGAAAATAGCTGGTTCAAATTTTAGGTAACAGAATACAAATGAGACCATGAGAAAGTCACTGTTTTCAAATGAAATAGGCAAATCAGAAGCATAGGTCATTTTTTTTTTTAAACTAGGGAAACCTAAAAAGTGAATTACATTTAATTTTCCAAAGTGCATACCCATTAGATCCTCTAAGATATCTCCTGTGGTACTGGCTTAAATTCCAATACTCAGAACAAAATGTTTCCACTGACAATCACTAAGGACAATACACAAGTAGAAAATAAATGCATACATAAAAATTAAGAGGAAAACCTAATGTACTGAACATTCCTTACAGACGAAAGTTTTCAGTTATGAAGAAAAGAAAACTCAAGGATATGTTAGTAATTATTTAAATGCATGTATAAAGGTCTATTATGAGCATAACAAATATAAAAGTGACCTACCTTCAATTTCCACCAAAGACAGTGCAAGAAGAATGAGCTTAATTTACAACAGCAGAGATTTTAGGTTAGATATGAAACGAGTTCCCTGACTGTGAGTGTTGTCAGGTTCCAGAATAGTCTGCCAAAAGAACTGTGGAATTTCCTTCTCTGGAGATCTTTAAGAATCAGACAGATTGCATGCATAGAGGGTGACATCGCCCAGAAGTTAGAAAGAGAAAGGTGAATTCAGTGACCCAGAGATGCTCTCCTTATTTTTTATATGTATTTAAAAATATAAGCCTAAGACAGCTTTTATTGGCTGCCACCAATAAAAAGTTGCACCGTATAATACTTAAAACTGTTCTACCATCTAATACTTAAAACCAATATATGATATGTATATTATTATCTCCACTTTCCAGATTTAAAAACTAAGGCTCAAAGAGAAGTTAAGTAATTTACTCAAGTAGAGAAGTCGATATGTAAACTAAGGTTTGCCTGGGTCCAAATCACATTTAATTGCACCCACTGGACATATAAGAAAACAAAAGACGTTAACATTTGGCATGTTTTATTACACTGACAAGTAACTAGGGTGTCAGATATCAGAGGTGGAATTTCAGAGAAGCAGGTAGCAGGTTTGGGGATTGGAAACCTTCAATCTTATCACATATCATTTGAGAGCTGTTTTTGCAGTATCAGGGGATTGGTTGCAAGTCAGAAAACAATGGGAAGCCAATCCTGATCATCATGTTTGAGAAGGTACTAGGCCCAAACCAAAAGAGGCAGTCACACATTCCTCTCTTAAGATGCAGGGTAAAACAAGAATAAAAGTGCTAATGGGGGTCAGTACACACAACGATGCATTCTTCTAGGGGAGGTCAAGGTGACCTCTTCAAATGTTCTAAGAAACGGCTAGATTTACATAAAGGAACACCTCTGATCATCAGCCACAGGCTCCTCCCCTACCCTACCCAGTTAATGAACAAATGTGTACAGCTCCCCAGATAGATCAAACAAGAGAATAGGGATAGTTCGTTATAAATCCTTCATTATTCCTGGAAAAATAATTCTTAAAACCCTTCCCTGATGATGAGTCAATAGAAACTTCTACTTAAATGAAAGAATACACAACCTAGAAAAATAAGAAAATAGTACATTAAAATACAAGCAAGGACTGTGATCCTATTGACCCCTGAGGTTAACATGTTTATTCAAAAATCGTAGTGAACTGATTTATAAAATCAGAAAGGCGTCAAAGCAGTGAGTTACTTAAATTTCAGTGAGAAATTAAATAAATTCTCAAAACTGCCGACAAAAAGGTTTACCTTTCTTCACGTTTGTTTACATTCAGAGCTCAATTCTCCCAACAAGAACGGTGCATGAACTCTTTCCTTAGTCACAGTTAGTTGGTTAACACAGTGAGTTGTGTTCAAAGTATGGACAAAGCTAATGTGAAACATTGTTGCTAAGTGCACATAACTAAGAATAAGAAATTCAATGTTCTATTCAGAATTCTGTACATAATACAGAATATGGCTTGATATACATCTGCTTCTTACATGAAAAAATGTTTTTTTTCAATCTTTTTCAGAGATGACAGAAATCATGAACAAGACAATTAACCAACTGCCTCTGAGAAAAAATTATGTGTGCCGAAAATTCGAGTAAAATAGAGCAGTTGAAATGTTAAAACACAACAAGAAATTCCTTAAATGAGATGGCTGATTGGCTCTTCTAAATAAGTCATAGACCCATATTAATTATTGTAACTTAGAACATGAATGGAAGATTTTGAAGTGAAACTCTCCTTTATCGCTTAGCCTGATGGCAGCTTCACTCTCACCTTTCCCTTCCAGCATTCAATACCTCCCCATTCAGAGGGACACTTTGGAGGGAAAGGCCCACAATGCAGGCTACTGGGTGTTTTCTCAGCTGCATTATTCTCCAAAATATGCCCTTCTACAACAGTTTTCATATTTTGCTTTGAGAAGGAAAAAGGATATTTGCCAAAGATTGTAAAGAGGAAATAGGATCAGTTTTTTTTTTTTTTTGTCACCTCTATTGGTCAAAGAACTGAATTTTTTGCGGTCCTATTTGATTACAAAAATAAGACTTACCAAGGAACATGCAATAAGGTCAAAAGAGTACTGGACTGCAAGATGGAGACCTGTTCCTAACCCTTATGAAGCTACTAACCAGCTGAGTGACACGCCTCAGCCTCTCAGAAGCTCTTTTGTTTTTCATCTCTAAAATAAGGACAATGCAACTAAATTACTTCTAAATGGTCTTTAAAACATTCTGATCTCATAAGCAATTTGCTCTGTGGATTTTTTTTTTTTTTTTTCGGTTTCATGCCTCTTTTGGATGGGTCATGGTAAAGCCACAGAGAAAGAAAATACAAAAGACTAAGAAAATTAAGACTGTGGAAATATGGCCTTTTTCCTCATTTATAAAGTTGGACAATAATCCCCATTTGTGTGGGGTGGTTGTGAAAAGAGGATTAATTTAGGCATATACAGTGTCTAATAGCATATTCTGATACTCAGTAACTGGCGGCTTGAGTCTCTCTTCCTGCCTATCTATTTTTTCCTTTATACAGAAGCATCCTAGTAGGAATCATGGCAATATAGGAGAAGTTGGATCCAAAATCAGTGGGCTATTTGAAGTATCCAACAGCCTGGCAATGGATATAACAAACTACCTTCATAAATACTTATTTGATGTGATACTTGCACTGGAAGATAACATTTACAATTTTCCCTGTGGTGGGATGTAAGAGTTCTCTGCAGTACAGTGTACCAAATTTTATTTTTAAATTATGTAGCATATGTCCTCTCATCTTGTGCAGTATTTCCACCCATTCTTTTTTCCCTAAACATCCTTAATGGAGATAATTCCATCAGTTATTACAAACTAACGTTAAGTGAATATCTTTTCTTCAAACGCTGCTGCAATATCATTTCACCATAATATATAGGCAGCTACTGATATTGTTTCCAATATATATTCACAATCACTGAAACAAACATGGTGTTATGCATCGTCAGATATTAATGGTTATAAAGAGGAGATAGCATATGGGTGACAAGCAATTCTTCATCCACCTTTGCTAAATGTAGCAAGTTTTTCATCCAAAGGATATTCCATTAAAGAATGAGGCAGCAGATCAAATATAAACTTCCAACAACCAGAATCTGTTTGCAGTATAACAAATAGTATGAAATATTAAAATAGACTCAGCTATAACAGTAAGTTTCAGTTTTTTCCAATTTTCTATTTAATAGAATCTGTTCATTTAAATTTCCCTCTTGACTTGATTGCAATTCATAATGAACCCTCTTCTTATCCCATATCTTATGTTTCTATTCCCTCCATTTTTTAGGAAATGAAACTGTGGTTAATGTTTCCTATAAAGGCCTTTAGGTATAGTGGGAAGAGCACAGCAGTTCTTGGAGGCAGAGCTGGGTTCCAGTTCCACTCTTTCATTTATCAGCTAAGTGACTGTGATAAATTAGATTACCAGTCTATAGCTTAGTTTATTCATGCTACAAGGGCTAAAGGCATTATGCAAAATTCCTGGAACACGGGTCAAACAACGCTAGGACTCCCTACCTGGATCACAATGCATAGCATTTGGTATGCATTCCATATAGAATTATTGAATGAATGAATATTGTGCTTTATAAAGGTGTTATAGTGAAACAACTGGGGTGACCTTTGAACATAATGATATTTGGCCTTCTCATATACTCTAATGTGTTACTTCTATTTGATAACATTCTGCCATCATGATTGGCCTATGGTTTTGGGGTGGATGCTGTAGTGTGCTGCCCAGGACCCCTTTCTGGACCAAAACCCTCATTCCTCCAGATACCAGGAGTGATATTAGTGGTTGGCTCACAGCTGAGTTTTTTGGAAATTGCCTTTGTCTATAGGAAGTTGCCTTGCCCAAGATTATACTCTTCCCAGGGGAAGACCGCACCAAATCTGGCCATTCTAAGGGTCCAAAATCTGATGGCTTTACCTCAAACAGAAAAAATATGAAAGTGCACCTAGCTCCAGAGCTCTCAATCAGATCAGCTGAGGACCAGGCATTTATAAAGGTAATTCCACGGTTTGAGAATTGTAAGATGCAGAGTGTGATCTGACATTGACATATAGGGACCTGAAACAACATCACACCCCAATTACAGTGGGAATGCATGGGCGTCAGGAAATATATGGGGTTCCAGCCCATGTCTGAAGCATAGTGGGGGTGCTGGGTCCAGTATCCAGCCAGTGGTCATTCTCCTGGTCCCTGAGTGAATAATTGAAATGAACATACTTGTAGATGTTAGAACTTCCAGTTCTGTTCCTTGACCTCTGGGTTAAAGCTATTAGAATAGGGAAGGCCAAGTAGAAGGCCCTGGTACTGCTCTTCTCCTTGTCCTCTCAAGATAGTGTGTCAAAATCAATATCATATCCCAGCAGGAATAGAAGAAGTTTGTGACAAACTTAATGATATATTGGACTCAAGGAACATGGTTCCCATCATACCCCCATTTAATTCACCAGTCCATCCTCTACAAAAATCAGACAAGTCCTAGCAGATGACAGTATATTACCATAAACTTACTTAAATAGCAAACCTATCTGCAGCTGCAGCATTGGATCGGGTATTTTTCTAGAAAGATTAACACAGCCTCATGTATGCAGCCACTGAGCTGGTTAATATATTATTTTCCAATCTATTAGGAAGTAGGTTCTGAAGTATTGCATATTTACATGGTTAGGAAAACAGTACACTTTAAGTCTTGTACTAGATTTATGTTAACTCTCATCTGTCATAATAAAGTATGAAGGAATCTGAACCATTGGGATATTCTGCAAAACATGACATTTATCTACTATGTCAATGACATTAAGTTAATTGGACCAGATGAGCAAGAAGAAGAAAGCACAATGTTTTGGGTTCTGGAGCAACATATCCACACTTGTGAATGCTGCTTTGACACATAAATCGTGTGGCATGTTAGCTGTGGGAACCATGAGATGTGGATACTAAAGCTCCACCAAAAGGCATTCAAATTTCTACTGGTTTAAAAACACTCTGCTGGCCAAACCATGTCTCTAATTCCTAGTTTATAATAACTTATTTTTAATGATTATACTGAGGTACAGAAACAATTTAAAACCATGAGAACAGAATTTAGTCTTACCTATTTTTTGCTAAATTTCTTCTGGATCATTAATAAGAAGTAGGTCTGAGTTTTGAAGTAGTATGTTTTGCAGACTCATAATCCTTGTAATTCAACAGACCTTTATCAGAATTCTTTAAAAGAGATTCCTGCGTGGTAGCACTGGGTGCAAGGTTGAAGTTAAGACACAAGGTGGAGGGCAAAAAGAGGGGTGAAAAGGGAGAAGGTTAGGGCAGCTGGACCATGGCACATGCATGGTGGGCCAAAAACAACAAGTGAGGAGCAGGTAGGTGATATGTGGTAAACTAAGTCAAAATGGGCCTGGCCCAACAGGGAATTAACCATCAAGAAAGAAGAAGGTAAGGAAGTTTAAACAGACACAAGTGACCTTCAAAGGTGTGGTCATGAGCTTCTCCAAGAAGTGGGTTACTTCTGCACACTTCTGAGAGTCCGCATATAATGGCGTGATGCTTGGGGACTAAAAGAACCTCATTTCCTTGGGGCATCAACTTTCCAAATTAGACAGTATCTTCCAATCAGATAAAGGTGAAAAGCCATGGATGGTGGAGAGAGGACTTCACTAAGACAAGGCAAGTTACAGATACTGCAGTGGAAATTGAATCATCACATTTCAACAAGAGCATTTCTGAAAATAGAAAAAAATCTATGACAAAAATCAAAGGAATGGCAAGGAGTCCTCTCTGGTATTTTTCATTAGAAGCCTGGAATCTGAAGACCAGGTGGACAATTATCAGGAAAATAAGGTGCAATTTTTGAGGCAAGAGACATTCATCTAAAAGAAAGTACTTACTCAGGAAAGAGTCTGGGAAATGGTAAATATAGGGGAGATTGTATTTTTCCTTCTCAGTTAATACTTAAAGAGTATTTAAATAAACATGACTCACATGTTAAAACTTGAAAACATAATTTAGTTTCTAATAGTCATCAGGAAAGCTGTATCAGTAAGAGTAATAATGTAGACAAGTCTTCTCTCAGAATATTCACCTTATTCACTTTGCAAATACTGAAACAGAAGGTAAACTCTATTAAAGATAGTGATAACTTTCTTATTCATAATGCATGCCTTGGTATATCTAAGGCATACATAAGATGGGAAAACCTGTGTATGTAAAAAATGTGGATATGGGAATCTGGTAAACGTTTAAAATGTGGAATTATGTGGAAAATTCTTCACCTTGCTCTATCACCTTAAAACGCATTAGAGAACTCATACTGGAGACAAACAGTATACATGCAATCTGTGTGTAAAAGTTTTTTTTTTATAGCACTAGGCTTATCAGGCATCAGAGAACCTTTACCAGAGAGAAAACTTGTGAATGTCCTGAATGCAGTAATCAGACAAAGGACTCACCTCATTTTGCATCAGATAACTCATGCAAGAGTGAGATCCCATGAATGTAGTGAATTTTGGAAGCATTATAGCTAGAGATCTCATCTCAGAGTTCACAAAAGTCAGAAATCTATGAATGTGAAGATTGGGGGCAATACTTTATTTGAAGCTCTCACCTTTTTTTCACAATAGAGAACCCATACTGGAGAAAAATCGTATGAAATCTATAAATAAAGGAAATCCTTCAGTCAGCCGTTATTTTGCCTCAGGAAAAAAGACTGGAGAGAAACGATAAGAATGCTGCCCATGTGGGAAAGACTTCATTGAGAAGAATATTACCTTATTAAGCATCAAACAATTTATATTGGTGAAGAGACCTATAATTGAAATCATATCTTTAGCCAAAACTCTCTACTTATAGTACATAAAATAACTCCTACTAGAGAGCAATTCTTCTCATGTGATCAATGTGGAAGAACTTTTGTTATGAGCTCTAACTTTATTAGATATCAGACAGTCATGTGGAGAAAACAGTCATTAATATAATAAATATGAAAAACTACTCAACAAGAAAATCACTTTATTTTGCATCAATGAATGCATTCTGCAGAGAAACTCTATAAATGTAATCTATGTTGAAATGTTTTTAATCATGTTATTGTTAAAGAACAGGGCCTGGAGGAAACACACACAAATGACATTTCAGTACATAGACACATCATATTTTCTTCTTTTCACAAATTCCTACAAACATAATTTGCCAAAGAGAGCCAAGATTCAAATCTAGGAGTTTTGCTCCAAAACCCAACATATTTCTAATGCACACTTTAAAAATTGAGACTTTCTTTTTAAATGTTTGCAACTTAATTTCAATTTCTTTAAAGTTGTATGATTACAGAAAAACCATGCAGAAAATAGAGAGTTCACATATAGAACCCCTATTACTAACACCTTTCATTAGTGGGGTATATTTGTTACGACTGATGAAAGAATATTATTATAACTGTACTATTAACAACAGTCCTTGGCTTACATTAGGGTTGTCCGTTTGAATGTGGGTTAAGGGGGAAACATTAGGTTTTGCATCGTTTCAATATTTTTAATTCACAAGAACAAAAAAAGTCAAATCAATAGAAAGAGGAAATTTAAATTTTGCTAATATAAAGTTTGCAAAACTCATAACAAAAATAACCTATATAAAAGCATGATTTTAGGGAGCATCTTTTCCTTTAAATGTCAGATAACATAATAGTGCATTTTATAATTCAAAATTTCTTTCTTTTGACATTGAACAACTGATGATGACAGCCCATGCAGGGGGATAAAAATGGGGCTAATATTGGCACTAGGAAATTGTAGCAATCAGACAAAAACCTTGAGGTCATCATGGCCAGTCTAACATCATGGAGAAGGTTCACACAACATATAGTACTTTCAGTCTAAAAGATTAGGCACATTTCAGTTGTAGAAGTATAAAACATAGTTTTTAAAAAGCTAAAGGGAAAAAATATAGAAGGACAGAAAGTTTTCACTTGAATAGCATTATTAGTCTTCTAGCATTATGAAAATTATCACCACAAGCACCATGTCAAATATTTCATAAAAAATGCTGAAGATTGAAGAAATGCGAATTTTAGATGTTCTCAAAGATACCATTCTAATAAGCAGAGACACCTGGCACTACAATATCCATTTAACCAGCTCTGAAGCCATAATATGGCACATATCTCCAAAACCATAACATGGCAAATAAGTGTATCCTCCAGTATATCCTCATTGTAAACTTTAAAGGTTAAAAATGTTGACAAAACATACAAGTACAAGTACAGTTATAATTTTAGACTTAAAACCTAGCAAAGAAATGTTCCTCTAGGCTAGGTCTCATGGACATGTTAGAAGGGCAAACATGCCAAATCACAATTAAACAAACCAAAATCATATGACCAAAATTACATTTTATCTTATATTCAAATACCTATTAAGTAAAAGCTACCAACTCTCAACTCTCTGGATAAGATTAAGATGCTTGAAATAGCTTTTTCGGTCAACACAGTGGTAGAAAGGAAAAACTGTCAATACTAAGAAATATTCTGGAAAAAAAAATCATTTAAGAGTTAAATGGTGTCCAGGAACAACACCTAGAAAAGGCACAGAATTAAAGATCTTTTTTTAAATTCATAAATGACTTCATTAATATTTAAGATAAATAAGTGTACTCACATTTGTTTAACTTATATATATTTAACACAGAAATATTTACTTTAGCTTCATCCTAATGAAATCATCTATTTTGTGTGTTAGCTATGAATGCATAACTATTATTTAAACATTCACTCATTTATCTTGTGAATTGGGTAAAATACTGGAAAACCATCCTGTATAAAATAAATGGTATTCATGTCACATTTTAGGAATGTCCAGTGTAAATAATTACAAGAATGCAATGAAGATAAGCATGCTTTTGGCTGGGTAGACATAAGGGAGGATAGTCCAAATGGAGATGACTATCAGCTCAAGTGGCGAAACTTGACTTTTATTCTATTTATTTTAAAAGCGTATGTTGTACTTATAGTGGGCAATACACTGTTTCAAGTGCTTTACAAATATCAAGTCTTAAAATTTTCGTAGTGACTTTATGAATAAAGTAATAATGCTATCTCCATTGTACAGATGAGAAAATCAAGGCACATAGGGGTTTGGGACTTGCCTGAACTACTAAGAGGCAGATCCAGGACTTGGAACCAGGCAGAGTACACTCCTCTAACCATGTAGTTGTGCTACCTTCATTTGAATGGTCCAAATCTTACCCAAGGCTTGTCTTGAGTTCCTGCATTCCCACTTTATAGTAGTAATTTCCTTTTGTAGGCGCCATTATTCTTTCATGCAACAAATAATTATATAAGCTCCAGGGATACAACAGCAAGCAAAAGCAGACACAGTCTCTGTTCTCATGGAGTTTACATTCTGATGGGGGCGGGGCAGGCATTAATGAAATAATTACAAAAATCAGTGTATAATTACTATTTATGATATGTTATAAGAAAAGGAAACAAGTTCTTTGAAAGCACGTGTCAAGGAACTTCATCTGGGTTGGGCAGTCAGAGAAGATGTCTATAAATAATGACCCTAAGCATGAGCTCTAATGTTATACGCAGGCATTAAACAGGTTAAGAGGTGGAGGAGTTGGAAATGTAGATTGCCCCTAATTTCCCTGCAAATGTGGGCTGCCTCATTTAAAGAGGAAGTGGGAGGACAGATGGCTCTAAACCACATTGCAGGGGCTTTCAAATACTACTTGGCCTGAAGGGTCCATAAAATCATGATAAGATCACAAGATTGGACAACTAGGGGCAAACACAGCCCCAGTTTGGGTAGACGTAGTATTTCTAGGCTTCCATGTTTCTGCCTCCCCTAATGAAGTCCCCCACTACATATTATGCTATAAGGATAAAAACAGGAGGAAATTACGAATGATGCTGTATCTTGAAGAGGGCTTTTGTGTAATCTTATTTTTTTGAGCTGTGGGTATTCACATTATCTTTTCCATGGCACCAATGGACTTGTACAGTCAAAAATGGATATTATGACTTAACTTTCACAACTTCATCCCAGGGACACAGGCCCACAGATACACTTTCTATCACCTCTAGTATTTTAATTGGCCTCTGGGCCTTTCTGCATTTTCTAAGCAACCCTCTTGAAATGGGGAAGGCCAACAGAGTCCTTAAAAATATAACTCTAAACAATTCTGAAGAGAGCAGAAAGGCTACTTCCTGCCGTTTGCATGCCTCACTCCTATTAATATATTTTCCCATAGCGGTGGTTTTGTTTTTTAATAACAGCACAACACTGCTGACTCACATCACCATATGGTCCTCTTGGACTCCTAGGTCTTTGTCTGCTGTACTTGTGCCTGCCTAGCTAGTCTTTTCTTATCCATTTTCTGTACAATTATTTGGATATTTTCACATCTAAGAGAAACCTGGATTTAACCCTATTGATCTTGATTTTCATTTTAGCTGATCATTTTTCCAGTGTATTCCATTTTCAATCATGCTGCCTGGTTCATGTCCTCATAAGGTTTTATCTGCCTTACTGAAAAATAGATTTCTCTGACACCACCTTCCCCAATCTGACCCTCATTTTTGCACAGTCATCATGTCATGCTTCAGGCATTAGAGCATATTAATTAGACAGCTTCCTCTTGCATAGAAATGAAGCACAAAACTGATAATAGCAGACCCTGATCCATGTGACCTAAATATCACCCACATCAAATGGTGGACCTCTCCTCAACCTTCCTAAACTGCCTTGCTATTGTACATGCTCTCCATCTCTCTAGAATGCCACCATTTCCAGCTGCACCCTTTACGTGTACTTTCAAAATCTGCTCAATATTCTATTTCCATATTTTTTTTCAATCACCCCATGTGGCAGTTTGAGATTGTCTTGTGAATCCCAAAAAGAGAAATATTATATTTTTTAACTAATCTATTCCTGTGAGTGTGATACAACTTGATTGCAGTAAATTCGGCTGAAGACCCTTTGATTAGATTGCTTGATAAGATCGATTTAGGGCTTTTGATTGGCTTATGTCAGTGAGGCGTGACTCAGGTTGAATCTCCAGCCCTTTTGCTGGATCTGAGAGAAACAGACACACTGAGAAATAGGAAGCTGCCATTTTTGACCCTGCCCTACGAGAGAGAACTAGACAATCGCTTAAGCAAGAAGCAACCAAGAGGCTGGGCCCATGCAGCATCTCAAGAAGCTCCAGAAACTTGGTTCTGAGAGATATAGATTCTAGAGGGGAAGGGAAAGACTTCAGCAGAGATTGGTGGCCATCTGCACCACGTGGCAGCTGGCTTTGGTGAGAAAGCATCTCTAATGGTGCCTTAGTTTGGATTGCTTTGGCCTTGGAACTGTAAGCTTTTACCCCAAATAAATTCCCTGTATAAAATTCAACCCATTTCTGGCACCTTGCATTGGCAGCCCTTTGACAGACCCAAAAAAAAAAAATCATATAGTATATCTCTCTCTACCCTCTGTGCTTACACAGTGTTTTGTATCACTTTTACAATCCAGTAGGCCCTCAACAACTCTACAGATTCATAAATACTATGGTCGACATAACCATCACTAGCCTGCTCAAGTTTTCATAAAAGTAAAGGATTAAGAATAAAACAAATATAGCAGTTTTAGACTAAGAAGAAAGCAGTAAGATTAAGGTTATCAAAGATGTCTACTTCTAAAACAAGACAGATACACAGTGGATAAAACATTTTCTGAAAAGTGTTGTGTTTTTTTTTAATCAGCTTTAATTGTTCCGCTGCTATTGCTACAGCATCAAAAACTTTTTTGCAAACTAAAAATTCTAAAATTTGTGGACATGTCAAATTTCTGTGACCTTGCATTCTTTTTTTTTTTTTTTTTGGTTTCTACAAATTATCTTGGTGTTTCAAAGCATGTTCTTGTGAGCCTAGTCTTATATCTGTATAATGAGTAAGAAAACAGATCTTTTCTCTCTTGGCTCATTATTTGTTATAGCTACCCATTTTCTCTACCAAAAGTAGAATCAATAATTTTTATATTCTCATATTGTATGAAACTGAATTAAGCCATGCATATGTAAAAAGATCCTGGAGTTTAAATTTGAGGTATAAATTATCCTAATTATCCAAAACTATGGTTTCTGAGGGACTACTTGTATAAATGCAAGTAGTATGCAGAAGTTCCTCTTGAAAGGAAAAAAGACATCCAATAAAGGCATGTTGAATAGAATTATGTTCTTCTAGGATATACATGTAAGCAACATGCTGGTTATTTAGAGTTTAAAAGACAGAAATATTTCTGATGGTTTTCAAGTTCTACTTCCAGGTAGAATGAGCAATGAATAGCTTTTGCTGCTGAGGAAAACCCTTCAATTTGAACAAGAATGAAAAATAACCACCAAGGTTGATCTGGTTCTTGGGGAAAATCCCCTTAGCTGCCCTGCCATGAAAGCAGCCCACTCCTACTCAAATTGTTTTATCTAAGGTTGGTACATGATTCTTCTCACCATGATTTGAAATTGGTGAATACACAGTCCAAACAAGATGCTGACACCATAAGTGTAAAAAAGAATAAAAAGATTAAATGTGAAACAAGGGCATGAGAAAGAGCATGAAGGGACTAGAAGGGAGGAAGAGAGCACAGGCAAAATATTCTGAAAGAAGTGCAGAAATCTGGGAGGAAGCATTGAGAAACAAAGTAGGCTTGTATATATTTGGCCCAAGGGCTTGCTAAATTCTGTATACGGTGGCCATTCCACAGCATGACACATTGGTGTGTGTATTAGTCAGTCAAAGGGGTGCTGACACATAGTACCAAAACTCTGTTGGGTTTTATAAAAGGTATTTATTGGGGGTAGAAGCTTACAGTTACCAGGCCCTGAAGAGTCCAACTCAAGATACCATAAGAGGTACTTTCTCACTCAAAGTCTTTTGCCATGTGTTGAAGCAAGATGGCTGCCGGTCTCTGTGAGGGTTCAGCCTTCCTCTTCCTCCTAAGGCTCCATGGTCCCAGCTCCTTCCTTTTTCAGCTGTAGGTTAGCATAATGCTTGTCTTTCTCCCTGGGGCTCATTTCTTTCTGGGCTCAGCTACTCTGCTCTCTTCACAAGGTCAGCTGCAGACTATCAGGCTCATTCTCTTCCCAGGGCCTCTGCCATGTCTAATGGAGCCTTCTCTCTTTCCTCACTTATCTGCTTCTCTATGTATTTACTTCTCAGGCTCCAGCATCAAAACTCCAACTCTCTCCTCTGCCGTGACATTTTCTCTGTGAGTCCCCAGTCACCAAGGGGGCAGGGACTCAACGTCCTACTGATGTGGCCAAATCAAAACCCCCATCTTAATTTAATCAAGTAAAAGTGAAACCTCTGAATTTAATACAATCTAATACACCCAGAGGAACAGACGAGTTTATAAACATAATCCAATATCCATTTTTGGAATTCATAAACAATACCAAACTGCCATAGTGGGTCAAGGTGGAATCACTCCAGTTAGGGAGCCATTTTCTCAATTCACCAACAGAACTACATTCAATGGGGGTTTGTTAAGTCTTCCACATGTTTTTAACAAGGGCAGAGATACTGCAGAAGGTAATGGCCAGTTTGGCTCACAGTGACAAAGTGAGGTAAACAACACAAGAAATCCAGGTGAAGAACAAATGCAAACAAGAAACCTAGGAGACACAGATGCAACTGTCAATAAAACCCACTGGACCCACGTCAGGAGGGAGAACAAGCTGAAGGCACAGGAGGACAAATGCACGCACACATGCACACACACAGACATATCTTCCTTAGAGATACTGAGGTGCCTTTGTTAATTTAATCACTTAGAAAACCTTGCTGTGATTTTTATCTGTATTGAGCAATATTACTAGTCAAAAAACACCCATGTTACATTTTGAAATTTTAAAATGGTTATTATCAGGGATGGCTGAATCTCTTTGGATCTTATCTACCATCACACTATGAGTTTGTATCCCTGCTAACTGTATCTGCCCATATAATGTTTACTAACCAGAAGAGTGGAAAACCATAGAGTTTGCATCTTAATAAGGATGAATACATATTCAAAATAAACAAAACCCTAATCATGCTCTAACCTGAATAATTCCACCACTCAACTCTTGATAAATTAATTTACAAAATCTCTAGCTGCTCAGGAAAATGAAACTAGCAATAAGATTTCAGGTTTTCTTTTTGCCACCTCTGACTTTTTGGCAACTTCTCCTCCCTTTTCAGTGGACAGCACTCTGTGCCCTATCTCCTTAGACCAGTCATTCAGTTGTGGCTCCTCTGAAAATTATCTATCCACATCTCATCCCCTCAAGATACCTGGGTATCACCTGGTTAATCTGATTAATGTATAAATCAGGAAAGAACCTGAGAGCTGTTCACCTATGTGTCCTTTGAGATATTCTACCAATGTTAATGGCATTTTATGGCAAGGTGGGTCTAATTACACTGTCTGGGCAAGCATTATCTCAACTTGTCCACAGAGCTGACAATATGCAGTTGTCCAGGTGACCACAATCACACTGATACACAGGCCTCAGTATGATCCTGATATCCCCAAGATACCACTTGCATAACCAGGAAATATGGGCTGAAGAGCTAGCCCAACGGATGGCTATAGGATTGACTGGTTTTCCAGGAGTGAGGTCAAGCTCCCAGAGAACAACACTGGCCATATTTGTTTGTGATCCCTCCCACATTATCCAAGATTAGAAAATCCAGTCATTCCCCTCTAGCTGAGCTAAGGATTTCTGTTCCACAGTGCCATCAGTCTCGGCATGTTCATGGAATGTTTCTTTTTTAAAAATCTCTGAAGAAAGATAAAAATAAGGATTTTAACTATCTCTTAATGTCACTGTCTTTGATACATTCTGAAAATGCCTTCTGAGCTCCTTGGTTTATCTTTCTTCATATTTGATCTGTCTCTTAAAACTCTGCTAGCATCAATATCTGGTAATTAACAAAGTCATTTTTCATTTTAAAAACATATGATTATTTTATTGGATAGTTAAGGAAAAAAATGAATAAATAACATAGAAATGCACTCAACAAAGTCCAGAGCATGGGAAAGAAAAAAAGGATTTCTCTAAAGCTTGATATTTTCTAAAGGGGAGCCGGTAATGACACAAATGGAAAGTTACTTAAAATACAGTTGAAGCCACCACAAAGTTGGGAACAATGTGGTACTTGAGAAAATGGAGAGAACAAGCACAGTATCAGAAAAATGAAAGAGTGTCTCAGGATGAAAAACACTGTCAGCTCTGTGTATCCCACAGTGGCCAGATGGCCATGGCTTAGGCATAGCAAAAGTTACCTGTAAATTATATTTTATAATACATTTTCTTCTATATCAGCTTTATGGGGCTTACAGAAGATTCCTGCTCACAAGTTGCCATTCCAAGTAAATTAAATTAGAAAAGAATACCTATTGCCAGCACAACAGTGGAGGAACTGGGTATAATCAAATATTGTAGGAAGCCATATAAACTGATCCAAGAGTTATAAGCAAGCATTCTGACCATAATCAACTAAAGTCATCAATTTCGAATGTGCACATTTAGGATTTTTTGTGTGTGGTCACATTTTAATAGAACGTTAGGGGCCCAAAGGTGCTCATTTCTAAATTATTTACAAACAAAAATCAGAATAATCTAAATGTTTAAAAATCCAATGCAACACGTAGCCATTATATGGTAATTATAAAATCTGTGCAAGAACTGGGAGCTATTTATAAATTTTAAAAATAACACAAAATTACATGCATGTTATGATTACAACCATGCAAAAAATGAACATGAACAAGACTAAAAGGGAACAGAACTTCAAATGACATATGCCGCAATGGTGATACAAGGATTGAAAATTTTGTTTGAAAAAAATTCCTAGGCTATAATTTTTTTTGTACAGCAAAAATAATGAATAGATAACTTTATGGATGCTTCAGAGGAGTCTTTCTTAACGTGGGCTACACTGAATGTGGCCGTGATTCCAGCAAGATTGGGCAGGGGAGAGCAGATTGGAAGAGGTATTTTGGTCAAATTGATATAGGATATCTCGGTGTACGATATTAAAGTGCTGCTTACCGTTGTTGTTTGCCTTTGGGTTATTCGTTTGCTTGCCTGTTTAATGACAGAAACTCTCAGAGACTAATAAAAAATAAAAAGACATCATTTCCAAGTTTGCTTGTCTATAGAACTCATTTTCATGAAGCACTGCTCAGGACTAGTACCCCACAGAAGAGACACTCAATGTGCTCCTCTGGACACTCTGGAGCCATTAGCACCTTATGCCATTATTAGCATCTCAATCAGTTAATAGCTACTCCTGTCATTCGTGTCTATATCATAAATACCAATTTTTTAAAAAATTCCTGTATATACACTAATTGATATAATGCAATGGTTGTCATCTTAGAAAAATTAAATAAGAGTATCAATACAATAGCCCATGGGGGCTGGTTGTATTTTTCCTATTTCCCAAATAATAACTGCCTTAATACAGTTTTTAGATATTATAAAATTGAAATTTCCAAGTACACCAAAATGTCTATAACTTTCCACTCACCTCATGTCATAAAAGAGCTAATGTGGCTAATTTAAATAAGTTTACTGGATAAGATTCATTCCTTTATTTACTGACTGTATAGAAAATACCATGACATTTATTGTATAAGGGATCCTTATAAAACATTCACAGTGGAGCGTGCAGGCCGCGGTGTGGGGAAGGGAGCCACACCACAAATACAATGGCAACTCAAAGACAAGTTGTAACATAAGTGGGATACAAAGACAAGGCTATAGAAGTTAGGGGGAAGGTGAGATGGAATCACTTTAAGGGATCAGATGTAGTTTCATAAGAAGGGAGGTTACATACTGGCTGGGTTTAAAGGACATGTAGAAGGTCTCCGTCGAAAGCAGGAAAATAAATCCAAGGCACGTATAAAGGAAAGGAAGGGTCACGTTCCGAGAGCAGTGTTTCATACTTGCCAGGGCAGAGGGTGTCCACAGAGGGGCACAAGGATATCTACTTGGAATATGAGCTTGAATTGGAAACATGGTAACTCAGAGTGACAGGCTAAAGCATTTACTATTAATTTGGTAGCCACCGAAATATATAGAACGTTTTTCAGCAAGGAAGATTAGAGCCATGAAAAACTGATCTGTTGAAGGTGTATGTCAAGATTAGGGGATGTAACATTCGAGAAATGACACTTTTGGAACAGAGAGAGAGGGAAGGAAAGAGCAGACGAATTTATATGACAGGAGGATAGGACAGAATGAAGCAGCAGCCTGGAGATTTTAAGATGGTTCATATATCTGTCATGAGAAACTAGCAAAAGACGGGAGTTTAGAAAGTTCATATATGTCAAGAAAAGTCAATGATGATAAAAAAAAATCAATTAGTGAATCACAGACATGTAGTCAGGAAGAAAATTTTTGAAGTCCTGAAGTGCATTCAATGACTATCTAGAATCACCTTCAAATTTTAATTCCATCACAGTAAGACTATTACAGAATAAACAAACATAATAGAATAGGGCAGAAAGAGATACGGGGAAAGAACACTCCTTCTCAACTTCCTAAACTTGCTACGGTCAGAAGGTCCCAAGAAGCTTATTCAAGCATCCCTTGAAGTCATACTCTTAATCCCTGTGGCAAAATTATTTCCGAGGAATTGGGTCTGCCTCTGTAATTGTATTTCCTAAAATCAAATAGGCTGAGAAGGCAACATCACTTTATCCATTAACCCTGTCCGTTACAAAAGAAGTGGAACAGAAATTGGTCAATTCAGCATCTTGAAGCATACCATGACATGGAGTATTATTCTTGAGTCTGGAGAAGCAATTCCTTAGAGCCAGCACAGGTGAAAGATTTCATGAAAACCCTTTCGGCCTTCTCAGTAACATTATTCATTTGGAGAGTTAGTATCTAAAATTTTACCATATGATTTTAGCTACTCAGATGTCACTTTCACAAATCCAATAACACTCTTTTGTGCATATTCCTGTGTCAATAATTTCACACCTTGCCTATCTTGAACCTTAGGCTACTGTTCCCGGACACCCTGTTGTATTATTACAGGCACAAAACAAGTGTGGAAGGAGACTGTTTCTGTTGCTATGGAAATATCATTTAATTCCCTGATTAGTAGGGATATAAACGCAAAACCATAGCATTTGATTATTTCTGAAGTTTGGCCATTAAGTCTATTGTTCATGTATGAGGACAAACTCCCCATGTTTCCACCACTTTTATTCAAAGAATTAAGAACTTAACCTGTCTCACATTTTAATACTTTTAAGTGGATTTGTTGTACACAATAGAAATGAATGTATGGAATAAGGAACATATAGAAGTCATGTATTCTCCTTAAGCAAGATATATAAAAAATATCTGTTTACCAACAAAGAAAAATAAGTGGTGAGTTTACAAAAGGAATTCTTTCACTCGCCATTTTCTTGGTAGTTATGATTTACAAAAGATAGTTATGATTACAAAACTGGATTGCGGCAACCCATCTGTCCTATACAGTGAGGCACCACCGGCATCCTCTTCTCCTTATTGCATTGCAATAAGGTAGAAATGATGCAAATTATTCAGACTAAACACACAGTTTTTAAAAGTGAGAAAACTAGGGATTTTTTTTCAATATATTAAGTAGCTTCTGCCCACATGCCTATGGCTTATTGGCTCAACTACAGCATGATGTTGGGTCACTCGGGTACTGGATGCCTGCGATGCACCTGGCTCGAGCGCCCAGTAAATTTAACCCACACAGTCCTGCCCTAAGCAAGCTCAGTGTCTGGAGATAAGAATTAGTTTTACCTGTTCCACAGCCACACATATTTAGAAACAGTCATTTGCCTTAAAAAAAAAAAAAAAAAACTGTGCTCATCATAAAAGGGTCCGGTCCATAGAATTGTGATAGATTTTTGGAACCTATTCCTAACCTGAAGGAACAATTGAAGGCACACCCCCCTGCTAAAACTACTGTAATAAACAACAGTTTACTTCATTTTCGTTCTCGTTTTGAACATACTGTATGACAAGTACCATGAATTATTAAAAGTGTTAGCATTCTATTTCTTTAAGAACATTATTTCTCAGGCAGGACATGGTGCACAGAATGCGTATTCAATCCTGAGGCTTAGATTCAGCCCGGACCTTCACTCAACTCATGGACTGGCATTAGTCAGTGATCCAGAAGTCTTCCCACTCTAGTTGTCTATTTCAAACCACAATCGCTTAACTCAAGGCCTCTACCCCTTCTGATCTCTCTGTCATTTTATATATGAAAATATCTTTCACTTCTCTCCTCTCCGTCTCCAAACTTAGTTGACATTTTACCCATTCCACTTAGCTCACTTCACTCACAGAAAAGGGATGTTGTTACTCCTTTACAAGATGTAGTCTACCTATATTCTTGAACACATTCCTTTATACCAAGTCTAGGACACTGATTTTCCATGCTCAAATTAACCCTTTTTAAACAAAGCAAAATGAATGAATGAATGAATGAATAAATAGATAAATAAATAAATAAATAAATAAATAAATAAATAAAACCTTCCCTTAATAACTCCCCACCCCTTTTCTGCACTCAACTCTGCCAAACAACTTTGGAAATACACAGTAATTCCTCAATCCAAGATGCTCAAGTTCCTGACTTGACCACTTCACTGATGCTTCTCTGGGAGAGATCACCGTGGATCTACTTTTTAACTTAAAAATACAGTAGCCTCTCTTCAGTCTTTAACTTCCCTCAACTCTGAACAGATCACCTTTCCCCTATGGAAACACTGGAAACTCAGGAAAGTGTTTCTCACCTTAAGAGAGGTTGAGGAAAAGTCATGGGCTAACAGGATGCCCGCCTCCCCATCTCCATTCCAAACAACAGAATCACAATTGCTCACACTGAAGTCTGTTCCCCCTTAACAAATAAACTATTTCTGCAGCTAGATGTATGTGCCGTGTTAGTAAAGGGACTTTGTTTCTGCCCCAGACCTGTGAAATGCTGTTAGCAAGAGATACGGCTTTTTTGACTTTTGCTGAAAGCATACCTTGCACAAACCACCAACCCCATAAGCATTACAGTTTTGTTTAGCAAGCTTCATTTTTAAAATTTTATGCACGCCCATAATCAGTTAGTGTGCTACGATAAAGAATATAGGTAGAAGGAGAATTCTGCTGGCTTAAATAACAGAAATCAGGATGAAGAGATGAAGAGATGCCAAATCTAACTTCCCAACAGGGACAGCTTTCTCAGCAGACCATGAGTTGGTCATGGGCTAACTGTTTCTTCTGCAGATCTGGCCCGCTTCCACACTCTCTTCTCCTCACCACCGAACTCCAATGGCTCCAGAAATCAGGCTGCATAGGCACTACAATCATTGAGCTACGGCCACAAAGAAGCCTTCTGGTTTCAGTCTTCATCACCTGCTGTGTCATTTCTTACCCATCCTGCCTCCTGCTGGCTGTCAGAAACCAGAGACCACATGTGTGGAAGCAACAAACATATGCAAGATCTAATCCTACAATCTGCCTTTATTTGCCTCTATATTTTCTGGACAAAAATCTAAACCAAGGGCTTGAAGTGTGAGTAACATGTCTCTCTCTGCCAAGGTTTTTTTTTTCTTTCTTTCTTTTTCTCATTGCCTTGATTTCAGTGGTAAATACACTCAAAGGTTTTCTGACTTTCTGTCCCATGTTTTACATCCTTTGCCCCCTAGTTATTCTTTATACAACCCCTGAGACCCTTCATGTACTTCCACGGTTTTGATTATCACCTCCAGCTTTGCTCCAAAATTTCCAAAATTTCTAATTTGAATACCAACATCTCAGAAATCCAGACCTTACTCACAAATGTCTACTTAAGAAATTTATCTGGAAGTCCAGCGAGCTCCTCAAATTTAACATCACCAAGACCAGGCATCACCAAACCCCCAAAGCACTCTTCATACCAGGAGGACATGTGATAAGATTCAAAGAGTTACCCTTGTTTTTGCCTTTGTCCTGAGTCTCTAACATCCAGATGGTTCCTAAATCCTCTCACTTCTATATAGCCATCCGTCTATGTCTTCACATATGATCCTTCCTCTAAGCACTCTGGAAAGTGGATTAGTGCTGGTCCCTAAATTTACAGTGACCTTTCAGCCTTCAAGATTTCTGCTTGACCTGGAATGCTATTTCCCACCATGTCTTTATGGGAAGCTTGTCTATTCAAGTCCCTTTTTAAATGTGAGTTCTTCTTGACCTTTCTCTAATTCTGACTTTATATACACTTTCATCATGGCTCTCTCAGAACTTTGTACCTCTCTCACCTGTCATATTCTTTACAATTATTTGTTTATGGGACTGCCTTTCCCACCATACCATCAGATGTCCTACGGGCAGAAGCCATGCCTTAGTATCCCAAGTAGGGTATCTTACCCAAGAATGTCAATTAAGAAATGTCTATTCAGCTATATTATGGTGAAATGTGAGTATAATCAATTAAATACCATTTTCAAACTGAAATATTTATCTTCACAATTAATGAATAATGTAAAACTCAACTCTACAAGTATTTGTCTAGACATATGTTTTCAGTTTTCTTAACTATATACATAGGGGTGGACTTGCTAGTCACTTGATAACTTTATATTTAACCCTTCTTCCCCCTCCCCCCCAAGCTCCGAGATGGCTCCCTTGTCTGTCTGCTCATTGCCTGCTAACTTGTGTCTGCTTGTTGCCTGCTCATTGTCTGTTCATTGTGTCTGCTAATTGTCTGCTCATTGTGTATGCTCGTTGTGTCTATTCGTTGTGTCCTCTCATTGTGTCCACTTGTTGTCTGCTCGTCTTCTTTAGGAGGAACCAAACCTGGGACCTCCCATGTGGGAGGTGGATGCCCAACTGCATTTCCTTAATGACTAATAATGTTGAGCACCTTTTCATGTCATTATTGGCCATTTGTATATCTTCTTTGGAGAAATGCCTATTCAAATTTTTGTCCATTTTTAATTATTTGTCTTTTTGTTGTTGAGTGGTTATAGTTCTTTGTATATTCTGCAAACTAGACCTATATCAGATATAGTATTTGCAAATATTTTGCCTTTCACTTTCTTTTGAGAATACTTTAAGTACAAAAACCTTTCATTTTGATTAAGTTCAATATTTCTATTTTCCTGTGGTTGCTTGTGCTTTTGGAGTCTCATCTAAAAAGAAATTCCCTGATGCAAGGTCACAAAGATTTGCACTTATGTTTTCTTCAAACAGTTTTATTGATTTAGCTCTTATTTTCAGGTCTATGATATATTTTGTGTTAATTTGTTGTATATGGGGTGAGGTAAACGGTCTAAATTCATTCTTTTTGCATGTGGATATTCAATTGTCCCACCATCATTAGTGGAAAAGACTTTTCTTAGCCCCATTTTATTGGCATCATTGTTGAAAAATCAATTGCCAAAGATGTATAGGACTATTTCCGGACTATCAATTTATTCTATTAATCTATAAGTCTACTTTTATGCCAGTATCATAGTCTTGATTACTCTACCTTTGCAATAAGTTTTTTTGTTTGTTTGTTTGTTTTTGTTTTGTCTTGTTTTGTTTTGTGGTACCAGGGGCTGAGACTTGAACCCAGGATCTAGTATGTAGGAAGCCAGCACTGAACCACTGAGCCACACTGGCTCCCCTGACTTGCTATTTTCATTTGTTTTGCTGTTTGTTTGTTTTTGTTTTTAGGAGGCACCAGTAACCGAAACCAGGACCTCCCATGTGGGAAGCAGGCACTCAACCACTTGTGCCACATCTGTTCCCCTACAATAAGTTTTGAAATCAGGAAGAGTGAGACTGCCAACTATATTCTTTTCCTAGATTATTTTGGTTAATATTGCTTTTCCATGTGAAAATTAGCATTAGACTGTCTATGCAATGAAAAAAAAGCTTCTGGGATTTTCAAAGAATTGCATTCAATCTGTAAATCACTTTGGGGAATATTGCCAACTAGTCATTCTTCCAACCTATGAACATGGTATGTCTTTCCATTTATTTTTGGACTTATTCTTTTCTTTCTAGGATGTTTTGTTGTTTTCAGTGTGGAGTACTTGGTTTTTATATTACTAAATATTTTCACTTTTTTAAACAAAAGGCAAAATAGCATCATAATAATTTTTATATAATGATAAAGTATAAGAAATAAAATCTGTCAAAAGTTAGCATTCTACCTGATAAAAAGTTTTAGAATGTCACATATGTACAATGTTGATGAAATAATTTAATAAATATTCAAAATGAGTATTTACTTTTTTTTTTGTATAAACTCTCTTACTTAAAGACAACTCTGCACTTCTAAGAAAAGATGAGCTGCAACAAAATGTAATTCACCTTAATTTAAGAAGGCAGCTATTCATAATAGTGATAGCAAACAAAAACATCT
The DNA here is from genome assembly GCA_026826555.1 of Tolypeutes matacus. NCBI lineage: Eukaryota > Metazoa > Chordata > Mammalia > Cingulata > Chlamyphoridae > Tolypeutes > Tolypeutes matacus. The sequence continues at coordinate 8,745,001 of JAKSZT010054030.1, forward strand.
TTCCAAAGGCAACCAGACAGCAAGAATATTTCATCATATAAATAGATCTGTCCAAATTAAGTAAGCCAGAGTAGAAAATAGTTATATGCTGCTCATTGATAGCTTTATTCAAACTTATTATGATATTATTATTATTATAGATAATGCTGATTTCTATTAATCTTTAGGAAAAGACAGAATTATTACAAAGTTAACCACATTTCTTTCAAACGAGATTCAGTGATTCAGTACTAATAAAATTCTCTTGCAAGTATATGAACTATGACTTGCCACTTGCTACTAATTTCACATTCACACTCAATTAATATCCTACAAAGAAAAAGCCCTGTTTTTCAACAGTAAAGCATATCACCTATTATAATATCTTAATAGTGATCACAAGATTGTATGGTTCATTAATGATAAATCAATACTGATATGTATGCATAAAGCCTAGAACAGATGAATAATTACAATGCAAAGCAATTTGCCCATTTTCAAAATTTGCAGTTAGTAAAAGGTTTTCACCGAAAATAACTCTTCTTCATCATGTGAGGAATTCCCCAAAACAAGACTAAAGTGTCCCTCAAGTTTGAATAAGATTGTCTCATGCCAGGGAATTTTAATGCTAAGCTTTCAAAACTGAAGATGCCTTGAGCTGCTTGGTAATGCTGAGCTGGCCTTGTTAATACTTATACATTTCTTGAAAAAAAAAAACAGTGTTGAATGCAGTAAGGAAATGTTATACACAGTGTAACAGGTTCAATATGCAATGAACAAAATAATATTTAAAGTATCAGATAACCAAAGAATAAAGTCATTTGGCTAAAGAGAAGTTGAACATTATCATATTCAAACAAGTCACCACCAACATCAGAATACTGTCAACCTATAAAAGATATAGGCCATGCTCTTGAAGAATCACATACAAAAACATCACTGCAAAGCATTCAGCAAAGCCTATCAAAGTGTCAAGTAAATATCTGGAAATCAGTACGTGAAATCCATGCCTGCACTGTGCTTACTCAAAAGAGAAAGCCTCACAAATACACTAATATTGGTGAAAATACAATGATGTATTTGGTTACTCTGGTAAGAAACATATGTTGAGATTAACTTTAAAAACAAAAAAGTTATATTTGAACCACCATATAGATGGTATATTTCATCTATGGTATATATAGAGATATAAAGCATGGCTCTTTCATGCTAAGTCTATGATTGAATTATAAATGGAAGTTTATCAAAATTAGAAGAAAGTCAGAAGAAAAATTTTGAGTATTACATGTAAATAAGACTTGGAAATAAACTTAAGTTATGTCTATTTGAATGGTTACCTTATTATATAAAAGCTTATATAGGGAAGCGGCTGTGGCTCCATCAGTAGGGCTCCCGTTTACCATATGGGAGGCCCCGGGTTCGGTTCCCGGGGTCTCCTGGTGAAGGCAGGCCTGCCCGCACGGCGTGGTTAGCTGACCCAGCGAGCACAAGCAGCAAGTGGGGGAGAAATGAATAAATAAATAAAATCTTTAAAAAAAAAAAAAAAAAAAAAAAAAAAAAAAAGCTTATATAAACTGTTGTTAAAAAAAGCACAAGACAAGGAAAAAATACTTCAAAGAAATAAAATATTTTAACATGTTGATTTACATCCAAACCAAATGAAAAAATCACAAGGAATAATTTAAACATCAGCAATAACCTATTAGAAAATGTAAAAGAAAAAAATTCCTTTGCCCACTGCAATAAAAACTATAAACTAGATGGTAATAAACTTAAGAAATGAGAAAGCCCACCTTCCATGCAGAAAATTACTTAAGATAACTAAATGACACAGACCAAATAAAAGACATGTCAATGGGAAGACAGTGAATTGGAAAGTTGTGACTTCTCCCTCAAAATTATCTTAAACACAATCCCAGTTAGAATCCTAGGGATGTCGTTTACAAAATTTGATCACCTGGTTTTCATATTCTGCTGGGGAAAAAAGGAAGGGGGGCAAAAATAGATAAGGAACTTTGAGAAAAGAAAAACAATCACCTACTGAATATAACAACATATTATAAAGCTATAGTAATAACAGTATATCATTAGTTTGGGAATAACAAAAACTTAATATCCAGAAAATATAAATAAGTCTATAAATTAAAACAAAATAAATAACCCATTGAAAATGGCAAAGGTATTATAGTGGCTTTGAGCTATGTACCCCAGAAAAACGTGTTCTCAAACTCAGTCCATTCCTGTGAGTGTGAGCCCACCATAAATAAGATCTCTTCAAATGTAAATTCGGTTAAGGTTTGGCCCAAATGAATCAGGTTGGGGTTCAATCTGGATTACTGGCATCATTCATAAACAGAGCGGAAGTCAGACAGAGAAAAATGCCATGGGAAGGATATGAAGTCAACTGGAACTCCGAGAAGCCGGGAGACGCCACAATGGGCACTGCCATGTGACACAAAAGTCAAGGACAAAGGATCACAGGCAACCAAGCCCACAATGCCACAGTCTTCTGGGAGAAAGCATTGTCTTAATGACGCCTTGGTTTTGGACTTCTCCTAGCCTCAAAACCATAAGTCAATAAATTCCAGTTGTTTAAGCCAACCCATTGTATGGTATTTGTTTTAGCAACAAGGAAACTAAAACTGATAGGAACCAGCACATCACAGCAAATACAACATTAATAGCGAAAAACCAAATGAAAAGATAATTAATCTCTCTAGAAATCAGGGAAACAAACTTATATAACAAAGTGAAACCCTATTAACCTATTCATCGGGAAACTTTGACAAGTTTACAATTACCATGTATTGGCCAAGGAGTAAGGAAATACACACTTCCATACATGCTGGTGGAATGTAAACTGGCATCATCATTTTGAAGAACAGCAGCAGTATCTATTAAAATCTAAACTAGACATAGCTCATGATCCAACCATTACAATGTTCAGTCTACCCGTCTTGAAAAATACACTAGTGCATGTGAACAAAAACCTGTATAAAGATATTCATCATCACACTGAAATAATAAAATAGCAGAAACAATCTGAATGTCTAAGAAAATATAAGGACTAAATAAACTGTAGTACAACCACACTATAAAATAATAAGCAGCAACTAAAAAATAATGGAAGTATATATTCATGTACAGCCTTTGATAGATCTCTAAGCTATACTTTTAAGTGGAAATAAGGGTATAAAACAACTTGTTACATTTACATAAATGTTAAAAATATATATGTTACATAGACATTGACCACCTATGTCTTTGAGGCACTCTCCTGGAACTCGCAAAAGTCAATCTCTTGTCCAAGACCAAGTCAATATTTGAAAGCTGGCCAACTAAATATTATTTCCAAATTTGTTGAATGTTTTACCCAGCTGTTTTTTGTGTTATACTAACACGAAGAAAAGAAAGAAACTTGGTTTTCTTTCTGTAGATAGCCAAATACTGGAAATTTAAATTCCAATCAATTTAATGTTATACAAAAATTAATTTTATTACCCCAGAAAATGTTAAATATGTTTAGTTTTAAAAAAAGATATTAAATTGCATCTACATATGATCTCAGCTTCACTTAAAAAATACCTCTACATGATAAAATATCTCAGATATATTCATGGGGGAAAAATAATTAGAAATTAACCAAATGTTCCCTGTATGTATGGGGTACAGTAATGTTTATTTTCCAGTTTCTTTTTCTTGTTATTTCTAGATGTTCTACAATGGGCATGTATTATTTTAAGTACCAGAGACAAAACATGTCTTTTTGAAACGATGTAGCTTCTGTTATTGAATTCTTGTAATACCCTTAGAAAAAATATATCTCTACTTCCAGCCTCTCCCCTTCACTCCAGTCCCACTTTTCTGCTGCCTACTGAGCAGTTATGAGCTTCCCAGCTTGTCTTCCTTCATGTGGCTTGTCCAACTCTCCCTCTGCTGTCCTCATTGATCCCATCTCCCTGTTGGCTCAGTCATATCCCAGTTCCCAGACCAAGGCAGGACTGAAATAAAACATACTAGTTCAAGGTCACCGCTCCTCCATCTTCTCACTCCCTTCCGTTGCTGGAGTGATGTTTCTGATTCCATGTCTGCCTGGACTTTTGAGTCATACCACTGTGGAATCAGTACCACACTATACTACATACTTTAGAATATTCTTTCTGATATTATGTTTTCAGGTTTTTATCTTATAGCCGCTACTAGATTGTCAACTCACGAGGTCAGCAACTGTATCTTACAGCATTTGGATACCAGGTTGTGCCTCCCAAAATAGCCGTCTTCATAACTTGTAAGAAAGTATTTGATGAAAGACTGTTAGATTTGTCTAACCAGAAATAGGATTTGTTCAGACAGAGCTAGTTCAGAGACTTAATATGATGAACAAATATTTATGAAGAAACTACTACGTGCCCAGCATTGCACTAGGGGAATATTAGAAAAAACAGAAGGTGTGCTTCTCTCCTTGACGAAGGTAGACTCTAGAGTGGTTGAGAACCACCTAATAAAGATAGGAGAATAATTACTGTTTGGCTTCTGCCTTAACAAGCAAAACATGGAAATCTCCTTGCCTGAGGTCCTGATTTCACAGATGGGCAAACGGCAATCGAGTTTGCCTGCCTGGATTCCGGACCACTGCCAGCGCTGACTTTTGCCTCCTGTCCCTACTCCACCGGCCCAGTGCACCTGGCTCTGACTGCTAGCACTTGTATGCTAGCTCACTGTAGATGGTTCCCTCAGATACAGGCTCCTAGTTCATACCGCCTGCTAGAATCTAAAGTTCTTCCTTCCTCTTATCTAAGTACCCTTTGTCACCTGTTTCTGCACACTGTCCCACAATATCAGGCTGTGACTGCAATCCTGGCTTTCTGGGATTTGTTTCTCTCAAGCCTGACAACATTGTGGTGGCCTCTAAATCAAATTAGAAGTACACTGCTGCTTGCCTACCCAACATGCATTTCTCACTTCCTTTTTAACAGAGCTGTCATTCTGGCCTGCTATCCCTCAACAACCCCCACACACTGCCAGGTGCTTCTGGGAACAATGACCCCAGATCCCACTTCCTTTTGCCAGCAGGTGAAGCCTGAGTAATTCACACCTTCCATGGACAGAATTCCCATCCCCCTTGTTGGTGATTGGCTTGGAGGGACCACGTGACCACGGCTGGCCAATGAGATAAGAGGGAAGTGTGCAGAAGGGGTTTTGGCGAATGTTTTTAAATAAAGAGACACTACTGTTATATGTCGATCTGCTTGGAAGTGCAGCAGCCATCCTACTACTGACTGAGGATGAAGTCAATATGCAGACTGGGCAGAGCCAAGAGGCGGGGAGAGAAGTGGAAGCTAAACCCAGGGTCTTGCCCCTGGAGCCCAGCCATCCTCTGGATTTCTTGTTACCTTTCTAAATCTTTTTGAATGTACTCCTTTCCTCCTCTGCCAGACAGCATATATTAAACAGCACCCCTTTAGAAATAATATCAACAACTTTGTTTTCTTTTTCAAGGGAGGAACTTTAAAAAGGGAGTTTGATGGACATTTGGGTTGTTTCCAGTTTGAAGCTATTATAAGTAAAGCTGCACTTAATTTTCAAGGCTTTGTACATATGTTTTCGTATGTATAAATGAGGTTGAATTGCTGAATCATATGGTAACAGCCTTTTTAACATTAAGAGACACTGACAATCTGTTTCCCAAAGTGTATCTGCCATTTTATATTCCCAAAAGCAATGGCTGAGTGTCCCATAAATTGGTTTACACATCCTCTCTAAAACTTGGTATTGTCAGTCTTTTATAATGTTTAGTCACTCTAGTGTTTGTGTAGTGATATTATATGGTGGTTTTAAATTTAATTATTTTGATGAATAATATTGTTGAGTACTTTTTCATGTTATCATTACCATTTGTATATCTTCTTACATGAAACAGTTCTTTAGATGTTTTGTTCATTTTTTTAGCTGGATCGTCTGATTTATCAGTAAGATGAAAAAGTCCTAGAACAATTCCTTTGTCAAATATATTACTATAGGTAAAGAGATAGAAAGAGATAGACATAGAGAGAGAGAGAGAGAGAGAGAGAGAGAGAGAGAGAGAGTGTGTGTGTGTGTGTTACAGCAAATATTTTATCTTTCAAAGAGTGGAAGTTTTTAATTTTGATAATTTCTAAATTATTTTTTTTTACTTTATGATTTTGGGGGCCCTGTCTAATAAATAGCTGCCTAACCCCAAATCACAAAGATTTTATCCTATGTTGCCTTCCAGAAATTTTTATACTCAAAATCATGGATGGGGGCACGGATGTGGCTTAAATGGTTGGGCGTCCATCTCCCATATGGAGGGCCCTGGGTTCAAATCCTGGGACCTTCCGGTAAAAAAAAAAATTTTTTTAATCATGGATGAATCTCAAAAGAATTATTCTCAATGAGAAAGGAAAACAAAAAAATGAGTAAACACTGTATGATTCAATCTATACCAACTACTAGAACAGGAAAAAAACAATGGATAGTGACAGAAATCAGATCAGGCACAAATGGGCTCTTTAGGGTAATGGAAATACTCTGTATTCTCACTGCAATGGTGGTTATACAGGTATACTTGTCAATATACCATCTACTTAAGATAGGTGCATTTTGCATTTTATTGTATCTAAAGCATACCTTGACATATTTGATTTAAAAAAAAATGTTTTAAGTAGGAATTTGTGGCAGGATTGGTAAGAAGACTAGGAACCACCCAGTCCTATGGGATAGGACTTAGAGGATGAGCAAAGGTTTGCTATGCTTGAGGAAGAAATATTAACCTTATAGAATATACAACTTCTGAAATACTACCTCATTCTGAACGCATAAATGCCATATACTCTTCCAAAGACATTGACACTAGTCCAAAAATAAAGGTAGCAACAGATTTGTACCTCCAGGTGAGGAAAGAGTAGAAAAGAGGGCACAACAGAGAGGTAAGAAAGGGCAATGTTCTTAGATCTTTCTGGGCCCAGACACTCCTTAATGCTAAATTTGCAGTTTTCTTAGTAAAAAGAAAGCAAGTGCCATTGAAAGTGAAGGTTTTTCTCATGCAGCATTAGTTTGTTTCCAAAGAAGAAAACAAATGAGACAAAGTGAGAAACGAATCATTACATTTTGAAATCTTAGGGGAAATGCACTTGCAGACTTGTAGAATTTTATAGCTAGAAGAAACTGTGTATCATTGAGTCCCCATTACTTGTAATACAGAGAAAATAAATAAGGTTTGGAGAATTTGAGACTTGTTTAGTTGTACAACTAATTCGTTGGTTGAAAAGCTGGAGGAAGAAGCCAGGATCCTGATTCCTGGTTCTGTGTTCTTATAAAGTTACAATCCCAAACCCAATGCTCAGCACACAGCAGATATTTTTAAAATATCTGATGAATGAATAAATTCATGCTAGGCAATATGGTAAAGAAAAAAAAATCATGGAAAACATAAGTGAACACAAGGCTGAATTTAGATGCAGGCTTATTTTTTTTCCAACAAAATGAGTTCTATATACACTGCTTCATTCCAGTTTTGCACATTTAAAAAAAAGAAAAAAGTATTTTTGTGAAATTACTCTAGCAGGTATACAAGCCTGAAGAAACAGAATGAAGAGAAACAGTGAACTCTCAAGAAATAATTAAGGACAATTAGCTCCTTCTGAGATGGTTATATCACATTTCTACATCCTTACTGAAAGATGGATTAATGATATTTAACAACTGCTTCAGGGCCTATAAATTTAAGATAAAATTGTAAGACTGAATTTTCACCAAACTCTAATCTGTCCTGAATTAAAATCAGATGGGAACCTCAGATCCTCAGGCATTTCTGGAGTCACTGTGGTTTCGGGGTGGGCTGCAGAAAAGCAAACTGATATATCTATATCAAAAGTTAATGGCTTTATTTCTGAAACATCAAGGGATCATTAAAAAAAAAGACCTTGAACTTATTGCAGATATGTAAAGAGCAATGCAAGTTCAATTTACACCACATGAAAATCTCATAAACTTCCCATTAACTTGCTAGTTTGGTTTTGTAGTCTTTGGAATCTTATAAAACTAAATTACTTATTTTACTCCATTCCCCTGTGGCACATCCACTCATTTTATGAAGGAGTATGAAATGAATGAAGGAACATAAAATGTCCACTCATTCCATGAAGTTAGGAAATTGTTTGATCTTGTATCTCCATTCAATCAGGTAGCTCCCACAAACCTGATGCTACTTGGCTCCCAATAAAAAGGCAAACACACAAAATACAAGAGACTGAAAATAGCAAGGTATTGAAAAATTAATATCAGGTTTTACATATATGTATTTTTTCAAGATCTAGTTCTGCTAAATACAATTTACATATAAAACATGCTTTAAAACAACTAAAACATGGATTGTATCAACCTGACAGCAAAAATATTAAAAATCCCTCATCAAAGAAGCAGTTATAAATTTTCAGCTCATTAGACTAAACAAATTTAATTCACTCTGCCTCATGCTTACTCCCACCTCTCTGTTTGGTCACCACCTTAAACTTATGGGGAACAGGCTTAAAAATTGCTTATTTCACTCCTGTTAATATTGTCCTGAAAAATAATGGTCTAATCGTTTCGTACATAGATAGGGCCTTTAAACCTAAAGGAAATGGAAGTCCCTCCAATAAGGAAGCCCTATAAAATCAAGCACAATAAAGTCAGACTATTGCTTTATGTTTCTTTTGGAAATATATTCATGATTACAAATAACATAGTTTAAGATAACACTCACAAGACCAATTTTGTGTGTTGTCAGAACTCTGAAAAATAAATGTAAGAAAAGCATTTTACTATGTGATAGAAAGCAATAAAGATACATTTACACATTAAAAATGAATTAAACATGAGCACTATAAATAACGACATTTCGAACTTGCAGGTAAAATTTTCCAGAAATTCAGTTTTGATAAAATAATTCAATTTATACTACTTATGCTGTTGGATAAATATTTCATGGGTAATTATTTCAAAATATTTTATGAACCCAAACCAAAAACAAATAAAGGCATACCAAGAGACATAGGCAATGAGCATTTTTCAAACCACACTGAGCAGATATTTAAATTGCTCACTGCATGTTCTCAAACAGACCCTCTGTCATCATCTCATCCTCTTCTCCAGGTAAAACACTTGAACAAGCATAATCATCGTTAGGAATTATTAATAACTTTTGAAACCCAGACAGGTAGTATGGTAATTAGGAAAAGTCAACAAAGAAGTAGAAAATAAAGACCCTGGAAATACAATTAGCCTAACAAGCAGCAGCTTCATATACATCAAAATAAAATATTTCTGGTTATTATTCTCCAAGACATACTTTTGGAATATTTGTGAGTTAAGGCAAACCAAGGAAGAGTAGTGATAATCATAATATTTAAACATTGTTGTTCAGCCAAGGTTAAATCTCCACTTTGCCTTGAAGTTTAGAGAAAAGAGATTAAAAAGAATACTCTGGGTCCTTACTGTGATAGACCTTGGATTCTGCGTCTTGGGATGAGCTTTGGGCAAGATAAAGAACTACAAAACAAGCTCCAGCTCCCCAGGGTAGCTGAACCATCTGTGATAAAATGGATCCTACACTATAATAAGTTGCCTCATCCCAAGTGATCGAATAATTATTCTGACTTTATTTGTTTAGCCCCTTTTTTATACAATCACCAGTACAACTATTCTAGTAAGCAGTCTTCCTGATGTTTCCCCCAAACACTAAGCTTCTTCCTCCCCCTCTGCTTTTGTTCCATCTGTGGGGTACACCCTGCCTGAAATCCTCCCCAAGGGTCTCTCTCCCAGCTGCAGTGCTACTCCTGAATATAATATTTCCTCAGCCACATAGACATCTTCTGGATTTCTCTAAGTGTTACTTGTACTGCCTTTTTCTAGAGCATAATCATATAGTTTCTTGGGTTTTTTTAAACCATTTCTCCTACTTACAGCAATAATGCTTACTCAAAATGTGCTTTGTTTATGACAAGTCTGTGCTGAACATGTTTGACCCTTAAAATAATCCCACAATCCAGAGTCTACCATTATCCCCATTTTAGAGATGTGTAAACAGATTCAAAAAGTGCACAAAGGCACAATTCACAATGCTCCCAGACAGTAGATCCGGCACTCAAATCTGAAGCTCGCCTCCAAGGTCTTGTTCCTGGCCACTGTGAAACAGGACACTGTGATGCAAATGCCTTTTCTCCTCAACTAGACTGCAAGCTGAGGTCAAAGAGAGGGTCTTTTATTTCTTTCTTTTGAATACCTCATGTCACTTAGCATAGAGCAGGACAGGTTTAAGAACTCTGATGGAAGGGGACACAGAGAATGTTTCCCACGTAATCCCTACAGGATTCGGTGAGATGCCTGTTGGGTCTTCATCCATTGCATACGTTCTGAAAGGTCCATTCAACTAAAGGTAGAAGCCTCTGGAAATGGGATTCTCCAGAAGAGGTTGCTCTTTACTTGTACACTGGATTACAGTCAGAGTGGCAGGCTGCTTTTTTAAGACACTAGTTCCTCTTCTGGTTCATGTGTCATTAATTTTATTTAAGTCCATCTTAAAATATTACTATAAACACAGTGTTATTTAATTCTCTAGTCCTTAATAATCTTGTGTATTTTGTTTTCACTAAGTGAATCAATGTTTGCAAACAAAAAAGACAAATGAATGATACTTTTCCTTCCATAGCATGCCTAGTATTTAAAACTAGGGCAGAGTTACTTATCACTCAGTGCTTTATGCAAAACAACAACAACAACAAAAGAGCAGGACTGACTGAAGAGGCTGTCTCTGCCCCACACTCAAAACTGTGTACTGGCCCCTCCCCATCCCAGAAAGCAGTAGAGATGTTGGAAGCAGAAAAGTGATTTGAAAGTAAATTAGCACAATATTAACTCGTTATACTCATATATAATTACTTTCAAAGTCTTTCACTGTCTTCACACATTCCAGAAAAAGATGAAAATAAACAAACAAAATAAACCTTCAAGTTCACAGTAAGTAACGTAACCACTCAAATACAGATAGGGTTGAGTGCAATTCTGCATCAGAATATTGGTAATGCTAATAATTTAACCGAGCTTCTGCCACATGGCTTAAGATTCAGCCAAGCCATTAATGGAATTGCATTCCTACCATGGGGAGTTGGGGGGGGAGGGGAATCATTCCTAATATTACACACTTCCCCAAAACTGATTCACATGATTAACTATCAGCTCTTCATCAAATCAGCACTCAATCACTTTGGAACGCAAGTCTGTTCATCTCAACTCCTATTTTACATTCTCATAAGATGCAAAAGTGCATACTGTACTACGGTCATAGAATAATTTAAATGGAAGGGAAAAAATCAATAATTTGCTCCACAGCATAGTTTTTTACTAGCAGCTTCACTGAATCTCGGTCCCTCCACACACTCCTTAAACACAAAACACGGCTATTCTCTTGATACTAAGTTTTTGTTTCTTTAATGTTATTAAGAAGACCATAAAACAAAATGCAGGCTTCTAAATAGTCCACTTCTGATTTATACTTTTACTGTGCTGGACTTTTGGAAAAGAATATAATAAATATTATGAGGCATGTCTGTCCCACCACGTATAAATAAAGTTTCAAATAACAAAGCTTGCAAAAAGCAAAATCATCATAATTACTATTAATGCATATAATAGAAGGAGACAGAGTGTAAGATAACAAAAGCAAAGTAAAATATAGCATTTTCTGAAAATAAGTGCTTCAAAACCCACTGATTTTTTATATTGTTATTAATAGTCCCAGATTAATCCAACTTTTCCTTTGGGGTAAACCATAAACCCCTAATCACACATGTTTCTCTTCAAACATCTTCATGTTTCCTACAAAGTGGTCTACAAGGGGTAAAGGTATCTGTTAAAGACTATAAATGCAGCTAGTGCAATCAAAATGGCATATATACAAGCCTGAGCAGTTTAACCTCATTTCTCCAAAAACTGTCTAACCATTATCCTCCTTTAGAAGTTAATCCATGATGAACAAAAGTATATCTCTTCCACCCTTCCGATCCCTATTACTACAAAGCAATCTACCTTGGGGTTTTGTTTGCCAACCAAAACATTCCATAAATCATGCTCTGGTGCACATGCATTAAAGTTTAGAGAGTTTCTGCCTTTGAAGTAGTAGGTGACAGGACCAAGGACACACGGGTTCAATTCCAAGCCAAATATTAGGCAGTTGGTCTGAAAATATCAATCCAAAGAGGCCTAGGAGAAAAGAATACAAGCTTTCACTGCCACCACCCTTCCTCTCCCCTCCCCTCTTTCTCCCTTGTTCCCTTCCTCTTTTCTCTCTCCTTGTGGTTCCTCATGGTGACAATCAAAGCAGGGAAGGCTGGATTTTAAATTAGTGAGAATGCACTGGGAATATGTAATTCTCAGGTGGAAAAAAGAAACTGCTGAAGAGGGGTGTGTGGGGTAGGGGGTTGTTGGCAATACGTCTAAGGGACAACCCTCCCCACCCCCATCCTATTACAGAAAAAATCCATAGATTCTTCCTCGAACCTCTTTTCTTTCCAGGTCCCAGTACTCTGTCCAACTTGGCCCTTGATCCTAATAATTTAGGACCAGGAGGGCATCCGCTGTGCAAGAGTATATCTCTCAGTACGTGTGCCCAATTTTCTTGAAGCCCCTGAATTCGGACAGTTGTAAGCAGGCAAGAGAGGATTCTACCGGGGAAGGGGTGAAGAACAGGGGAAAAAGAGATGGAGATAAGAGAAAAGGGGATGCAAAGATGTGCTCTAGGGCGAGTGGCTGAAAGAAAGACAGGGAAGAAGGAAGGATGGGAAGGAAGTGGGGCTGGGAAAGAGGAAGAAAGGGATGAAAGAAAGGCTGGAAGGGAGAAAGGAGGGGAGAGGAGAGAGGGATGTTGGGAAGGATGAGGGTGGGAGGGTTGGGGAGCCGGGAGGGAGGGGAGGATGGAGAGGATGGGAGGGAGGCAGAGAGGGAGAGAGGCAGGCTAGGATGGAGGATGCTCTGCCCGGGGCTCACCTCTGTGGGTCGGTGGGAGTTTCCAGCCTCCTCCTCTTTCTCGCCGGTTCTCAGCAGCTGGAAGGGTTATCACAGAAGCACTGGAAGAGGCGGCGGCGGGGACAAGGGCAGCAGCTGCTGCAGCCGCCTCTGGCCGAGGTGCGGTGCCGCCTGCTCCGCCCGCCCGCCCGCCGGGGTCTCCGCCTCACTCGCGGCTGGAAGCGAAGCCGCTCCCCCCTCCCCCCGCCCGCCCCGCGTCCTGCCCAAGCGCGAGCGGCAGCGGCCCGGATCGCCGCTAGGGGAAGCGGCCAATGCGCAGGCGCGGCCGCTCCAGCGCTCGCGCGCCCCCGCGGCCTCCGCGACTCCGCGGTTCCGAGGAAGACTCGGGGCGGGGTGGGAGGAGGAGGGAGCGGCGGGCGCGCGCAGCCTGGGAGCGCCCGTGCGCGCGAGGCAGGGCGGAGCTGGGGAGGCGCGGCCGGTTTCGCGCCGCAGGTGGGGGGAGGGGACGGCGGGGAGGGGGCAGAGGCGGAGGGCGCAGGTGCCGTGTCCATGACAACCGCGTTACCCCGCGGGCCTGGACCCCCGGCCCAGGGCTCTGCGGCGCGAGGCCCGCGGGGAGCAACCGGGTGAGGGCAGCAGCCTGGCGAGCGAAGGAGGCTGGCGGGTCGCTGTTAGGAAGGAAGGGTGAGTCCAGGGGAGACAGGAAGGGGGCGAGCCTGGTGCTGGGGAGGCACAGACAGACTGACGCGCGAAGGAGGTTTGTCGGAACCTGGTGCCCGGAGGAGAGGGGGACTGAGCTTTAAAAGGACCTATAAGAGGTTGCAAGTGTTCAAACAAATGCTCGTTTTTCAAGCCTTTGTTGAAAGCTGTGTCTGTGGGAGGCATTGTCATTCTCTTATTAATTCAAAGAATATTTTTGAGCCCCTAGTTCGCACCAGGCACTCAGGCACTTTGAGACATCCGGCGGGTTTCAGGTCCGGAGCTGCCCTCTAGTTGGGGAATGTAAAAAGCGAGGGCAGGGAATATGTGTCCTGCCCACCACCAGCAACTGGAGCTTGACGGTGACGGAAAGTAACTCTTACAAAAGTCCTAGAGCCGAGAAAGCTACACAGCTACATAAAATGTGAAACGTAAGTCATAGCTATGCACTACCCCCACCACCCCTTCTGCGCCATCCAAAAAGAAAATAAAAACAAAGAAAGCTGTGGCGGTTCGACAGGATTCAACTAATGCTGCGTCCTCAACAGTCTTCCTGGCTGGTCTTCTCCTAAGACATCAGCGTCACTGTGTTTATTCATGCCGACACGTGCAGAGCTTTCTGTCACTTGATGCACGCATTGTTTTCACTCTCCTTCTCCACTAGTTATGCCAGTTATGTTTCCTTCCCCCCTCTGGTTCCCAACTCTTCGGTTTCTGCAATTGTTTGAAAATTCTGTCAAACCCGAAGTGTCTTTCTGGCCAGGTAGTGGCTCCAGAGCATTACCTCTGCCCATTACTCTTTCTGTGCCTCTTCCAATAACTTCTTGCCCTTCTTTTTTCTTGTCCCCACCACTTTACCAATTTAAACATTTCTTGGAGAGAGTGGACAGAAGTTCTTAGATTGAGGCTTAAGCAAAAACCTCCTTAGCAGGCAACGATGATTCAGGACCAAGGACAGTGACAGCCCATGCGCCTCCCACCGTTTTCCTAAAGCGCTGCCTATAGAAAAGGGAGACCCGCTAAAGAAGGTACATGGTGTCCTTGCTTCAGAAAGTAAACACACAAAATGATTTGCGTCAAAAGATGAACTGGATGAAAAAGAACATACCGTTTACTGGAATAGGTAGAACGGCAGAAGGCCTTTGGCTAGAAAGATGGGTAAGATTTAGAGAGGCATTGCAGGGCTTTAAAATGATATGACGGGTTAATTTAGCCAGCGAGGAACGTCTGTATAAACAGGGATACCCCACGTTCTTGCTACATAGTATCTTCCCGAAGGCAGAGGACACCTGAATTTAGAGGCCCCAGAGTTCCTAAAGACTAAAGTAGTCCCAATTAAGTGAGATAGAACACTCACTCAAGGATTGACATTTCTGTAATTGTGTTTTTAATTCTCCAGTCAGGCTGAAGGGGTTAACACTAAAAAATACACACCAAAGAGTTATGGAACAAGTCTGTCTCTTTAAAATTCGCTTGAGTCATTTATAGCTTTGTGCATTCTTTTAAATTAGGGTGAAATTTATAACTCTGTTTTATTTGTCAGCAGACTGATAAACCTCGGTAGAAAAAGTATATTGTAGCAAAATGAAATTTCTTTTATTTCTGTTTTGGAGGGACTTTCAAAACTATCAGGTATTGTTGAAAGACATTGAAAAGGCATTTGTAAATCAGTCGTAGGTTTTTTGTCCATGCAATTGCTTTAATTTGGCGTTAATTAAAAAAAAATACATTAAACCCATCCTTTATTTTTCAGGCCTTTAGCTCTCTCAACCCTTCTTCAAAATGCACCAAGGTGTTTTCTGCCAATCAGATAGTGATAAGAAATTGCTCAGGTAATGCATTTAAGTCACCAGCAGGCAAATAGCAGGTGAGATTTTTGTTCTCTGCCTCCAAGGAATTTGCTAACTCTTTTAGATTTTTAATGAAAAGGAACCCCCACCCCTGCCTACCGTATGGAGACATTCACATTTAGTATCTTTATTTTTCTTTGATAACAGTCTAAACATGCTAGTGTTAAGAATGCCTATCATGGGATGTTGAAAAGCTGTCATTTTAAACCAAGGGAATGTATATATATATATGTTTTTGGTTTTTTTTAACGTTTATGTCCTTTATTTTCAGAATGCTTGTGAATCTGTTTCTTTTCGATTCTCTTGATTTAAGTTTTGTCCTTCATTTCAATGATATAAACATGAACAGCCATTGGAAAAACAAGTAGTTTTTCCCTTCTCCCACTCATTTTAAATATTGATGGCAACATAAATAACAAACTAAAACAGTATTGTTCAAAGTATGGTACTATGTTCAAATGCGGGAAAACTGTTTGTAATTAAGTTACAATGGAATCTTCAATAGTATGGCATCTAGGTTATTAGAATCAGTGCCAGCATCTTTAAGTAAAATTATCCGTAGTGCTTATACATTTAAATGTCAAGTCTCTACAAATTGGGACCCTCATACACTCTGTCAACTCTAGAAATTTCTGTAATGTTTTCCTGAACAATTTCATTTTTAAAGGACCTCCTGAATATGCCAGACACTGCCATGATATTTGTTACCTATGAGTAGTACCCCAGGGTTTCTCCTAGCATTGTCCAATTTATTCTATACAATCTAACAGCAGGTGTCTTCTCTTGTCTAAAAAACCAATATTAGTCAATGCAATCTTCACTTTTATTGTTTTTAGGTACTAATTTCAATAAGAAGAACATAAAATAACTTGTTTTGTAGTTCTTTTTTTTCTTCCCACTCTATTAACTCTAACTTGCCTATTTTCATATATATTTAACATTTGTATCCCCCAGTATTTGTGTGTGTAGAGTGTAATCATGTAAATATGTATATGTTTTATGTTTGCAAGTGAACATAGTGTTTTAGGAGCTATGGGTATAAAATTCCTTCCTTATGCATAATGAACATTTAGGTAGAGTGTGGTGCACAGAGTAATGGCCCCCCAAAGATTTCCAAGCACCATTCCCCGACAACTATGCATGTCTGATATTACATGGAAAAAGAGACTTTGCAGATGTGGTTAGGGTTACAGATTTTGAGAAGAGGAGATTATTCTGAATTATCTGGGTGGGCCCAATCTAATCACATAAGTCTTTAAAAGTGAAGAACCCTTCCCAGCTGAAGCCAGAGAGGCACGTCAAAGAGATGAGGCAAAAGGAAAAGAATAAGAGAGATTGACAACCTGAGAGGGACTTGACTGGCTTTGCTGGGAATGAGGGTGGCCTCTACCAAATGAGAACAGCCACTAGCTAACAACTAGCAAGGAAACAGGGACCTCCATCCTACAACCACATGGAAATGAATTCTGCCAACAACCTTCAAGAGTCTAGAAACTAATTGTTCCCTGGAGCTTCCAGAAAGAACTTCAGACCTGACGACACTTTAATTTCAACCTTGTGAAACTCTAAGCTGAGAAACCAGCTGAGCCCACTGGACTTCTGTCCTATAAAGCACTAAGATAATAAATGTGTGTTGTTTTAAGCATCTAATTTTGGTATCTGTTATGACAGGGATAGAAAATGAATACCTAGAAATTATCCTTTATCTTATCATCAAAGATTTTTTTAAAACTAGCAAATTTATTGGATGGCTCCTATGAGGACCTTTAAATTGCAGTTTTACCATATTCTATATTTTGACACTGGGCAACTTGTTTAATATCTCTAGAGTTGGTTTCACAGTCTGTAAAATGGGTACAATTTTATGCATCTTCCTGACTTTTTAATAGAATATTTATCAAGTTTCCAGCATACTTTTATCCATAAATAGAAGATGATCCTTCCTTTAATTAATATTTCTAATATGAATGAGTGAATGAAGCAGGCATTAAGGTAAAGATTCTTCCTTGGCATATTTTGACCACTTTTTATCTGTTTCTATCATCTATTTCCAATTAATCTTTTAAAAAAGAAAAAATTATCCTGTAATATGTCTTCTTATAATCAATATGCCACTCCCAGCTTCAGATCTCAGAGGAGACCTTCTTTCCCTTTCACATAAAAGTGGGATGGCTGTTTTATACATTAAAATGTATACTATTTTATTCTCAATCATTACCCTGGAGAAGAATTTTCCAAACTATTCCAGTCTGGATTCTTTCAGTAGTGATTGAATGAAACTCAACTTAAACTAATATGAGCAAAATGGAAAATTTTGACTTACAAACCTGGGAAGACTATGATGTGTCTGTTTGAGGCTTGACTAGATCCCGGGCTCATTAAAAATATTAATCATGGTGAAAGCTCTGATTGGCTTCACTGAGACCTTGTGTTCCTCTCTGAACCAGAGGAATGAAGTATTATGGCTTATATACCCTCTTTTGTGACAACATGGAGGAGGAGGAGCGATTCCTCAAAGGACTCTGATGAAGGAACACAAAAAAGTGTACTGAACAAACCAAAATTACAGCTACCTAGTCCATCATTGTGGAGTTATTTTAAAAGTGATTTCCATAGTAATATTATTTTTAACAAATGCTAGATGAAATTCATTGTACAGATTTCCTGCATAAATGCTCAACCCTTTAATAATGTGCACTAAGCTTATTCTAAAGAAAGATATCATATATACAGCATTTCTCATAATTATTTGGTTAGGTTAAAATTCTAAGCAACATGCTTACTTTTCTGTTCTTTGAGTCTCACAGCTTATTAATGAGCTTAATTCTGTTCCTCCTTGACTTAAAAAATGTATGAACCTCACTGCCTTTATTATTCTTATCAAAGAACATATACTTTTAGAATTCAAAGTGACCTTAGTGATAATCTTTTCTTTTCCAGCTTCCTTAGTTTGCAGGCAGAGAAACAGATTCAATGTGATTTCACTCTGTAATCATAGAACCAGGCAATTGCTGTGTGAATTATGTTGAGGTAACAAATAACTCCCAGATCTCAGAGGCTTATAACAACAAAGGTTATGCATCGAGGGTTGCCTGGTAGTTCTGTTTTACACAATTCTCTTTCTGGGACCCAAGCTAACAGCATAGCCACTGCCTGGAATCTAATTCATCATCATTACAGAGGGATAGAAACCAATTAGTTGGTCTGGCCCAGAAGTGACTTGTGTTAATTGGCCCAAACTAGTGAACCACAGGGGGCTTTAAAGGCTGAAAATGTACAGGGCTCCTATTTGGAAGGATGGAAATGTTTGGTAACGGATGGTGGTGATTGTAGCACTACATTGTGGATGCAATTAACAGCACTGAAATATATATCTGAATAAGATTGAAAGGGGACATGTTAGATTGTGTATATGGTAACAGAATAAAATTTTTAAAAATCCATGGAACCACACGATTCAAATAGTGAGCCCTAAGGTAAATCATGGACTTTAATTAATAATACAATTATAAGCATGTGCCATCATCAATTTTAACAAATGTTCCACAGCAATGTAAACTGTTGGTGGTGGGGTGGTATATGGGAATCCTGTATTGTATGCATGATTATTCTGTAAACCCACAACTTTTCTAATAAAGAAAAATTTCAAAAAAAAATACATGAGTTCTAAGCAACTGGAAAAAAAGGGAGGAGGTGGTCTTACCAGAGTCAAGGCTATGATTCAAGGACTACCACCAAAGTGGGACCATATGGGTCAGTGTTGCAACCATGAAATGAGGACTGCTGCTGAAACCACGGTCTTTGAAGGGGTCCAGAAATGCAAGAGGAGAAAGAAAGTGTGTTGTAATAATAGCTTCTCCCCTCTTCTTGCCTTCTAATTTCCCCCCATTGTCATATATGGACATAACTTTAACAAACTAGCTGGAAATGGAGCTTTGGAAATCTAATGCACAGCCTCCCCACTGTAGAAGTACAGAGAAAGGTAAGGAATGGTGAGTAAAAAGATGAGGGAAAGCAGAAAATTATTCAATGTGTCACCTTCGCCTACTCAGCTTCTACATACACTCTTCTAACCATAATTAATTTTTTTTTTCATAATTAAATTTTAATCCAGCAAAAATGACAATGATGTGATGGCTTCTTTTCTCAAGGTGCAACTATCCTTTGTATCATGAAAGACACTCAGACTCTTTCCTCAAAAATGGGAAACACAAAATCCCATCACTTAGCATATCCATCTGTGAGTTCTTGTTTTGTCAAAAGTCCACCTGGATATTCTGTCCCCTAAAGAGGAAAGTGTAAAGTTAACCACTATCATCACTCCTTATTTTTACAACAGGGGGAAAGTAGAGGAAAACTAGTTAACAGATACACATATATGCATATGTGCTACGCTCTAGTCCTTATATCCACTACCCATTCTATGTTGACTTTGCCTCCAGCGAGGATCTCACCTAGTATCGTCCTTTACCTGGTGTGGGTGAGCCAAATCTTTATTCCTGAGGTTCTGGACCTTAATGGATATGTCTTATCGGGTGCCTAGGCCTCCATTAATTTTTATTATTCAAGATGAAATTCCTAGGAGGCACTTTAGAAAGCCTCCCTAGTTCCAGGCATAATTCTCCCTGTCTCCACTATAGAATAGCAACCCAATTTCTCCTTGGTAATTAGGATCAACCACCCCAGTCAGCGGTTACCCCTTAATTGTCTGTTAGTTCAGTGGAATAAGAAGACGAAATGTCCAGATGGCAGTCTCAACTTCAATTTCAATGAAATAATTATTCTGTCCGCTGATTAACTAACAGTATTCACTAGGGAAAGAAGACCTTTCAACCAATAAAGCCCAAAGTTGTGGGCACAGGAAAAAATGTAGTGATCCATTCCATTTCTTAGCGAATTAAGATTAAAACAATGTCGTATATGCTGTTAATAAAAGCTTTATACTGCATGGTGTAGAAAAGCATTCAAAATTTTTAGGCTATTGTCTTTTTGCTGGCACTATAACTGACACTTCAAAAAGACATTTTATCTTTCTATGAAGGCAGCAAGTTCTGAGCAAAAATGTATATAGCAAGGTAGGTAAATTTTATGAAGAAAAGCACATTACTACACTTCTTTTTCTTTACATTAAATTCTTTGGCCAGAAGCAATAATTTATGGGATATCTTGATGGTAAATAAGGCACTTGAAAAGTCTTCTGATTTTGGTGTTAGAAGAGGCATTGGGAGCAAGGAAAGCCAATCCAATATCCATAATAACTGTCAGTTCCAGTGAGATGAGGACAAATCATTTCCCTCTTCAATCTAGAAGAAGTGCAAAGTAATCAATCTGGTCCTAGGTGGTTCGCTGGTCTCCCCAAGGAATGACTCTATATCACAGTCTAAGTTAGGCCTCTGCTGCTAACTCTTGTGCACTCAGTAATGATGGTAGTCAAATCGCTTTGGTAAGAGAAGGTCCATATTGTTGAGCTCTTGTAGAACCTCTGTAGCTGCTTCTATGGCCAATTTGCTCATGATGCCATTGATCAAAGGCTAATAAAGAGCTTTTTGGGTGACATCTACAGACCGGGTCATCTGGTACATACTTTCTCTGGCAATTAAGCACTGCTATGGGGTTTCTCCCATTTAAGTACCCCATCATACCAACTGAAATCTGGGAGCCAATTTCAAGATTGCCTTCTTCCAATGTCATCCCCAGCCAACAAATGACAGCCACCACAAAGCTCAATTTCTTTAATTTTCATCATGAAACTTCCAAAATCATATAAAAGAATAGTATAATGAACCCACCATTACCTAATACTCAGCTTCAACAATTATAAATTCATAAGCAATCTTGGTTCATCTATACTTATAACCATTCCTTCAATCATAGAGGTTTTGGGAATTCTGGTTCTTCTCTCACTAATTCATTTCTCAATGTCTGAATAAAGCAAGTATTATCTGGGCTTATCTGTAGAAAACTGTATTGGGGGATGACCACGTTGCAAAAATAAATATGCTCTGTTGTTTCTACCTCACTAAGTCTTTGAATTCTTTATTGAACATTATGCCAGAGAAGTTATGCACTATCAACATTATTGAATATAGGCTACATTAGATCTGATGTTGAGTCCAGTGATGAGCCATTCCTGGCTATTCCAAATATCACACTGAATGCAGAATCTTTGTAAATGGGCCCTATTTCAAAGCCCAAGAATCCATTCCCACACATATTCACAAATTTCAATCAATATGCATAAAAAGTCTTACAATTATTTTTGTATATATGTTGTGATCCCTGGGCAAAACTTTGTACTTCTCCCTCAAATGTATGCCAAAATCTGGCCCAACTTGTAGGTCTTAAGGCAATGAGGCATGGTGTGAACAGGCCTCTTGAATAGGCATCCAACTACAAAGTTACTTAGGGGAGTTATTACAGAGTCTCCAGACAAAGAAAGGCTAATTTCCTTAGACACGGAAGGTTATTTCTGTTAGCAGTGGAGGTTCAAGGAGATTTGTGGGCTCAAGTTTCTCAGATTCATCTATATCTACTCAAATGTCCCCATTTCAAGTCTCAGAGATCTATTCTTCCCAAATAAATGCTCTAAATTTTGCATAAGACACTATGTGAGGAAATGAATTCTAGATACATTTGCATTTCTGGAATTTTTACCTTTAGATTTAAGATGTTATTGGAGTCTCCCTTGCAGTTACAAGAATTGAGAGATTCATTTAGAACCACAGACACAAAAAAACCTTAATGGTTCTCTGACCTGCTTTAAGCTAAGAATTTAAAGTCCTGGGTTTGTCAATTACTCTCTATGAGATATCCAGTACAGCCTGAGAAAAATTTTGCCTACAGTCTTTGTAGTCATCATCACTACTATAGCAGTTGAATGCATTAATCACATGGTTTCCCATAGCCTTGCTTTCTCTTGGCCTCTCCATTAAGCAAAATGAGATAACATTTTCTTTCAATGTGATGCCACTGCATGCCATGGATTAGCAGTAACCCATTTCCACTGATAATGAGATTATCATTATATTTGAGCTCAGTAATGTATCTAACCAGAGAATCCTATCTTTGACATTTCTTTCCAGGAACTGAGAAAAACAGAAAACATCCTAAATAGTTTAAACAATGGACTCTAACTTAAAAAATCTAATTTGGGAAAATTGTTACATATGGATTAGAAGGTCTGAGAGAAAATTTTTTTTTAATGATGAAGATGAGGTAACTGCTGAAAGTGACTGTTTTATCTAGTACTTGAAGAGCAAAAGGAATGAATTGGTGTAACCAGAACCCAATGAGCAATCACTGCTATACTGCTAGGGTGATATCTAGACAGCACAGAAATCATGGAAAATGGAGCCCACAGCTTACTGTGGAACTATGAAAAAGAGGCCACTGAAGATGAAGCTGGATCACGAGTAGACATAAAAGATGCAACGACTCTCAGAAATGCTGCCAGAAAAAGAGCAAGAGAGAAGAACAATAGCTTCTCTGCTCCTCCAACTTTCTGATCCCCACTCCAACCCCACCCCTAGAGTCTTCTATTGGAAGAAGCTAAGATGTAGCCAGCTGGCAAGAAAGGCTGAGAAATGTATTTTATAGATTACCATTCCCAGCATTTCAGAGCAGAGAAGGTGTGGGGTAAAAGGTAATGGATGAATATACAGTGTAGCCAATACAATTTAGGAAAATCTTGCAATTATTTCTCTGTATAAGCAGCCTCCTTCTGGGTGGGTTAGACTGTGCTTGTCTTCCAGGTGCATGATAAAACCTGATTCAAGTTTGTTAAGAACCTTCTAAATAAGAGACATTTTTTGTATTCTGTAGAAACTGTGACATACAAGAATAAGACATATTTTCAAAACAGAGACAGATAATTTAAAACATGTAAATAAATATGTAATAAAATTTTAGGTGTTGATAAAAGTTATCAAGAAAAGTAAAGTTAATTAAACAGATAGAGAGAGATAGGAGTTGATAGAAACTTTCAATTGGGGGCTTAGGGAATTTCTCTCTGAGGAGGTGATATCTGAACACAGATTTGAATAAAGTTTGTGAGTGATACTTGAAAAGCATCATGTAGGAGCATTCTGGGGATTAGTGATGTCAAGGTCCAGAGGTAGGAACAATTTAGTCACGTTGGAGGTAGTAGGACTGGAGTAGAGTAAGTTAGAGAAGAGTAACTGGGGATGAGACCTGGGAGATATAGAGGGGTCCTATCACCTAAAGCCTCCAAGGCTATGGGAGGAATTAAGGATTTTCTTCTTATTGCAATGAAAAGTCATAGTTTGGCTCAAGGGAATGACCTAGTCTAATTTTACTCCAATCACTGTGAATTGACTTAGGGACTTACTCAGAAGCACAGAGACAAGATAGCAGGATATTGCAGCAGTTTAGCAAGACTTCCCAGTAGCTTTGTACATCCCATACTACCTTGGGCTTCCAGTTAAGTGAGCCAAATTTGTCTCTTATTTTATTAAAGAAATTTGACTTTGATTTTCTATTACTTGAAGCTATTGTGATCTTAGCTGATGAAAAATTTGGTACCAAGAATGTAGTGCTGAATCAATGCCTCCCCTGGGCTAGGAGGATGGTGATCCTTGTTATGAAGTTGTACAAGATTTGATATCTTTCCTACCTTAGGAAATAGACCATGTACTTACAGAGGAAAAATTTTAAGTTGATTGGGAGGAAGAGTTCAGGATGTCAGACTGTGTTGGATTAATCTTCCAGACTTCAGTAAGGTCTATAAGATTGGCTTATCTTAAATTGCACTTTCTGAAAATAAGAAAGAGAAGGACGGGTAGGAAGAAAATACAATTACTTTCTGCATATCAACTGAAATCCAAATTACTTGGATTCCTTAATCATAGTGATTATGGCATAATAACATAGCATATGGAATTCCTCCAGCCATAGATTTTTTTTTTTTCAGAAATTATCATGTATCCCAATTCAGGTTATGAGGACAAGTGGAAATTTGCTGGGGATTTGGGAGGGAGGATATAAGTTTCCTTCTAATGTATATCATGATAGATGGAGGTGAAACCAAGAACTAATACATCTATTTTGTCATGGGGAGCACATACTTAGGACAAAGTCAAATAAAAAGAAAAGTAAAGTGTAAGGAATCAAAAAGAAAAAAGAAAAACTGGGGCCACTGAATTGTACAAACCTTGAACCTGCCCCACTCCTGTACTTTTACATACCTTTATTTATTCTTTAAGCAAGTTTGAAGTGTAGTTTACTTTTGTGTCAGGTGTAGTCAAACATGCTCTAACTATGATATAAAAGGTTAAGAATAAGATGACATATAAATGCAGATAGGAGCATAACTCCTGAAAATGTTGCCTGAGATGAAACTGAAGGAAAATAGTAATTTGCCAAAGACAAGGGAGAAGAGTTGTACCAGACTAAATGGTGTGTTAAATACCTTGATGATCTCATTTAATGTGGGGTCTTCTGCTGGGAGATAGCTTAAACCCATTTCAGTAACAGAACAATCAGCAGTCATGCCTGTTCTTAGGTTAGCTTCAGCACATTGAAGGGTGTGAGCACTCAAGGCACTGAAAAATGTTTAAAGTCATACAAAGGTTGGTTGACATCATCTAATGTAACACCATGCTCTACAGAGCAGAGAACTGGAAGGGATATAGAATAAACATTTGGTGACTCTTGATGATGAATGATGCAGAATCTGGCAGCAGCAAGAACAAATGCTAAGAACAGTTGGGTCAATATCAATATGGCAAATAATAGGGCAATATGATAAGCCCAGAGCTGAAGGCACAAAATCAAAATCTTAGAAGTGAATCAATAAGGCTGGAAAAGTTTTAAGATAATAAATGGCAAGAGACAACTGACTCCAGCCTCAATGTGGGGGAAACAAAGAGATATTAGAGGCTGTGCTAAGTGAAGGGCCCATAGCCTGTTTAAAGCAACTGTTGCTCCTCAACTCCTACAGATTTCTTTCATGCAGTAGAATGGATTGGTGTTACCAGGTCTTCTAATTTATGGTAGACACTGGAAATCAAGACTTGTATCAGAAGTCTCTTTTAAAATATTGACAGCTAATTCAAATTTAAAACAGAGTATAGAACTATGTATTAGTCAGGGTTCTTAGTTAAATAGAAGCAATAGGAGATATCTATAAATATTAAGAGATTTTTCTAATAATTGTCTCACATGACTATAAGATGCAAAATTCCAAATTCCAAAGGGCAGGCTGTAATCCAGGAACTGCAATGCAGGTACTCCATGAATTCTCCAGAAGAAGCTGGCTGGCTGAAGTAGAGATGGAACTTTTTTCTTCTGACTGCTGAAACCATCACTTCTCCTTTCAAAGCCTTCAACTGATGGTATGAGATGCCTCTCACTGCTGAAGGCACTCTCCTCAGTTGATTGTAGATCAGTTGACTGTAGCCATAGATGCAATCAACTAACTGATGACTTAAGTCCATGAAAGGTCCTCCCAGTAACAATTAGGCAGTACTTGACCAAACAACGAAAACCACCATCTGTCCAAGATGACATGAACCTAACCATCACAAAGCTATATATACCCAAAAGTCCAAAATGAAAAAAAAGAAAAGAAAAATAAAAACAGAAATTTGTTTATAGGCTGGATTTGGTTCCAAGGCCATCACTTTTTCATAGGAGTCACTTTTCCTTAGGAGAATTTTTTTTGGAAACTAATATTTCTCATAGTATAAAGGTGTTTTCTGAAGCTAAGCAATTCTTCCAGTTTTATACATTATTTATTTTGTTGCTGTTATGCTCCAGGAGATTAATGTTTAATATTTTTTTCTAAAAAAGTCATGTAGACTATGAATGTTTGTTATAAAATATTTCCTTTCCATATATATAGATAGAAACAAGTAGATAGATATACATCTATGAGAAGTTCTTTAAACACACATATATACACACACACAAAATATCCCTGAGTGAGTTAATACAAAAAAGAGAGAAAATAAAAATATTCAAAATTAAGACCAAGAGAGATACTTTATCAACAGAGGCAATGCAAATTGAACACAATAAATTTATAAATTCTTCAAAAATATTATGCCCCCATATAAAATTACTAACAGTGTTTCAATCACAAACAGAAGGGGGAAATAGGACTAGACCAATGAATAAAATATTAGACCAAAAATACACCTTTTAAAAGTCTCTTTTTTTGTATTAGTTTTTACACTTCTAGTTTCCATCTTTTCAACTTTCAAGAAAACAATTATCCCTATAAAATACCCATTCTCTTAAGATGCATTGTTTAAGATACAGTCTACAAATTCTTCAAATATCTTTAAAAACTTGTAGAATATTATTAGACTTTTTTATATTGACATATTTCTTAGTTTGTCGGAGCCTCTATGACAAATACCACACAATTTGTTGACTTAAACATCAAGACTTTATTGGCTCACTGTTTGGAGGCTAGAAGTCTAAAATCAAGATTTCAGCAAGGCCATCAATCTTGATTTCTCCCAGCATCAGCAACTATCTGGTGATGGCAATTCTCTGTCACATGGTGATCTCTCTCTCTCCTCTGTGGCTTCTTTTTCTGGTTTCTCCTGGGTTCTGGTTTCTCATGACTGACTCTGCCTGAATTTCCTCTTGATTAGGCCTCCAGTCATACCAACTGTATTAGTCAGCCAAAGGGGTGCTAATGTGAAATACCAAAAATGGGTTGGTCTTTATAAAGGGTATTTATTTGGGGTATAAGTCCACAGATACCAGGCCATAAAGCATTAAGTTTCTTCTCTCACCACAGTCCATTGCCATGTGTTAGAGCAAGACAGCTGCCGGCATTTGCCAGGGTTCAGGCTTCTGGGGTTCCTCTCTTC
>JAKSZT010054030.1:8772401-8869052 GCA_026826555.1 Tolypeutes matacus
TTATATTTTTGGAATTCATAATTACATCAAAGTCCCCAACGGTTACACCAACCCACCCTGATTCAATTTGGCCACAGCTTAGCTAATAATAACAACTTCAAAAGGTCCTTTTAAGAAGTGGGTTCATACCCACAGGAACACACATCAAGATTGGAGCATGTCTTTTGTAGGGTGCATGATTCAATCTCCAACATTTAACAATTTATTTGGAAACATCTCTATATTAATGAAAACATGAAATGTTTAAAAACAAAAATAGAAATTCTAAAGCCTATAAATGTGGAGAACTTTTGCTAAATTTAGTTGCATTGGTATCTTCTGGCTTTTAAGAGAAAATACTTTTCAGAAGATTATATTTGCCTCTTCATCCATTTAAAGTATATGCATAACAGTTTTTAGAATATTCACAGTCTTTTGAAACACCACTACTATCTAAGTTTGGAATACTTTCATCACCCCAAATAGAAGTTTTATACCCATTAGCAATCGCTCTTCTACAGACTTCCCTTCCCACACCACCCCTTGGCAACTGTATTTCTCCCTCTTTAGATGAACCTATTCTGGACAATTCATCTTAATTCAATCAAACAATATATGGTCTCTTGTGACTGCCTTTTTTCACTTAGAATAATGTTTTCAAAGTTCAACAATGTAGCACGTATCAGTACTGCACTCCTTTTTATTTATAAATAATATTCATTTAATGGATACACCACATTTTGTTTATCCATTCATCAGCTGATGTACAGTTAGGTTCTCTCCACTTCTGGGCCATTATGAATAAACACTACTCTGAATGTTTGTACAAGTTTTCTATTGATGTATGCTTTCATTTCTCTCACTTAAGAGTGGAATTACTGGGTCATATAGTAACTCTTTTTTTTTTTTTTTTTAAGATTTTATTTATTTATTCATTTATCCCCCCCTTGCTGCTTGTGCTTGCTGGGTCAGCTAACCATGCGGTGCGGGCGGGCTTGCCTTCACCAGGAAGCCCCGGGAACCGAACCCAGGGCCTCCCATATGGTAAACAGGAGCCCTACTGATTGAGCCACAGCCGCTTCCCTATAGTAACTCTTTTTAAGGTTTTGAAGAACTGCCAAACTGTTTTCAAAAGCAGTTTCACCACTTTAGAATCCCACCAGCAATGAGTAATGATTCCAATATTTCCACATCTTTTCCAACATATATGATTATCTCTTTTTTATCTTTGGCCATCCTAGTACATGTGAAGTAATATCTCAGTGTGGTTTTGATTTGCATTTCCCTAATGAATGATGATGTTGAGCATTCTTTCATTTGCTTATTAGCCATTTGTACACCTATTGAATTTTAAGAAAATTCTTTATGTATTCTAGATGCAAGTCCCTTATCAGATACTTGATAATATTTTGTCCAATTCTATGGGCTGTCTTTTTCACCTTCTTGACAGAATCATGTGTAGCACAAAAAGCTTTTAATTGTGATAAAGTTGAATTATGTTTTCCGTTGTCACTTGTTCTTTTGGTGTCTAAAGTCATAACTTAATTACACATTTTTAAATTACAGTTAAAACATTGTTATTCTAGTTGGCCACATTCTTTTAAAATTATAAATGTTTATATAAAATAGTTTATGCAAAATATAAAGTATTCACAAATGCACTGTAAACATAAAAATGTCAATATTATAATTTTAATTCTCTCAAAAGAAAAACTACTATGATTGCAAGATGCGTACTTATTATGGATAAAAATATCATCTGTGGGATCTAGAAATCTATTTCCGCCTCTATCTAGTGAACCTCTAAAATACCTCCAGTTCACTTGTACCTCTATTATCTAGAGTACTGCCATAACTAGAAAGCTGGAACTACACTTACCAGACATCTTTCCAACCAGGGTTCAGGATATGGAATTTGTTTCATCAAATCGATGTACTTGTATCAGATCTAGAAACCCAAAAGGAGAAGAGAGCATCTTATTTACTTACTTTCCTGTTGCTGCTTCAAACCATGGCTGGGAAGAATTGTTTTTTTCAGCCATTCAATGTCTGGGCCCCAGCTCTGTGGGTGTGGAGAGGCAATGGGTAGGCAGCAGGAGCAGCTGGTACTCACCTTAAGTGGTCCTCATCCCATATGCAGCAACCCTAGTGGTGACTCCAGAGTCCACATCTTTCTCATGCAAGCAGGACTCTCAGCTCCCCTAGAGGCCCTGTTCAGTGTCACTGTTCTGGAAGCTTTCTTCAAAGCCCAGTCTCAATCCAAATCCTCAAGCTCTTTAAAGGATCGTGTTAGGACCCAGACCCCAGTAATAAATCTCTGCTTAAAACAGCCAGAATAATCACTATTTCTTGCCCCTGGAGTCAGTTAACTATGGCTACTTAAACCCATGAAGAAGTTTTCCTAATAGGGGATGGCATCACTCTTCAAGTTACCTAAGATCATTAACAACCAAAAATTTTACCTGCATATGAGACCTGGAGGGCAGATACTGTAGTGAATCATCTACTGCCCAGACTGTCACACTGAGTCGCCTTTTACATTCATTTTGTTATGCACTTCAAAACATTAAATAAACCTGATCTTATTACACATATTAATGATTTTCTGTCTATACTCACAATTCTGTAACTCACACCCAGGTTGAACCCTTGAATGGATTTTGAATTCCTTTAGTTCTTAATTCAGGTATATCAACTTCCCATTGAACTCCTAGGGTATTTAAAATTTCAGCAATTTGATGAGACCTTGCATTCTTCGTATTATTTGGGCATACCAATACTTAAAATAATTTCTGATTGAATTTTGTATATATTTCATCATGTCATAAAATAATTTAACTGATGCTAACAATTTTAACCACTGTAAAAACTGCACAATATTTTTTAGCAGATGGTATATATATACATATATATATATGTATATATGTTATAATAATGATAATCACATAATTATAATAAAATGGTATTCTCATTCTTTTAGTGTGTTGCTTTATAAAATCTGTCACATGAGTTATAATCATGCTAAAGATCCCTTCAAATTGGTACACTATTCATTTTTAGCTCTCCCTTCAGAATGGAATTAGACTTCTAAATTGATAAGGCAAGTCCAGGTTACTGGTTCCTATCCAATTCCCTAAAAAAGTGGTTTTGGGTCTAAAGGGTGGGATAATACTCATGAAATCTATGAGTGTACAGCTTCTTTATGAGTGGGTCTTAAAATTTCCCTTAAGGGTCTTTAGTTTGATAGTTAGAACTAATCAAAATGAGGTTAAATAACCAATATGAAGGGAAGCAGATGTGGCTCAAGCAATTGGGCTCCCGCCTACCACATGGGAGGTCTGTGGTTTGGTTCCTGGTGTCTCCTAAAGAAGATAGCAAGCTGGCGCGATAGGCAGGTGCGGCAAGCTGACACAACAAGATGACACAAGAAACACAAGAAGAAAAGCATAATGGGAGACACAACAAAGCAGGGAACGGAGGTGGCTTAAGCAATTAGGCGCCTCCCTCCCACATTGGAGGTGCTGGGTTCAGTTCCCAGTGCCTCCTAAAGAAACAAGTTGAACAGCCATAGCAAGTGAAAACAATGACGGGGTGGGGAGAGATAAAATAAATCTTAAAAAAATATGTGAAACTAGAACTATAAACAAAATGTTTGCTAATTAGAATAAAACAATGAAATAATGAATTTATAAGGAGCAAATCTCAGACCTGTGTTCAGAGTAGACATTTCACAAATGCTATTGAAAGATACGTTAGTGAGTGTAAGTTATTCTCACATCTCTTCTACATTCTCTATAACAATTTTTCCTCTCACATTTCTGTGTTTTGGTGAGTAGCTTTCCCTGGTACAATTGTCTACAGTTAAGGAAATTGTATATGCCATGACAATTCATATAACCATTTCTACTATGCCAATCCTCACCTCATACCGGGGCACAGCAGTAATATTTTCCTGAACTCTGTTTGGAAGCATGTTTCCAATCGCTGCCCTTATAAGATTCCTTGACCCACATGGTTCTGCTATTACCTTTTTTCTTCTAAGCGGTCAGGATATTTCTCAAGATCAACAGAAAAATAAAACATTTTGAATAAATACATTTTCTTCAAAATATACTATTTCTGATATGAATTTTTAACCATAAGGCCTAAATGTGAGGAGCTCTAAAACGTCAAGTCCTCTCATCTCCAACAATTCGATAACTGATGACTCTAGATGTGTTCCCTCTTGTGCTCTGTTGTATTAGCTCTTCCATGAGAAAATGGAGCCTTCATTGCTTAGCTGTCCAAATGTTGGATCATCATGTTGTAAGCAAAAAGTACTGGAAGTAGGAGGGAAGCATCAATTAAAATCTCAAAATACTAAATGCATTTTAGTACATATGTTGATGCTATTCAAAGTGGAAGCCCTTATTCTGTGAGGTCTCATGGCCTTGTTGCCTCATGTGGAGTTTGTCTTCAAAGATTCAGGAATGGACTGAGGCATCCAATGCAGCTGGTTATAGAGATGTAAGAGAATGAAGGGTATTGCCCCACACACCAAGGAGAAATGAAAACCCAACACAGACACAGCAAGTACAGATAGGTGTTTCGAGGCACAGGGGTCAAAGAACCCATGCAACTTTGGCATTTTCATGCAAGCTGGATAGCAGAGGTAAGACAACAAGAAGTTGTAGGTTGCCCATACCATCTATATGAAGTCAGCCAGAGCAATACTGAGATATGGGAATATTATGGCATATCTCCAGAGAATGGTAGAAAATATTGGAGACAAAATCCAGCATACTTTATTCATGCAATTGGCAAGAACTAGGTCACCAGATGAGTGAGCTGGGCTCCAGTCCTCAAATATTAAGCAAGCAAACAGAAGAGTCCAGAGTGGGGATCAAGGCATAAACTGAAACTTACGGTCATGATGATATGGGCAGGCATGAGCATTCCCTGCAGAGAGAACCATGGGCTGGGTATAGGAGAAGATCGTGCTTTCTTTCTCATGCCCAATATTCACCCACTATCATTTCTGAGTATAGGGAATACTGATGAAATTGGGTCCAATTCCAGGTAAATGATTTGACCAAAATTACTTCTAAGCTGGATTGCAGTGCATCTAAAGGCCATAAGCATAAGCATGCTTCACTTTGTTTTTTTTTCCTTTCTCTAATTCTGTGGCATTTCTTTTCACTCATGCAATAGAAAGAGCAAACTCAATCAGGGTCTGCCTCCTTGGAGTACACGCAGTTATCCTATTATTTTTATTCTGCAGTGAAAAAAAGCACATTGGTACTGATTGATGTTAAGATTTAATGGTTTCTTGGACATCGAGCTTAGCCCTATTTGTCAGAGAACCTTGCACTGACTAGGGGCACAAGCCTAGATCATAATCATAAAGTGATGTTTTCTTTGTTAACCATTTGCAATTGTTCTTTTGTAAATATATCTTTTCTACAAGACCTTATAGGGAGGAAGCCAGGTTCAGATAAAAAAAAAAAAAAGATTTAGGCACCTCTGGGTCCCCTGATTATAATACCATCTTAATACCCTTTAAAAGGATCCCAATCTCTTAGAGGCAATATGTAGATTCAGGACAGATTTGGTGCCTAAAGTTTAGGAAAGAGGGCAGGAGTTGATATCAATTAGTTATCCATTATTATGGAGGAAACCCTGAGGATTAATAATAGGACAGAGAACACTTGAGAATCAGAGAATGCAGAGGCATTTAAGGGAGCAATAGGAGGCAGAGAAGACCACAGAATAGAAGCAGTAAGAGCCATACAAAGTGCCATGGAAGTCAATAAAGGAGAGAATGAAGACCAATGGGGGTCGGGTCCACGCCACAAATAAAATGGGTAGTGAAAACTAGAAAACGGCTAATTGGACTTAGCAACTAAAATGTTATTTATAACTTTGGACATGAATTTTCAGCGGAATGGTGGAGGCGCTAACAATTGTTAAGAGTCAGAATGGAAACAAATGTGGGGGGAGAGGAGAGAGGTTTTTTCGATGAAACCAACACATGGGGATAGCCTTGTCTTGATTTCCTAGGACTACCATAACAAAATACCACAATGTGGGTGGATTGAAACAATGGAAACTTGTTGTCTCACAGTTCTGGAGACCAGAACACTAAAGCAAGGTGTCAGTAGTGTCACGCCTTTCCTGAAGTCTGTAGGGAAGGATCTGTTCCTTGTCCCTCTCTTGGTTTCTGGCTGAGGTTTGCCTGTAATTTGTAGTTTTCTCTGCCTTCATCATCACATGGCGTTCTCCCTTCTGTGTCCAATTCTCCCTTTCTGATAAGGACACCAATCTTATGGAATTATGGTCCACCCTAATCCAGTATGGACTCAGGTGAACTATCAACATCCTCAAAGACCCTATTTCCAAGTAAAGTCATATCCACAGGACTGGAGGTTATGACTTGAACATGTCTTTTTGGAAGAAGACAATTCAACCCACAGCAAAGCCAAAGGAAAGGATAAACAGGATTAAAAATATATTCAAGGAATTGTTGGCTGAAGAGAAGGACTTGGTGGAAAGATTGAAATAAAGCACATTGTTTAAAGATGGTACTGATTGATGATAAGATGTAATGATATTTAAATGCTATTTAATTATTTAAAAGCTATAGCAGGTAACTGGACTAGCAAGGTTCTGAAAAAGGCAGGTGATGTGAGGATCAGTGTCTATCACATGCCCTGGGCTTACCAGCTCAACAAGCTTGTTAGAGACACAATTAAATGAGTAGAGTTGTACAAGTCATGATCATTGTGAACCTATGCTGTTTCCTGATCATCATTTCTGCCCTCAAAACTAGCTTTTTGATTATTTATTCTATATTTTTGCCCAGAGTCAGTGGCAAATTTATTGACCCTCACCACTAAATAGCCAGACTTCCTCCATCAGAGGGCACATGTGTACTGAACTGCCTTTGCTTTTAACACCTCAGATCTTTCATATTAAAGATAAAGATGTAGGACCAGAGGATACACATTACCGCACACGAGCTCAATTCCCATTTCATATTTTCAATTTTACATTATTTTATTTAATAATAATAATCCCATTCTTTCAGTTATGTGTGGCTACAAAACTGACTACCCTCAAAACATGGTGGTTTAGAGCAACAATATATATGCTCTCTCATGTTTTGTGGATTGCCTCAGCTCAGCTGGGTGGTCCTTGCCCAGAGTTTGTTGTGTAGCTAAAGTCAGATGGTGGTTGGGGCTGGAGCCATCTGAAGAAAACAATGGGTTGGACGTCCAAGATGCCTGATTCACATGATGCTGGCTGAAGCTTGAGAGCTCAGCTCAGGTTAACCATCACTTGCATATGGCCTCTCCTAGGTGGTTTGTGTATCACCCAGTGTGGTGTCTGGGTTCCCAGATGGAGCATTCCAAATGGTATTCCCAGAGACCCCAGGGGAAGTTGCAAGGTTTCTTATGACTTCCAGAACATCAGTGCCATCACATTCTATTGATGAAGCAACTCACTCAGGCATGCATGATTTGTCTCTATTTGTTATGTGAGAAGCAGCATGTATGTACAGCATGAAAGGATTGATGGAGTTCATCTCTGGAGACCATCTACACACCCACTTATGATTAAAAGCACTAAATTTATTATTTTGTAATGTATAGATTACTCGCAATATTTGTTTTTCCTTGACTTGCTCAGCCTCTTGCTAATATCATATTCATCATCCAAACTACAAAAGCAAGGACATGGATATGGAATATGTTTAAAACCCCTAATAGTTAAGACAGTTACATCTTAGTGCGCTTGTTAAAGTATTTTGCAATTATTGGATAAGATGAAAAAATGTATTATTGTTAGATTTATTTACTCAAAATATTTGCCTCTTGTTAACCTAGATAATGAAGTAGTAGCTCTATGAAGTAAATATACGCCACCTTTATATAGATAGTATTCTTTGCTACAATACTTTTCCTTAATATTGTTGCTATACAAACAAAGTCTTGTGTATTTAAATTATATTATCAATACTAAAGTTAGTATTGGCTGAATTTTTAGCTTATCAATACACCCACATTATTTAAAATCATTTTTTTTCTTTTGAGTCCTAATAATTCTAACTCAATTCTTTAACTTTCCATAACCAAAAAATGATTCCACATAATGATTCTCTACTTGGGTACTAGGAAATTATGCTTCCTCTACCCTACCCAGGCATAAAAGCCAAGATCATCCAGTGGAAAAAGCAATGGTTTGGCAGTTGAGAGTCCTGACTCTGATATTGTCTACGCATGCCATTAAATGCTTTCTGCCTCAATTTCTTCGTCCAAACAGGGTTCACAAAGCCTGACTTTTCTTTAATAAGGTCATTAGGATAATCAAATGAAATGAGATGTCAAAGCAATTTGCAAACTTAGAAACACCATAAAATATATTTTCTTGTAATTTTCCCCCAAATAAAAATGCTGTGCATAATGCATAGTACATTAATTTGGTAGGTAGAATTGTTTTCGTTAAGCATGAGTGCCAAGACTTTAAAGTGAATATTCAAAAGCTGCTGATTTCTTGGTATCCCCTTAGTTTAAAATAGCGCCTCTATTAGATCCACAGTCCCCAGATAAATTGCATGCTGTGATTCGATTATTTGTTTAAATTAAAAGAAAAATTTTATCAGTATTTCTTAGTATAAAAGGATTGCATGACTTTAGTAGGAAATTTTAAATAAACAAATAAGTGAAAAGTAAAATAGTATCTCACCAGGCAAAATAACAACTCCTAGCTTTTTTGATGATTTTTATAAATGTTCATCCATATACTTTATAGTGATGGCAATGGAGATAAATGGCATATCTGTTTTATTTCCAGTTCTATTCATATAATAATAAAACAGGTTTTGGGTGAAAAAGGATGGACTCAAGCAGGGCTAGACCTTCCCCCTTTCTCAAATTCTTGTTGACGTAGCCCAGGTAATGTAGGTGGAAATTACTGTTTCATCAGTAGAAACTATAGACAGTGCCATCAAAGTAACAAAATTTTCAGAGCCTTAAAGAAAGATGGGATAAAGGTGGGAGGATAAAATCTATGTGCTACAGACCTATAATAGCCTGCCAATTTCCTGGAGAAGTTTCCTGCTGACAACCAGGTTTGAAAAAGCCCACAGGAAAATCATTTCTGCCCAGCACATGTGGGAGAAGTCTGTCCGTCTACTAGTGTGTTAGGCAACTGACTCTCTTAGAGGAAGCCCATCTTGTTCATCTACTCCCAGCTGCTACCCTAAGAGGAAAACCAGCTTCGATGAGACCAGAAAAGAGCCTTTACACTTCATTGTTGCTGGCTACCCTCAGGGATGGAATCTTACCCTTTTATTCATCCACCTGTATGTGTCAGAGTTTGGAAGAAGGAAAGGTAGACTACTGATTCCGATTCACCCTGCTTTGAGTTTAAGGTGAGGTCTGCAAAAATGAATCAGCCATCTACATAACTGCTGATAAAAATGTATCAATTACCATTTCTGAACAATCCAGCAGTGTGTTTTTAAAGTGCAGGCCTCCCTGGCTTGCTGGGTTTATCATTATACTGTTTTAAGCTTGTGTTGTTCAAAATAGATTCTTCAAAGTATGTATAAACATGACATTGCAAGACTTTCCCTCATATAGCCACATGGCTCATAGTATCATCCCTTTTAGAGTGACCTTTCTTCACCTCTGAATATCCCCCCACTCTCTATTTTCTTCCCTGCTCTAATTAGATGCATAAGACTTCAAGCCGTAGATCTAAATTATTTATTTTTGCATATATCACTCCCTCCATTTGAATGTAAGCTCTATATGAACAAAAAATTTTTGTAATATTATTCATTTGTGTATTCCTGTATCTAGGATAAGCCTGGCACATAATAGGTAATTAATACACAGTTTCTGAGTAAAGGAATGAAGTTGATTGATAAGATATAATGCAACTAAATGCTTGTCTTCTACCATCTCTTTCAATTTATTCTGTGGGGCTAGTTTTTATCATTCCCCTGAGTGAAATTTGTGGGAGGATCTATAAGCTTTCTTATTTGCACATAGGTGGCATAAGGTCTTCTGGTCACTTGGAATCATAAAACATACTTTTACCGTAGTTTTATCTCTCAGTTCAGGAATACATATATCCAGTTCAAGGTAATAATCAAAAGCTTGAAATAAAATGTAAAGGTACAAAGTCAATCCTCCTCCCATTTGAACCTGATGAAGTGGGAAAAGGGGAAATGTTTGGAGAAGTAGATTGTATTAGCCTTCATTAAAGATTTAGGTTTGCTTATGAGGTATGCCTTTCCATGAAAGGATGATATAGCCCATCCTGTTGAATAAAGGAATGCTGACTTGTCCTGGAAAGTTTCTGGCATGGCCTCCAAGGAGCCCTTCCCCCTGGTATTCACTGCCTTGTGGAGTGCCCTATCCTCAACTCTGGCCTGGAATAGTGACTTCCTTGAAATGAATAAGCTGTTACTTTTGTGATGAGGTGTTACAAACTGTGACTTCTGTCGTGCTCTTACTCTCTCTCTGTCTCTTCACACCAAAAGGCCACCTGACTAGGAGCCAGAGACTGCCTCTAGCCAACAGTCCACAAGGAACTGAGGCCCATGAGGAACTGAATCCTGCCAGCAACCACTGAGTGATCCTGGAAGCAGGCACTGCCCCATTTGAACCTTGAGATGACTGTGGCCTTGGCCAACACCTTGCCTGATACTCTTGAGAGACTGAAACAGAGGAGCCAGCTAAGCTATGCCTGAATCTCAGCCCACAGAAATGGTGAGAAAATAAATATGTGTTGTTTTAAACCACTAAACTTTGGGGTCATTTGTTATGCAGTAGTGGATAACTGATACTTGCTCTGGCCAATGAAACATAGGCAGAGGAGCTGTCAATCATTTCTATCAGAAGCTTTAAAAGCCAGTGTGTTGTCCAGCACATTCTTTTCCTTTTGCCATGGCGACTGGTGATGATCCAGATGGAGAGGGAATTCTGCTATGAAGACACATGGAGCCAACCTGTAAAGGACACATAAACCAGGTGAGAGTTAAATTTTTGCTGCTATAAGACATTAAATTTCAGGATTGTTTATTAAATAAGCTTTCTGTAACCCAGGATTTCTAAACCCTGGCACTATTGGCAATTTGGGTTGGATAATTAATTTTTGTGGGGGGAGGGAGGAGTTGTTCTGTGCATTATAGGATGTTTAGCAACATCTCTGGCTTCTTCCCATGAGATGCCAGTAGCACAGTCTCCCTTTTCCTCTCTGTTCCAGAGCTGTGACAACCAGATCTATCTCCAAATATCTCTTGGAGAACAAAATTGCCTGGTTGAGAACCACTGCTCTACCAATTCCTGACTAATGAGATCAGTGCTCCCCCCTTTCCCATTGTTTTTGCCAGGGCTGCTATGACAAATACCACAAATATCATTTGGCTTAAACAACAAGAATTCATTTTCTTACAGCTTTGAAGCCCAAAATCAAGGTATCACCAGGCACGCTTTCTCAGTTTGCCTTAGCTGCATCACAAATATCATGCAGTGGGTTAGCTACAACAACGGGAATAATTTTGCTCACAGTTTTGAGGCTTGGAGAAGTGAAAAAATCAAGATATTGGTGAGACTTGCTTTCTCCCTGAAGACTGTAGCATGCTGGTGCTGGATGTTGGCAATCCTTAGTGTTCATTGGCTTGTTTTTCTTCCTCCCCATCACATGGTAATATTCTCTCCTTTCTTGCTTCCGTAAAATCTGGCTCTTCTTTATAAGGCCTCGTGTAATTCAGTTGGATGATAACTTAACTAAAAATATCAACTTCAAGAGATCCTATTTGCAAGGGATTCACACTCACAGGGATTTGAATTAAGGTTAAGAACATGCCTAAGTTGTGGTACCTAATTCAACACACATGCTTTCTCTTGATTCTGGGGCATGCTGTGTTGGCTTTCTGGCATCCTTTCCATCATGCTGACCTGTCTCTTTCGACTTTGATTTTAAGAACTTCAGCCATATTGCATTAAGGCCTGCCCTCACTCAGCTTGGCTACACCTTAACTGATAGCCAAGGATCTCCAAAGGTCCTATTTTCAGATGGGTTCACTCCTACAGGATTGAGGCATGGGCCTTTGTCTTTGTGGGGAACATGATTCCATTCCAAAACCCATGTCTGAAGTCTCCTTGGCCCAAAAGAACGCATCTGTTCTCACTGGTGGCTTTTGACTCCTCTTTCAGGCTTTCAACCTGTCCCCAGCTTCTGTCCCCAAGTAGAGTTTTAGGATCTAGAACAGTTTGATGCCAGCATTCTTGTGTACATGATCCACATCTTTTTCACAGAAAACACTTTTTGCCTGACTAAAATTTGGAATCCAAGATGACCCCAACGTGCCAGGATGAGAACAGCTGAAAGGCCAGTTCTTGACCCTTTGTATCTCTCAAGCTGGTACCAGGAACCAGTCCATGGTGTCTCCCTGATTCCCTGATGCACATTTTAAACTTTGTGTATGATGTCATTGAAGCTCTTCCCTCTAGGTCTGAAGTTAGAAGAAGACACCCTACACCTCTGTCTGTCTGTTTTTGGCATGGATTGGGGTGTGGGGTGAGGGATCTCTCCAAGGAAATGTACTTCTCTTCCAATCTCCAACTCCTAATCCTTTTAGAACCTTGATCTCAGCTAGGGATTAAATCATAAAATTATTATTTGTTCACTTCCTTTAAAAACCCTTCAAGACCTTCCATTTGAAAAGTAGCCTCTATTGTTTTGAAGCCTCATCTGAAATCAACACTAAAGTAAATTCATCACAGCATCCATTATAATAGTTTATCATGTTTTCTGATGCTTACATAGCATTTTCAATCGTGAAGAACAAAATATCTGACTCTGAATCTATGCCACAAAGCACTCAGTTCAGCCGATTGGCAGTGCCATTTTCACTTTGGGCTTAATCTAGGATGGCTTTAAGATTCCTCTTTGATAGGTAACATACATTTGGCCTCCTCAATACACT
Organism: Tolypeutes matacus; assembly: GCA_026826555.1. Taxonomy (NCBI): domain Eukaryota; kingdom Metazoa; phylum Chordata; class Mammalia; order Cingulata; family Chlamyphoridae; genus Tolypeutes; species Tolypeutes matacus. The sequence continues at coordinate 8,785,363 of JAKSZT010054030.1, forward strand.
AAACCCCAGGCCACTCCTGCTGCTTCTCCTCCTCTTCCTCTAAATTTCGTGCATAAAATCAAACAGGCTTTGCCTTGAAGTGGGTTTAGAGGACAGAGTCAGTAACGTAGAATGACTTCAGATTTTCTCTCTTCCTTCCATCCCCCTTCTTTCCCTTTTGAATCATCTCAGGAAAAAAAGACTCTTCCCACTGTCTTCTCTCACTACCTCAGCACACATAGATCTGTCATGTTCAGAGGTAGCAAAAAATTACCTGTTCCTGACTAATGAAGTTTTGAAAACAAGAGAGCAAGAGGGGCAGTTAGAGCAACTGTGAGAACAAGAAACAGCAGCAGCTGCCAAAGCATTTTCTGATTTTCTTTGCATTAACGTGTAATTAGAGAGAGCATACTTTTAGGATGCACTCTGCTAGAGGGCAAATTCAGAATGATTTTGTGTAGTCTGCCCACTTTTCTACAATTAAATAATTATGATGATATTTTAATCAGGGGCTGATGGTTTTAAAATGAAATTGCTCAGTAATATTCACTTTATCCTTAATTGTTTTTTTTTTTTTAAAAACTTTTTATTCGTGTTAAAAATTAGTGTGATTTTTGCAATTCTGGGGATTCATTATAATATTTCCATTGAAGTAAAAGATAATAGCCACTTTGTCTTGCACCCCGGTATTTTTTTTAAACTACTTGAAGGACTTTAATTAGGAAAGAGGTATATAATCAGACAATAAAGTATTTATCATCAGACTTTTGAAATGCATCATCAACTGAAAGGAGGAGAGCAATAGTAAGACTGAGTTCAAAGGACCCTTACCTGGGCAAAATTCAAGAAAATTGCAAAACTGCAGCAAAGCAGGGCAAAGTTCTAGAAAATTGACATTCATATTCTCAGTGATGTTAAAGGAACTTTTTCATTACAATAGAACCTGTCATCATAAGAAAGAAGAAATTGAAGAACCAGACTGTTTAATAGGAAACATTGTTGCTGAAATTAACCAGGAATACAAACACAATGAACAGAATGAATATTGCTAGCCAAGAGATCAGTAAATTCATCTGAGGAATGTTCAAATATTTGAAAGAAATAAATAAAAAGAAATGAAAATACAAAGTTAAGAAACATGGAAGGTATATCTGAGTGTCTTGATATCTATATACTAGATGTTCCAGAAAGACCGTAGAAGGTGAGCTATTTTATAATAGAACCAAAAATTAAATGAATAATAAAGGACAATTTCCCTGAACTGAAGAAAGATCTGAGTTTTCAGGCTGAATAAAGCCTGATTAAATTTGTGAATTCATGGAAAAAATAATGTTCGAAATGCATACAATGAGAAGGAAGGAAGGAGGGGAGGGAGGGAAGAAGGAAGGAAGGAAGGAAGGGAGGGTGGGAGGGAGGAAAGAGTGGGGGAGGGAAGGAGGGAGGGAGGGGAAAAGAGATATCAACCCAGAACATGATTTTATATTTGCAACATGAAATGTTAGAAAATAATCTAGCAATATCTAGAGAGTTCTGAGAGGAAATTACTGGGAAATCTACATGTAGGTATGCGTCCATATCTGAAGTTTCACCTGAAGTAGTAAAATACAAGAGATATGACATTCCAAAGAGAGGTGCTAGATAAAAATAGAAATTTTGACACAAGACACTCCTGTCTTAAGTACCTCAGACAGCTAGTGAGGGATCACTTTCATTCATATTCCATGAGAGAAAACTGTCTCATGGTTCCACCTAGACAAAGGTAAGCAGGATGTTCAGGGGGAAGAAATGGGTTTGGTTAGTAATAGTCTCTTGCAACACTCCCTTATCCCCACCAAGCTCCAGCCCCCGTGGTTTGGAGATCAACCAGGATGAGGAAATGTGGAACAGAGAACAGAGTAGCATTCTTTTTTTTTTTTTTTTTTAAGATTTATTTATTTATTCCTCCCCGCTGCCCCTCACTTGTTGCATGCACTGTCTGCTCTCTGTGTCCATTCGCTGTGTGTTCTTCTGTGTCTGCTTGTCTTCTTTTTAGGTGGCACCAGGAACCGATCCTGGGACCTTCTGGAGTGGGAGAGAGGAGCTCAATCTCTTGTGCCACCTCATATCCCTGGTTTGCTGCATATCTTATTATCTCTCTTCTGTGTCTCTTTTTGTTGGGTCATCTTGGTGTGCCAGCTCTATGCTTGGGCCAGCTCACCTTTCACCAGGAGGCCCTAGGAATTAAACCCTGGATCTCCTATATGGTAGATGGGAGCCCAATCGTTTGAGCTTCCCTAGGGTAGCATTCTTTTTACTTGCAGCAATCTGAGTTGAAGGAGAACAAGTAAATGTAACTTTCAATGATTTTAAAAGCTTTGATCAATATATGAGTTTAGGCATTTTAAAGTAACAAATTGAGATAGTAATTTATGTTTTGAAATAATCTTCAGGGCATCACATTACTTAAAAGTAACTACAACAGACATGGAAATATCTGACTTTTTATTCTGGAAGCAAAACAAGGCCAACTGTGTAAAAAGGGAAGTGGGGAAATAAAATTAAATTGCCTGGTGCACACACCCCACCAGTTAGGTTAGTTTATCATACTGGTCACATAGGTTATTGTTCATTTACTTGAGACCTTAACTGGAATATTTTATCCCTCACTCCTGGGACTATTCTGATTCATATCTAGAGGCCCGAGGCTTCCATTAACCCCAAAGGGAGTTTTTAAGTTCATAAGCCAACCATCAAAGAGGAAAGATTCTTGACTTCTAGGCCCCCAAAGCACTATCCAGCTGTGTGTATTCCCTAGGAAATACAAGCAGGTGGAAAAGATACTTTAGCCATTTTTATTCTTTCCTACACACATGCACTAGCGTGCTCACACACAAACACACAGACACACACACACACCCTAAAGGTCTGAGAGGTGAAGAAACAAGTTAGAAACAAGTCAGGGACACAGCCCTTCTTACTGTTATGAGTCTGACAATGGGCTACCATGATAGAAGTCTCCTTGGTGTTGAGGGAATACAGGTTTTAAAAATAGACCTTTTGTTCTTTATCCTGAAATGGAATATTTTGAACGCAACATCCTAGCAGAGGAACTCCTGACCAAGGTCATAATGAGGGGACTATAAGACATCATCTTGGGGATTCCTAAGGATAAGAAAGCCTGAGGATCTTCCACCTGTTTCCTGGAGTACTTCATTTTGTGGAGCCCAGAAGATTGTGGCCACATAACCTGACAAAATGTGAAACTGAGAGAACCTGTCAGTGACTAGCAAAAAAAAAAAAAAAGTCATAGAGTAAGACAAAGAGATCCAAGCAGCAGAAACTGCAGAGTGGAGAGTAACAAGGTGAGCTCAGGGAGGGAACAATGGGCTGAGATCTCAGAAAACGAGAAAATCTTAAGAGAGAAGGCAGAAGCCAATTGCACAGTAGCAGAAGGAAACAGTGTGCCTAGAACATGTTTTCCATCCAAAGGAGACAGCCACGGACCAGCTTGTTGCCCCCATCCCATGACCTTTGCATGACACCTAGGTGTAAATGGCATGCCTGGGAAAACTTCAGGAGAAGCAGAAGATGTGGATTGGATTATGTTCTCCTGTTTGGACATGTCCTTGGTCTTGGTAGACATCCTGGTGGGTATGGAACCACTGTAAATAAGACGCTTTTAAGGTGCTACTTCAGTTAAGGTGTGACCCGACTGAATAAGATTGGGCTTTAATCTAGATGACAGGAATCCTTTACAAGTAGAATGAAAAAGTTGGACAAAGAGAAGCCACAGGTGGCAGACAGAAACCGGAAGTCGATAGAACTGGAGGAGAAGGGAGAGGACATTGCGTGTACATTGCCATGTGACAGAAAAGCCAAGGGCCAAGGCTCATCTGCAGCCAACCCCGGAAAGGCACTGTCTTCTGGGAGAAAGCATCATCTTGCTGATGCCTCAATTTTGGGCTCCTAGCCTCAAAACCATGAGCCGATAAATTCCTGTTGTCTAAGCCAATCCGTTTCATGGTATTTGATTTAGAAGCCAGGAAACTAAAACAGGGGCAGAAACTTGACTTGAGAAAGTTGGATTATAGACCTAAATAAAAATGTGAAAAAGGATGTATTTGCTAGATGGGCTTTACGCCCAATTCTCTTATCTTTCACGTGTGCATTTGCATCTTCTTCACCTATGTAAAACGATAGTAAAACAAAGCTCAGAACCATGGACTCCCAACCCCCAACTATATTCCCAATTATAAGGCCTCATGTTAGCTAAGGAACAATCTTTCAAAGAGAACATTAGATTAAGGTATAAAAATTAAAAGTTTTTTTTGTGTGTGTGCAGACATATTTATGGCTAAAGATTCCTAACCATTATAAGTTCATTTATAATTTAAATAATTTAAAATATATAATTTTTTTCACAAAGTAAAATCCATGTCAAAATCCCTAAATGAGACAAGAGATGATTTTCTTTTAATATCGGTACAATTTACAAGTTATTATAATGACAAAACTTTTCATACAAGACATCAATAAAATGAAATATAATAAGCAAATATGTTAGAAATACCAGGGTTGGAAAAATTTTAAATCATTTGAAATGCTTTTTCACACATTTCAGTATTTGAAAGATCAACTATTTAAGGGTAGAGAAAATTGAAATATTCTGGTTAAGTTTTATTTGATAGATATCTTCAATTTCATACCTTTTTAAAAAACAGTGCAATGGCTTTACACGGCCAAGGAAATTTATAAATGCATATAATCAGGGCTCTTTGCAATGCAGGTCAAACATATGTGAGATTGCAGAGTGCTAGCATTCATATGGAGAGTATATGACAAACACTCAAACTAAAGGCTCTATTATTTTTACTGTAACAGATGATTACATAGAAAAAATAGCAATGGTTTGTTTAAGTAAATGTAATAAAGCCAGCATCTTAAAAATACTTTTAAAATATCCTTTTCAAAGCAAACCTTTGAACTATATTTATTCTCTTCACCTAGTCACTATACAATGAATTGTAGCCACCAGCATGTCCTTAATTACCTACCCATTACCCCCCTTCTCAGTTGTCCCTTCCCTGCAGTTTCAGAATTTTGGGCTCTCCATTTGGCCCTTCTGCAAGCTCAGTCCTGCCTTGGCTACTAGGCTATGTTTACATGAATCATGGAGGTCTTAATACTAATTCATTCCAATAGGGATCAGGTGATATTTCATGTAAGACTCTATCTCTCTTGGAAAATCCTGTACCCTCCTGCTGACTTGAAGTCTCATGGATTCTTCCTTTGATTTTTCCTGTATTGGTTCTCACCTGGGACAAAGCCAAGTTAATGACTAGTTACATACATCATTTTCCCAACACAATATCTTGTTCTATAAGTTCTCAGGTTATACATTGCTCCCAGTGTGTCTCTAGGGTCTAGCATTTTTGCATAATATATTGTCAATAAGTATTGTTGGGAAAGGAAGGAAAGGAGGGAGGGAGGGAGGAAGAGGAGGAGGGAAGGAAAGGAGGGAGGGAGGGAGGAAGAAAGGAAAGGAGGGAGGGAGGAAGGAAGGAAAGGAGGGAGGGAGGGAGGGAGGAGTGAAGAAGCGAAGGAGGGAAGGAAGGAAGGATGAGCCTTCCATTTTTAAGAGGAGGAGGACACAAATATCTGTACTTCCTTTCTTCCTATTTTGACATCCTCATGTCCAATCCTTCCTGTGGTCTTAGTCCTCTCTTAGGTCTGAGAATTCACTATTCACCTTGCTTTTGCCAGTCCTCAGTCCGGGGCACCATTCCAGTTGCTACCTGTAGACTTCCCTATGACACACCAACTGCTTTCTTGTTTACACATATTGTATAGCCATCCTGAATTCTCCAACCCTCACCCTTTGAAAAACATGCTAATTGTTGAGCCTGTGTAAACTCACACTATACATCAAGTCTAGATATTGACATAACACATGGAAACAAAATTAAAGTCTATTATTAGCCCTAATCCAAACTCAATTGCATGAACTCCAAAATATTACGGACTGCCTTTCCTCTTTATTGGAGGAGAAGAAAATTACTTTTAAAAATCACTGCTACTTTTTACTGAAGGGCAAAAACCTGCTTTAATAAAATTTTGGGCTAAGGGCTCCTGGGAGTACTCCCATGGAATAGCCAGGTTGCAGTTTGGGATCCCTTCTGCTCAGTTCTCTTGGATACTCATAGTTTCTCTGTTCCTTCTGAAGTTCCCTGAAGATGAGAAGATGCCGGTGTCTATAATTAAGGCTGCTGCCTCTTCCAGTTTTGTCCTGTATTCCTGGAAAACTGAGCCCTGTTTCTGGTCATCCTTGCCAGATCTCGATGGATCTGTGTAAGATACTCCTGCCATGTTCACTCTACATCTTGGTCTTTATTTTCCCAAATCACATTACCTTTGCTTCTTAACTTTCAGTTTGTCACTGGGCAAGGTCAGATGTGCCATCTCTGGACCTACTTTCTGCTCACAGAATCCTTCTGCACATTTGGAAATAATGATAGAATAATTAGTATTAATACCATAAATATAAATGACATCATTCCAACTTGTAAATATTGCTTTACAGAAATGAATTTGCCACTGTATGGAACTCAGAAAATGCATTCAATTCAGGGTTGGTCAAGTGCCATCCAACTACCTTATTTTAGCTTTTCCTTTCTATATGTCAGTGTCATGATAGATATCATGATGTAACACAGTGATAGACAAGTAGAATAGATTATGGACTGTTAACATTAAATATGATTCAAGGTGATTTTCAACTTACATACATCACAAAGAATAATTAGAATATGTAGGGAATTTTGTTGAATATAATTAGGGTAAAAAAGCCTTCTTAAAGTAAAACTATGCTCAAATATAAAAATAATATATGTTCAAAATCAGAGTTTTTGAAATTTATTGGCAATATTCATACCAACAGAAAATTTTTATAGTATTGGCAATGCTTTATGGGACATATCGATTTGAAATTTTGATTTGGCTCTCCCCTTTAATGTTTCCTATTAGAGAGCAACCTCCATAGAAAGGAGCCATGTCTATTTTATTCAGTGCTGGAATCTCATGAAAATTCATTAAATAAGAATACTCAAGGAATATGTTACAGGGAAGGAGATGAGAATAACTTCTGTCAGCTCATGCATCATTTACCTTCTCTTTTTCCTTGACTAGTACCCTAAATAAAGGGAAAATATTCCTTTCCAGGAATATAGGAAACAAGTTTCTGGCGGTGTTTTTCTTACAGTAGGAGGGTTTTTTTTTTTTTTTTTTTTTTTTTCATATTTAACCTTTGAAAAGAAAACAACATAGACAGGTATTTCTTAAGTGTATGCCACAATGTCTTCAAAGAGTTGGTTTAAAAAAAGATTTCAAAATCAACAACATATTGGAAGTTCTGGGACAAACCATAAAAATAAGGTTTCTTTCCAGAAGCATTCCTCTGAGTCTCTAACAGCATTATATTTAGGTGTGACATTTGCTTAATGTACCATTCATACTTTTACTTCCTTGTTGGTAGATAAAGAAAGTGCTGGGACTCTAAGTGGCTGGATGGGTTTTTCTTTCCTGTTTCATTCTTCATGGAGTGCTGGTGGGATGTAACACACCTTTACTAGAAAGAGCCTGCATCATGGAGGAGGAGGTGGCTGGTGGGCAGATGGACTGGAGAAAATAAAGATACCATGTAGAGAATTGGTAGAAAGACCAGTGAGAGAAGGAACTTCTAGACCATCAATGTAAAAAACAAACCTAAATGGATTGATGGATGACTTAATGGGAATATAAAAAGATAATTTAAGCCATATTTTTGACTCTAATTTCTTCTGGAAAAGAACTGTATAAAGATAGATATTATGGTCCTAAAAACTTTTCATTAATATATATTGAAAATAAAATATAGTGATTATTCTATTTTATAAATCTTTCTCCTCTGGAAATAATAAGGATTTTCATTCTTTTAGTTAAAGTATAATTAAGGTACAGTAAAATTTACCCTTTTATCATATATTTCTTTGGGATTTGACAAATGCACAGTCATGTAACAAATACCACTATAAAAGTATAGAATGGTTCCATTGCCCTAAAATTTCCCCTTTATCTCTTGGTAGGCAATCCCTCTCCCATCCACAAACACAAGCAAAAACATGATCTGTTTTCTGTCCCTATAATTTTCTCTTTTTACGAATGTTATATAAGTGGAAACATACTGTATGTAGCCTTTTAAAATTGGTTTATTTTAATTTGCATATTACACTTGAGATGTTTGCATATTGTTATGCATGTCAATAGTTCATTCTGTTTTATTACTGAATAGTATTTCACTATATAAATGTACCGTAATTTAATTATTCATTCTCCAGTCGAGGGACACTTGCATTTTTTTCAGTTTTGACAATTAGGATTAAAGCTGCTCTGAGCATTTCATACAAGTTTCTGTATGAACCTTCAAATAAAATTACATTTTCTATTTCTCCCTCCCACTATTTGTACTGTTGTTGTCATACATTTATTTTAATATGTGCTATTAATACATAATGCTTTGCTACTCATTTTGTTTAGACAATTATCTTTTAGAGTTGCGTATTTTAAGAGAGAATCACTAGCCAAATGTGGCTGTTTGTATTTAAATTAATTCAAACTAAATAAAATTTAAATCTGCAGTAAAATTTGCCATATTTCAAGTGCAAAGTACTCACGTGTGGATAGTCTTACTGGACAGTGCAAAAAAAAGCAATTCTATTACCACAGGAAATTCCACTGGATGAGGCTGTTCAAGAGCCTTTAAGGTCAGAAAAATAAATAACACTAAGAATAAGTATTATATTTAACTTATTTTATGCCACTTTCATCATTCTTCATTTCTTTCAGTAAATCCAAGATTGTTTCTAAAATGTTATTACTTTTGCCTGACAATTTTCCTTTAAAAACTTTTGTAATGAAAGTCCACAGTTTGGTAATAAATCTTCTTAATTTTTGTTTGAAAATTTCTGTTTCTTCTTTCTTGCGAGATATTTTTGCTGGGTATAAAATTCTTGGTTGACAGTTTTTATATTTTCTTTCAGCACTTTAAAAATGCCACTCCATTGTTTTCTGGAATGCATAATTTTGGATAGGAATATGTTGTAATCATTACCTTTGTTCTTCTATATGTAATGTCTTTTTTTGCTTTGGCTGCCTTCAAGATTTTTTATTTATTTTTATTTTCAACAATTTAAATACAGTGTGTCTATGGGTGTGTGTGTGTGTGCATGTGTTTTAACTTGTTTGGTGTTCTCTGAGTTTTCTTGATATATGATTTTGTTTCTTTAATTTTGCAAAATTATTGGTAATTATCTCTTCAAATATTTCCTTTCTTTTAATATTCCAATTATACATATAATAGATGATTTGTTATTGTCCCACAGCTCTTGGGTGCCCTATTCTTTTTGGTTTTCTTGTTTTTTAAATTTGTGTTTAGCGTGGCCATTTCTGTTGTCCTATTTTCAAATTTAGTGATTCTTTCCTTGACTCTGTTAAGTCTAGTGATGAAAATTTCAAAGGCATTTTTTCTCTAATGTCATGGTTTAATTTCTAATATTTTTAATATGATCCTTTCTTATAGTTTCCATCTCTCTGCCTACATTTCTCACCTGATCATTCATGTTGTTCTACTTTTCTAACATATTAAACATAATTGTTCCTCATCTGATAATTCCAACATATGTGTGGTGTCTGAATCTCTTCCTGTTGATTGTTTCACATCTTGACAATGTGGTGATTTTCTCAGTTCTTTGCATCCCTTGTCACTTTTTATTGAAAGCTGACTATCTTATATAGTACTGTAGCAAGGTAAGATAACTAGTGTTTATATCTGGAATTGGGCATGTCTTGTCTTTTGCTAGGCCTGTAATGAAGGAGGTTGTGTCCATCTAGTGAAGTGTTGAGATGGGTTGAGGATGTTTGTCACTATCATTACCCTTAGAACACCACAGTCTTCAAATTTCTCTAGTGTTAACTTGCATTGAGGGTAGCAGCTGGTTCGCAAGAGGGTTTATCTCAAAGTCTATTCCATCTTCAACTTTATATCTTCTCTTTCTGTCTACATCTCATAAAAGGTTTCTATGACCTTAATCTTTCTTTAGGAGTAGATTGCTGTTACTTGTTTTGTCATGCTTACTAGCCTAGCTGTGGTAGGAAAGTAGGGAGAGATTATTTTCTGTTGTTCTGGTTCAGCTTCAGTCTTAGGTGATCACTGGATCTCTGTATTCTGGAGGCAGAGCCTTCTCAGTGATCTTATTCCTCCACCAAAAGTAAGAGATTTCTCTTGATTTGGTTCTGGGACAAATTTCTGCCCCTTCTGCAAAGGTAGAGGGGCTTGCTCTCTTCTCTCAGCTGCAATAGGTCTTTTCCTGTTCTCTGTAAGTGACAATCTTTGCTGTGCTTCTCTTGGAAGCTTAAGACTTTTGTAGAGGATAGAGGAAAGAAGATTTCATGCTTTTCCTGCAATGGCTGCTATTCTTCTCCTCCAGGAATGAATCATGAAAGAGACCTTCTCTGGACTCTAACCCTGCTTTCATCCATTCTTGGGAGCATCCAGTATGGTCCTAGAGGGAGAGTTTGTGAATAGATACAAGTTCTTCTTGTCTCAGCAGCTCCTAGTAATTCTATGCTCTCGTATTACCTGCATATACCATTTATCAATTTTATAAAAACTTTGGCTGATTTATTTTTACCAGATTGCCTGGTGCTGTCTTTCTTATTCAGGTAAACAAATGCTTGTCTCCTGTCTCTTCTTGGAAGTGCCTGCCTTTCTTTTATATATTTTTGGTTTGGTTGGTTGCCTTGCCACTTCAAATTTTCCTGTAAACAACAAAAGTTGTAATTTTGAAAATTAACCAGTTTTTCTTTTTGTCATAAGCATGGAGCATAAATGATCCAGTTACTCTATAGACTCAGCAATTACTAAAATTCTCATTTTAAAAATCTTGGCAAATATGAAGCTAGGAAATGATAACTCATTGTGGATTCATTTTATTTTCCCAACTACTAATGAGGCAGAACATATATCTTTTTTAATACTTTTACTTTCAACTTTTCTATGACCCTACATTTCAAGTAAATTTCTTGTAAGTAGCACAAAAACAAATTCTATTTTTATTAAAGCAGTCTGAAAATATGTGATTTCAGTTAGAGTAATTAGTCCATTTAAAGTTCATCAAAATATAGGTGTAACATGAGACATTTTTTAGACATTGGAATTGTACTGCATGATATTGCAATGACAGATACAAGCCATACGTTTTGTCAAAAGCTATAAAATTGTGTGGTGCAAAGTGTAAACCATCATGTAAACTATAGACCATGGTTAATAGCAATGTTTCAATATGTGTTCAGCAACTGTACTGCACTAATGAAAGATGTTGTTAATGGGGGAAAGTGTGGGAAGGGAATTGGGCATGTATATGGGAATCCCCTATATTTTCGAAGTAACATTTATGCAATCTAAAGCTTCTTCAAAAATAAAGAAAAGAAGTTCATTAAATTACTGCTATATCTGGGTCTACATGGGCCATATTACTATTTGTTTCCTATTTTTCTAATCTATTCTTTGATCTGTTTCCCCCTTTTTTGCTATTAGTTTTAATTTCTTTCCTTCTCTCAATATAGTTGCTAAATATATTTTTCTTTTAATGTTCACTTTAGAGATAACAAAAGTCTCTCTTGACTCATTTAAAATCTATATCAGTTTATTACTTTTTGCCACTTCCTGAACTATCCAAGTAACTTACAACACATTAAATACCTTTGTTATCCTTCTGCTTTTTGTTAGATTTTCGTAAGGTATTTTAAATCCATAGGTATTATAAAACCAAGAAGACATGATTATTGCTTTAAACTGTCAATATCACTTAATTTTACCCGTTTGTCCTATCTAAATTCTCTATTCCTTCTTTACACTAATTCAATTTGAGATAATTATCCCTCCTGGAAAACATTTTCTGAAAATGTCTTTATTTGACTTTCATTTCTGAAGGGTTTCACTGGCTATATAGTGAATTATAGATGGGCAGTTATTTTCTTAAAACCATTCAAAGATTTCCTCCCACTGTCTTCTAGCTGCTGCTTCTTTTTAAAATTTTTATTTAGAAATCGCCATCTGCCTTATGGTTGCTCCTTTTAAATTGTTATGCCGGGAAGCGGCTGTGGCTCAATCAGTAGGGCTCCCGTTTACCATATGGGAGGCCCCGGGCCCGGTTCCCGGGGCCTCCTGGTGAAGGCAAGCCCGCCCGCACGGCGTGGTTAGCTGACCCAGAGAGCACAAGCAGCAAGGGGGGGGGGGGTAAATGAGTAAATAAATAAAATCTTAAAAAAAAAAAATTGTTATGCCTTCTTTTCTGGTTTCTTTGTAAATCTCTTTGTCTTTATTTTTTAGCATTTTTACTATGGTATGTTTGTTTTGTTTTATATATTGTTGAGTAACAAATCACCTCAAAACTTTGCATCTTAACAGAAACTTACTAATTTTTTTGTGGGTGTAATGGAATCATCTGGGTTGTTCTTATACAGGGTTACATGCAATTGCAATCAAAGATCAGCTGAGCCTACAGTCATCTGAAGCCTCTATTGGGCTTGACACCCAAGTTGGCACGCTCACAGAGCTCGCATAATTGATACTGGCTGTTGGCCGGTTGCTCAGTTGGAACTTTCCAACAGAAAACCTAAATGTGGAGTTACCATGTGCCTTAGGCTTGTTACAAGGCAACAGCTGAATTCTGACATGCAGGGAGTGGAAGCTGCTAGACCCGTTTAAGTTTATGCCTGCAGCTAGCAATCTGTTCCTTTCAACAGAGTCTATTGGTCCAAGCAGTTACTTAGTCTGCCCAGTTTCAAAGGGATTGAAAGTTAAATTACACACTTGATGGGGGAATGCAAAGTCACATAACAAAATAGCATGTGAGTATGAGAGATGATTTTACAGTGATCTTTGGAAAATAAAAACTGTCAGATCTCTTCTCTGGCTTCACAAAATTAATTCCTTCACATGCAAAGCATACTGAACTCTTTTCCCAAGACCCACAAATTCTTAATACCAACTAGGTCAAAGATGGGATTCTGCAGTAACACAGCATAGGAACTCTCTCCAAGTGAAGAGAAAGAAAGGTGGGGAGGGCTTTCAAATCCAAACTCATCCAATAAGAAGGATGGTTTGTTTATTTTATTTTTCACCAGAATTTAGAACAAGTACATTTATTTTATCTTACTTGTCATACAGACAAGTTCATAGGGTATTTTGAAAATGACTCAAAAGTTTTTCTAAAGTCATTTTTGTTCATTCTACCGCCAGAGATAAAAATTAATGGACCGTAGAACAAAAGAAGTAATATTGGTTAAAACACAAATAATATGGTTTGCTGTTCTTGGGACTATGGACTATATGTGTTGGTGCTATGGAGTGATCAGGTGGGTGGGGTAAAAAAGGATCTGAATCCTTTTCCATTATAAATCTGCTGCTGAGCTGGTAGGGGTGTGTGTAAATAATGTAGAGAACAGGAAATAAAATATAGCAGCCTTGTGGAGAATGGATGGGCTGAAGGGAGAATGGAGGCAGAAAGCTTATTTAGGAAGCAATAATTTTGGTGTGGGATTGACCCACTGTGGGGGTGGTATGTGGAGGGAGAACATGTGAGAATTTTGAGAGATAATTAGATAACAGAAAGAAAATAATTTAGCTATCAACTGATTATAGAAGAAATATCTGAAATGGTTTAGGAGAAATTCTAGTTTCTTATGTAAAAGGCAGAATCAATGTTGAAACCATAGGGGAAAAAGAAAGTCCTTGGGTCAAGGGAGTGAAGGAGGGGCCAGGATAGCATATAGTAAATTCACTTTGGGGCATATTGAAATCAAAACAAATATATGAGATACTCACATGGTGTTGTTCAAGGTGATATTTGATACATGGGTCCAGGGTTTCAGAGAGAGGATTAAAAGTAAGACATAGATTCTGAGGTCACCAGCATATCAGTTCCTGGACAGACACCAATAGAAGATGCCAGGTACTGCCCTAGGTACATGGGATATAACAGTGAAAGGACAGACCAGGTCTTAGCTCTGACCAACCTTACATTCTATTGGGTGAAAGAAAGAAAGACACAAATAGCCAAATGCATAAATTAATGTCATTTCAGACTGCAATAAAAATGGCTAAGAATAGATTACTAAAGGATTCTAAAATTTAAGGGTTGAATGAAAGGAAAAATTATTTTCAAGGAACCGAGAAGGAGAAGTAGATCTGAGTGGTCAACAGAAAATCAAGAGCCAAGGGAAGTCAGGATATCAAAAAGAAGTGTTCAAAAGGACCAATGCTAAAAATATTGAACAATCAGTAAATTGTCTTCCTGGTTTTCTTCAAGGACCTGTAGCTCTGCTTTTGCAATTACAGCTGGCAGAGTGAGCATATGGGATTCTGGCTTGGCCATTTTATGGCTGATTTTAAAACACCTCTCACCACATTTCTAATCTCTCATCCCTAAAATGTTTCAAGGAAAAACCCAACTAATTCTAAGAGAAGTGAAAATTATACAGTCTTTGTCCAAGTTAGTTATAGATGTCTCATTTCTCAGGCAAGGATAATCTTGCTCCCTCAAGCTATGTTGAAGGAGATGGATATATTCTGATGATGCTCTCTTGAATAAAGGAAATGATTTTCAGTCACAATACTTAAGCATTCCTTTCTTTTTATCTTATTTTTACTGGTAAGTAAAATTTGTCTGTACACTTGCAATGATCTTAAAAGTAAATTAGATTATTTTCTGTTCCTACAGCTATGAGTAGAAGTTCACAGTACCAAATTGTTCTTTTATTATGATGCAGTTGCTTGTCCTAGATACTCAATGTGATGCCTCGAAAATTCTTCTGAGATATATGAATTTGCACTTCAAATTCATTATTCAGTTGCTTTTCCATGTTGCTTAGAATAGAAACAGTGTGAGAAATATTCATCTTCAATGTACTTGAGATGTAATTATATTTTAAATCATCAGGTTTTACTAGTACTGTTAATGTATTTAAGTGTGCATAAAAGCCCAAGAGCTTCCATCCTTTTCTTTTTGTCTGGCAAGAAATGTAATGTCAGAATAGTTATTTCCTGAATTAGTTGTAAGCCAAGCTGAAGCTTTCTGTGGAGTGATTTTTTTCTTTTAGAAATGGCAGGGGAAGGAGTTTCACAGTGGGCAGGAAATCTTTGAAGCATGATTATTAATCTTTTTCTGAGCAAAAATGAAATAGATAAAAAAAAATTAGTTCAGCTGGAGGAAAACCTAAACAGTTTTGTGTTTGTTGTATGGTGTGTAATGGAAAATAAAATGAGTAAAGTTAAGGTAAAATTCACTTTCACTACAAAGTTATGACTATAAAGCAATGGCAAATATATAGTGAAATTTAGTTTTTCCTTTTGAACTTGAGAGGGCACAGACTCTTCACCTTGTCAATTGTAGGGAAAAGAAGAAGGGTCTTTTGATTGACTTGTGCCAGGTCGAACTGGAGAATGCAATATCCTTATCAATCTGATTGTAGTATATAAAAAAATGAGTGAGTAGAAGAATTTTGTTATATCACTTCAATCACTTATTAATGAAAAACCTCACTAATATACGCAGGCAACCACAATCTAGCAAAACTACTGCCCGGGAAGGGGCACCGATTTTTCATATTTACTCACTCTGGTCATGCCTGTTGTCAAGCTTTTAGGGCAGCAATAGGGAATTATTTTGCTTTTCTTCCAAACCCACCTATATCCTGAAAGAAAAAATCTTCATGACTCTTGTAAGAAATAAAATTGTATTGATTTGGTATTTTATCAGGTGACATAGAATAATCAAACCACGTGAAGACATGAGAAACTCCCACATTTACAAGTCCTGAGACTCTATAAAGAAATTTCTATAATGGAACAAAGTACCATTGTACTTTCTCCTGAAGATTTAGCTGTAAACTTCAGAACCAATCCTTACCGAGAAACTCCATGGAGAGTTTCGTTAACAGTGTTGGGAAGCGAGGGTTACCTGAGCATGAGTTTTGCTCTGTCTACCTCCAGCACAAACCCTTAAACCGGATCTTAGGTTGTTCTTCTTCAATGGGAGGAAAGAACATTGGGACCAGAAATAGCCTGTTTTCCACCAGAGTCTAGAGGGTGCTATGCTTCAGGTCCTTTGAAGTCAAGGCAAGCAAGTAGGCTTGCTCCTTTTAATCTTGATGTCGTGAATCCCTCCATTAAAGCAATGGACAATATTTTGTCCTTAACCCTGGTCAATGCACTGTACTCCTTTTTTTCTTAAAGGAAACAGAGAAAAGCAAGAGGAAGAGCAGGTGAAAAAGAAGCTTTGAGATTTCTTAAGAGACTAATCTTCAGCTTATATGTTTTTCATGAGTCTTCTAATTGGCTTATCTTTAGTTTCATTGGACATATGGGTCAAGATTCAACCAAATTCTTCATAATAGAATTAAATAGATTAATTTTTCCCTACATGACCTCTATTTACTTGTATTTATAGTCATCTTATATTCTGGTCAAAGATCAAACTCCTTACTTTTTTTTTCTATTGTAAAAATATACCAGACAATGTCTTCACTTTGAAACATAGGCCTCATAAATGTTAGAACTAAGAAAAAATAATCTATGCATAGATGTTTGTTGTGGGCCTTGGGAAGGACAAAATTACATGGTATCTCTTTTATTTCTCATACAAGGTAATCGACCAGTCCTTTCAAAATAATTTGTTTTTCACCATGTGCTTTGGATTCTAATTATTTACCCTTTGAAACTCTCTACCTGCTCTTACTACTCTTACTGTGTCCACTCCAGCTCTTTAAATTTTTCTTTTCGTTATCTCCTTTGAAAAGACAAAAACAAGAGATTGTTCTATTGTCTACAGAACACTGGCACTGGGATTGCAAGATTAGCTATTTCAGTCTCTAAGCAAATGTCTTTTTACTCCAGAGAGTACAATTCTCGCAAGAGGGGCACAAAACCTTTTCCATAAACGTTTGCCAGAATGCAGGCCAATGGTGGGTCCATGTTGTAAACACACATGAAATGCAACAGAATCTGTATGTTGTTATCACTTTGCCTTGGAGACACTAGAGAAAGCCAGAATTTTCCCAAAGAGTAGCAATGCTCAATTTCTTTCTATTTTAATATAGCACTAAATGAGAATAATTTTTGAAACTTCTTATAAGCACAACCACATAAAATTGATTTGGGGATGAATTTGATGTTTATGCATTTAATTATAAAAAAATGTAGAGAAAATTCCTGGAAGATTGTTGTAACTGTTGAATACAATACTTGAATTATCATCAGTAGTCAAAACTGATTTATAAGACAGAATTTCGTGCTAGACAAAGAATACTAATCTTTCCCTTAGCTGTTGAGGGGGTCCTTAATAAGAAGATGACAATTTCAGTTTTAGGGGATGTTGTGGACTAATTTAGTGATTATATGAACTATGTACCTTGAAGGAAAATATTCTTCTTATTGAAATCTATTTGTAAGACATCCTCAACTTTGTAGTTATTTCCAAGCCCAAGTTTTTATAATTTAAAGCAATTCCTCGAGATATAATTTATATTGAAATCTCTTAGTAAGGCATCCTCAACTTTGTAGGTATTTCCAAGCCCAAGTTTTTATAATTTAAAGCAGTTCCTGGAGATCTATAATTTATACCCAAGTCTTCCCAGTTCTCCCAACTTCAAAGTTCAGTAGAGGTAAAATGGGATATAATGTCTAAGAGTATGAAACATTACATGTGGCAAAGTAATCCCCAAAACTTTGAGTGTTATATGAACCATGCTGAGAAATGTAGAGTTGCAATGACCATTATTCACATGCAAGACTTTTTCAGTGATTATTTCTTTAAACCCTCACTGAATCAAGGTCCAAGAAGGAAGTTGATGACACATACAAAGTTCTTTGCAGGCAGTTTATTAAAACAATCTATTTGAAAAGCTCTATGTAGGTTATAGAAACCAGCAATGGGTAATGGATTACCCTGGGGATGGCAGGGGAAGGCTGACGTTACCTCTAAACAGGAAGAGGGTTAGTATTTTCCAGAACCTGGAAACAAAGAAAAATATGTAGAGAGAGAGTAAGATCTTTGGCCAGGAGGCCCAGCAGCTCATGATAACCCCAGAGAGAGGAGATCAGGAATAAATACAATGACCTCACTCTTTCGTCTTCTTCTAGTCACTTGCTGCTGCTCTCCATTGGCTGAAACCAACATGAAACCTCAGGAGAAAAGACAAGTAAGAGCAGAAAAAACAGGCATGTATACCCAGCACATATCCCAATCTAGATGTGGTACAATTCCTGCAGGACTATATTTTGACTAGGGATAAGGAGAAAAAGGAATTTTTAGTTACATCCTTTAATGCATAAGCACAGTGTTTTCTATGTCTCTCACCCTTTCACTCAGACTTAGTCACCCCCCCCTTTTTTTTTAACTGTGCCAACATTCAAACCAACTTTTCTACCATTAAACCCATCAACGATCTCTATTGAGCATACTCTATGGTTGTATTAGGAACTTCAGGTACAGAGAGAGGTTCAGTGATGAAAATGACCCAATCACTGCTATTAGAAAATTCAAAATTTAGTTGATTAGATAACTATATAAGATGAAATTCTCCAATATTATAGAGTGATAAAAATATGAACAGAGTCACAGGCCTGCACATGTAGAATGTCTAATTTTCAGCCATGTTCTATAAAAATGAAGAACTGGGTCTGCCTTCAGGGCAATTATTTTCTCCTTATTGAAATAAATAAAATGGCAAGGAGAATATGATTAGATTTCTCCTATGAGTCTGCATGTAAGAAATATAGGCTGGCCATGAAGAATCAACTATTTAAACTCCATGGAAACTTTATTTTTCATTTTAGTTTGGTTAATTTGAGTTCACACTGGAAAGATAGATCCAAAGTTAGTATTTAAATATTTTGAGACCTCAAGACCAAGGCAAGACCCTGGAGCAGCAAAATTTCCCTAAAATAGTTTAGGCCATTTATTTTTGGAGACCCATTCAGAGAAAATCAACAAATGCTTTCCAAACAAGTGCTCACACACTCCAACATTGCAGCACATTAATTTCTTGTTTAAATTATTATACCGTCAGCATAACATAAAAACAAGAACGAGGTGCAGGGGAAGGATTATGAAACCATAAAATGTATAAATGAAGTGTGTGAGTATGTTTGTAAACTGAGAGAGAAAAAGAGGGAGAGAAGCAGAAAGAGATTGTGGTACTGGAACTATGGCACAATTATCAAAATTTTTTGAAATTAATTGCCTAAATTGTGAATGATAATTCAGAGTTCAGGTAATTTTGCATAATATGAAATAAAAAATTAATCACAGGATAAAATAAAATAAAAAATTGTGGGCAATGGCAGAATTTGGATTTGGGCTGGAATATTCCAGTAATTGGATGGACAATCTTGCAAATAAATACTATCAGGACCATGGAGAGTGACACGCATACCTCACCACTGTTGGCCATCTATATCCTAGGATGAAGGTCTTTGTGCAACTTCCTCCCTCTAGACCTGTGAGGGTTCATCAGTAAATAAGAGAAATGGATGTTTAAACTTGTGTTTAGCACCCAAACTCTTTCTTTAATATCTTGTACAGAAATCTACTATTAGGGTAACTGCTCTTGTTTTTACTGTGGTGCAGGAGAACTTTCTGTTCTTACTACTTCGTCTCCTCTTCTCTGCCCTCATGGTGTTGGGCAGGCCTCCAAAAATACAGTTTGAAAATCTCTGAACCACTTATCTAATGGATTGCTTAAATTATAAAAATTCTCAGGGTTGAAGCAGGAGTGGTTTGGCTACATACTAAGCTTGCCTCTCTCTTGTTTGAATAAAGAGACCCACCCTCCTCTTTTGTAAAAAGACATATTGCTAGTTCTATAAACTAAGAGGCACAAATGGGGAATGGAAATATATGAACCTACCACTTACATGAAGCCAAACATATTTAATCTGCTAAAGGCTTATATGTAATTTGCTTGGAATAGGGTTGCTATAATGTCAGGTAAGTTTTCTCAAGTAACATTACAGAGAATGAATGATTTCTAAACTTCTTTGTCTGCCCACAATTTTAACAGCTTGTAAATTTTTACCACTCCTGTTTATACATTTCATTGCCACATTCATGGCATGTCAATTACTTGAAATAAAGTGCCAGAGCCAAGGGTCATGTTTGAATTTTCTATTTAAAAAGCAAACTGTCCACTTCAACACTTATTTTAGGCAAAGCTAAATTTTTTGGTTCCTTGAATCTACCTTATTTTAATGCTTTGAACCAACGTTGGTTTTCCACATAACTGTGTCCTAATCAAGGAATATGCCCAAAGTGCATATTGGTTTTATATAGGACATTCATTTGTCTAGTTCACATTTCCATGCATGTGAAACGGAGCAGCAGCTATTCCTGCAACATAACTGATATCAAAACATATGTGAATTCACATCAAATCATGACTATCTATATACGTTCCTGAAAACAGTTTGTTTCTGCTAGTTATATGTTTCCAAACTCTTCAAAGTTTCCAAATTGGAGTGTTTCAGGAAGCTGAATCTTGAATCAATTATGAATTAATTTTCATATGATAAAGAATAGTAGGTATTTTATTCTCCTTTAGTGATTTTAGGTGACAGTGGTTATCCTTTGAAAAACTGCTTAATTACTTCTTTGTCTCATCCCCAGACTTCTTCTGAAAATAGAATCAATATAAGTTATAATGGAACTCAATTCGTGACTGGAATGATCAGGAAGTATGCATTAGGAATCTTTAAAAATGGATGTGAATGCTCAGTTCAATTTAGGGGAACCTCACTGCGCTGCACTTGACATGTTTGCAGGCTCTATATTATCTAGCATGTACATTAAATGTGGCTTCTCCTTTAAAAGAAGCTTCAGAGATTAATGCAACCCACCAAATGGTTGAAGTAAATGATGATGATGATGATGTACACTTTTTGCAAAATTGATTTCAAATACTGAAGTGGAGCTAAAAATATTGGGGCAATTTGTTGATTTTCATTTTGAAAGAAGGGGAAAAATCCCATTTAACTATCACATTTGGGTAATTAATTTCATTACAGAAGTAAATTATGTACCATAGTTATATTTTACCAGTGTGAAGGTGCTTTGGTAATAAATATTAGAAAAAATATTACTTTCGGTTGAGGCATTGCTTTTTTCTATGCATAGGCCCAGGGTCCTTACGTAGTTGTAAATGTAAAGTTTCTTTAGAAAATCTTATATATTTTTTGTGTTTGAATTGTGAAGGCATCTACAAAGTAAGTTTGTCCAAAGTGTGGTTTTTGATTTCCCTCTTAGAAAGACTTATATAACCCTTAGTTCTCAATGGAAGAAGCTTTTATCTTCTCAGCTACCCATTTACTTGTTGTGGGTGTGGTGAGGGCATGAATTATTTTTTATTGCTTATTGATACTTCTTGTAAAACTCTGTTAGGGTCATCACCTAGCCAGAAAAATAAATGAAGGAGAAATAAGTTGAAATACCTTGACAGTGTTAAGCTGTCTTTTTGAAGTAAGCTCAGAAAGTTTTCAAACTGGTCCCATTCTGGGTAGTTGAAATAAGCATTTTAAAGGTTGAGGATTTTATATATGCAGTCATTTGCCACTGGAGTACTTAGACGACACTTAGACATTGTTCAGTGGAAAATGATTATGATATTTTGGATTGTGGCG
Source organism: Tolypeutes matacus (assembly GCA_026826555.1). NCBI lineage: Eukaryota > Metazoa > Chordata > Mammalia > Cingulata > Chlamyphoridae > Tolypeutes > Tolypeutes matacus. The sequence goes on from JAKSZT010054030.1 coordinate 8,807,090, forward strand.
TGCCCTCTCATATATATATATACATATACATATATATATATTTCAAGAATGATATTTAAAGATGAAATGCTTCAGACAGAAGAGTCATGAATTGAAATCCTTGCCCAATCAATTGAATTTTAGTCCTGATTCTTCCACTGATGATTTAGATTTTTGACCTAAAGAGAACTGAAGTCACTCAGTTCTCTTTATTCTATACCATCCATTTGCAAAATGAGGTGATATGAAAAGCCATTGATTACTAACCTATGAGCCATGGATTCCTGGGAGTTACAGAGTTATTTTAAGTAGTTCTCAATTTAAAAAGGCAGCAAGCTTTATCTATAAATGACACAATGATTTACGTACTTAAGCATATCACATTGACATGTTTGCAATATAATAATGCTTTTCAATGTCACTTTTCAATAATAGTAGCTATTTTAATAATTAATTTTTCAATCACTTGGGACTGTCAGTATCTGCAGATCTATAAAGTCTTTTGTTTTGACCTTAGAATGGGGTCCTCCTGCTTGAACATGTTTAGCAATAAGTCGAAGAGATTATCTTTCAAGTTTCTTCTACTATAGTATTCTATGATCTCAGGATAATTTCATCATGTCTATTATGGCTTATTTAAATAACAAATGAACTCTACTTTATGGAATAGTTCTTTAAATATATATCCTCTAAAATTTGAAATGTGATTTTTTTCTTACAAATCTTGGAATGGCTATGTTTCTTAGTTTGCCAGGCTGTATGACAATTACCACATAGTGGTTTGCCTTCAACAACAAGCGTTTATTAACACACAGTTTTGGAGGCTAGATGTCCAAGTCAATACGATGAGAAGGCCATGCTTTCTTCTTGAAATCTGTAGCATTTTGGGTGGACTTGCCACAATCTTTGGGGTTCCTGGAATTGCATCCCTGCTTCTCATCTCTCACCTTTTGTCTGCTCTTCCACTTTCCACTGACACCTGGCTTCTTCTGGTGTGGCTTTCTCTTTATAAGGCCTCTAGTAATATGGACTAAGACTCACCTTGATTCACTGTGCCAAGTCCTAACTAAAAATAACATATTCAAAAGTTCTTATTAACAATGGGGTCATACCCACTGGGACACAGATTATGATTAAGAGCATGTCATTGTTAGGAAACATAATTCAGCCTACCACACCATGTTAGAAAATCCCTTCATCTTTTCCATTTATAATGTTTGACTTTAAAAAAAGACAATGAATCCCGAATCTGGAGCATGGAAAGGCCAGCCTTGTTATACATAGAGTAGCTCTTTGTTTATGTACAACTTTCACACAATGGATCATGGCATGTTTCAATGTTGAATATGATATTCATTCCCAACATTGATTTGTTTAATATCTAAGTAATACTCAGGCTTTCCCAAAACTGACATCAAATTTCTCCTTTGACTCATGATGCTTTATATTTTTCTTATGATCTTTCCACTTTTACAAGGTCTCACTTTTGTGGCATATATTTCTCAGGCATCATCACTCTAGAATCCATAAGAGTGTCACAATAATAAGTGCTCAGACTCAGACATGTTCCACAGAACTACACAAACTTCAATCCCTACCTCCTGATTTTGAAGAAACAAGACATAGGATTTATCTGTGTGTTGGGTACTTGAGGTTTCTGCACTCATGACGATCCATTTCTAAGAACTATTCTTCTACCCCAAATCCTGCAATCCTATATCCAAGTGTGACCCCACAGGGTCCTCATAGTGGTTTAGATCAGGGGTGAAGATCTGACCGAAGATAGTCAATTAGTTTTTCCCTTCCAGGAATTTTCATTTTGGATACTGGGATGCTGGTGTGCTACTGGCTCTGGAACGAGATTTTGATGTGAAACAAAAAGGTTGTGCTCATCCACAATAATCTTGGTGAAACAGAAAAGCCAGTTTGCTGAGAGAATGAAATCAAAGTGTATTGAGAAGAGAAATGAAAAACATAGAGGAAAACTGTCATTAATACTGAAGACATTGGTGGTATTTCTTCTTCTTCAGTTTCATGAGTGACCCTTGTATGTGCAAGTACAATCCTCCTCTTTCTTATGCTTGTCTGAATGAGTGTCTGTTACTTGCAATGGAAAATTCCTAGTTGACCAACCCAGACACTCATTTGGTAGAGAATAAGCCCATCTCAGCCCTGTGGTATTATACCCAGTACCACCATTTTGCTTCAGATATTGGCATGTGACTCATTCCCTCCAAGATCCCTTGGGAATGTTTTCCACCTGAAGACATAAAGTCCTCTGCATATTTTCCACTCCAAAGGGTGATGCACCTTTCCATTTCTTATCTCTTTCATTTCTTTATACTGAATAGGAAGAATGATATCTATTTTCACTTGAGTAGCAAGTTCATTGAGTCCTGTGGTTTTTGTACTCCCAATTTCTTGTAGAGACTTCTGTGATCTGGATGTTTTATTTTAAATTTTTTTTTTTTGCATGTTTGGTAGCCATTTCTCAAAACACTGAGGAATGAAACATAGGAACCACACTGATGGACAAAATAGTGTGCATAATGAATTCTCAAATTAGGCTATCTGCTTCAACCAGAATCTGTCAAAAGTGATTCAAGTAAATATTTTTTGACTCTCTTCCTTAGGATAACTTACTTCCCATAGGTCACTCTACTGTTCATGAACATAGGCCTCTAGTAGGCCCACTCCAACAATTTTTTTTTTCATCATGCTGAGACAAGTCTAAATCCATAGGGTCAACAGAGTTGAACTTTTAAAGCTTGATTTCCCTACTGAACCTGTTTGGATATCAACTCTTCATGATATGACAAGTTAGCCATATGTGTCTTTGAACAGCCAGAATAGCTGTCACGTGATCCAGAGTTGTCAACTACTACCTACTGCTGACTTCCATGTCTAATCTTGTTTATTTCTGTATTCCTAGACTCTGTATTCTGCCCATCTATTGTGTACCACATACTGGAACTCACACATGCCATCCTCTGCCTGTAATTGTCAACTGCTCTCCACTGGTCTTATCTCTGGCTACTATGTTTTGACAGTCAGATTGGAGGTCTAGGGCTTTTCACTCTCTGCCAACTTTTAATTTAAGAAGGATTCCACTTTGTATTTACTTGGATCATTGAAAAATATCTAATAATCTTTAGAACACCAGTTAAACCGTTTGAAAGCTTTTGATGATTAGACTAATCGTAATCAACCTTTTTTAAGTTCCAAAATAAATGTGTGAATACCTCAAAACATTTTATACAAAAATTTACTCATTTTGAAGTCATCTGAAGAGAAAATAAGAACTGTCTCCTGTAAAATGAGGAAGTTGGTTGTAAAGATTACAGATGTATAATAGATGTCCTTTGAAGAAATCGGGATTTGAAAATATGGAGAAAGTTTTCCTCATGTCAGTGCAGATCCACAAAAGTACATGACAGGGTTCAGAAAGGCTTATTTGAGATTTACCATCATGTCCTCTGAACTGTTATGAGAATTTTAAAAATTAGATTTATTGTCATCACTCATAGTTTATGTTCTGTATTAGGAGCATAATTTAGACTGTCTATAAGAATATTTAGTGGAACACTCCTAGCCCAGCCTACCATTTCTGTACATTTTAGCATCAGGACATCCAGATGTCACAATAGTCCTCCCTCCCTGCTCTACCCAGAGCACAGAGTTAACCAATACCTGATGGAACCAAAAGTTATTTGGTATTATTTATAAAAGTATTGTGGGTCCGAGATTAAAGTTCTTCCCCCCATCCTCCAGTTATATCAATGTGCCAGAAACCCCTACAGTATATGCTATGGCTTACATGTGGTAATGGACACAGACCGCAAATTGAGAGTCAAATAAACTGGTAACCCATTGTGAGCTAAGTAGTGTGTAAGCACTTTTACATTCAATGCGGTAACCAACCTGGCAGGAACCCAGTGAGGGAGGTTTCATGCTCTCTTTTCAGGTGAAGTCATACAGCTAGCGAGTGGTATATCTGAGATTTGAAACCCAATATCTTTGCCACTCTATGTAGCTCCTATTCAGAGGGAACCTCCTGAATTGCAGGTGGTAAACTTCCAGAGCAACTAATTAAGAGGTGCTGAACTTAACCTTAAAAGATGACTTATAGCCCCAGTACATTAGCCAGTTTCTTTGCTGGCCAACTTCATCACACATGGTTTTGCTTTCTTTCCCTCAGGTGCTCACACTTTTCCTTCCTCATCTTCTAAGAGAGCCGTAAGATCACCATTCCCCAAATTGTGCTACTTCAGCAAAGAGCATGAAGACTACTTTGGAAAATTATTTTTATAGGCTTAACATATAAATGTCTCCTCAGTGGGTGGAGGTGTGTAGGAATGACTTGAAGTAAACAATAGTGATAATTTAGTCAGCTTAGAAATCAGGCAGCATAGATTTTTCATTTTTCCCATGCGAAAACCAACGACCAAAGAAGGATAACAGACTCTCCAAAGGCATTTATCAATCTAAAGACAAAGTGAGGACTTAAACGCGGAGGAGTATTCTGTCCCTCCTATTGAAAGCTGTGTATTTATATTTGCAGGCAGTTATCTCTCAAACTCATTATATAGAAACAAAATACACATTTTGTGCCAAATCTTTGGACAAGTGATTTCCTGCAATAACATTTGAGGAATAAGTAAACAGCTCCTTAAACAGTGGATTAGAGGAGTCCAAACATTGGCCAATTCTTGGTATAATTTAGGGTTAGAGTTTTGGGCATAAGCCTCAGCATTAGTTGGTCAAATTCTAAGTTCACTTATTATACCAGCCACAACATAATAGCTTCGGATTTGTTGTCCAGGTGACACTGTCCTTTCCAAGTAGATAATTCTCAGGGCTTACACTGAAAAGTGGGGCACCTTTGAGAACCAAAAGTTGATTGCACACTATATTACATCAACATTGCAGGCACATTGAATCTATTTTGTTTTTTTCTCTCTCTCCTTCAAAAGGAATCAGCCACCAGAAAGCTTCGGGCAGTCTTGGCATGCCTGGGCTATTTATGAGGTTGAGGATAACAGGTCACTCTGCTCCTGTGCATGAGAAGAGCTGTACTATCCTATGCGAATCAGCTTGAAAGGAACTGCTATGGTGTCCTCTAATAGAGGACATGTTCTTCAGTAGCGATTCTTCATCTATTACTGTGCTTTCTGAGTAGAAACTTCTTCTAAGACCTGGTGAAGCAAATCTTTAGAAAACTACCCTGGGGTTTTGGGGAAAATCCTTGAAAAGTCACTTTTTCTGAACTTCACTGTGGGGTTACTGTAAGGTACATGTTTTGGGGTACAGAATAGTCTACTTTTTCCTAAAAATATTGTGAACCAGCCCAGTCCTTAATTGATTCTACAAATATTTATAAGCTTAAACTGCCTGTTAGGTGCTTTGTGTCCGATACTATAGCAAATAAAGCCTTTGACTCTGACCTTTCTACAGAATAAAAGGAAAATGAAATTTAAGAGCTTCCTTTGTCTGAGTATATATTCCCAGTAACTGACTCATCTGAGATTTGACCTTAAACTGACTCCAATCCAAAAGCCCAAATGCTTAACTATTATGCTGTACTGCTTCTAAGTGACACACGTCAGAAATTCACCTCGCTTTCTACGTTGTTTCTAGCTCCTTTGTGAATTTGCCTGTAGGTTGCTTTCTGGCAGCCAAAGAATTTACTTGGCCTGAAGGGAAGGAATTATTTGACACTGTAAATAAAACAATCACTGGAAGAGAAAATACTGCTCTTGTTTTATTTTATCTCGTTAATGGAAATTTCAAAAAATTCTATATTTATCTAGAGGTAATTAAATCACACACACAAAAAACAGTATTTTAAATTGCAAACTCCCCATACTAACCGCCATCTGCTTGGAGGATAGGAGCTGTGAAAGGTACAATGGGGGAGGGTATCATCAAAGGCAAGATTTTCTCCTAGACTCCCTGGGATGGGGGTTTTTGGAGTGGCCACCCATCCGCAAATGGATTCTTTTAGAACTGCCAGGCAACAAGTGATTGGGTCAAAACTGAGGTGTGATATGTTCAAAGTTAATTTCACTTAAGTAGAAAAATTGTATAACATCTGAGAGAAGGGAAACACTTATCATTTCACCCTTTCAAAGGGCTTTAAGCTATTATTTAATTCCCACCAAATCACTCTGAGGCTCAGAATTTTCATCTCCATTTCACAGATAAGAAGAAGAAACCTTGGGAGGTTCAACATCTGTTTCCAGGCCCTGTAACAAGTCACTACCAGAGCAGAGATCAGAACTCAGCAAACTTGAATCCTTCTGACTTCTATTTAAAAACAACACATCTTGGAAATTGACCCAGTCTTTGAAAAGGCAGGTTCCTTGGTAAAGTCCCTGTGTTCTTTGTAAGAGAAAACCTTCTGACTTTTATTTCACACTCTTTGGAACTCCTGACTCTCTAAATGACATTGTAAAAATAATATCCAAGCACCTTGCTGGAAACTGAAGTGACACAAAGCTCCATGCATGGGATTCCTCAGTTAACCAGGTTCGTCTAGCATCTTCAAATCCAATTTACCCCTTTCTTTGGCAAAGTATTTTAAGTCTTAGATGTAACCAGTAGTATTCTAGTGTACTTCTACCTGACCTTTGAGAAGAACCTAGCCAGATACTTAGTCTATTTCTTAGCCCCTTCTTTCATGGAAGAAAAATCAACAAATTAACTCATTTCAGAGAAAGAGTAACTTCCTACATTTTTCTAACATGGCCACTCCCAGGCAGGTGTAAGCAAAAGTGACTAATAGAACTAGAAGAACTTTAATCATGGGCATGTTAGTGGTGACCTAATTCCTTTCTTCCCCTTGGAGAGAGATTTATGCTCCTCTCAATTTCATTGGTACCAAATTGCAAGTGATGTGTGTACAACCCTACCATTTGACCCATATTCACATTTAGAATGTCTGGGAAACGAAGATCACCAGCGCTAATTAGAGCAGAAACCACTGCTTAGCAACCACTAGGGGGTTCATAAAATAGGGGAAGGGGTGAAGAGGCAGGACAGGCAGAGCTGGCAGAGGCAGAGGGAAAAGAGCAGCTGTGGAGCATCAATTGACACGTTGTGAATAACTGAGGGAAAAGACAAGTTTGTAGCTCCTTCTGTTCCTGTGTCTGCTTGCCTTTACATTCCACCCCATCCTTTCACTATAGTTTTACCTGCTTCCTTGAATTGCACAAATTGATATAAAATATTTCCCAAATAACTGCTTGTGGCTATGTAACTAAGCATGCTTGAAACTTTCCTATGGAACATCGCTACACATTTCTCCCCTTGGGGGAAAAAAAAAATCAAACGTCATACTATTTATATGCATTAGTCATCCATCGCTGTGTAACACATTATCCCCAAATTTAGCAGCTTAAAATAGCACAGGTAGAGTTTCTCAACATTTTGTGAGCCAGGAATTTGAGCACAGTTAGCTGGGTGCTCTGCTTTAGGGGCTCTCAGGAGGCTGCAGTCAAGTTGTTGGCTGGGATATCATTCTTATCTTGTAGTGGAGTCTGACCTGTTTTTCACATATCCTTCCTACACGTCCCCCCACCCCCTGACCCAGTGTCCAAAGCCGCTCCTCCCTGATCCTCCCTGACTAGGTTGCAAAAGTTTCCACTTCTCTTTTTTTCTGAAATTCCCACCTACACATCCCATAGACAAGTTCTTGTTTTTAACAGCTCCAGCCTAACCAACCTTAATTGGCTTTAACCACAAGGATATGCTCAATTTGCAATTTAAAGAAAGTTAACCTAGGAGAAAACTTTGACTAATTATAATAGCAAAAATGACACTCACTGATCTGTAACCCAGATGCCTTGTTTTTTTTTTAATGCTGTGTTTTAAAACTGCATAATCTTTACCTTATAACTGGCCAATTTCAGAACTCATGACTGGCTCTGCTTTTAACCCCCTATCTTGTTCTGCAACCCTGAAGTCAGGGTGTCCTTGCACATAGCATCTTATTAATTAATATGAGTCAACCTAAAACTAAACACCCCAAGTTCTTAAATTATCTTGCTAAACTAAAGCAGTTCTAATCAGAACTGGCCTGCCTGACTTCAAGTAAACTAAGCATGTAATCAGTTTGCGCATGTTCACTAATTAGACTATCTCTAACTTTGTCATTTCATGTTATCCTAAGCCTGCCTGACTTTGTTTGAATGCTGTATGAAAGTTTCTCCAGTTCAGAGTAATAGATTTGAGGGCTGACCTCTTGTTTTTGCAAGGCTAGCCTTTGCTAAATAAAGTTTTTCTTTTTCTCAAAATCCCAGTATCTACTGATTGACTCTGTGTGCATCGGGCAAAGACTCAGTACTTTTTTTTTTTTTTTAAGAGGTACCAGGGATTGAACCCGGGACCTCGTACATGGGAAGCAGGCACTCAAATCACTGAGCTACACCAGCTCCCCAAGACTAACTTTTGAGATGCAACAATCTGAAGTCTCAACTGGAGAAGGAGTAACTTCCAAACTCACTAACTTGGTTATTTGACAGTAGGTTAACTAAGGTCTGCAGTTTCTTACTGGTCATTGCCACCCTAAGTTCCTTGCCACATGAATCTCTCCAGCTTGCTTCATCAGAGGAAGCCTGTGAAATGAGCCAGAGAAAGAGAGAGAGAGTACAAAGGAGACTAAATGTCAAGACTCTTTTGTAATTTAATCATGGAAGTGACATCCATCACCTTTGCAGTACTCTGTTCATTAGAAACAAGCCACTAGGTACAGCCCATGCTCAAGGGACGGGATTACACAGGGCATAAATACCAGGAGGAGGGGATCATTAGAGCCAGTCAGAAGCTGCAGAGCATAGAATATTTAGTTTTTATATAGCCAGTATGTTTTTGCTGAAAATTTATTGAAAGTCTGAGAGGAAATGTGTATTAGATAACACAATTGTGTCAGAGGAGGTTTTGAATTCTATAATAAATCAAATTCTTTCTCACTAAGTAAACAAAAACAGATAAACTAATAGAAAATATATCCTCCCCCCACTCTTCTAACAGGGTCTCAGGGTAAAATAAGCCAGGAAGAGATAAAACCACACTTCTGATATATTAATCCTTATAAGGAAATGGTGTTTGGGAGTGTAAGTGTGTGCAGACTGGAGGTGGGAGTTCTGTGGGAAGGAGGGAGAGCTGTGCAGAAAGCTAAGCCTTGTCAATGGTCAGGCATACCTACTCTGCTTTGGGGTCTAATGCAACCTCTGAAATATGCCTCAAAAAATGTACAAAGCAATTGGATAATGTCTATTTCTCAGCTGCTAAAACAAACACCATACAGTGAGTTGACTTAAACAACAGGAAATTATTGGCTAGGAGAAGTCCAAAATCGAGGCTTCAGCAAAGTGATGCTTTCTCCCCGAAGACTGTGGCATTCTGGACTGCCTGTTGGCGATCTCTGGTCCTTGGCTTTTCTGACACATGGCAATGCATGTGGTGGTCCCTGCTGGCTTCTATCTCCATCTGACTTTTACTCCACTTATAAAGCACTCCAGTAATCTTGGCTAAAGCCCAACCTAATTCAGTGGGGCCACACCTTAATTGAAGTAACATTTTGAAGAGATCTTATTTACAATGGGTCTACGCCATCAGAATGTGGACCAAGACCAAGGACATGTCCAAACTTCCACAAGAATTCAACCTCCCACAAGGTCCAAAAGTGTTTGTTATTGATGCGTATAGAGCTGACCATGTTCAACCGGAGGAAAAACGTCCATTTTGAATCTCTTACCTTATGATCAGGGATAAAAGAAATAAGGAATTTACAATTTTATTTTTATTTTATTTTCTGTCCATGGCTTCTATTAATAATAAATAAGTTCCATTTCCCTTTTTCAAGTATATGATATTAAAAATACTTAATTCCATTTAACCACATAGACAGATTAAGAAGGATTTAGATAAGCTCATTTTTAATTTCTCCAACTAGACTGTAAGCTATTTTGAAAGAACAGAACACATATATTTATATCAGTTTTCAAAAAAGAAGAAAAACAGAGCAAAGAAACTCAGTGAACTTTACCTAGACTACTTCATTGAAAGATCCTTATGTTAGTTCATTAATAGCACATGTTTTTATATGATAAGTAACAATGTCTTTCCAGTACCACTGGGGTGCTTAGCCATCAATAGGCCAGACCTTATTCTTTAAGAGTTTATGGGGAAAAAAATAATATATATACTTTCATCCACTCGACACATATTTACTAAAAGCTTATTTTAGGCCAGAAATTTGTATTAGTCATTGAGGATAAAATAGTAAAATATACAAATAAGTTTCTTCTCTTGTGAAGAATATATTAACAGGAAAATAGATGATAAAATAGTAAACAAATAAATACTTAAAATAAACGAAGATTGTGAGAACTGCAATGAAGAAAAATAAACTGTGCACTGTGATAAAGAACAATCCAAATTACTTGCTATCTGGTCACAGAAGATCTCTCTGAGGATGTGACAATTAGGCTGAGCCTTGACAGATGAGAAGTCATATGAGAACCATGAAAATGGTATATTTTGAAAAGATATAGCAAGAACTCTATGTGAGCCACACTTGACTTGTTTTAGGAACAGAAAGAAGGTTAGTGTGGCCTTAAGACTTATAAGGGGAAGAATGGTGGCAGGTAACAGCCAATCATGATAAAGACTGGATTTTATTCCAAGTACAATGGGAAGCTATGAAAAGGTTTTTATTTCTGAATGGGTGTCCAATAAATATTTTAAAAAGAAATTTAACTTAGTTGCATAGAGAATGGATTAAAATGAGGTAGAAGCAGGGGAATCATGTAGGAGGGAAGAGATGCTGGCAATTTGGACATGGTGGTGCTGGCCATGGAAACAAGAGAAGGTACAGATCCCAAATATATTTGGAAATATAACTAACAGGACTTGCTGGTGGTTTTAATGATATAAAAGGAAATTGTTTTAGTTTCATAGGTTGCTCAAGCAATTACCATGCCATGGGTTGGCTTAAACAATGGGAATTTATTAGCTAACGGTTTTGAGGTTAGAAGAAGTCCAAATCCAGGTGCCATCAAGGTGATGTTTTCTTCCCAAAGACTGGCATTCTGGAACAGGCCACTGAAGATCTTTGGCCCTGGGCTCCTCTGTCACATGTCAATGCACATGGGAGACTCTCCTGGCCTCCCCCTTCTTTTCTGGGTTCCACTGACTTTCAGCTCTTGCTTCCTGTGGCTTTTTCTCTCTGTGTCTGAATTTCATTCTGCTTTTAAAGGGCTCCAGTAATAGGATTAAGACCTATCCTGATTGAGGTGGGCCACACCTTAGCTGAGGTAACCTTATCTAAAAGTCCGAATTAAAATGGGCTCACACACTCAAGAAAGAGTTAAGTTTGAAAACATGTTTTTTTCTGAGGTACGTAGAGCTCCAAACTATCACAGAAATGTCAAAAAGTGGCTTCCAAATTTTATGCTTTAATACCATCTCATCATTCATTGCAATGCATGTAGGTATTTGGTGAGGCTGGGGAGGAGGCAATTAGGAGTTCAACTATATGGTGTTTCTTAATTTAAAAATAGAAATATCACACATTGCTTAAAACTATAAAAACACAATAATCATAGAAATGTTTTGAGTTATAGAGGTGATACATATTGGATGATTGGAAAATTTTAATTTGATAAAGTATCTAAATGAACTCAATCACATCATTATACCAATGTCACATCCATACACTGCCCAACCACACCCTTCCACTTTATCAAAGATTTTGCCCATAAGGTCATCAGTTCACCACTTTCTACTCCCTTTCTGTCTCCTGTAAACTTGTCTTCCACTCTAGCTCTGTGAGTCTGCTCAATTTGCTTAATTCATATCAGTGTTGTCATGTAATATTTGTCCTTCGGTACCTGGCTTACTTCACTCAACATAAGGTCTTTAAGATTCACCCACGTTATCCTGTGTGTTAATACTGCATTACTTCTTACAGCTGACATTGTATGTATATACCACAGTTTGCTTATCGATTCATCTTTTGATGGATGTTTGGGTTATTCCAACTTTTGGCAAGAGTGAATAATGCCACTATGAACATTGTTGTGCATATATCTGTTCATGTCCCTGCTTTCAATTCTTCTGGGTATATACCTAGCATCGGGATTGCTGGATCATATGACAGTTCTATAGTTAGCTTCCTGAAGAACCACCAAACTTACCTCCATAATGGCTGTACCGTTCTACATATTCTACATTCCCAACAGCAGTGATAAAGTATTGCCTTTCTTCCACATTCTTTTCAACACTTGTAGTCCTCTGTTTTTTTTTTAATAGCCACCAGTCAAATGGTTATAAGATGATATCTCATTGTAGTTTTGAATTGCATTTCCCTAATAGCTAGTGATGTGGAGCATCTTTTCATGTGCTTTTTAGATACTGGGAGAATATATGGAAGAAAATGTCACTGTGCATACAAGACAACAGATCTTACAGTGATGAAAGACACAGTGTCTAAAATTTTTTTTTTTTTAATTATTTCAAAAAATTTTTTTTGTATTTTATTTGGTATTTTTAACACTATTATTTCATTTTCTCACACATATTAGTTGGTTATTTTGTTGGTTTCATTTTTGGAGAGGTTTTGGATAACAGAAGGATAACAACTGTGGCAGGGGAGGATCACTGGTGTGGGGTGTCAGTGATGGGGGAATGCATGGGGGGGAGGTTCACCTGGGGTATGCCTCTAAGGCATATGAATATGTTCAAGTGTTCATGGGCGCATTGTTACAGTGGGTGGAGACCCATACATAACTGAAAGAATATTGAATTCTTATCCTGGGGTGTTCTTCTACATTCTCTAATAAGAGGGCAAGAGTCACCTGAGTACAAGAGGAGTGCCTAAGAAAGAAGACAGACCATTACTCCAGGCCTTTGATATTGATGATTGTACTTATGAACCTTTCCTTGTGAAATTGAAACTTAGCCCAGTATTATATATTGCCCAAGAGTTACCTCCTGAAAGCCTCCTTGCTGTTCAAATGTGGCCACTCTCTAAGCCAAACTCAGCATATAAACACACTACCTTTCCTCCACCATGGGACATGACTCCTGGGAATGAACCTCCCTGGCACCGAGGGATTAGTACCAAGTGCCAGCTAGCAATGCATCTGGAAAAAGACCTTGACTAAAAGGGGGAAATGGTAAATACAAATGAATTTTTATGTCTAAGAGATTTCAAAGTGAGTCAGGAGGTCATCCCAGAGGTTACACTTATGCATGTCTCAGCAGAATCTCATTGACTGCCACATTAAACAGTGACTAGAATAGTGGAACTTCTGAAGGCTCTAGAGACATCCAGGGCAGACAAGCTCAGAAATTTGGCACCCTGTCAATGGGCCTTACTTTGGAATTTATGCTCCCCAGTGTAACAGAGTTAGACTCATTTATAGTTTCCCTACACATGGCTCTTCTGCCTCTTTTATTTGAACCCATAATTAGCACTATACTTGTTAAATATATGTCCCAGAGACTTAAATCTTTGGTCCATCCATGTCCCAATTGAGCCCTGAATCTCAGCATAGTTGCAACGCCTACTCTCCAGTTCATTGGACTCATCCAGGACAATGAACAAGGAGATGATGATGAACAATGCCCATCTCAAGGAACAGAGAATATCTGCAACTGCAAGCAAGATAATTCCATCCATCTGCCCGATGGGATCTAAGTTCCTTCTCAATTATATGCACCACCATCCCAATGGTGTGCATCACCATTCCAATATCCTCAAGATTGAGGAATGAACAATGGACTAAAGTAGACTTATTATTATTCTATTATAGACTTATTATTATTCTAGCAATGGAAGAACTTTTATCATTGATGTAAAGGCAGTGGGCACCAGAGGTTCTGAGGGGAGGGAGAAGTAAGAATTGCTGTGATATGGGAGCATTTTGGGGACATTGGAATTGTCCTGTATGACATTGGATGGATACAGGCTATTATACATTTTGTCATAACCTACAAAATTGTGTGGGATAGAGTGTAAAGTATAATGTAAACTATAGTCCACAATTATTAGCAATGCTTCAATATGTGTTCATCAATTGTAACAAATGTACCACACTAATGAAGGATGTTGTTAACATGGGAAATTGTGGGAGGGGGAGGGGGTGGAGCATAAGGGAATTCCCTATATTTTCTATGTAACATTTATGCAGTCTAAAATTTCTTTAAAAATAAAAAAAAACAATAATTTAAAAAAGTTTCAAAATTAGGTGGGACTTAATCCACAGTCTAAAGGAGAGGGAAGCCTCATGGACAACAGGAACGGTAACATGCCTTGTAAGGGACAAGTTACTACTTGTGTTTATAATTAGGTCAATTCAGTGGACTAGGTTCATTCTGGGGTCTGTGAATAACAATGGTCAGGTTGTGGATGGAATCTTCTCTCTCTCGTTCTAAAAAAGAACACATTGCTTGGCAGTAAACCACCCCTCACCCCTCACCACAAATTGTTCAGCTGAATGAATGAAATGGTGGAGCTTGTGTATTGATAAATTGGTAAACATTTCCCAATGTGGTCCTGCTTCGAGAATCATGAGGGTAGAAGGGACAGATAAGGCAAGAAATCTGAGGACAGGGAAATTAATTGTATATTATGGAGTCATGTCAGATTTGTGAGGCTCACAGTCCATGATCAGCAGAGGAGCCTGAGTCTTCTCAAGGCTAAAGCCCTTCCCAGGCAATAAATTAGGGATGCAGGGGAGAACATTCTTCACACCAGGACAAACCTCTTTAGTGAATAAAGAACTCTGGATGGCCTAATGAAGTGCCTATCTCACTTAGATTGTAAGGACACTTAGGTGTATGGATGGCTCTTATTGAGCTTCCAGGTATATTAGGCTCTGTACAAATGAATCCCTGAGGACTGGGTCTTTGTATTCCAGCCTGATTCTTCCCTGGAAAAGCAGACAGGAAACAAATAAACAATACCCAGATTTTTTTCTCCTTATAACTCAAGTTAACAGTGCACCTAGCCTTACAACTAGGCATTCTCTTTCTCTGTTACAAAATGAACAGCCAAATACTGGGCCATCATCCACAGAAAAGACTAAATGGCCAAGAGAGCAGACTCTCCAGAGATGGGGATGTATTCCTATCAGCTCCAGTCTCTTATTTCTCTCCAAACCTTTGCTTCCCCCTTCCTTTTCTTTCTGCATTCTCTTTCTATTCATTTCCTTTTCCTTCATCCTAAGCAGCTAGTCATAAGTGCGTATCATGTGTATGATGTCTGCACATATGTATCAGTATGCAAAGATAAGCCTATTTGTGTGCTTTCTTACTTGGTGCTCCTCCTAAAGCAATGTGGGTTTAGCTTTGAAAGAGTCTTCCAGATCATACTAAACAAAATGTCCTGGGGCTAATCTGGGGTCTCCAAAATGCGGGATAAAATGCCTGTATATACAGGTTTCTTCAACTGTGAGGTTGATTTCTCTAAAGTAATATAACTTATACTAAACTGAACTATTTATTTAAAGAATATTATTTTTTCTTGGTCAAAACAAATATTTTACCTCAAGCCATATTTGCAGGCAAAATGAAGAGAGCCAATCAGGGTAGGGACATACTGGAGAGTGGTTCTCAAGGTTCATCCACATTATAGCATATAATTACTTCATCCCCTTTTATTGTCAAATACTATCCCATTGCATGGATATAATGCATTTCTTTTATTTTTTTATCAGTTGATGGACATTTGGGGTGTTTCCATGTTTTGGCTCTCATAAATAATGCTGTTTATGAACATTTATGTATAGGTTTTTGCATTGATATATGTTTTCAATCTCTTGGATATTTATTTGGGAATGGAATTGCTGGGTCATATAGTTACTCTATGTTTAACCTTCTGATGACCTTCCAAACTTTTCCAAAGTGGCTACACTATTTTATAATACTACTAACTATGTATGAGGGTTCCTGTTTCTCCACATCTTATCAACAATTTTTATTGTCTGTCTTTTTAAATTTTATTTACTAGTAGGTGCAAAGTAGTATCTCAGTGTGGGTTTTTTTTTTTGTTTGTTTGTTTGTTTTTTGTTTTGTTTTGAATTTTGAGTATTTATTGAAATGTCTCATCCATTATTACTATTGCTTTTACATCTTGAAAGTATACATGCTGTTCAGTTCAGTCAATGCTTATTATTTGTCATGTACCAGACACTTCTTTCCATTAACATAGGACAATGTTATTAAGATACTGCCC
Organism: Tolypeutes matacus; assembly: GCA_026826555.1. Taxonomy (NCBI): domain Eukaryota; kingdom Metazoa; phylum Chordata; class Mammalia; order Cingulata; family Chlamyphoridae; genus Tolypeutes; species Tolypeutes matacus. The sequence goes on from JAKSZT010054030.1 coordinate 8,823,312, forward strand.
TTCTCTTAGGAACTTATAAAGAGATTCTATTTCTCTTTAATGTTATAGGAGCCCAAGTCTCCTAAAATTCAGTCCCAATATGGAGTTGCAGAATGAATTTTAGTTTATAAACATAAATATTTTAATGAAGTTTTCATTTCAATATTGTTTTTTGTAAAGTAACTTTTATCTCTCAGGAAAAGTTATGTGTGATTTTTTTTTTACATAAGTGGCAATAAACAAACCACAAGTTAAGGCAAGTTTTTCCTGCTCTGTTTCTAGTTATACGAATGAATTTTGAACTGCTAAATGAAATATATATTGTTTAAAAATTGTTTCAGAGTCCTGTTAAATGTTTAAAAGACATGCTAGCAGTTGGAGTTTCCATAACGTAATCTAAGCAATCTTTTCCTGGGAAAGTTCCAAGCTTTTTGTGTCATCAATTTAGCATACCAAGGTATAAAACAAATTGGATCTTTAGAAAAGCAGGATGTGTTGTCTTTATAAATGAGTGTGCAGTACTTAGAAAATTGTGAGGGACAGAGTGTAAACTATAATGCAAACTGTAGTTCATGGTTAGCAGCAATGCTTGAGTATGGGTTCATCAATTGTAACAAATGTACCACACTAATGAAGGATGTTGTTAATGTGGGAAAGTGTGGGAGAAGAAGGGAGTGGGTATAAGGGAATCCCTCATAGTTTTTTTGTAACATTTATGTAATCTAAAGCTTCTTTAAAAAATAATAATTTTAAAAAACCTAAAACAAATATCAAAGCCAGTAGGGATTTTAAAGGTTGAAAAACAGTCTGTGATTTTGCTAAGCATCTGTAGCATCCTTATATTAATAGTATTTCATTTGAAATTACTGTCAGTGTGGTTTTGAATTGCATTTCTCTAATGGATGATGATATTGAACATCTTTTCATATGTTCTTTTGCTATTTGAATGTCTTCTTTGGAGATATGTCTATTCAAATTGCAAGTGATTCACAATTAAAATTTGAGAAACACTGGCTTTGGAGAGGTTTTGGATTATACGGTCACTTATAACTATGGCAGTGGCTCTCAACTGGCAGGTGATTTTGTCCCCCAGGGAACACTTGGCCATGTCTGGAGACAATTTTGTCTGTCACAACTGGGAGAGTCCAACTGACATCTAATGGATAGAAGCCAGGGATGTTACTAAACCTACAATGCACAGAAGGGCCAACAACCCCCTCCCCGCAAACAAAGAATTATCCAGAACAATGAATCAATAGTAGCAACTCTGATTTAGGGTAACCAACTATCCCATTTCCTGGGAGCTGAGGTATATCCTGGGATATAGGACTTTCTGTAATAAAACTGGGACTATCCCAGGCAAAAAAAGATGACTGGTCGCCCTGCCTCACAAGGCTGTGAGCACATCACAGGGTCTTACGTGTTAAAACTCATGGATGAGAGAGATGCCTCAGTGTGAAACAACAGGCGAGGAGCCAGAGAGGCTTCTTCTGAGGGATTTTATGCATTCGTCCCTGCGAGCCGCAGGGTGGTTCCCACCACCCAAATCCCATGGACATTTTATGCAGGATTCTGCCTCTGCATCTTCCTCTGCCATGAAGAGGGGCCCAGCGGTGGTGGTTATTGACTTTGTAAGACCTGAATGACTGCTGCCAAGCTTCCAGGGCTTGCTGCTGCCTTTGCTTTTCTCATTCTTTCTTTAAAAGAGGGAATAACAATGGGAGTAATACAACGTGGGAGGGCTGAGTGGAGTCCGGGAGCAAAGGCACAAAACCACCCCAGCCTCTCTGGTTGGGGGGAGGTGGGGGGTGGAAACACAGACTGTCAGGGGCAGAAAGAACCCAGGAGGGTTCGTCCAACCCCTTCATTTTCAGCAGCTTGAGTCTCTCCGTGCTTGAACAAAGAGTAGTGTGCTGATTCATTACCATTTGGGGGTCTTGTGAGAATAATGGCACTTAAATTGTTAGGATGGAAAAAAAAAGAACCAACAGCTTCCCTTGTTAAATCCTAGAAGCCCACTGGGGAGAGTTCTGTCACATTCGGAGAACGAAGTGTTCCTTACTTTCTCGGCCACTTTGAATGGTGACCGATGGTTATTTTAGGGTGCAGGGCAGAGGTACTCAACCTTGCCCGTGCATCAGAACTGACTGCAGGTCTTGTTCAAACACAGCACCAACCCTGAGGCTTCTGCTTCTGTAGGTCCAGGGTGGAATCTGAGAGATTGCATTTCTGATCAGCTCTCACCTCTAGGAGGGCAAGAGCTTGTGGTCTTTCAGATCACAGGCCAGCAGCACTGCCATTCCCTGGGAGCTTTGGAGAGAGGCAGAATCTCAGGTTCCACCCAGGCTGGCTGCATCAGAATCTGCATTTTGACAAGAACTCCAGCCAGACAGTGTGCACATTAAAGTTTGAGAAGCGCTTGTCAAGATTGTTTAATCAAAGTGCCCGTGCTGGTGCTGAGCCTCTAAGCCAAAGCTTATCAACTTTGACAACACATTAGAATCATCATCTGAGGAGATTGAGAACATACCCCCTGCCCACGATATACCCATAGCCCAATCCATTTAGAACACCTGGGGGTGGGGCCCAGTGTTTTTAAAGTCTCCGGATGATTTCAACGAGTGGCCATGTTAAGAACGTCTGCTTTAAATCCAACCGGAATACCCAATACACTGAAACAGACTGAATGAGTCAAATCCAGCAGCACTAACAACACCAGCCCCAGCTCAGGTGCTCTACCTGGAAAGCCTGCTTGCCTGCTCCACCTCTAGTCCTATGCTTGTCTCCAAATTTCCAATCACCTGCTTTGAACTTTGAGTAGCACCAACACCCTCCTGCTGCTTGATGCTCAGCTCTGGCTTCCTGACCTGGTCTCCAAGGTCTACCTTCTTGGATTGAATGCTGGTAGAAAGTGGGTTTACCTGTAATATCTGCTATCAGTGTTCATCAATTTTGAGCCTGGACTGCCTACATCAATCTCTCAGAATCACTACTGGTGCTTGTTAAAAATGCAGGCTCCTAGTGCTACCCCAGACTGCCTGAACCAGAAAAGCTTGGGTGGGTCAGGTATCTGTGTTATTTCACAAATAACCAGAGTGATCCTGCTACACAGAAGAGTTAAAGAAATACTGACCTAGACCTTCTGGTACACTCTGTCCCCATCCCCTGCAGCTTAGTTGAATTCCTATTAAACTTAATATCTAGGAAATATTTTTCTCTAGTACAAAAATCAAGAACTGCACACTAGTGACTGTCTCTCCACTCACCAAGGAGATGCTAAAGCAGAGTTATCTGTTACCCAGGGAATAGCCAAGGCCTGGGTCCATACCAGTACCCCACTTTCTTTAGTGCTACCCAGTCTTTCCAAGAGACTTGTTGGTTGCTTCCTGTAATTCCCATTATTTTGCTGCCAGTGAAAATCAGGTTCATAGGGAAACAGGTCATTTCCTTTGTCTTATGTTTGGTAGGGCGGGGAGAACCTTAGGGGCCTCTACCTTTACACCTGGATTTCTCTCTGATGAGCCTAACTCAGGAACATGAAACCACCAAGGAAGAGCTCGGAAGATCTTTCTCAGATTTACCTCTTCCCACAGCAGATTGAGTGGTGCAAAGTAGCATTTGGGGAGCATTTCTGTAGTGTGGCCTGGGGCTATGTGATAAACTGGCTCAATAATATTTCATCCCTGAAACTGAAAAAGACTGGGAGAGACTATGGGGTACAAAATCACATAGCTAGGACATACCCCATTCCATGTAAAATAAGATGGTAATGGACACATTCTGAACAGTATGTCATGTGACTCTACTTCCTCTACACCAGTATTATCCACCAAGGAGGAAAACTAGAGGAATGCACTCTGGGACCTATGAGCTAACTCAGATGTTTTAACCCTTTAGCTTCTTACTCCTATTTCACCCCCTCTTTCATTTCTATATATCTAATCTATCTTTCACTGTTCTCTCCTGTGCCTTGGCTCAATATCCTGAGATGAGGAGGAAAGTGCAAGTGTGTTATAGGATCTGGGTCAGCCTTAGCATTTGGTTTTATTGGGGATAAGAAAGGATGAAAGGGTGCATATGACATTCTGACTTAAATTTCAGGAGAATCTCTGAGCATGATCTTCAGTTGGGAAACCAAGGAAAACAATCTTGGGAGAGAGCTGGAAGAAGGAGGATGACTGCCCCATCTCCACTTTTAAAAATTCCCATGGGCCTCCTTGCCCCCTGGAAAGCTAACAATGCAGTAGCCCCTCACCTCTCTTCCTGTTGTCCACCTACCTCCACTCTGCTCATTCTGCATACTGGTGCTCAACTTTTGCTTCTGACCCTCCCTTGTTTGGTGACATGACTAGAATCAGACTTATGGGCTTGGTTCCAGGATCTGCTTTTGTATCTTCAACCTCTTTTGCCACCTAGAGCTCTAGATAGGAGACTTTCCCCTTCCAGTTTTGGCCATATGGAATCCCCAAAAGGAGATGGGTTTCCTCTATTCCTAAAGGGTAAGGCAAAGCTGTGCCCATTGGCATTAGGGAAATATTAATTAAGCAAGAGAGCTTTGACTTCATCCTTGGAACTCCAGCCAGAACATATTTAATTTTTTCTTTAAACATTTTCATCCTCTGAACTTTGCAAATTTCCTGCCTAGAATACACTTTTCTTTTTCATGCTTTTAAAAAAATCCCATCTTCTTTTAAACCTCTATTATTCTTTGAAGACTCACCCCTTTAATGAAGACTGGCCTACTTAAAATGATGCATTCTTTATTTCACTGCTTGGCATTTTTAGCACTCATTCATTCTTCCACTAATATTTAATGTTATGCCCATCACAGTACTAAAGTCTGATGTATGAAATTGACTAGGCTCTTGACCTTATGGAGTTTAAAACTGACATGACTTTTTACTTTTATATATATTTTTTGGTTGCATCTTGTATCTTTTTAAAAATGGTTTGGTTTCTTGTTTTCCCAATCATATTAAAAGTTTTCTGGCTACAAGTTTTCTGTATCCTGGCATCAATTTATGCCCCCTTCCTGGGGCAAGAAAATTTTTCCTGTGAGGAATAGAATGAGCTCAACTTTAGCAGATATTTTTCCAGTACAGAAGAATGAAACAAACCACAAAAATACAAATTTTGTCTCAATGGGTTCAAATATTATCATAGGAGATAGTTTTTACTCTAGTCCTAAAGGCACAAGGTGAGTCAGCAGGATTCATTTTAGAGGGAACCCTGATGTTATATGAGATCTGGCCTGCTGCAGCTGAAGCCTCAGTCCAAATGGGACCCAGGAATGATTTGTTCTTGACTTGTCTCTCTTCTCCATAGTATTAATTTAAAAATTTAGCTCTACTGAGGACACATTCTTTTTTCAAACCAAAATAATGGGCTGCAAGTGTTTCTAGATTTGAAAATTCTCTTGCAGTGAGAACCAAGTGTCAGATTCTGTGTAAACACCAGGCTGGGGCTGAGGAGCGAGAGCTGTGAACCGGGGGATGGAATCCAGCCATTGGAACAATCTCAGGAAAGCTGGCTCCATTTGCCTCACGCCACATGCTGGCATCAGCTTCTGTGGAAGCTGCAGCTGAAGCATTTACTCCAGTTGCTATTTGGAAACAACCTCACTGACAAACAGCGACAGTCCAGGTTGTCTTTATGCAACTGTGCCATTTGTTTTTCATAGACCAATTAGGCTTGGCTAGGGGCCCACTTAAATAGTGATATAATTTTCAGTTGAATATTAAACCGGCCAAAGAGAGCTTCTGTTATTGGGCGGTAGATGAAAGTGCAAAAAACCTTTGAGGGAGTATCAGAGCTGACCCCTGAAATAACTGTGACAGAGGACAATTTCCTCTTTGATGGCTGCCTGGCAACACCACAGACTTCATAAGTGAAAATAAATCCACAGATCTCCAAGTTTGGCACGCACGTGAGAACCTAGTATTGGAGAAGTGTAGCTGATCTTGGTGTCTGAACGTTTCCCAGGCTTTACCCCAGTGATCTCTCACTGCTTACTACTTCCAACTTCCTCCCCCTGGGCAGGATACAGTACTTGCTCTGGCCCCACAATGGGTAAAGGGAATAAACTGAAGTACATGGAAGTACAGCTAAGATAAGGTCAAAGTGTTCCAAGAAGATATCACCAAAAGCTAGAACAAAACAAAAAACAAACCTTTGTAATTGCGTGTCACTAAGTTTTGGGTCTTTGACTACCTCAGCTTATGCTGACTGTACAGTTGTCAAGGTTATAACGAATATTGAGTAACAACAAAATTGACCAGTCTCCTCGAATAGTGTCTGACATACAAGATGGACTCAGCAGATTGTGTTAGGATGAAGAGGGAGTGTAGACCTAATCATCTGACCTCATCAAAGTCTAGTCCAAAAGAAGCTCAGCTCTCTCTCCTGCCTGCAGAAGGACCACACCACCCCTTTTATATTTCTATTTTCCTGTCCGAGGATAAATTGTTTCCTTGGTGATTAGTAGAGCGGGAACAACCCTATTCTTGCAGCAGAATTTGATTTCCTTTCCACAGAGGTACAAACACTGAAACCTTCACACAAATGATAAAAATAGCATAAGGAAGCATGGCAATTTTACTATTCCATTCTAATATGCCAAAGAAGTCAACTGGATAAAATATCATCTATGGTATGATGAGGCCTGTAAGGTAATGATTACTTTATAGCCTTTCTTGTCTGGACATGCCAGTCCTTCTCTGAACCTGGAAAGTAATATGAGCAGTTTAAGGAACTACCTGAGAAGGATTTCTATCTTCCATAGGCATTTCAATTTTAAGGGATTTCTATAGCCTTGGGCAAACCAAATAATCTTTCTATTCCTCATTTCCCTCATATATTAAATAGAAGGGGAACTAATTTATTTATTGATATGGGATAGTTAAATGAGATAATATACATAAAAGGAGTTGCAGCTTGCTTGGCATATAGTGGGCACTCAATAATGTGAATTTTTACAAGCCAAATAATCGAATTTCTCAAGGTGAAATGGTTGTTATTGTTGCTTGTTTGGTTGTTGACTAATTATTTGTTTGGTTTTCGAAGATGCAATCTTCAACTCAACACCAATAGTCAGCTAATTAATTCTGCCTGCTCTAACGACAGGCCCTGCTAGGGATAATAAACAAATTTTCTCTTATGACAGAATATCCTGGTTTATCTGGCTAAAATCACCTACTAGAAAAATGAGAAGTTTCCAATGATTGGACAAAGATTAGAAGCTTTCATGTGTGATATATTTCAATTTCAGAAAAACATTTTCCCTTTTCCCCTGGGTCTTTGATGCAAGAGCATCTGAACAACCTCCCTGAATTTTCGTCCCTTTTGGAGTAGTTTAAATCATTATCCCTCAGAGAGGCAAAGGTGATGACTTGTAGGATTAACACAGTGGTTAATACTGTTCCAGGCTTTAAGTCTGAAATTTTTGCCTCTTGTATGTTCTGTGGCCCTATATATGTCATTTGACTTACCTGTGTTTTCTGTTTCCTTTGGAGCAAAATAATATTTTCCTCCTCTTAGATTTGTTTTTTTGAGAAAAATGGAAAAAATGGTGCAAAGCCTTCAGCAAGCATACATCTGTACAAAGATTATAGAACTAGAGATGACTTAGCTTTCTACATAAGTGTTAGGTGTGATTTTTTTAAAAAATATTTTTTATTGAAGTATATCATACATACATGAACATACATAAACAATGTGTATAGTAAAAGGTGTGAACTTAAAAAATAAACATGCATAATATCATACATGGGTCCCATACATCACCCCACCACCAAGACCTTAGGTTGTTGTGAATCATTTGTTACAAACTATGCAAGAGCATTGTCAAAATATTACTACTAACTATAGTCCGTATCTTACATTTGGAGTATTTCCCCCCCAACCCAACATATTTTTTTAAACAACTCAATCTTATTGATGCATATTAATAAAGCATATAATATATCCAAAGTGTACAATCAGTGGTATTTGGTATAATCACATAGTTGTGCACTCATCACTTCAATCGTTATTAAGGCATTTTCATTATTTCAAAATAATAATAAACAAAAAACAGACAAACAAGGAAATCCCTCCCTTCTCAATCTCTCTGTTTCCCCTGCTGTACATAGGTACTATTTCTGGTTAATCTTGCACAATTATGTATTTGTTTATTAAGCAGTTTTATTGAGATATATTCACATACCAAATAATCTATCCAAAGTGTATAATCAATGGCATTTTTTTTAGCTGTTAAAAAGAACTTTATTGTAAAGTTGTAAAATAAATAGAAAAATAGATTGAAAGAAATTACAAATTTTAAAAGAGAGTGTAAGGCCAGGTTAATTCAATATAATCAATTATAAGAAATAGATAGTATAGCAATAAACATTTATAAATGTAAATAATAATTCTAATATAATAGAAATTAATTATTATAACATAATTTTAATTTTTTATTACAGCTCTAATATTGGACATAATAATCTCTAAGAATGAAACAAATTATTGGTTTAGATATTTAATTTTTGTTTAGGCCATAATTCTTTCTGAATAATCAAATTCCTATTTGGGAATTCTTCACATCTTATTAGAATGAATTACCACAGATAACAATATGCCAACTCATAATTTTATGAGGCAGAAAAACCCTAAATCTTTTTTTAACAGTAGTCATGCTAAATCATTATTGATCCAGAGGTATTGTTTTAATTAACAAGTATGCAGAAGAAAGGGTTAAAGAAAAGTGAAATACCCAAAAATCTCTTCTTCAGTCCTCCTCAGTTAAAAGCAAGTGTTTATTTTGTATAAAAAAATTACAGAATACTGATCACAGGAACAATTTGCCAGTTGCATGAATTATTGTCTGTATATTATAATATTGTTATTTTACATTTATGTGGTTTACGTCAGCTATCTTTTGCTTACTATTTGCATGGAATATCTTTTTCCAATCTTTCACTTTTAACCTGGTTGTGTCCTTACATCTGAGGTGGGTCTCTTGTAGTTAAAATAGAGAGGACTCATATTTTTTTATCCATTCTATCAGTCTATGTCTTTTTTTTTAACTTTTTAATTTATATATATTTATATATTTTAAAAGATGCTTATATTACATAAATGTTACACAAAAATTACAGGGATTCCCATGATCTCCACCTCCCATACCTCCCATAACATCTCACATAAACATCTTTCATTAGTGTGGCACATCACCTGCAATGGATATACACATCCTGGGGCTTTGCCACTAAGTATAGACCACAGTTCACATCACAGACCACACTCTCTCCCACACAGTTCTTCATGGTATATGCTGATGTAAAATGGCCTATATCCATCTCCCCAATGTCACTCAGGACACCCCCAAGTCCTGAAAAAGCCCCTGTATTACAACTGCCCTTTCCGTCCCTGCCCCGAAAGCATCTAGTGGCCACTGGCTCCACCTCACTGTTATAATTTCTTCCATTGCTTGAGTCACAACATGTCTACAACAGAATACCATTAAGTCCACTCTAGTCCATAGCTCTTCCCCCAATCCTGAGGGGACTGGAACGGTGATATCCACTCCACCTCCAAGTGAGAGTGGGCTTATATCCCATGGATATGGTGGATGAGATTATCCTGCCATCAGCTGCAGGCTCTCTCCAGTCTATGTCTTTTGATTGGTGAATTCAATCCATTAACATTCAGGGTTGCATTACTTACTTCATCCATTTTGTCCTTCGGCTTTCTGTTGTCATACTGTTCTATTGTGACTTCTTATCCTTTAGTTTACCCTTCCTAATAATCTTCATTTCTTCTTCAAATTTCTCACCCTTGTCTTTTTCCTTTCAGTCTGCAGCACTCCCTTTAGTATCCCTTGTAAATCTGGTCTTTTGGTAACATATTCTATGAGTTTTTGTTTGTCTGTGAAGACTTCAAATTCATCCTCATTTTTGAAGGATAGCTTTGCCATATACATAATTCTTGGCTGGCAATTTTTCTCTTTCAGTACCTTAAATACATCATACCACTTTCTTCACTCCTCTATGGTTTCTGATGAGAGGTCTGCACTTAATCTTATTGAGTTTCCATTATATGTGATGCTTTGCTTTTCTCTTGCTGCTTTGTCTTTGATATTTGTCATTCTGAGCAGTAGGTATCTCGGGGTAGGTCTATTCAGATTTATTCTGTTTGGGGTGCGTTGTCCTTCTTGAATATTGATATTTATGACCTTCATAAGGGTTGGGAAGTTTTGGTCATTATTTCCTCAAATATTCTTTCTGCCCCTTTTCCATTCTCTTCTCCTTCTGGGACACCAATAATGCAAATGTTTGGGCACTTCACATTGTCATTCAATTCCCTGAGACTCTGTTCCATTTTTTCCATTTTCTTCTCTTTCTGTTCTCTTGTCTTTCCCAGTTCAGATATTCTGCCTTCAAAATCACTGATTCTGTCTTCAAGCAATTCAAATCTGCTCCTATATACGTCTAATGTCTCATCCAACATGCCTATAAGATCTGTTACTTTTCTTTGCTGGCTTTCAAATTGTTCTTTATGCTCTCCAAGTGTCTTCTTCAAATCCTTTACTTCTTTTGTCATGTGGGAAGATTGCAACGGACTAATAGGCAGAGCTGAATGCACTCAGAAAAACAATGGGGGAAGAGGCAAAAGCTGTCCGAGGGACCTGCTTTGGGGGTCAGCAGACCAGGACAGTGCTACACAACTCCCAGGAGGGTGAAGGACAAAGAGGTGAAGAAGCTGAAATGACAAATGTGAGTTACCAAGCCCCTGTGGCAGCTGGAAAGGGCTCTCCTCCCTACTCCCAAGATATTAAGCTGGGGTAAAGCCCCTGGCTCATTGCAGGCAACTGAGGGGTAAAGACATCTTCCTTCCTGTCAGCTGTTTCAAGGGAAAAGGGAGGGGAGGTTGGGGTACTTTTCTTCAGTGAATTCCACCAGCAGAGCCTGCTTTGCATCTTGCCTCTGGATATTCTCTATAGGAACACAGGAAAGCCCAGACTGTTAACACCTTAGTGGAATGGTGCTCTAACTAGCGCCATCTGCTGACCTATCTGGAAATTGCATAGACAAAAAGTGTTCGCCCTTTGTGTATTCATCCCCTGGGAGAAATTCTGCATCCTGCTAGAGAGTCCCTGGCCTGATTATGATAATTTAAGCTGGGCAATTTTAAAGAGTGAGAATAAGTTGAACTAAATACCAAAGAAGAGCTGTGGAAAAAAATAAAACCAATAGGCAAGGGAGAGAAATTGGCCATCAGAGTAAATTCACCAACACATTCAGATGCCTAGACATGAGCAAAAATTACAAGCCATACTAGAAAACAGGAAGAGATGACCCAGACAATAGAACAAAGCAGATATCCTGAAGAGATACAGGATTTAATACAATTAATCAGTGATAATCACACAACTCTCCTAAATCACTTCAAAGAATTTATAGGTGTGACCTTAAGGCAGTAAGATGTTAAATTTAATGCCAGCTTTGTTGAACTTCATATATTCAATTTTTTTGAGTCCAGTTTTATTATTGGTATGTCATTTAATTATATTTTTTCAGGTCATCCTCTTCGATAAAACCACATTCGCCCTCGATATTTTACTTGGAAATTCTTGTTCAGTTTAAATTTACATATTTCCTTCTGCACAAATCCAAATTCATAGTTTGCTACTGTCTTCAAGATTTACAAAAATTGTTGCATTCTCAGGTAACATTTTGATATTTTGCTTAATTTTCAAACTTCAGTGTCATTGAAGAATGGATTTTTATTTCTAGGAATTCACTGAGAAAGACCAAGAATGTCTAGTTAAATTAAATGAGGAATATTGTATAAGTGATATGACATAGTAATGATAATGGTAATAATAATAATAAATAAATATGTATTGACTACAAATTATATATCAACACTGATCTAGTTGCAAGTTTATATATATTATTTCATTTAATTTCAACAAAAACTTTCTGAGTAACGGTACTGCTACAACACCTGTTTTACAGCTGCAGAAACTGAGGTTTAAAGAGTTTTTGGCAATGGTCACAGATCAAGCAAGTGGAGAAACCAGGCTTTGCAGAAAAATTGCAGATTAAAAAAATATCTACCAGCCACATTGATTTTTTGCTTGAAACTTCCAAAACCAAATATCCATTCTTTTTACTTTACTTTGATTGTGTAGACAATGAAATATTCTTTTATGTTATATAAGGGTCAATTTGTGGAATCAGCTTGTTGATCTGTCTTGAGAGTCTATTTTGGATGTAATGGTACAATAATGAACAATGGGACATGGAGGCAACTGAATAAAAAGAGCTTGAAATGATTATGCTCTTCAGGCTGTAAGGAAGATCATAAGGATTGGGTTAACTGGAAGTCAGTTTTTGTCTTAGTCCTAGCCTCTCCTCAGATATTTAATGGGAATAATTGCCCTCTGCAGTGGCTCCTCTTCTCCCCAGGACCCAGGAGAAGCCAGATCTCTCGTGTACCCACATTCCACTAATCCACATGCTTGGAGACAGTCTTTGTCCCCAACATTTCCAAGGGTTCATGTTATATATTCAGGATACTGCTTGGATGTGCTGACAGGCCCTATGGAGGTAGTTATCAACTGGGCCCCTGTGTGAACAGGTCTGTTGGGTGCTTGTTTTAATCAACATCCCTCATGGCTGTGATTTCTGGGGTGGGGAGGGGAAGGTACTTGCTGTACATAATACTGGGGCCTGCTTCCCACAATGCCTTTAAAACCCATTTAACCAAGTCTTTTTCTGCACTTTGCTGTCTCATCTTGGATCATTTTCCGACTGCATTACCATCTCTAGCTCTGCTCCCCAATGTGTGGACCCAGGACAGAATTTCCTTGACTGGAACTTGATCTGAGTTTGCCCCTTTCACCTGGCAAGCACTTTATGTCTGCAGTGATTGACAGATATTCTCGCTTACTTTCTGTTCACTCCCTGCCTTCTCATCTTTTTTCCCATCGTGGAGCACTTGCGTGGAGAGACCATAGGAGTGTCTAGAGCAAAAAAAGCAAAAAAAAAAAAAAAAGCATTGCTGGGCATGTAACAGAAAGGAAAATGACTATTTAAAGCCATGAAAGCAATTAATACTGCTGATTTTCCTATTATAAGGAAGCTACAAAATGCACATCAGAAAGAAAACTATTCTTTGGTTTAGTAAACATGCTCAAGGAACACAAAGGAAGCTAAACTGCTTTACATAATAGAATAAAGAAGAGGCTGCTCTGATATGAAATGACCCTTGGTATTTTCAGGACAAACCAGGAAGATCTGCCTTAAGGGGAACTTAGGTTTGATAGAAAGCAAGGAAACTAAGGAATTTTCCTAGTTTTTGAGGAAGGAGTCCCCAGACAGGGGTGGGGTGCTAGGACAAGAGCCTTGTCATGACAGGATAAGGCTGATGGATTTTAGGACTAATGATGCCTGCTATGCAACTGTCTTATATTGTAAATCCCCTTCATTTTCCTCTTAAATATGCAGTAAAGCTTTATTAATCATTAACAGTATCAGTTTTAGGTTAGCACAGACTTTAGAAATTAAAAGAGAACTTTATCTAGGGAGAAAACAGAGCCAAGAACCCCAGAACAGCTTTAGAGATGCTGGCAAAGAGAAGGCAGGTGAGATGACAGTGGGGACTGGAAATTAGCATGTGAGTAGATAGGTGGCAGGCAGGGTAATCTCCCCTGTGCATGGTGAGAGAAATCTGGGGAGAGATTTGATTTTCCGAGATCCAATGGGAGAGTAAATTATTTCATTTACATATTAATGTAAAGGTTGTTCCTGAAAGGTGATTACAGAATCTGTCAGAGAATGGGGTAAAAATTGGATCCAGAGAGAGTTTAGATAAATATAGAGAGCGTATACTCATTCAAAGAATGTCAGTCAGAAGTGATTAAAGGTTATTAGGAATTATTAAAATGTATTAAAGGAAATGAATGAAGTTTCAAGCAGTACAGCCCAAGCCTTTGAAGATAGATTACACCAAAAACCACACCCTCCCATTGATACCACTGGTTAAAACAATTTGCTGACAGGATGTTAATGCTCAGTACACAGTACAGGAATTCTCCATTCATGTACAGCTATATACAGAGATCTGAGTAATGAGAACACACCTTCCTTCTGTGTAATGACATAAAGTTGATTTCATTCACTGCACCCAATAACATATAAATTTGCCTGGTTCATTTGCTCATTGTGTGCTTCAACCACTCATGTTAAATCTTCTTGAGGTCAGAACCTTTTCTGTCCTGTTCACTGCTATATCTCTGGAGACAGTGCCTGGTACAAAGCACACTATAGACCTTAAGAAATCTTTTACTCCATCGAACAAAAGAGACAAAGTAATATTACAAGTTACAGAAAGAGGAATAGTTTCACCAGGCACGGGTGTGATACAGAGATCAGTCATCAAGACTTGTAATGCCATGGTTTATTCACTAAGTATGGATGTTATTCTTTCTATTATGCTGCTGTTCCTAGTTCCTCTGTGCCATCTGGCATTACAAATTTTTTTTTTTAAGATTTTATTTATTTATTTATTTATGCCCCCTTGCTGCTTGTGCTCGCTGTGTCCATTTGCTGTGTGTTTTTCTGTGTCTGCTTCTCTCCCTTTGTTGGGTTGTCCTGCTGCGTCAGCTCACCGCGCCGCACAGGCTGGCTTGCCTTCACCAGGAGGCCCCAGGAATCGAACCCGGGGCCTCCCGTATGGTAAACGGGAGCTCTATCGATTGAGCCACATCTTCTTCCCCTACAATTTTTTTTTAATAGAAATGTAGACCTTGGGCTTTGGCAATTACCAATCTGGAATGTACTATGAGATGCCTCAAAAATAATGAGAATTTTTTAAAAATTCAGAATGTAGGCATATAAATAAAATTAGTCCATATAGGTGGTCTCATCCAAATGATGTTACCACTGTCGAAGTATTTTGAACTTCTCTCTTTGAACTGCTTTTGGTATCCTCTAAAGTGTTGCATAGACAAATCTTCTTTGATACTTGTACCCTTTGTTTATGCCTCCAATCATTATGACTTAAGTTGGTAACCTATTGTAGTAATCTAAATAAGCTCCAAAGACTTTTGGCCACTTCCAAATATTTGCTTTACCCTGAAGCTGCTCAGAAGAGTCTACCATATTTTATGAATATATTTCACAATATGTTTCAAGAGATGGTGGCATCATTGGTAACAATGAAAGGCTTTACTTCCACTTAAAGTTTTTAGTTTTATATATTTGTTAACCCCTCATACAACTTTCCCACACATGTTATACCGGTTCATATGATTGATGAGCCTGTTCCTAAGTTATGCCTGTGCTAACACTTTGTTGTCTTTCCACTGATGTGTGGTTCATTTAATGGTGATCTATGGTCTCTATTTTAAACTATAACCATTTTTATAATGAAGACTGTCAAGAGAGGGAAACTTATCTTTATTCTTTGTTTCTATGGCAATATTAAGATGTCAGATTGTTAGAACACTCTGTACATGTATTAGAAAGAGGGCAATTATGCAAGCAAATCCCTTAGCGTAAGAGAATATGCATCCTTGATGGTAGGACCCATGAATTTTTAATTGTAAAAGACACCAATAGTTAATGGAGATACTTACACATAGTTCTACTCAAATGCCCGTGCAAATGTCTTTCCATGCAGGAACTGGCCCTCTGAGCCTCTTTGCCATTTAAAGAGACTTGGTGGCCTTTTCCACAATTGCTAATCATCCATGGTTAGACAGATGAACTCACAGGTTTATTTAGAATTTTTCTTTCTTTCTTGGCCGTGGAGTGAATGTAGCAAGAGTGGAATTTTTGCTGTCTCTTTTTAATATTGAAAAAAAAAAAAAAAATCCAAAACAAATGTCTTTTTATATCTCACCCTCCCTCCCTGCTAACTTATCATTTGGCAGGAGAATCAAGACTTCATCTTCCTACCAGCTGCCCACTCTATTATGGCAAGAAGCACTCATTCTGTATGGGTGCTGCCTTAAGCTTGAGTTTATAAAGTACACATTCAACCAAAGGTGACCTATTCATTCTTTCATTTCTTTTTCTACAAAATTAAACCTACACTAATTAAACAAAATTTGCTGACCACTAGACATGACTCCTTAGAACAGACTTTCAAACTGTTCCTTCTATATCTTTTGATTCACTTGAAAGTAAAGTAGTTAAAGTTAACCCATGCTGCTTCAAACAGTTAGCATTCCTGCTCAGAGCAAAGTGTCTACAGCTGGAATTTGGTCTTATTGTACCTTCCCATCCCATCCCCGGCCTCCAGAAAGGCTTCTCTGAGACAAAGTCCCTACTTATTTAGATAGCCTTTCAGATTCCTGACGACCTGGTAGGGAAAATATATCAAAGAGTGCAAAAACATAAGGTACCTTTGAGGAAGGTTAGTATAAGGAAAAGAGGAAAGACCTGGCAGAAAACATAGCCACGAGACACGTGGCCTCGAAAACCCTCCCAGAAACCCCTGAGGGAAAGGCTGCTGCGAAGAATAAAACTGGAAAGACCCCTTGAAACTCTGGCCAGGAGAATTCCATTTGGAAAGAGAATCCCATTTGGAGTGAGAATGCTGTTGGGTTCAAGGGGAAGCCCCAGGTACCTTCAAAAGGCCTCACCATTGGCCACCTGAAAACTAACAGGTGGGGTAACCAAACAGAAGAGCAAACAGCTGGGGCCCTCCCCAACATTACGAAGAGGGAGGAATAAAGGTTTTAAAAGGCCTAACCTGGGGCCCCATGTGCGTGTCTCACTCTGCAGCACTGCCCGCAGTCTGTGCTTCAGATTGTGTACTTTTCTCGTTTTCTTGTTTCTTAATAAACTCTTTACTCCCTGGCCTACCTTGTGGTGTGTCCTTAAATTCTTTTATACACCATAAGCCAAGAACCTAGAAGCCCAGAACCCAGAGCCTAATGTCAGCACCTTTATTTATTATTGGTTAAGGGTATGCTCATTGAAAAAAAAAAGCCCACTTTATTTGCACTGCGTTAACAGATATTTTGTGTCTTGACTGGTTTGGTTCTAGGCCTCACACTTGAGAGAGAATATTTGTCCAAAAAGGGATAACTGGGATATTAAGAGGACTAAATAATAATTCAAGGACTGGAAAATGTACTTCTTAGAGGAGAAAAAACTCAGGGAGAGTACGATTCTGATAGAAGAGAGAAAAAACTTTCCCTGGACATCTATAGTGGATAAAAGAAGATATATGGCTGGCATGAAGGGGGTTAGCCCTATAAAGCCCCATTCTATTCAAGAATAGGTTTGTGCTTGTTTGTTTTTTCTTTTATTTGGCCAAGAAATAAAGAAACAAATCAAGAGCTTTCAAAGTTTATAGGTAAAAAGGATAGAGTGACAAAAAACAATAATAACAAGTTTCTCAATTAGTCTGCATGAGAGACAAAGAATTCTAATGCAAAGTTATTTATGTTGGCACTGTTTGGATACCTGGTGGGAATTTAATTCTGTTTCCTAGTCTTATCATTAAGTTAAAAGCTATTCCCTTTGCTACAAGCAGTGCAATAATTCACCTGAATTGAAATAAATAATCTATAAGGTGGAATGTTTACCTACTGTTTTCTCTCTTGGCACAAAAATCTGTCATGATCAGGTAGAGCCTATCTAACATTCTTATCTATCTGTATCAACACCCAGAGAGGAGTTCTTTAAAGTGTTATATTATACCAACAGCAAAAGGATTTTTCTGTTAATCCATTGATGTTATCTATTAAGCTACTGCTGCATAATGAAACACCTAAAAAATGTAATAGCTTAAAATAGCATTTTATTATATCTCACAATTTTGTAGTTGAGATTTTTAAGCAAGGCTGCATTTAGCAATTCATCTTTTCAAGAGGTTTCTACAATGGTCAATCAGTGGTTTCAGCTGGCAGATGGGTTGGTCTGGAGAGTCCAAGAGGACTTCACTTACATGTCTGGTGCTTTGTGGAAATGGGTGGGATGCTGGACTCAGCAGGGGCTGTTGACCAGAGAACCTACATGTGACCTTTCCAGTATGGCAGTCTCAGGTTGTTTTATGGCAGCCTAGTGCTTCCAGGAAGAGTGTTCTAAGAGACAGGAAGAAGAAACTACCAGTATCTCAAGGCCTGGGCCCAGAATTTGGCATAGTGTCAATTCTGTATTCCAGTGGCTATGTAGTGCTGGAGTCCTCCAAAACTCAAGTGGTGGTGACCTAGAGTCCACATCTTAATGGAAAGAGAGTCAAAGAATTTGTGGCCATCTTGACTCTTCTACAGTATTAGCTGTGGAAGTCCATGGGAACATAAGTGTACATATATTCAACAAGGTGCAGTGTTACTGTGAGTTCCCTCCAAATGATGACGATCTCACTGGTCTAGTGTATTCTGACATGGTTAAACTCAAAGATTTATATGTCTCATATAGTACTTGTTTCACATCTGTTTGCTATAGAATGTAACCTTGTGCAACAATGTCTTTATTCTTTGCAGAAAAGTATAATTATCCCTTACCTCTGCTCAAAATTCACTTTATTAACATCACTTACTCCTGTATTTCTGCAGAAACTTTGGTTTGTTGCAATAGATCTTGTGGAGGATTGGTGACCTGCTTCAAAAATCCTGTAATGATGATCCTGCTCACTTTTTATTTCAGTTCTTTAAGTTATGTGCTACCTGTTTTGTTTAGTTGGTTGTCAGCCAGCTAAGTCTGTGGCAATGAAGAAGCAAGCTTCCTCAACCTTGACATAATTGACCTTTTGGGCTATCTATTATTTTCTTGGTTGATGTCTTGTGCCTTTTAGGATGTTTAACAACATCCCTGACATCTACACACAAGAAACAGCAATTCCTCCCAATCCCCATTTGTGCCAATCAGAAATGTCTCTAGGCATTGCCACATAACCTCTGGAAAGCAAAATTGCCTCTGGCTAAGGACCTTTGTTCTAGCAGCGGTAGTAACTCCTTGATTAGTTACCTGAAGATAGATCAATATAAATTATCCAGTCTAAAAAGCAGAGAGACAAAATGATTGAACAGAAATGAATGGTCTCTTTCTGCACTACCCACACAGGGGTCTATAGGGAGTTGTCTTGGGTTCCCATTGCAACTTAAAGGGAAACTTAAACAATGTCTGGAGCCTGTGATGTCCTGCAGATGAAGGAGGAGGATGTCCTCAAATTCCCTGCAGCAGGAACCCACTTAGGTGGCACCAACATTGATTTCCAAGTGCAATGGTACATCTACAAAAGGAAAAGTGATACATCTACACTTCTGCTTCTGCTGGAGAAGCTTCGTCTGTTGGCTCGGCCATTGTTGCCATTGAAAACTCCACTGATGTTAGTGTCATATCCTCCAGGACTACCAGCCAGCAGGCTGTGCTAAAGTTTGCTGCTGCCACTGGAGCTACCCCTATAGCTGGGTGCTTCACGCCTGGAACATTCACTAACTAGATTCAGGCAGCCTTCCTGGAGCCACATCTTCTGGTGGTGACTCACAGAGGAGTCCAATGTCAACCTGCTACCCATTGCTCTGTGTAACACAGACTATCCTCAGCACTACGTGGACATCGCCATCCCATGCAACAACAAGGGAGCTCACGCGGTGGGTCTGACATTGGGGATGCTGGCCGGGGAAGTTCTGGGCATGAGTGGTTCCATCTTCTGTAAGCACCCATGGGAGATCATGCCTGATCTCCTCTTCTACAGAGATCCTGGAGAGATTGAATAGGAAGAGCAGGCACTGCTGAGAAGGCTGTGTGACCAAGGAGGAGTTTCAGGGTGAATGGGTGGCTCCTGCTTCTGAATTCTTGGCTACTCAGCCTTAGGTCGCAGACTGGTCTGAAGTTGTGCAGGTCCTTCTGTCCTATTCAGCAGTTCCTTCTTTAGACTGGAGTGTTCAGCCTGCATCTGAAGACTGGCCTGCAGCTTCCACTGCTCAGGCCACCGAGTGGGTGGGAACCACTGGGTGGTTGTAAGCTGTTCTTCGACAGGCTCCAACAGAAAGTGGAAATAAGGGTGCCAGAAAAGTAAACATTTGGTTTGTACAAAAAAAAAATTTTTTTTTAAACAATGAATGGCACCTCAGAGACTTATGGAACAGTATAAAAAAAGTTTAATAATCAGGTAATTGGCATTTCATTGGAAGAGGGAAAGCAATTGGAGCAGAAAAACATTTGAAGGGACAACAGGTAAAAAATTCCCAAATTGGAAGAAATTTATAGATTCATAAATCTATAAATGTATAGATTCAAAAATAAATCACAATTTATAGAGTCAAGAAGCTCAGTCAACCACAAACAGGTTAAAATAAAAGAAAACCAAGTCTAGAAATATCATAATCATACGTCTTAAAATTAATGGTCAAAAGTCTTGACAGCAGTTAGAAAAAAAATGACACATTACCTATAAAGGAACAACAATTCAAATGACCATGAATTTATTTTCATGAACCACGGAGGCCAGAAGGCAGTCTGACAATATCTTTATAGTGCAGGCCAGGGTGTATTGGGAGAATTCTAGTGAGGAAAAAGCTGGAGAAGGAACTCTCCTAATTCTGGAAATGAACCTGTACTGGGCTCAATTCTGAACTTTGTATACACAAGATAGACTAAAATCAGCATAACCAAAGCTATTAAAACTAACTTAAGATTTAAGCCCCCATATATATGGCATATATTGTGGGTACACACCCAAAACAACAGAACATAGGCTTTGAAAACTGAACTGACATTAGAACCACTACCCACAAAAGGTGACACAGAACTTGCATTCTGATCCTAAAATAAAAACAACAATAAAAAGAACATTCTTCAAAAAGATTTTTAATAGGATCTGGATTTTATACAACATTCCATTTAAAATGTCCAAATTACAATCCAGAATTATTTTGAAAGACAAAAAATAACCAAGAAAAAGACTTAATATTTGCCCAAACAGAGATGATCTGGATGATGGAATTAGCACACAAAGTTCTTAAAGTAGTTTTACAAATATGCTTCATTAGGTAAAGGTAGACATGCTTGAAATAAATGGAGAGATAGACATTTTCAGCAGAGAAATTTAAACCACAAAAAGAATCAAGTGGAAATTTTAGAACTGAAAAATGCAATATCTTGAGTAAAATATTCACTGGACGGGCTCAACATCTGAATGGAGGAAAAAGAACTGTCAGTCCAGAATTCTATATCAGAGAAAATATCCTTTAGGAAAGAAAGTAATATACATATTGACATTAATGCTTTAAATTTTTATAAACATTAATTCCTTCAAGGAAAAAATAGACCTTATACAATAGATAAGGAGAAGGAAAAGTGAAATATTACCTAAAATAGATTTTCCCCAATGTGGCTTATCCTGTACTTAAATCTGTGGCTTCTGGTATCTCACATTAAACATCACTCTACTCTGAAGTTCTATTTTTTTCTCCTCAAGTTGCAACATTTAGGGGTCTGGCTTTGGTTAATCAGATAATCATGAGGTAAAAGGAGTATTGTCTTTGTAGACTTGATCTCATGGCATTTTTAGTTTACTAGACATGTTTGATATTGATTAGCCTTCTCCTGGGTCATTGGCACAAAAAAATTCATAATATATTACATAAGTTTCATGAAAATTTCAAAGCATCTTTTTTCCAAGAAGACCTGAAATTTGTCCAGAGGAGTATAACCTGGGATATCTGAAAATAATGTCATATGACCAATGATGGAAGGACCTGGGGCAATTTAGGGAACAAAAGAAAGTTTATTGTTTTTCAAATCAGTTAAATTGATCTTTTCTTTTTCTTCTAGGATGCCTGATCTCTCTTTTGTTTGAGTCTGGAGTATACAATATAGAAAATGAATATACAACCAAGTGCAGTCTCCCTATGGCCTCTTGAATTATTTTTCAATATGGGTCTGAGTTTTATTTGTGTCCATTTTCTGAGACTTTCAGAATTTCTGCTCTTGGAAGCACCCTACTCCATTTAAGAAAGCTTGCTAATTTTCTGCTGGACTCTTAGTCTAAATGTCATTTCTGGAAATTTAATGGTGAAAGTGAAGTATGGCACAGATTAGTACTGTATGTGTTAGTTGGGAAAGGAATATGCTGATGATTTTTAAAATTTTAGACACAGCTTAGGTTCTATAGGGGATAGCAAAGCAAGCTATGTTTGACATTGAAATGTATGGTTTGGAACCAATAGTTATAGTATACCAAGCCATCAAGATATAAGCCACCTGTATGAAAATTTAAAAAATGAAAAATCCCATGATTCACTTGTGACAAAAGTTCATTGAGCCTATTAAATTTGGGAGTCTATTGATTTTCACAGGAGACTATCAAAGGTTTTTTTTCATTAGTTCTTTCAGGATGAAATTATTTTTTTGCTTATAGACTATCCCATGATTTCCTCACATTTCAGCTCTTTCATAAGCAATTCGACTTCCACTTGCCTCCAAAGCTGCCACCATTCTACAGCTCCCATTATGGAAAAAAATCGACTTATTCTTTGCCCATGGTAATTCATCATATCTCCTTCTATACTCTCTCATATAGCATCTAGGAGCACTTTTTATTTGTTAAGTACTTTGTAGCTTTCATAAATTATTGCACCTCAGATACACCTATCCTCTTTAGGGAAATTGAGGGGGTAGGGGAAGGATGGCTCAGCTTTAAATGGATATAGCAGGTTAAAAATCCCATTGATGTCTCATTTTATTTTAAGATTAATATAAAACTTACACACATTTCCTCCCAGTGATATTCATGTGTATTATAAATTGCAACTTTAAGTTGCTTTCCAGATCAATTATTTCATGACACTGCTACCATCCCCTCATCCTCTTTTAAAACTGCTATCTTATGAAGAACATATCATATTTCATCCTTATAAGAACCTTGGGTGGCAGTCAAGACAGTGTATTATCTCTATTTTATAGATGAGAGGTCTGAGGCTGAGAGAGGGTGAGTGGTCTACGAAGATTAAACTTGTGACTCTAACACTGTTTGCATGATTTGAGGGCCGAGACCTTATTTTATGCTGAGAGCTTTATTTCATAACCACACTTAGTCCTCCAAGCAACTCTAGGAAGTAGATACTATTATTGTCACCATATTAATTTTGAGAAAACAGATACTCAGAAAGGTTAAGCACCTTGCCCATCATCAAAATCTAACATCAGAATCTAATAGCTGGTAAAATCAAACTTCTGTTTGACCTCTAAATTTCTACACTTTGCTGACTTGTCAGCTGTGGGATAGAGTCTAGAAAACAGGTATTTTCTTTCTGGCCTGAGCTCTTTTTCTTTTACCCAGTTGTCTTTAGTCTCTCTCTATGGTGGTTGTTATTGTCTTTAATTAAATGTGCACAGTTATTTTGGCCTTTCCCATGAACTTCTCCCTATGATGAGATTTTGCTCAGCAAGTCGGCTGACCAACTGATTTCAGGTCCAGCCCAGTTTGACTCATATCCTGAGGCCCTAGTCCATGAGATTTTCCCTGAGCAAGAAGAAATGCTGGTGACTGCAGAAACAAGGCAGCAAATACATTCAGTAGAAGAATGGTACTCTCCATAATCTTCAAATTCTTGGCTCTTGCTGTCTCTTGCCCTTCTTTTAAGCATTAGTACAGCAGTTTCCCAGGACCCTGGGTCCCATCTGAGGTTGGCATGGAAGCCAGCAAGGAATCAGAAGTGGAGGAGGGTTCAGGGATGCCAATGACAAGAGAATAAACCAAGGTGGGAGCCAATCCAGAACCAGACTGAGGAACATCCAAGAATATGTAGAAAGCTAAAGAGCCAAGTCAGAGTTCAAGGCCAAAGTTGCAACATGTTGGAGATACAAAGACCAAGAAGGAAGTTTTAAGAAAAATCCCCAAATTTAGGAATAAGGCAAAGAGCTGAGGTAGGTCCTTTCATTGTCATCCTGGGTGGCATTATTTAATAGGCCACCCAAGATTATTTATAAGACTCTACATGTGTTTGACTTTACTATTAATATTTGATTATTGTACAGGCACTATAAAATAAGTTAATTTGTTGATTTTTGTCTGATATAGATGCAAATGAATTCTTTTTTCTAGAAAAGATAACCTCAAGGATATAGATTTATTTCACTGTAGAGAATTGTTTATGTCTTATCTCACAGTGTTAGTTAAACCTTATTATTTTTATAGTGCCTATATGTACCCAGTTCTTCAAATGTTCTTTGAACTAGTGTTGCCATCTTACTGGTACACTCATTTATAAGTGAAATACTTTTTTAATATTTTTATGAGATACTTGTTGAAATTATTATTTAATTAGGAGAGTCTTTGATAAATAAAAGAAACTATCAATGGCCACATAGCTAGTAAGTGACAGGCAGGAATCAAGGAGCAAGAATTATGAAGTGAGTCTGAGTCTAAAGATGAATTGGTAAAGAGAATATTTCTCTCATGGCATGGCACTCTTTCAATACCAGTCTGCCCTGGTCTGCCTTTCTGCTCTTTAAAGGAGTAAGGGTTGGTTCTGATCCAAAGAATAGTGCCCAATTCTCTTGCCTAAGATTGCATGCCTAATCATGCTGATTATGTCATTAATACTTGGCATGTTAATAAGCAGTCTCATTAATTGCCTGTGTGTATTAATATTCATAAGTGTTCAACATAACCTGTTCACTATGAATGCATAATTTATATGTCATGTGTAAATCCAGGGAGCAACAAGATTCATGTATCAGTGCTTCGATCAGGAGCTTCTAGGCATCTAGCATGTTGGCAAAATCTCACATCATGTCAATTCTTTATAGTTCATTAAGTAATTCCACTCATAATGTCTTATGTAATCTTCCTAACACTATGATGAGAGCAGAGAACATGTCTTCTCTTCCTATTTTATTAAGAAAGGAAGTGAAGCTGAGTGCTTGATTGTCTTGCCCAACGTCACACAGGTTTACATGGCAGTGATAGGGTTTAAGCTCCCATCATTTGATGCCTGGCCCTGAGCACACCTCATAACACAAAGTATTTGCTGGATGGTACACAAACATACATGCAAACATACAACAGCCATTGCCTGACCTCAAAGGGCTTTCATCTTTAGAGATGAGATTTGCCCCTAAGTAGAAACCACCAAAATTATGAAAAATAAGTGCAGAGTGTGTGTGAGTTGAGAGGGGCATCCAGATGGGCTGGATTGTTCAGGGAAGAGTTGGTTCTAAAGATGAAACTAGAAACATCACATTTGAATAGTGTCTTAGCTTGCCAGGACTGCTGTAACACAGTCCTGGTTTCTCTGAAGTTTGTTGTCTTTTGGTGGTGACTTGCTGTAACTCAAACTGTCCACTTTTATCATATGGCCAACTGTCTTCTTCTGTCTCCTACATTGTCCCACTCCTATGTCCAAATCTCTTCTGCTTGTAAAGACTCCAGTCCTATTGGATCACACCCCATCCTGATTCAGTTTGGTCTCATTCTAATTACTATCTTCAAAGATCCTATTTCAAATGGGTTCACATCTGCAAGACTGGGGGTTAGGACTTGAATATGTCTTTATGGAAGACATGATTCAATCCTTACCAGAGAGGGAGAGTAGGGAGAAGAGAGAATTCCAGGATGCAAGGATTCAGGTTATCTTTAGTAGTGTCTTAATAAACTCTTCAGAACAACTTGCTGATTCAGTGCAATAGTGAATCCTTCTAGACCATTTTATGGCCCTTTTCTT
The DNA here is from genome assembly GCA_026826555.1 of Tolypeutes matacus. Classification (NCBI taxonomy): domain Eukaryota; kingdom Metazoa; phylum Chordata; class Mammalia; order Cingulata; family Chlamyphoridae; genus Tolypeutes; species Tolypeutes matacus. Next base: position 8,848,966 of record JAKSZT010054030.1, read on the forward strand.
ATAATGTTTCAATTGCCTTAATCAACAACATAAACCTCCAATCTTTTGAAGAAGAAACTATTTTTATACCCTTGTTTATAATCTTCCAAAATGTTTGCTTCCAAATATGGTAATGTTTTTATCCCCAGTCTCATTGACTGAGATGAGAACTTCTGTCTCTAGAACTAAATCCAAATCCTAAACTCATTTAGAAATTTAGTACCAAGATTTACTCTAATCTCCCCCAAACACCAAACTGTAGTAGAAAATATTTTTAAACTCATGAGTCCATATCCTTCAGGTTTTCTTCCAATTTTTTATGCTGTCTAACACAGTCAAAATATTTTATATTTTTGAGCCTGAAGATCCTGGAATATATTTACAACTTAAGCTCTCTGATAGAAAGAGAATAATTTGTGTGTAGAGATGTGGTTTGGAGCACAAGGTTCCATACCTGGGTCATCCTCAGAGGCTCATATCGAAAATGTTTTCTGATTGGGTCATATTTACTAGTTTGCCATGAAATCATTAAATGTGATTTTTTAAAGCTATGGGGAAAAAAGACTCCTGCAAGAATTCTTGTTTTAGGGAGAAACTGGCTCATTTTTTAAAGTGATTAGTGAATAAGAGGACTGGGTGGGGTGAAAAGGAATTGAACTACCTATAAAACTTCCCTGGGAAGAGAGGGATGAGATTCCTTTTATTCTGTAACCTCCTCCTATTTGTGTCTTTAAGACTATAAAACTTTACTTTCTGGAGATTGTCAAATACATCCATAACTGTTAATCCAGGTGCTAGCTGACAAAGATAACTGCCTTCCAGAATTAAGTGATTATTTTATATTACGCTTAAAGTAATATAAAGTGTATTACTTTATATATGCTTTATATAAACTGGCATCTTATATAATGAATGAATTTATAATGATTGAAATTACAGGATGTAAGACTGACATTTTAGTGCATGGGTTTTTTCCCAATGCCCCATTAAATTACATTAGGTAGATAGACACATACCCTGCTAATATCTACAGCTGGTCATGCTTCAGAGATGTTAACATGTTAAATTCATTGTAAGCAGCAGCCTTATGTTTGGAAAAGATTAAAGCAAAGCTTTAGAGCAAGACTTTGAAATAAGCTTAGAATGTGGTTTTGGAACAGGATGCAAAATTACTGCTTAGAAATGGAAATGCCCTTAACTTGAAACAGTGTTCTGTTGGCCAAAAAAAAGGAGGAAAAAAATGGAGATCAGGAGATATGCATCCCAACTCTTAGTGTGAAGGAAAATGACTGGGACAGTGAAGCACAGTGAATGCCAGTGAATTGAAAGTCTTTTAATGAAATACAAAGTAACCCTGTAAAGAATTTTAAAATAATCTCGGAGAGTTGCTGATTCAAGTGTCTTATTAGTGACTGCCTGTAGTTTTTAGTGATTTACTGGCAATGTTTATTTAATTTCAATGATGAAACAGTTATTATAATTCTTGCTGATAAAATAAAAGAGGATTGAGGTTTGAAAACATTTACCAAAGACAAGCAAGTAAATCATAGCTCAACAGTTATTACCAAGGAATGATAAGTATAGTTTTCCCAAATGCAAGGCTGATAATTCTTACTGTGTTGGTTTGAAACTATGTAGCCCAGAAAATCATGTTCTTAAAGTTAATCCATTCCTGTGGGTGTGGACCCATTGTAATTAGGTTTTTTAGATAAGGCAACTTAAGTTAAGGTGTGACTGCCCCCTCATTCAGGATGGGTCTTAATCCTATTACTGGAGTCCTTTTTTAAACAGAGAGAAAGCCACAGAAGCAAGAAGCTGAAAGCAATGAAACTCGAAAGAGAAGGGAGATATCAGGAGATGCCACTGTGTGCCTTGCCACATGGCAGAGGACCCAAGGATTTCCAGCAGCCAATCTTTAGGGGACAGGAAGCATCGTCTTGATCATGACTTGATTCTGACATTTTTATCAGCCTCAAAACTGTAAACTAATAAATTCCTATTTTTAAAAGCCAACCCATTTTATGACATCTGCTTTCAGCAGCCTAGCAAATTAAAACACTTAAATGGGTTTCTGAAGATTTTACCTCCAGAAGCAAGGACAAATAGAGCTATAATGTTATCAATTGTGTGGACAACTACCATACCAAGGAACTGGGATAGCCTACAACTGCAAGCAAGATAGCCCCATCCATCGGTCCTATGAGATCACAGTCCCCTATCAATTAGAGGTGGAGTGGACATCACCATCCCAGAATCCTTAGGATTGGGGAATGAACTATGGTCTAAAGTAGACTTACTGGTATTCTACTATAGACTTATTGTGATTCTAGCAATGGAAGACATTATATCATTGATGTGGAGGCAGTGGCCACTGGAGGTTCAGAGGGCAGGGAGAGGGAAAAACAGGTGTAATATAGGGACATTTTCGGGTCTTGGGAATTGTCCTGAATGATATTGCAATGACAGATACAGGCCATTATATATCTTGCCATAACCTACAGAATTGGATGGGAGAGAGTATAAAGTACAATGTAAAATTTAATCCATGTTTAGTGGCAATGCTCCAAAATGTGTTCATCAATTGCAATGAATATACCACACTAATGAAGGATGTTGTTAATGTGGGAAAATGTGGGAGGTGTGGGGTGTGGGGCATATGGGAATCCCCTATATTTCTTATGTAACAATTATGTAATCTAAGTATCTTTAAACAAAAATAAAATAAAAATAAAGTTATCAATTGTGAGGCCCACATTTCGTTCTCTTTTGGAAAGAGAAATAAACCTTGAAGCTGGTTCTTCCAAGCACTATGCATATGTTTAAATATAAAAGACTCTGGTATAATCTCCTGAGAAGGATTGATTCCATAAGGAGCCAACTACCTTCTACTTTCCCAGAGTATTCTTTAAGATATCCTGCTAATTAAGCTTTAAGTGACATAGGATAAAATCTTCTAATTCCCTATTTCTGAAAGTGTCTTTCTGGAGATGCTAATTAGGTGCTTAGTGAAATAAATGTTTCAATGTCAAATCTCTTGAGAAACAATGGATGAAGCCAATTTGTGTAGCAAACCACAAACATACTTAATGGCTGTATATATCAGGCTTCTCCAGAGAAAGAAAACTGACAGGAGGTATATGTGTATGATATGTGTGTTTGTGCATATATATATACACACACACACATACATAGTGTATATATATATAATTTGTGTGTATATATATATAATGTATATATGTGCATGTATATGTACATATATATGTAAATATTAATAGATTTATTATAGGAATTGGTTCATGAGACTATGGGAATTAGCAAATCTGAATTCTGTAGGGCTGACAGTAGTTTAGAAACTCCAATGAAGATGATGCTGTATTCCCTGGGAAAAGCTGGCTGTCTGAAGGAGAAAGAGAAATTCTTCTTTCTGACTTCTGAAGTCCTCAGTTCTGGCCTTAAGACCTCCAACTGATTGGATGAGAAGGCTTCCCTCATGGCTGAGGGCAATATCCTTTATTAGTTGTAGATGCAACCAACACTCTATAGATGCAAATCCATCCATGAAATATCCTCACCGTTAGAATCAGGAGAAACTTCCTTTACCAAACAACTGGATACCATAATTTAGCCAAGATGACACATTAAATTAACCATCACGGTCTGCCTCTTGTCAAGTTGGCATCTATACACTTGTACTCAAGCAATCTCTTAATAAAGATGATAACATAGTCATCCTTTTGCCTAACTTAATATAACTGCCTTGCCTACTGAAAATGCACCAACCCTTGCCTTAGAAGAGGATGCAAGTCCTTGGGAAATATTCACTCTTGTCCTTGATATCTTGTAACTTAAGTTCTATGATATAAAGTTAATACCGCTTATGTTATATGATAAAAAGATAAGAAGGAAGAAACCAGAAATAATTACTTAATGTATATATACCAACATGTTTATAACAAAATAAGAACGAAATACTCATAACCATTACAGTCTTCATTTCTGCGACTGGTCACATGGGCATAAGGTGATAGTCATAACTACCTTCTTCCACTACCCAGGCCATGTTCCCTTTACTCTCAGCAAACATCTCATCCAGTCTTGGCTCTTGACATGTTAGGTTGGCCCAAACCTTCTTTTCTGAAGGGTCGTTAGTAGTCCTGCCTGGATTGGGTTGTGAAACAAAGTATATTGCTCACATAGTAAACAGCAAAAGCTTTACCCAAGGAGAAGGGCTTGGTTCAATCTGGAGTGAAACAGCAGTGGGTAAGGAGCTGTGGATGACTTTGGGTTTTTTATTATGATTAAGGTGTGGAACTGGAGTGAGGGTGTCCTCAAGCAGGCTAAGACTTGTTTAATTTGAAATTTCTGTCAGTAGGATTGACTGAGCTTTCTTATCAGGTTTTTCAGATATGGGGCAAAGAGTAAAGCAGAGGGACAGCAACTTGAAAGCTGTCATGGTTAAGATATCAAAAGTGGTGTCTTTTCTTTCTTATTTAAAATGTCCCCAATACATCAACATGATGACCACACTGAGCAGCAAAAAGAATGCTCACATTTGTTCCCTGACTTGTGGAAACAGGGCCATTATGGGTTGACAGTGTTAACCACAGGCATAAGCTATGTTCCAAGATTGTCCAAACTTGGTTATTAGCTTGAAGGTGGTCAAAATGAGAAAAGCATGTTTTGAGATAGGTAGTTCATAAAATTTGTTCTGATATTGAAAGTTAAGATAATTACTAGAAAAAAGCATAGAGACAAAACAGGGTTTCCTACATCTCACACATATCCCATCACAGCAATTTTTTAATGTTTCAGGCCTGCATGTTGCCCAAATATTTAAAATTACAGCAGTTGCAGCTCAGCTTCACTCTCTCTTATCTCTTTTCTCTCATCATCATTTCCATCAAATATCATGCATGATTAGAAAATATTCCTTTCTGCAGCTAATTTAGACTAGGGACTGAGATTTAGAACCCAGAGAACCTCAAGTAAAAGCATTCTAGCTCTTCAGATAGCTCTTGGGACGTTGCATATCCACTCATTCCTCCATTTATTTATCTATATATTCATTTGTTCCCCAAATTCTTGTTGAATAAGGACACGTGGAGTTCTGGACCTACATCCTAGGGAGATGAGGGAATTAGACATAGAGACTTGAGAGCTAATTCTATAGGGATGAACATGGAAAATTGGAAACTGCTCTGCAAGAGAGAGGGAAAACAAGAAGATTAAAGAAAGAGCCTCAGCGAATGCTAAGAGTTGGGAGGATGAGGAAAAGTTTCTTATGATGAAGAAAATGCCACCTGTTTGTTAAAGAGATCTTTCTTTTAAAAGGTACATCCTGCACAGCTGAGAAATTTTTGTCTTCTTGGAGAATGCTGATATTCTCAAAGTGTGTTCCCTTGACCAGCTGTGTCAGCATTATCTGGGAATTTTGTTAGAAATGCAGTCTCACCTCTGCTTACTGAATCAGAAGACTGGGAGTGGATTCCCAAAATCTGTTTCATAACAAGTCCTCCATGTGATTCTGATGCAATGTCAACTTTGAGAGCCACTGCTGTAACAAATTATATTTCCTGGCATGCAGAGGTAATCCATGGGAACTCTTATATCCTCATGGGGAGTAGGACTGGAGATGAGATGAATTTCTTCCCTCCAATTCAATTGTGTTCTCTTTCTTTATTAATTAAGGGGAAAGTAGCAAACTAAAGTCAGAATTTTTCCAGGCAGAACATTGGTATAATATTTACTATTATTATCATTATTAGTGTTATTATTATTATTACAACTTATAGCACTAGTATAGCCCTTAAAGCATGGGAAGAACTCCTTAAATGCTTGTTATATTAGTTCAAAATGAGAACAAATCCATTTAAAAATACTTCGTCTATTTATTTCTCTCCCCCATTGTTTGTGCTCACTGTCTGCTCTGTGTGTCTGTTTGTTGTGTGCTCTCCGTGTCTGCTTGTCTTCTTTCCTAGGAGGCACTGGGAACTGAACCCAGAACCTCCCATGTAGGGGGAGGCGCTCAATTGCTTGAGCCACCTCTGCTCCCTGCTTGTTGTGTCTCTCATTGTGTCTCCTTGTGGCATCATCTCATTGTGTCAACTTGTTGTGTCAGCTTGCTGCTCCAGCCTGTGGCATCAGCGTACTGTCTTGCTCATCTTTAGTAAACACTGGGAACTGAGCCCTGGACTTCCTATGTGATAAGCAGGCACCCAGCGACTTTTGACCATATCCACTTTCCGAACAGATCCATTTTGATTTAATTCATTTTTGTACTTGTTTGGAAGATATTCAAGCCTAGTCTTTGATAGCTATAGTTTCCTTCTCTAGTGTGCAACAATGAGAAATGAAGTTCAAATGAATTTCCCTTAAGGTCTGTGGGAAACTCCAGTGATAAGAGAAATATTCAATTATATACAGAACCCACTAAGGCAGAAAAACACCTCTCACATTCTAGAATGATTCAAAAAACAAGAGACTGAATATAAAAATAACAGACAAACTCTTTGCTGGTTCAATGAGGAATTTATGCACACATGCTTCACATTTTAGAGAATGGAAAACAAATAATATTAGGACATATTGAAAATATAAGGTATTATAATCCCAGGTTAAATGTATGGCTACAGTTAGTTTAGTGCATACTATATGCTGGGCCCTGAATTTAGATTGTTATGTGTGCTTGTGCTGTCACATGGGAGCTGTCAGGAAAGTGTCACAGTGTCAGGTTTACAGGTGGGAAGCCTGAGACTCTGGGAGATTAAGGGATTACCAAAGCTACACAGGTAGTAAGTAGCATAGTGCCTGCATTTAAACTAAGTGTGCCTTAAATCAAAGTCTGTGCAATTAACTATTACAAAATACTTCTAAGAATCTGTCTTGAAACTTCAGAATCCCCATATGTTACGGTTCTAATATTTTTTGTCTTTGATATGTATAAATGATATAAAACCTGCATACTGAATCAGAACAAGCCCTTCATGTCTTATCTGAACTTCTGTGAGAACAAATTTTGAAGTCCTTCAGATAGCTATGCTTCAATCTTTCCAGAGCTGATGGAATTTTCCCTCTCGATATCTCTTTATTCCTATAATCACATAGCTGCAGATATGGAAGGGACTTCTCCCTGTTTGCATGCACTGAGGGTCTTGTTCCTTAGGGAAAATTTGGAGTGCAAATGGAGAAGTAAAGAAGAACAGCTTCAAAGTTTTGTAGGATGCTAAGGCAACATTGGAAAATCTTCTCTTCTGAAGGTCACCAATGGCATTTAAAATGAAAAGGTCAATGTTATAGCTACAAAGGAAGGTCTTGGGGTGGAGGAAGACAGAGAAAAGTACACAAGCCATAGCATTCTGGTGGCCTCAGTTGAATCACCTGTAATTTGGGAGTTAGTAATAACACCTGCTGTAAAGGGAGGTTGTGAGTTTTTCATGAGGTACTTTGGATCATGCCTTTAGCCCCCTGTCTAGCACAGAGGCAATGGTCCATAAATGCTAGTTATCCTCACTGTCGTTGTCATCCTCATCATCTTCATCACAGAGCCATGAGATTTCAGGTAGAAACGCACACAGCCTTCACATATGACTTAAAGGGACCTGCATCCATTCACATGGACAGCTTTGACTTTACTGAAACAAGAAGCACCATCTATTTGGATTGGATCTTATTCCCGCCCTCTGTACTGACTCAGGCATTTATTAAACTGTGGATGTGAGTGGTCAGAATTTGGCCAAGGGTCCAGGGTATGCATGCTCTTTGATGTCATTGTGCTTGAGAAATTGATGACCCAGGGGCCATGGGTATTGGGAAATGAGGTAAGGGCTCTGATTTACCAATCTGTGCCCTTCAAGAAGAGATACTTGATCTCAGTGCGGTCATTAACTCTTCTGCCAGGTTTATTTTCCCAAACCAAAACAATCTCAGACCCTCTGACACTTTTCAAAGTGCTCGTTCCTTCTTTCATCCTCTCCCATGTTATATTTTTTTATTGTTAACTTATTGTCACTGGGTTTCTATCCCATCAATAAATCTTAGCTATTTTATTTGTGAAATAGGCTTATCTTTAAGAGCTTACTCTTAGAAGGGACTCATCATTTTGGCTCACCAAATATACAAAACACAAAATATAGAGTGATCTGCTGTTTTGCTAACAGTGGATCCTGTGCCTCAAGCTCCCCTTTCTGGCACAATGAGAGAACACAGAAGATACACAGTGATTGTCAGGCAGAGAAGAAAAAATAAAAGAAAAATAAAAGTAAAACAAGTGTCTAAAGTCTGGCCCTGGGTGCAGATTTCATGCATGCAAAATATTATATCTCCACTTGTCTTCTTCCTTGGCGAGGGAATGTTTCTCTTCCATGTCCAAAGGAATCATTAGTTCAAAGACTTGTATCTAGATTGTGATGGGAAGTGGCACTTGGATAAAAGGATTCCTGTCAGCAGTTGAACAAAATAACTCAGGTGAGTGGTTCTCCCTTGTCAGAACTGACCCGAGAACTAGTCAGAATGACCCAGAGCACAGAAAGTGGTGTTTAGCAGTCTAGCAGCCCAGCAGAGTTGGACAGAAATCAGTGAATCAAAGGGTAGAGCATGAGGTGGGGGGCGATCCTGCAGGGGACAAGGCTCTGGGGTCATTCAAACCTATTCCTGATATGAAACTAGCAGCCCATGGCTGGAGTTTGGTAAGGAGACTAGCTTAATTGTATTAGCAAAGGACACCTACAAACGCCTTCTCTGCTCTACTCATCCCTTTTAGCTCGTGATAGTAAATTCAGAGCTTCCGAGAGCACTTCTTTTGTCCATGAGCATCTTCTTTCATTCCAATGCTACTGACTCTATTGTTTTATTTAGCTGAAGGAACTTATTCTAGATGAGAGGCTGGCAATTGTTCTTTGGTTAAAAAACCTGATAATAAGTAATTTAGGCTTTTTAGCTACACAATCTCTGCTGTGACTACTCACATCTGCCTCTGGGAAAGAAGCCATAAACAATACAGAAACAAATAAACGTGGCTGCACTTTATTTATAAAATCAGAAGGTAGGCCAAATTTGGGCCATGGGCCATCATTGGCCCACCTCTGTTTTAGATACTGGTTTTGCTTTCCAAGCCCTTTCCTACTGATAATAATAGAAGATGAACAAGTAAAATCTATGGTGCTTTGTGATGTTGATGCTGCTACCTGTTGCCCTAGTCTTATGGGTGGCAGCCTTTGACTCACCTGAGCAGGCATTAGAGCATGCCTCAGGAAAACTTGTGACCAATACTGCCATTATACTGATCCCAACCTCAAAGGTGAATTTTCTTCACTGAGCATTTGGCTCATGATGATGCTCCCCAAGTTCTAATCATACCTTTATCCCAAATTCTCTCTTATACTTCAATAGCAAGGTCAGGATTTTCATTAAGCCACCTGAAAAAGTGTGTGACGTTTTCCCACTTGCATTAGCAAAACTGATAAAGAGATGAAATATATTCAGAGTTGGGAATTTCAGCCATCTAGATATTCTTCAAAATATCATTTAACTAAAACGAGCTTATTTGTTAAAAAAAAAAAAAAAGAATTATATCACAGATAATTTCACGATGATGTTTTTCAGAAGGTTATGGGTATAAAGTCCTGGTTGCAGGGATTTATTAAAGGTAATACGAAAGGGTTGAGAATGTTACTTAACAGGAAAATTGGGGGGAATGATGATGTCATCTTAGTGTGACATGTATTGTCAATCCTGGATGTCACAATGATTCTATAAGACAGACAAAGCAGCTATCATTCTTATTTTCAAATAGGGGACTAAGGTTAGTTTGCACATATCTATTAACTGGAATTATTTGGGCAGAAATATGGGACCTCTAGCTCCTCTGAGCAATGTTGACATGTTACTCAAATGGTGGCCATATCAAGCTATGTGTGACAAGAGCTATAAGAAACTTGTTATTTTTTTAGGAAGTAATGGGGATTGAACTTGGGACCTGGTACATGCGAAGCAGGGACTCATCTACTGAGTTACACCCGGTCCTGTAAGAGAAATGTAAATGCAGTTGGGATTTAAGATAGAAAAGATATCCCATCTGGAGGAAGTCTTCAAGGACGGCTAAATGAAGGAGGTGGGATTGAAACTGTAATTTGAAGGAAGAGACAGAAACTCCAACTTTACTTATCTAATCTGAACAAAACAGAATCCCCCTAATTCTGGGGTCTATAAAGAACAATATATAAAGAATAGTTAGGTGAGGCTTCAGTGTGCCAGACATCATGTAATCTGTGCTGATAAATAGATTACTTTCAATATAATTACCAGTAGAGTTCTGCCTAGTTGCTTGTTTATTACTATTTAATCAATTGAATTTTAAATAAAACAGGGAAAGAGAAATGCCTGAAAAGAAATCAAACTTCATTAGTTTCCAGGTACACGCCTTTCATTCAGACCGTCCAGCAGGTTTTCTCTCTGGTTATTGCACTGTGAAGAATGGGGAGTGACCAAGTTACTGCAGAAATTCAAAGGGCAAAGACAAACATATATTCTTCCCAGACTTGAGAAAAAAAGAACGGTTCTCTTATGGTTTACAAAACAACACTTTTACACATTTCTAAGGAATGGGTGCAGTTTCCTAGAAGGCCTATTCTGAAGTAATCATGAAAATAATAAGCCACTTTCCATAATTATTATCAGTTGTTGATATAATTGAGTAATAATAAAAAGCATAGTATTGATTATGACCACATGGGCCGAAACACATTTTTTACCTAAATTAGCCTCATTCATAGCAGAAGAAAACACAACACATGTGGCTGAGTCATGTTATAATGTTATAAGCATTTTGATCCATGCCACTTTTTATATGATCTTCAAAAATCCCAAACCAGCTCATTCACATTGTCTAAGTTTGGATGGCAGCCCAAGATCAGTTTCTCATTTTCTTTCCATGACACACATACGTTTAGAGGGAAACAAAACTTCCACTGAATAAATGTGTCCTTATTTCCTTCTCTTTGGAACAAAAGAAAACAGGATTCACCCTTAACAAAACATATACTTAATTGGCTTAAATATGTTTTTAATTTATAAAATGTGCAAACGTCTCTCTTTTGTCTTGTTTGTTTCTGAACTTTGCTTAGTGTGGCAGATTTTCCCCCAGGGTTTTTATCTCTGAAGTACATTGGCTCACTGGCATATTTCTAGACTCATGAAAATTTAAGAATATAGGACATAAGTGATTGATGTTCCCTATCATTTGATATTCAGGCTGCAAATAGCCCCCAAATCTTTCAAAATCTTAGATAATTTTCCTGTTTCATTTAGTCAGATGATGGACTAAAATTGTATATCCAGTTGGAAAGTATTATAGTAAGTCTGATTTGTATTAAAGAAAAATAACATAGACCATTATGTTGTTTTGATTTTTGTTAATACAAAATGCACTTTCGCTTGTATTATTTTGGTATCAACATATTTTCCCAAACTCCTTTTCTAAACATAATGTTTTGAAGACATTTCTCTCTGTGTAATGACCTGGTAAATTCCAAATAAGATTATCCTTTAAATTCTTGGCTTCCTATGTATTCATGCAGTAAACAGCCCCAAACTAAACCAGGTTAAATTTTAGAGTGTCCAGGCTGGAAGGAGCCAAGGTTGATGAATTATCATTAAATGTCCGTGGCTTTTATTTTTCAGTAAAACATATTCGTGAGATGAAGCCCAGGAAAATATTGGATGCTTGTGAAGTGCTTATGTGGTAGTTGTTAGAATTGGGGGAATGGCAAAGGAAACAGGAGGAGAGGAAGAAAAAGGAAGATGGCTGGGCCCTTGGACCCAGAGGTGAATTGGTGAGATCAGGAAATGACTTGGTTGTCAGTAACTGCCTCTATCTTCTTTGGATCTTTAAAGACAGACTAGAGCAAATTAACATGGAATGGGAGTGAGGTGGGACAAGAAGAATCTGAAATTTAGACTGTGGTTACCACTGAGCAATTAGGTTTTGCGTAGCCACACTGGTATGGCAGAAAGAAGAGGTTCATCCTAAATCTTTAAACCTCTGTTTGTATTAGAAACCCTGTTTTTCTCTTTCTTAGGTATTTTATATACAGAAAAATTCAACAGATGAGAGACCTAGATAATCATAAATGCTGTTCAACAAATATTTCTGGTTCTACACCTTCTGGGAATATTCTGGCCTTCTTGGGATTGGATAGAGCCATGGAACTAGTTCTGGCCAATGAGTCATGAACAAAAAAGAAGTATGTAGATTTTAGGTTGGACCATTAATTGCTTGCTTAACAACCTCCAGAAGTGGCCCTCCCTCTGGTATGGTGACCTGCTCTTGTTACCTGGATTCCTCAGTGAACCAGGTCACCACCCCCTTCCAACAGGTGATGGAATAGACAAAATAAGCCTTTGCTATTTTAAGCTAGTCTGACATTGGGGCCATCATAAATAAGTTTATTCTGATGGAAACATAACCTCAGTTACGTTTTTAGATTTTCCAATTTCTGGGCCACTTATGTTTGAGATGATACATATTTCTTGTAGAGTAAGATTTAAATCTTGCTTCAAGATGCAGAATCTGATGGCTTATCATTATCGCCCAAACAATATCCATGTGGTCTTCTGGTGTAATTGGTCTATATGTATCTCTTCACCTTCTCTCATACCTCTTTTTGGTCCACAGATTTGCCACCATGGCTGATTATTCTGCCAGCCCAGTCCTTATCTTGGACCAGAGTCTTCCTGGAATTCCTTCCTTAATATAGCTGAGCCCCAATGCCTGCCTTCGCCATGGCAGGTCTGGAGCTCTGCCCCTTTAGTCAGCCCAGGTTTTCAGAGTTCTGCTCTCCTTGGAAAGTTCCTAAATTACCACCACCAGTGCTTCTGATTCCTGGCTTGGTGGCGTGCTTAATTGGATGCACGGGTGCCAACCAGTGTCGAATGGGGACTGTGGTTTGGTGCTCCCTTGGACTCAGTACTTGGCCCATGTAGCTGTGCCTCTAGAGCCAAGCCCTTAAGCCAGATCCATTTTCCAAATGTCTGCTTCACCACGGTGCTCAGCTCTGGGTGTGCCATGGCTCTTTCTTCTTTCATGCCGGTTCCATGTGGTAAAATGTGACTCATGCTGACTTACAAGCAAATGCAGAAGAGAGAAGAGATTCCTGGAGGAGCTAACCAGGGAAGTAGAAAGCTTAGTAAATAGCCCACAAAAAAGCATTAAAATGAAGTCTGGAGAGAGAAAAAGAAAAAGAACCTTGGTTTCTGAATCTTTAGAATCAAGAGATGGGCTGGCCAAAGACCATGCCCAGAGCCCAGCAAGGTAATCTGAGATGCAGTTGGCTACACTTATGGTATAAGGCCTTGTGGTAGGAACCTAAAAAAAAAAGAACTCAATCCTTCTGATCTCCAGCGAACTTAAGGAGGTCAGCCTGGACCTCAAGATAAAAGTAAGGTGAATTATTTAGAATGGAAAATTAAAATAGAGACAGCCTGGGAGGGAGCATGAGATGGTTCAGCCACTGCATTTTTAGCTCTAGCAGCTATGTAGACCAGAGTTTCTCAAAGTGAAGTCTACACATCAATCGCTTCCATTTTCCTGGGGCCTGACAATGAGGATAAATCAACCTACTGACTTAGAATATCTAGATGATGCTGATGAATATGAGAAGCTTGTCCACTGACCACGACATTGCTCCCTTTGTCAAGGAGCCTAAAATTGAAGAAGCAGACACACAGAGCAGCAAGAATTATTAATAGAGGTTGCATTAGGAAGCACATATGTGGGAACTGAGTTTACAATCCATTTAAGGGAGAAATCAACTTCAGGAAGCAATCCTTACCTTGAGGCTTTCAGGTTTCCACATACAAGGAGAGGGAAAAGGTCAAACGTGAGGCAAGTATTTTAAATGGCAGGCTTTGATAATGAAGGCAGAGAATGCCATGAGAACACAGAGGAAGAATATTTATTTCAAATTAAGGGAACGTGCTGTTTTCATGAACAAGGATATTTAAGTTGGTGAACTTTGTAGAGGAGAACACTGTGGAAAGTATTCTACATAGAAAAAAGTATATAATCAAAGGCACAGAGACAGAAATACCTGCATGCCTGTTGTCTCCTAAAGCAGAGGCTCCAGAAAATTGCTACACAGAATTACCCAAGGCTTGCTCTCAACTTAGTAAAAAATTTCTGGATCCCAGACCTAAAGATTATGACCATAGATGAAGTAGGTCTAACAAATTATAATTTTGAAAGTTTCCTTGGATCTATCAGAGATCTTTCTTGCAAATAGCAGAGTAAACTCCTCTAGAGGCTTTAAAAAGAAAAGTAGTCAATAGACCCTGTGCAGGAGGAGCATTATTCATAGGAGCCAAAATGTGGAAATAATTCAAATACCCAACAACTGTGATGTGGATTAGCAAAATGTGGCATAGTCATCCATTGGAACACCATTTGCCAATAGAAAGAACCCACCTACTAATATGTGCGAATAAACCTTAAAACCTGATTAGTGAAAAAAGCCAGATGCGAAAGACCGCATATTGTATGATCTCATTCATAAGAAATATTCAGAAAAGGTTAATCTATAGAGACAGAAGCAAATTAATGGTTTCCCAGGGCAAAGATGAGAAACAAGATTATCTGCAAATAGGCACAAGGGATCTTTTTCGGGTGGTGGAAATGTTCTAAAACGATTGTGATGGTGATGGCAGCACAAATTTGTAAAGTTACAAAAAAAAAAAAAATCATTGAATTGTACCCTTAAAAAGGTGAATAGTATATTTCAAAAAGCTGTTAAGACAAATATACTGTATACTCCCAGCACTGCAGCTCAGAAAGGGCCTGAAAAAATCTCCCAAACCATAGGACAGAATTGCTGCCATTGCCACCTTGCCTGTGACACCACACAGCTCTGGCATGGGTCCTCTCCTGCCACTTGGAGGGCTCCACCTTCCGTATTTGTCTCTCCATGGCCCTGATTTGGAGCTGGCATGGTTGTAGCAGTTGGCAGCACCAAGGTCACGTGCCCAGTTTCTAGCAGCAAAGGAGATTCTGAAAATGAATCCCTGGCATGTACTGCTTCCTTGATGGGAAGTTGTGTCTGTGTTCTTGCCAATCTTACCAGCAAGGGAATCTCCTAATTACAGGAAGGATGCTTACATGGGAGGCAGAGAAATCCCCATGAGATTCTGATGCTCAGCCAGGTTTACTGCAAACTCTTTTGGGGGATGTATGTTTTGAACCTTGGTTTTCGAGCCACCTACTCAATTATCACTGAAACATAGGGAAGATGAGGGGATGTTAAAGAAAAGGTGGGACACCTGTAGGGGTTTCTCCAAAGGTAGAAGGAACTCTCATGGGCTGTTTACTGGCCAAAAAATAAGATCCTGATAGCCTCTCTTAATAAAGTACCTGGTTATCCCTCGGGGTTATCATTCATGAATCAGTGACACAGGCCTGGATGAGGACATGGCTCTCCAAGACACAACATACTAGAGTCTCAACTGTTCTGAACCCACCTATCTTTTGAAGACTATGACTCAGGAAGATGGAAACCAATGATGTTGTTCAGGAAAAGAACAGTGAAAATCATTGTTAAAAAAAAAAAAAAAAAAAAGCACCATTCAAATAAATAGTGGAAATTCTATGCATATGTCAAGAAATGCTACTTTACCCAAAATTCCATAGTTTTCGGTGATGATGTAATGTATGTGATACATTGTATCCATGATGACTCAAACAGTCTATGATTCAAAGAATATGATCCCCTTTAAAGTATGAGCACCATCATTCTTTTTAGTAAGATGAAGGCCCTTTCATGTGACCTCTATATGATCCCTGACCACACTTATTGGACAAGGATAGATTCGTGTAAGCAAATCTAGTCTTCTCCTTACTAAGTAGTGAGATTCAAGGTAATGGGGATGGAGTGAGTGGACTTCAGGCCAAAGGGCTGTCAATGCAAAGTACCAGAAATCTGTTAGCTTTTATAATAGGGATTTATTTGGGATAAAATCTTACAGTTCAAATTTAAAAAAGCTTGCAATTCTAAGGCCATGAGATGTGCACATCGAGGCATTAGTCAGCTACTATTGATTCTGGCATGTTGCCATGTGGTGAAGCAAGATGGCCACTTATCTCTGTGGAGGTTTCAGCCTTCCCTTCTGGGCTCACTGTCTCCTTTTGAGCTGCTCTGTGGGCCCAGCCTCTTGGTGCTTTGTGCTTAAGTGATCCAGTAGTCCTCTCTTTCCGGGCATAAAGCTTCTGTCCTTGCAACTCAGCTGTGGACAAAACTGGAGTCTTCTCTCACATGGCAGAATCAAACATGGCAATTCCTTTTTTTCTCTGTGTCTGTCTGTGTGGGTCCATTTATATTAGACCCAGAAAGGGGATGGGACTCAACCTGAGTCAAGACTCATTGACACTCATGAAAAGATGTTCAGCATTATTAGCTATTAAGGAAATGCCAATCAAAACTACAACGAGATAATGTTTCATGCCTTACAGAATGACAATTATTTTTTTAAAAAAAAACAGAAAACTATGGGTGCTGGAGAGGATGTAGAGAAATATGAACACTCCTTCACGGTGGAGCAGAGACGGGAAGAGATGTAAATCGTGTTGCCTCTGTGGAGGATGATTTGGTCGTCCCTCAGGAAGCTAAATATAGAGCTTCCCTATGATCCAGCAATCCTACTACTAGGAATATATACAGAAGGACTGAAAGCAAGGATGCTAATAGATATTTGCACATCCATGTTCACAGTGGCATTACTGACAATTGCTAAAAGATGGAAACAGTTTAAATGCCAATTGATGAATGGATAAACAAAATGTGGTATATACATACTATGGAAAACTATTCAGGTGTAAGAAGAAATGAAATCGGGATGCATTTGACAACAAGGATTAACCTCGATGATATTATGTTGAGTGAAACAAGACAGAAACAAAAGGATGAATATTGTATGTTCTCACTGATATGCACTAAATATGATTAGAAAGCTTATGGAATTACACTATAGAGTATAGGTTAGTAGAAGACAGAATGCTGGTTAAGAAGGGGGAGATGATATTGAATGTATGTAGAATGTTTAATAAAGTCAATTGTAAATATGTTGTAATGGATAGAGTTGATAGTAGCACATTGTCATGATATTACACACACTGCTTATTTATAACCTGGGATTGTAGTTGAAAGATGTAGTCTAGGGAGGTTAGTGTTAAGTGAAAGACAGCATAAGGATAATCTAGGGGTTGTATAACATAGTGACTTTGGTGGTAGATGAGGATTGTGGTTAATGCTATAAATAGAAGAATGTTCTTCAACTACACGTTGTTAAGAATTGGTGATAAATAGAAAAAATACAACTAATAAAATTTATAGACTGTAAAAAAAAAAAAAAGACTCACTGACAGGGTCAAAAGCCCTAAAACAATATCATCAAGTAATCTAAGCAAAAGCCCCTCAACTGAATTCAATGCAATCATAGGGCATCACGCCTAGAGGAATAGATTAGTTTATAAACATAATTTTTCTCTTTTTGGGATTCGTAAAAAACTCAAACTGCTACCATAAGGTAGGATTTGGACCAGGAAAAGTAGGGGAGGAAGATTTATGGGCAAAAAGATTAGTTCACCCAATTCCACCAAGAAAGTGCAAAGCAAGTGAAGAAATGGGCAAACTGCCTGCCTGGTGGTCTCATTTTCTCTGTCTTTTAAAGACGTCATAGTAATGTTGTCAGAGCTGTCTTGTGTATCTAACATCCTAAGTACTTCCTAATACGTCCATTGCTAAAATTTATTCCACTTATTTTGGGTCAGTTCTACTCTGACACGTTCCATATAACCTTCATTTCAAAGTGAAGGATATCTTAGTTGGTTTAGAAAACCTGAAATAACATGCATTATCCTGGAATGGAGTCAAAGAGAGAGAAGTACTCATTACAATTTCCAGGGAAAGTGTACGAAATGTTTTCTTTGTACAACTTGGAAATGAAAACCAAATTTTCCAGACTACAAATGTGAAAGCATTAGAAGATTCAGTAGTTACTTTTAAGACTGAGAAAAGAGATGTTTAAACTGGAAATGGTGAAAGACTTTTTAATTAAAGCAGCATGAAAGATGGTTCTGCAATTTACTCTGATTGTTTTTATCATTCCTAACTTCAGTAAATCCTGGGGAGATTGTGAAGACGAATGCTTCGTTCCCTATGTCTATCTTGGTTGCTAAATGTTTCCCTTTCATTACATTGCATCGCCTGTAAGATTGTGCAATTTCTCTATATCTCTTCCACTCTTCAGACCAGAATGATTGTGAATAGGCTTTGGATAATAGCCCCTTACAC
Organism: Tolypeutes matacus; assembly: GCA_026826555.1. Lineage (NCBI taxonomy): Eukaryota > Metazoa > Chordata > Mammalia > Cingulata > Chlamyphoridae > Tolypeutes > Tolypeutes matacus. The sequence continues at coordinate 8,867,277 of JAKSZT010054030.1, forward strand.
TATTCCCTCTCACTGTCCTACTTTCAAAGATAACAGTGGCTCATTACCACTCCAAACATGGATGCCAGGCTAAAGCAAAAAAGGCTTTTTCTTGTGTGTCATTTATTTTAATCCAAAAAGGTGGAGAACACTTCTACCCCCAATTTCAGCAAAGAATGGTGGTATTTGATTGACAAGAAACTGCTTTTCAAATCACACAGAATTTTTTAAAAAATGGCTCCCAAGGTCAAATTGGGTATGATGTTATGACAGTTGAAATCCAGTTTATCTGCACAGCATTGTAAAGCCCAAGGCAACACATAAGTTCTGATGTTAATACAGTAGGGGTGAATTAGCTCAAGAATGGGTTCTTTAACATCCATCTTCCTAGGTACCATGCCATGTGATAGAAAATTAGGAAGTAAAGATATACTTCCTAAACATCTTCTTAGTGCTTTGGGTCTCTTGCACCAAAACCCTCTTATATCATGTGCATCCTACTTTCTACCTTTTAGTTCATAACCACTCACTCCCACCCCATCTTATCTCTACACTACTTGTCTTATATGTTCTTTGAGGTCAGTCCTAAAACCTGTAATTCTCCATTTATGTTCCATACTTCTCCAGTCCCTAGAGAATTTATAGATAGTATTTTTTTTTATTTGACACAGGCTCATATGTTGACTATGTCATTATCTAAGAATTTTAGGTCATTATATTCGTTACCTAAGTGTTGATAACAGCTCTGTTGTGAAAGGACCTCTGTCCTCCAGTGCTTCGACATATATCCTCATATCCAGACTCACCAAAGGAGCCTGACAAATACTGTTGGTATACTTGATATCTAACTTTTTAAAAATAGAAAAACTCACAGAATATTAGCATATTAGAATTAAAAAGTTGAGTGCAACTTCTCCATTAATATGTTATTTCTGTTTTCATCCCTATGACATCTCTGACAGGTGGTCCTCCAGGCTCTGCTTGATCAACTCCAGGGACAAGAAGACAATTGAATTTCAAGGTAATTCATTTCATTTTTGAACACCATTAAACACCATGAAATTCTTCCAAATGGTGGCCCAAGGTCCTCCTCAGTAGCTTCCATTCATTGAACTAATTCAGCTTTTTCAGAAATAACATAAGTTGAATCCTCCTTTCTCATAATAGCCTTTCAGATACTGGATGGCAAATAAGCATGCATGGCTAAGAGTTTGATCAGAATGGAACCCACCAGTAGAGGAAAAACAATTGTTCTCACAAGCAGGCAAAGCCAACTTGTCACCCCAACAAACAGAAAGATGCTTGTTAAGCAACCTCTTATGCCTCAGGGAGTGCAGATTCTGGCCATGGGTTTATAGACAAACAGAGTGGGGTCACATTGCTGCTGCAGCCTCCAAAGCAGAAGGAAGCTTTCATTAAGAAGAAACCTTAGTCTATTAAAAACTGAGGTATGAACTGCTTTTACAAAATGTCTTCAAAGTAGTCTCCTCTGCCCTGCTTAGAACTCTTCAGTTCTGTGAGAGCAACAAGCAGGTACCACAGGAAACCGAAGCTCTAAAAGGTATTTGCCATCGACATGAAAGATTTTGATCAATTCAATAAATCCTATGAAGATGGAAATACATCAGTGAAGACGGAAAATTACAATATGTACCTAATTGGAGGGAAGTTGTTGTCATTGACTAGGAGCATAATGAAGTGTGTGAGAGAATACTGGCCTGACACCTGGGAGATTGGGCCACTGGGTATTTTTTATTTTATTTTATTTTATTTTATTTTATTTTATTTTATTTTATT